>JBAWJQ010001716.1:0-607969 GCA_037783105.1 Bactrocera zonata
AAGTTACTAAATAACGGGTGATTTTTTTGAGGTTAGGATTTTCATGCAGTAGTATTTGACAGATCACGTGGGATGTCAGACATGGTGTCAAAGAGAAAGATGCTCAGTATGCTTTGACATTTCATCATGAATAGACTTACTAACGAGCAACGCTTGCAAATCATTGAATTTTATTACCAAAATCAGTGTTCGGTTCGAAATGTGTTTCGCGTCCGTGTCCGATGAGCGATGAGGCTCATTTCTGGTTGAATGGCTACGTAAATAAGCAAAATTGCCGCATTTGGGGTGAAGAGCAACCAGAAGCCGTTCAAGAACTGCCCATGCATCCCGAAAAATGCACTGTTTGGTGTGGTTTGTACGCTGGTGGAATCATTGGACCGTATTTTTTCAAAGATGCTGTTGGACGCAACGTTACGGTGAATGGCGATCGCTATCGTTCGATGCTAACAAACTTTTTGTTGCCAAAAATGGAAGAACTGAACTTGGTTGACATGTGGTTTCAACAAGATGGCGCTACATGCCACACAGCTCGCGATTCTATGGCCATTTTGAGGGAAAACTTCGGACAACAATTCATCTCAAGAAATGGACCCGTAAGTTGGCCACCAAGATCATGCGATTTAACGCCTTTAGACTATTTTTTGTGGGGCTACGTCAAGTCTAAAGTCTACAGAAATAAGCCAGCAACTATTCCAGCTTTGGAAGACAACATTTCCGAAGAAATTCGGGCTATTCCGGCCGAAATGCTCGAAAAAGTTGCCCAAAATTGGACTTTCCGAATGGACCACCTAAGACGCAGCCGCGGTCAACATTTAAATGAAATTATCTTCAAAAAGTAAATGTCATGAACCAATCTAACGTTTCAAATAAAGAACCGATGAGATTTTGCAAATTTTATGCGTTTTTTTTTTTTAAAAAGTTATCAAGCTCTTAAAAAATCACCCTTTACTTTTAAAGAGTTTTCGAATCAACTTTTACCTTTTTGGCGTCTACCAAATATTTACGAGAGCTCTATTTTCAAACTAAATTCAATGTTTAAAGCTATTTCTTTAAAAACTTTCAAAATAGACTCCTTCTGCGTCGATGCAGCGCTGCCAGCGCGATTTTCAAGCATTGAAGGGGTCACGGAAGGCATTTTCTGCAATCGGCTGCGATGTCTTGCCAGACTCGATTGATCCTTCTTTTGAGTCTCTTGAGGACTTTCACGTAAAACTGGAGGAACAGGAGGAACAAATTCATGGTGGACGATGCCTTTGACGTCGAAAAAGACAATGAGCATCGTTTTCACTTTGGATTTGCCTATTCTTCCGGTCTTCATCAGCGACCTCTTCCCGGACCTCCAAAAAAGCCTGTTTGGAAAACTGTTATCAACTTACAAACTAGCTACTTTACAACCAGTTATTTTTGAAACCTGTTTCTTTGGAACCAATTACTTTTGAAACTAGTTTCATTTGAAACCAGTAACTTTTAGACTAGTTACTTTCGGCCCAGTTACTTTTGGACCAGTTAATTTCGGACCAGCCCGAGGTCCGTTTAGTTAGTATGATATTGTAATATATATTTTCTATTTTTTTCAGAATTACTGTGATTTCGGAAGTTAAAGTGAAGTGTTTTACAAAGTGTCAAAGTGGTTAAAAAATATAATTTGTGCAATAGTACTTAATGGAAGGCAAAATCAGCTGACTCATGTGGTGATCTGTCCTCATATAATGGGTGAGTGGTACAAAAAGTTTCATTGTGGTTTGTCTTATGAATCGCTTAACTTTAATAACTACTTAAGTGCCTGGTATATTGGATTATATCCTTCTTTTTAGGTTTATATCTTCATATCACAGTTTTGAATTAAAGTAAAAAAATATGTGCTAAGTTGAAAAGCCTATAACTAAAGTAGTACAACTCTGCCTTCTTGCATTATTTATAAAAATTTTATCATAAATCTATTGAGAATTCCAAAAACATCTACGTTGAATGAAATGAAATATTGAACTCAAGTTGTCGCATACTTACTATTTTCATAATTTTTTCTGAGTTTTCCATTTAAAGATTACACATTCCCCCTCTTCCCTCTGCACACAACAACTGTGGGATTGCATTCATGTTCGGTAGCCAATAACGCCTTGAAGTAGGCTACATAAATTGCACTTTGTCAGCAAGTGCGTTAATAATAAGCGAAAGAAATGCATTTATAAAACTCTTGGCGAACACTTGGGACATTTTTCTGAGAAAATTCCACACGCCGGTGTACGGTGTACATAATTCTCACAAGTGAGAGTAAATATAAGTTATTTGTATACAGTGTAAGATGATATTGGTGTATGCGAGTGTGTGCTCTGTGTGTAGGTGTTTATAGTTATGTAAGTGGACTCGAAATTGGCATTGGCAATCGATAGCCATTCACAACGATTTCAATGCCATACACATGACGGTAGTCGTATTGCAGTGACCTTGGGCAATAAATTGCGAATTATTTGCGTTAAAAAAATGCGCCAGTGAGGAAAAATGAAATGTAGAAATTGAAAAATGGAAATAATTTAGTACGAAAATCATAGTGATATAATTTTGGGTAGTTTTGTTTTAGTTTATGATGGAATAGGGAGGTCTTTCTGTTTTATTCCTTAGTTCTTGTACTAATTGATCTTCGAGGGATATTAAAGGCCTTTACTGGGATCATATTAATGTCCTTCTTACGAAGCCGCCTATAATAAAAGCCTTTCCTGGGTCTACCGTAGCCTTATTTACTATAAAAATGAGCAACTACCTGATCCAATAACCTTCCGAATAATGCCTTCCGTGACACCTTCAATCTTTCCGGATAGCCAAATAAGCAGTTAAGCCAGTGTAAACAATTTGCTAAAGAGCTATAAGAAGAAGCAAAAGAGGAAAAGTATGCAAAATAAATGTTTTTAAATTCATTGAAGGCGAAACAAATCTTGACGGTTATGCAAAATACTGCTAATTAATTTTTGACCGTAACTAGTTCCTAAGTAGTTTTAAAAACAACTGGTCCGAAAGTAACTAGACCCAGAGTAACTGGTCCGAAACTAGTTCAAAAGTAACTAGACCCAGAGTATCTCATCCAAAAGTAACTTGTTTCAAAGTACATAGCTGGTCCGAAAGTAACTGGTCCAAACCTAACCGATTTCAAAAGCAAGGCAATTAACTAGTTTCAAAAGTAATTGATTGAAAATTAACTAGTTGGTAAGTTGATAACAGTTTTCCAACTAGACCTTTTTGGAGGGCCGGAAAGAGGTCGCTGATGAAAACGATGCTCATTGTCGTTATTGACGTCAAAGGCATCAGCACGGGCGTTGGCCAAATACTAGAAACTTAAGACGTCTAATAAACTCTTCTCTGTCTGAAAGATTCACCTTTCATTTTTTGATGAGTTTAACTTGTTATTGGCTGTAAAAATTTTGCCAGTTCCCAGCTGGGGAAGTAGTTAGGAGGAAGAAGATGTACAATAATTTGAAAATCACCAAATGATCTTTCTTTACTAGATTAAGTCTAAAACACCTTAGATCTCATACTTTCAGTCAAGGTGAACTTGCGGGTATAGAAATAATCGCCTAAGACATTTTGTGATGAGTTTAAGGCGCTTTGTCGAAGTAAGAGATGCTAATATAAAGAGTTGCCTGGATTTTTTTTCACTAAAAACAACTCTACGTACAGCCAGGGTTGTATTTGTAGCCTGTAACCTGATTTTTTCACGACATATTGTTGCAAGTAGAGAGTCGGATCATAATATTTGCCATTAAACAAATTTCAACTGTGCACACTTGAATTTTATTACACTTTTCTCATAATTTCACTAACTACAGTTACTCGGCGTGTGTGACATTTATTTCATTTACACCGAGCACAGAGTCATCATCATCATCGTCCTTATAATTATGGGGAACGAAATTTTTAGCAGTCATCTCAAAGGAACCTGAGCACTTTTTATAAATTGAATTACACGAATGCAGAGGAGCACACACACATACACACACACCACGCTGCACGCACACTACCTCAATGAAATTACACCCTTTGTGTGTGCATTAGATGCCGTAAGCGCCTCAACGTGTCTGAGCGACTCGCATTTTGCGGTTCCATTGCGACGTGCCCACAAAGTGGAGCTTGTGTGATTTTGTCGTTTTCTGTTTTTTTTTTATTTTTGCTTGCAGATATTTTTGTTCTCACTTTATTTCGTTTTTTCGTTGTTTCGCTTATGCAAGCGATGTTTGGAGCATGTGACCCGGGGAAATGTGAAATTCGCGCATTTAAATCGTTTGGAAATGTACTCCAGGGAGTTGTTCGTTCGGTGTGGGTTGCCGAAATTTCCAAAGAATGAAAGAACAGTCGAACTACAAAAGCGCAAGGTATACTTTTGGGCGCTAAAAGCCCACAGGTATTGACTCAAATGCAGTCCGCCACTCGCAGTGACGCTTAAACAAATAACGGATTGGCTATATGCAATTGTAACCGTAACGTTACACTTCTATATACATATGTATGTATGTATTTATGTGTACCAATGTGCATACATACATTCCTTTGTGTTTGTAGAATAAATGTTTCAGGAGGAATGTGTGATTTCACGCCTCTTCCAACTGCCAGTGTTTCAAACCAACGTGCTTTTGCGCGCAAATACTTGAAGCGCTGGCAGCTTTTATGTGCTGATTTGTTAAACAGCGTTGCCAGTATGTTTGCATATTAGCATATACTATATATATGGTATATATATGTATATGTGATAATTGAAATAACAAATTTAGCAATTTAATGTGGAAATGTATATTCACAACTACTTGTATTGTTTAAATACTAGGCCTGTTTGATAAAACAGTGAGTTTTTGCTTTTTCGGAACATATTCTTGGTGAACGATGCCTTTGACGTCAAAAAAGACAATGAGCATTGTTTTCACTTTAGATTTGCTCATTCATCAGCGACCTCTTCCCGGGCCTCCAAAAAGGCCTGGTGCCACTGACAATGAGCGTCGTTTTCACTTTAGATTTGCGTATTCTTCCGGTCCAAAAAGGGCTAATTGGCAAACTGTTATCAACTTACAAACTAGTTACTTTTCAACCAGTTGCTTTTGAAACCTGTTTCTTTGGAACCAATTACTTTTGAAACTAGTTTTCGTTACCTTGCAACTAGTTGCTTTCGGACCTGTTGCTCTGGAACTAGTTACTTTCGGACTGGTTCATTTTTGACAGTCCAAGAGGGCCATATCTGGGCAGTAGGGCGGCTGCGGAAGCGTTGGCAAGCCGCCCGTGGGCAGGTAGCTATTCACAAGAAAGGCGGTGTGAGCCGGGGTGTTGTCGTAGTGCATCTTCAATCGGCTGCGATGTCTTGACGGACCCGATTGACCCTTCTTTTCAGTCTCTTGAGGACTTCTAAGTAAGACTGGAGGAACAGGGGGAACAAATTCATGGTGAACGATACCTTTGAGCTCAAAAAAGACCTTTGATTTCTCAAAAGACAATCACTTTGGATTTGCTCATTTATCAGCGACCTCTTCCCGGCCCTCTAAAAAAGTCTGGTGCCACAGAAACACACCAGAAGATTAGTTATGCGCAGTCAAAACTGTGGTATTTATTTCCGAATTAATAAAAGTGAACACTAAAATATCCTGTCCATTCAAATTTGCCTCGTAGCCATCTACAAATATGTGTGATTTCCTTGCTACGAAACAAAAGCCCTCTGTCAACCGTTGATTTGAGCAAATGAATGGATTTTATGTTTGAAATAACAACAAAAAAAGAGAGAAAAAAGTGAATGGAAGTCTAAAATCTCCTGTCACAACATAAGCGGATATGAAAGTTATTTTTACGGAAGAAAACATTTTGACGCGTGTGTGCTTTAGCTGGTTTGGTTGAAATTATTTTTTAATAGTTGAAATTGTGACAGGAATTATTTAAAAATTTAATAAACAAACAATTGTCAGTTAACTTATGAAAATGCTTTATGTATATTTGTTTTGATTAAAGATGATGCATTTTTAAATTTAATTCAGTTGTTATGTGGTGAAATACACTCTCAATCATGGTCAATCATAAAAGAGATGTAATTGATGATGGCAAAATTTTTTTTAAATTTAATTATGGACAGTCTGTGTCTTTTTAAATTTTGAAACGACTTAATTGAAAACTTCTTCAGTTATTCGAGGTCTTATTTAATTATCATTAGCCAGCTCAGGGTTGCCGCAATCTCAGTAACTCCATGTTTTTCTGCTTACAAGGTTAGAGTACGGACTATTTCGGGTTAAAAATTATCTTGCGGTACACGCAGAAGCATAACTATACCTCGATTTGCATTTTTTTTAATATACATACTTACGAAAGTATAAATTTATTATTGTCTATTAAAAAATAGTGATTGACCAATATTTAAAATGTCTACAATGCATTTGAAAAATTTTACAATATTTTGAGTTTGGTGACTTTCAAGCCCGACATATCGGGACAACTGAAATATTACGTTTTGTTTAACCATACATATGAGCTGTTGTATTAATAGAGGTATTAGGTTGTCAAAAAAGTCTTGCGGTATTTTATTGAATTTTCAATTGTTCATAAAATTGGTTACAATAATGCGATTCAAGTCAAATATGCGCCGTTTTGTTCGATGATGCGTTCCCAACGAGATGCCAACTTCATAATGCCCCTCTCATAGATCGCTTCCCTTTTGGCAAAAAACTCGGAGAGCCAATCTTCACAGGACTCTCTTGTGGCCAACTTCAGACTACCAAGCGCGTTTGCTACGGACAGAAATAGGTGGTAATCACTAGGTGCGAAATCCGCACTATACGGTAGATGTAAAAGAACCTCCCATCCGAGCTCCCGGAGCTTCTGGCGAGTCACTAAAGATGTGTGTGGCCTGGCGTTGTCCTGATGGAAGACAATTCGGCCTCTGTTGATCAAAGATGGCCTCTTCTGCATGAGTGCTGCCTTCAAGTGGTCCAGTTGTTGGCAGTACAGGTCCGAATTGAGCTTTTGGCCATAGGGGAGCAGCTCATAGTGCATTATTCCCTGCCAATCCCACCAAACACACAGAAGAACCTTCCTGGCCGTCAATCCAGGCTTGGCCACCGTCTGGGCCGCTTCACCGCCTTTCGACCACGACCGTTTGCGCCTTACCTTATCGTAAGTTACCCACTTTTCATCGCCAGTCACCATACGCTTCAAAAACGGGTCGAGAAGCGATTCGCATGCGTCTATACGGTCAAAGATGTTTTTTTGCGTCAATTCGTGTGGCACCCACACATCGAGCTTCTTAGTGACTCCAAGCTTCTTCAAATGGTTTATAACGGTTTGATGACTCATGCTCAGCTCTTAACCGATGCTACGGCTGCTACAATTCCAGTCTCTTTCGACCAATTCAGCGATTTTACCGCAATTTTCGACGACAGGCCTTACGGAGCGTGGCGCATCTTCGACCACCTCTACACCAGAACGAAAACGTTGAAACCATCGTTGTGTGGTGGAAATGGAAACTGTATCGGTCCATAAACTGCACAAATTTTATATGCGGCTTGAGATGCATTTTTGCCCTTATCGTAGTAGTACTGTAAAATATGCCGTATTTTCTCTTTTTTTTGCTCCATGTTTGCGACGCTATAACTCACGAACGACTTAAAAGAAACGATAATCAATCAAACACGTGTTAGCGCGTGAAATGAGCTTTCCAAAAAGGTATAGCATGACCCGATGCGACGAATAAAACTAGAACTACGCGCTTTCAGCGCCAACTAGCGAAAATACCACAAGACTTTTTTGACAACTTAATATAATTTTTTTTGTGTCAATTGAGCAGCTTCTTGGGGAGAAAAAGACATATGCATCTCAAAAACTGTGGAACTAGTTCGCATACAGGGTTTGTCCGGAAAGTACTAGGACTGATTTTCTTCCTCAGCGACCGTACTTCGGAGCGTGCGCGTACCAACTGGATTCGGTAGAGGACGTTCCTAGCTAGCGAACGAGCGGCTGGTTGTCTCCGAACACCTGGAGAGTCAGGACAATCATTTTCACGCGACGTGTTTCTGTGAGTGGTGCAAGTAGTACGCGATTATGATATGATCAAGCAGGCTTACCCAGATTTTGTTTTAGCAAGAAGTGGTGTCTTTCGGTGGCACCAGACCTTTTCGGAGGGCCGGGGAAAGGTCGCTGACGAATGAGCAAATTCAAAGTGAAAACAATACTCATTGTTTTTTTTTTTGACATCAAAGGTATCGTCTACCATTCTACCATGAATTTGTGCCGCCTGTTCCTTCAGTTTTACGTAGGAGTCCTCAAGAGACTCAAACGAAGGGTCAATCGGGTCCGTCAAGACATCGCAGCCGATTGTACCAAGTTGCACCGCGACACCATCTTTCTTGTGAACAGCTTCCTAACCAAGGCCGGCATTTCAACGCTTCCGCAACCGCCCTACTGCCCAGTTGTGGCCTCCTCAGGCTTTTTTTGTTTCCTTGCCTGAAAAGGCTGATGAAAGACAAGCAGTTTGAGGCGACAGAGGGGATCCAAGCAGCATGCGTCTCGGTTCTCAAGGCTATTCCGGAGAATGCCTTTCGTGACGCCTTCAATGCTTGGAAATCGCGATGGCAGCGCTGCATCGACGCAGAGAGAGCCTATTTTGAAAATTTTTGAAGAATTATAACGATCCGTTCAATAATTTTTTTTTTTTTTTATTAATTTTATTAATTTTTTAACTGAGTCCTATTATTTTCCGTACAAACCTAGTATATGCAGACAGACTGACCGACGAACTGGTAATTCGACTCAACTCTTCAATTTGATCATTTATATATACACTTTATATGGTCTTCGGCGTTTTTAACTGTGTGTTGCAAACTTCGTAGCAAAATTAAAATACCCTGTTCAGGGCATAAACATTGAAAAGTTAAAAAAAAATTTCCAACGTGAAACCGAAGTCAAGCAAATTGTGTCCAATGGACAGTGAAGTGTAATAAATCTGACCAAATTATGTGCCTTCGTGTGTGTATTTATACGAATCTGTGCACAATCAACACCGTTATTCCAAAATCTATACTCCGTGGGCTATTTACTGTCTAAGAGAGGGAAAATAGATTGCAAGAAAGACAAATCATAAAACAAAAAAAAAAAAGAAACACATTTCCTTTGCCAAACAGATTCATTTCAATTTGCAATTTTCACTACTTTTGTATTGTTGTTGTTGCTCAGTGGCAACCTGAAAATGGAGTGTGAAAATTACGCTAATGTTGCTCTGGTGAATTGAAAGCACTATTAAGGTAGATAGGATAGAAGGCAAGCATACTCCATGAATGTAGTACATATATACATATGTATGTATTTACACACACAGGTGCGCATATGTGCGTGCGTGTGCCTTTGTTCCTTTTGATGATGACCAAATGACTGTGCATAATGTTTGGTTACTTCCAATTTTCCTTAACCTCAAATGCATGCTTCCGGTTTCCTTTTTCCGGTACTTTCGTTGTTAGTGTTTCTGTTGTTCTTCTAACTTTTTGTTGTTGTTGTTGCCAGTTTGCAATTTCTACGGTTAAGCATTTCCAGCTCTTCATTTGCTTTGGTTTTAAATTTTGACTGAGTGCGCTAGTTGTTGTTGTTGTTGTCGTCATTATTATCACCTTTCTTCTCGCCAGGTGTTGTCTACTCGCATGCTTTAAGCATCGTCTACCGCATATTCTGGTTTTGGTAATCCTTTGATGCTGCAAAAGTGCAATTTACCATTCAACCAATTTGCGGCATATATTTTGTTGCACAGTGTAAAGCTGCTTAGACTCCGTGTCATTAGTTGAACATTTTTCGGTTGACTGTGTGGTGAATGTGATGAATCTGAAAGAGCGAAGTCAGCTGCATGATTGGGGTAAATACTAAAGTCTTACTTTTAATTGCTTTCACATTGCTGATACCGAAAAAACGGGATTTGAAAGCAGTGAACTCAAAATACTGTCAGGCTAGAAAAATGCAAATGTTTGGTGGTGGCCACATGTATCTGAGTGTATCGTAGAGCTTGAAAAGATAATTAGATATGTATTTCGGATTTGGCCGGTCGGAAGAAATTCGGAAGTCACCACACCGCGCTAATCGAAGAAAACTGGCAACTTGATTTTTGACATATTTAGACGTGGGTTTTTCGACTTCGACTCACCTTTGCCGCGATATTCGGGCGACTGATCGTCTGTTTCAGAGTCGTAAGCATAGATCCTACACACATCGTCAGTAATAATGCGTTTCATGACGTTAACGTGACGCTGGTTTTCGAAAAAATTGAGTGATTTTGGAACCAATCGCGCTTCTAAGGAAAGCTTAGACCCAAATGATCTTTCAAATTGGTTTTCTCTGATCCTTTCGATATTCCAACGATGCCAGTAAGAGCTCTGACTATTAAACGTCGATTCTCAGGCGCCAAATCCTTTTTTTTTTATTGACGAGTTGGTCATCATTTGACATTGACAAGTTTTGCCTCGAGATATACTGTAAAAGGACCCCCGAAGTCTAGAGCTTAGTGTTAGGCCACTGAGATATGAACTCCGAAGAAAGAATTAAAGAAAACATAACGAAAAGCGCATTTGAAGTAAACGTCTTGTTGGAGAAGTTTATCCAAAACCCAAGTCGTTACTCTGTTTTTCTAGTAAAGCAGTTTGGCCTCAAATCCCTCACTTTATGTATTACATTTAGACATTGAGTCGTAGTAAGAATTACGTAAAGGCAGGGTGTCTTTGCGACCATACTCATTTAGGAGATAGCCTCAAGTCGTATCAGGTTGATACTGTGGGTCTCAGAAGATAGCAAGTTGTGGGTTGCCAGTTCAAGAAAGGCACAGACCAATCACTTAAGAAATATTGTACCAGAGGTCATAGAGGTCATAGTTTTCTTCTTTGAGCTTCAAGAAATCATACAAAGGATTGCCAAGTAAAATGGTTCGGTGGTTCAGAGACTTATTGCTAACTGGTCTACTCTGGACTTCTGACAGATGAGATTATAAGAGTTTTCTAATAATTATGAAGCAATAGTTCAATGGGAAGTAACGTTCCTTGTTTTCGGTAGGGTCATTTTAAACTCATAACAACTCTACGAACGGAAACAAGGGTGGAACGTCTACTGAAGTTCGGTTGTGGAATTGTACTTTAGTACTTTGCGCTCTATAGCCTCAATTGAAGGGCAATCGACCTCTCAATTATTTAATATTGTTCAGCGGTTTTGATTTTTGCCTGGCCACTTAATAAATAATCGCGTCGTCCTTCGCTACAGCTCAAGTGAGCCAACCGAGCAAACGTAAATCTCTTTAGAATTGCGATGCATTTTTGCAAAGAAAACAGTTTCCAAAAATTTAATAACACTAAAAGCTTCATTTATCTTAAACGCCCATCCGCGATAGCACAAATGTCTTTCGCTGACCCCGTGCTCCTCACTCTATGCACCTCAAACTCTCGAAGGGCTTGCACAAAGTAGTTGGGCGCTGCTCGACGAGTGAATGTGTGTACGTTGACGTAGATCAGCACTTACGTTGATTTGCTCAATGCACACAATGCACCTTGTTGTACAACAACACCAATAACTGAACAAGAATTGGTCACATGCGAGCTGCAACATGGTCTTCTCGTAAGCTGCCGAACAAATTGGTCTCTTGCGGTGGTTAACGGCACGCATACAGAACTGAGTATCTTGCCGCTGCTTGCAACGGTGCTTGTGGCAAGAACATTCAAGTATGCACTATTGACATTTCAGCAGCTCTCTCTACCAATTCGCCGTCACACCAGGTATTATGTTGAACCTAACAATCGAGTTCGGCTATTTGTTGTACTCGCATTGTCTGCTGCCTGTCAGCGCCTGTATGTGCTCTGTGTTTGTGTGTCCGTGTGCGCCGAACATGTGTTTACGTCGTCATTTCCACTCGACACCTTTTCTACTCGCTCAGCTTGCAACATTCTCCGTTTGTTTGTCGGTGCAACAATGCAGCATTCACCAGACTTTTGTTGGCTCGTTGCTTATTGCATTGGAATTGCTTAATTTGGCGCATGATTCAGCTAATACTCGCTGATGCTGAAGCTTAAGCAGCTATTGACGCTATACAATACACCAAGTCGCCTTGTGGCACGGCGAAAGACTTGTTTGTTATGGGTCTGATTTGCAACCAAGCGGCTAATATTTGCTTGAACAGTTTATTTTTAGCGTTTAAGCGAAGTGAGCGGGAACGCGTTGAGTCCATAAAGTGTAAAAAAAGCAATATAAGACTTTTATAACTCAGTCTTAGTGGGAAATTTTTACTCTTTGAAGATTTTCGCTATGTTTCTCTTTCTGTACTGAGAAAAGTGATATTAGATTTTGTAACTTACTGAATTTAGAACTCGACCTATTAGTATCTTGGGTCGCCCAACTTTCACATCCAGTATTTTTGGTGGACCTTTTCCTAGTTGTGATACAAATTAACTTATTTATCCAGTCTTCCACAGTTGCTTAGAGGAAAAGAGTTCCTAATGAAGTTTGTCGTAAAAAATCTTTTGTTGCCGGTAGCGAACATTATCATCACTGCCCGACGAATGAATGTATTAAACATATTCGTAAATTCTGTAGGTTGCTACTCACCTGGGAAGAATCTGTGTTCAAATTAAGTAACTAATATCTGGTCGGCAGAGCTTCAAACTCGGTGCAAAAGTCATTAATTAAATTTAAAATGCACTGATGGTTCGAAGCTTAGCTGAAAATTATATGGAATTGGCAATTTATAGCTATGAGGAATGTAGCTCGGATCACAGTCCTTCACCTGGTATTCGCTTGTGATCGCTTCTTCTTCTCCTTTATTGGCGTAGACACTGCTTACGTGATTATAGCCGAGTTTACAACAGCGCGCCAGTCGTTCTTCCTTTTCGCTAGTTGGCGCCAATTAGGGATTCCAAGTGTAGCCAGGTCCTTTTCCACCTGATCTTTTCAACGAAATGGAGTGTTTTCATCCATACGGACGACATGACCTAGACGGCTCACTAAATCAATGTCGTCGTATAGCTCTTGCCTTATCGTTCCATCGGATGCAATATTCGCCGTTGCCAATGAGCAAAGAACCGTAAATCCTCCGCAGAATCTTTCTCGATAACTCGTAACGCCGAGTCATCAGATGTTGTCATCGTCCATGCCTCTGCACCATATAGCAGGACGGGAATAATGAGAAACTTATACAGTTTGGTCTTTGGTCCTTGTTCGTCGAGAGAGGAGGTCCTTGTCTACAATGAAAATCGTAAGGAATAATTCTCAGATCAGAATTGAATCATAGTTTCGAATGATCCAGATCCAAATGAATATTGTTGATCCTTAAATGCCTTAAAGCTTTAATATATCCATAGGTATAGTTCTTCAAAGGAAACCTTGATTTAAAAAAATGACCTGAAATTATTAATCTGGACAGATAATCCAGCTTTTCAAAGATTGAGTCGTTAAAAGAAAAGTTTCCATCGAGGAAGACAAGTTCATACTGCCAGTAACCGTCTATTTCCTGTTAGCTTTAGAAAACAGTTCCAAGTTCGATTAGGTTGGTAAAATACTTAAATAGTTGTGAATATCCTCTTTGATGCCACCAAAGAAATTGATGAAAAAATATATATGAAAATGAATAACATTCTCTTACCGACGAGGATTTTTGGATAGAATCCAAAAAATATTCACACTACTTTTTTAAATTCCTACAGGTGAATTCCAATAAAAGGTTGAGCAACTAAGCAAGTTGATGATTTGCCACAGTGTTTCGTGTTAATTCGAAGTTTGAGATTTGCAGTGCGTGGGTTTTTCCCACAGACACTCGCTTTCATTATATGCCGAGTTGAGCTCACTTCAGTTGATTTGAGTTTTGCAGACTCGCATTGTTGAATGATAATTGACTGAAGACCGGTTTTAGAAACTCCCTTGTGGGATGCAGAGTGTTTGATGTGGTTGGTTTAACTTTGTGACATTTGAAGTGGGGATGTCGCACTGATTTTGATGAGGAGTGCATGCTAAATTGATTTGTTTGATTATAAATGTAATGCTTGACTAGACCAGTGTCAAGTAAACGTTGCATGCTTTAAGTCTTTGGCTCCAAGTAATTAATATGCATTCCATAGCAATAGAAAATAAAAATGTTTCAAGAGATATTTTGACTTTGACGCCATCTATCGGGCATGTTTTGGGTGCAAATATTTTCTTTCATAAAGTGAATAAGACGGTCTAAGAAAATAGTCAATATGATTCTTAAATTATATTTTCCCGGCAAAGAGTTTTGATTCGAATGTTTGTAGTGGATGTAAAAGCCTAATTTGACATACAATATGGTTTTTAGAAATATTTTGACACCAGCGCCCCCTATCGTGTGATCTTAAAGTTAAATTGGCTATATGTTTCATGTGTGAACGATTTATTTTTTTCAAAGTGCCTAGACGTAGTTGATTCTCGATAGAAAAAAGTATCTCTTGCATTTCTACCAAACAACAATAAAACAGATTATCTTCGGAGTTTTGTTGTAAATATTTTACCTTTTCTTTGTAACTTTTTTGCTTCAGAAGTATTTAATCTATCACGTTTTTGGCCTTCAATTCGGTTCAATTCATCTTGTCTCGAAATTTGGATCTTCTTTTAATTTCCTCTAAAGTTTCATTAAAATTGTTCGTAAGTATTCTTTTTGCAAACAATTTTGCAAACATTTCTTGTACAGAAGCTCATCTTATCATAAGTTACTTGTCATATGTCACTTGTCACGCATAGTTGTCTGTCAGAGGCCACTTGTATCTTGTCTGATATGTTCTTCACCAGCCAATTGTCAGCTGTAATCCTTGAACTAAAACAGTGAACTCTCTCTTATGGAATTTTACCCGTGAAAAATCATGTTAAATTTTCTAGAATTTTTAAGTTCGTGATCTGCCAGCTGTCAAATGTCATGTGTGCATCAAATATTAAGCTTTGGTCCGAGTTAAATTTTCGGAAGCTCAATTTATATTTTTAAGCTTCACTAAGCTGACTGGCAATAGTTTTTCAAAATTTCTGTCAACAAAGCCAAAACTTCGGCATGCAATAAAAAACAAACTGCCGCTGCAAAGTGAAAAGTGAGTGCAACACTTGTTTTGGTGTGACAAAAATATTTGACAACATAAGCAAGCACACACACACACAAGCTTGTCTATCACGTTGGTGAGAAAATGGCAGCAACGCATCAGTTATTAAGTGCAGGTTTGCATAAAAAATAAGCGCCTGCAAAATGAATTCATGCAGAGTGTCGCAAAAACTCTGTGTGTGCACAAAAGTAACGTATACGCCTGGGTGGACAGCAGCTACTACAATTATATACAGCGCATGAGCGTGCATACAATATACATGACGCAATGCTTGTGTGTGTGTGTGTGTAATTGTGCATACACGCGCTTATTACAACACATTTTTATGTTTGTATACGTGCCTGTGTGTGTATGTCTGTACGTCCGCTTCTAAGCTGGCATTTTTGTATGCATTCAAGTGTTTCCCATTCGAATAACATTTTCAGTAGCACATAACAGTATATCTGTTAGATAAAAGAATAACATATAACATCTAAAATTTGAAAGTACCAACCACAATATGTATATCTCTAGGTATGCAGTGCTTGTTGGCTTACTTTAGCACCACTAGCACAGTAAAATAGCACAACCAAAAATGCTGAAATAATTGAAATTTTAGTTTCAAACACACGTGTTGTCTTATGCTACCAGCTTAATGGGAATGCAGCAAAAAATTAAAACAAATCAAGAAAATAAAGTTCGGGTGCACCGGAGCTACAGCATTCTTCACAGTTGCATTTCTTATGGCATAAAATTATATACAGATATTTTTATTTTGATTTTAATCGGCTAACTGTGATGGCAACTGAGTATATGCTATAGTTGTCTGATCTGATAATATAGGGTATTAGGTAGTCGAAAAAGTCTTTTTGTATTTCTAATCAAACTTCAACTCATTTTTTTATATTTATAATGAACTTTAATGAACCAAATATGTACCATTTTGGTCGACCACTTTTTGCCATTCTTCCGCTGAAGACATTATTCCATCCGTGTAAAACTTTTCTCGTTTCTCGGCGAAAAACTGCGGCAATTAATTTTCACAGGCTTTTCTTGAAGCCAACTTTACTCCGTTAAGGAAGTCCGATGCACACTGGTCGATTTCATAGGCCAAAAATAAAAAAAATAAAAGCTTTAAATTTACCAATATTTGTACGAAAGCTGTTTCTTAAAGTACTAATAAAACTAACGGTAAAACCATTTTTGCTCTGTCCCATTCGTAGGGGCTACGAAAAGCGAGAGAAATGAGACAATGAAAACACGCGGATTGTGCAGTGAAAATAGCTTAAAATGATCTCTTATAATAAATTAAATTGCAAATTAAAATCACGTTTAATTCCCATAAATCGAAATGAGTATTGATAATACGAGTAGAGGTATATGTTATAACAAAGTGGTTTTTATGTAATAATATACTTATAGAACAATTGTTGTTTTATTAATTTAAAACAATTGTTTTATAAGTGCCTTTTTGAGTGGTATGTTTTTCTTTATACATCGATTTAAGGTATACATAAAGTTGTGATCCCTGCCTCCCCCTAAATTAATCAAGTTTTTTTATATTAGTTAATGTTTTCTTAGTCTATGCTTTCGATTTCAGCTGCAACTTTTTGCAACGTACTTTGTTATTCATGTTATTCTACTAGCCATGCGAATTTTTCTGTGTTATTTTTTATAATTTTTTGTATTTACGTGTATGTATATTCGTGAATATTTTATTGTTTTTTTTTCATCATACATATACATATCGCTCATTTGCAGCAAGACCGGCTTAAATCAAAAAACGTGATTTTTGAGTTAATGCTGCAGAATTGTTCGCTATATCATACTTCATGTTGAGTGAAAAATTCATATGAATACCTCTTATATGCTCCGCTTGAGAAGAGAATATATTTCCTGTTTTCCGTGTAAGGTTATAGGCAGTTGAAAACTTTAAACGCGTTTTCTGGCAAATCGATTTTTTTGACTTATGCCGGTCTTGCAGCAAATGAGCGATATATACATATTAGGTTGTCAAAAAAATCTTGCGGTATTTTTATTGAATAATTTATTGAATTTATTGAAATGGTTTATAATGGTTTGATGACTACTATGCCAGTCTCTTTCGACCAAATCAGCGATTTTATCGCAATTTTAGACGACAGGCCTTCCGGAGCGTGGCGCATCTTCGACCACCTCTACGCCAGAACGAAAACGTTGAAACCATCGTTGTGCGGTGGAAATGGAAACTGTATCGGGTCCATAAACTGCACAAATTCTATTGGCAGCTTGAGATGCATTTTTGCCTTTATCGTAGTAGTACTGTAAAATATGCCGTATTTTCTCTTTATTTTACTCCATATTTGCGACGCTATAACTCACGAACGACTTAAAAGAAACGACAATCAATCAAACACGTGTTAGCGCGTGAAATGAGCTTTCTAAAAAGGTATAGCATGACCCGATGCGACGAATAAAACTAGAACTACGCGCTTTCAGCGCCAACTATCGAAAATACCGCAAGACTTTTTTGACAACCTAATATTTGAGCTTTGGTTTTCATTTCATCATTTTCTCACTTTTATCAAATGTTTATTTCATACGTACTTTTATTTAGGCACATCATATCGGTGTAAACTTTCACGCCTATATATAACATTATATTTTTGAATTTTGGTGTGAAGAAATATCACTTATCACCGAAGCTTTATTAAAGCTTCAGTATCTACTTATTAGAAGCTTCGTTAATAAAAAAACTTGATACTAACTTTTTATTCTATTATGATAACATTTTAAAGGAAAAACAGTTATCCTGAGCAAATAAAGGTCTCAGAAACTGATGTTGAAGTTGATATTAACAAATTATTGGACCACATTGCGCCACAAATGGAATTAATGAACGGAACGAGTCCTTTAATTACCTATTATCAATAGGAATATGTGGCTTTATGGCAATTCTGGTTAGAGCGAATATCAGCAGAAATTTGAAAAAAATAATTCGGAAGACAATAATTTATTTGTCACGACATATGTCCCTGTACAACTTTTACTAAAATTGCAAAATGATAAAGAGCACAAACAAATTTGGAAAAACTATAGACCTTGGTCCACCCGCTATTGTCGTCCTGTTCGAATTCAATTTCAAAAGAAATCACTTTGATAAAGCCTAAATTCACTAGATTTGCGCTAAATTCTGCAAAGGAATTAACTTCAAATTATTCCTGGTATCATCTTCCTTCGTCAGTCATAACGATGTTGTTCAATATGCACCAGTTTCAATTCGAGAGCTCTCATAAGAATCTGCTGAGTCAAGCAATAAGGACGTTAATATATATCGCCTCTATCATACACGAAAGAACTAAAGGATCGCTACAAAGCAGCATATTCAAAAAAAATGCTTTTTTCGTTTATCAACTTTTTTAATTTAATATAATTAATTAAAAATTGTTACCATCGGGGGGTGGCGGAGTGGGAAAGAGGAGAGGGAGATTTTGAAATGCTTTGGCAAAAGTTTCACTTTTATATATGCAGTGGAAGTATTTTTGGCTGCTGATTCCATACAAGACCGACCACTGTGCGATGGTGCAAGGTCAGGGCTATATGGTGGATGCATCAAAACTTCTCAGCCAAGCTTTCCCAGTTTTTGTCATCAAAGATGTGTGTGGTCTAGCGTTGTCCTGATGGAAGACGAAGCCATTTTTGTTGATCAGTTCTGGCCATTTTTTCGATTGCTTGCTTCAATCTCATCAGTTGTTGAGAGTAAAATGTAGAATAAATCGTTCGACCACACTGGAGCAACTCATAGTGAATGATTCCCTTCCAATTCCACCAAACACTCATTTTCTGTGGCAACACTCTTTTCATTTGTTAGACTTCTGTTTCATGTCCAATCCTTAATTCAAAACCAAAATTCCCAGTAAAAATAATTTCCTTCGCAGGTATCTGACTATAAATTCCACATCCTCCGTTATTTTAAGACTATTCGGGTAGATTTTAAATCTATTCGATGAGTTATGTGTCGGATTTTCACACTTATCCTCACTATCGTAACGGTATGTCAACCAGTTTTTATAACAGAAACATTTTTTCCTACATCTGCTATATTTTCCGCTGCTTTCCTCAGAACCTCTCTTCTGGCAGATCGAAACCCCATGCAAAGCAGTTACTACTCACGAAAAATAACTGTAAAGTATTAAGACATTGTTGAAGAGACGTCATCAAAGCAAATGTTTTTCGAAAATTCAAGAATATTCTATTTATTAGTGCTGGCAAACTCATGAATATTAAAATTGGATATCAAAATTTTACTCAAAGCCTCTCTAATCCACCCTCTTATGCATACATACTTCCTCGTAAACCCATTATATAACGGCAATATCACGTTTTCCTTATCTTCCTTATTTAATTTTCTATTGTTGCACAAGAAAAATAAACTTTATCGCACTTTAAAAGAAATTTTCAACTCAAAATTGCGACATCATCCATTAAATGCCAGCATTTTCGCGCTTCCACGTAAACGAGTGCTTCGCAAACTTTGCGCAAAAAACACACAAAAAAAGAAGAAGAAGCAGCAGAAAATGAAATACGATTAAAACACTTAAAAGAAGAACGTCAACAGGAAAACAAAGAAAATATTAAAATGACGCATTTAAAACAAAAACAAAAAAAAAAACACAAAACGAAATTAACACCTACGCGCCTAGACCTATGGCAACAACAAAGCAATGTTGCCAGGCAAACGCGTCAGACAAGCGATTTATTCATTAACTTATGCACAGGCAGTCGACATTGCACTTACTCCATCACTTGTTCAACACCTCCCCCCTACACTCACACGCTTAATCTCACGCCTTGACGCAGGTTTCACTTGTCAGCGCTCAGCGACCATTCTCTTTATTTCTGTCAAGTGTTATTGTAGTTGCGTAAATATGATATGGTGAGACGGCGAATTAACACACGAATCATGCACCAAAAAGGGGGTTTCGTTTTGGGGCCGCAGTGGCAAAATTGAATTTCGGAAGCATAGATCCTAATGAGTTTAAGAAAGTCGTGTTTGTCAGCACTGAAACCAAATAAGAAGATTGTTTGAATTTCTATTAAGTATAGAGGGTAATGGAGGAGCTGACTGTGCGGGACAGAGCCTTTAGTGAAACTAGGTATATGGTGTCCATTGGAAACCCTTGCTGATGATGAAAATATGTAAAAAAAGGCTCTGAACGGAAGGAAGAATATAAGTTTTAGCCATCAAAGACAAAAAAATCGTCAAAATTGTTAGAGATTTTTGTCGACGTATTTTCGAATGGAAATCCAGGGAATTTAGACACATGGCTAGGCAAGGCTTTAGTACGTCAGAAGCTATTTAAAGTTTTTTTTTTAGCTATTTTACTACCTCTTGTCACCAGTTCTGTCAGCTACGATTCACATATTTGGCATTAGAGACTTCTTCTGGGATTGTTAGTAGTTTTTAGTACTGCATTGGATCAGCCCCGCCTCCGTAAAACATTTCGGTTAAGCCTTAATAATCATGTATCCATTCTCCTTCGCAAGAATTAGGATTATTAGTCGATTTCTTTCAGCTTCATACACCTGTTATGGTTTTAATGGATCGTCCTACCGACCACAGCTGACAAGAAGTTCGGCCTGGGTTAAGAAAACTGACCAAATCCTACCATATAAGAACTTTACCTCGTAAAAACTTCGACGAAAATTGCCAATTATTCACCTGTCTGGTTTTAGTTCAAATTTTATCTTCAAGTTCACCGTTTGAAGCTCTAAAATCAAATCTACGAACCAGACCCTAAGCCTATAAACGGTCTAGATCATGCGAGTTACGCAAGCGTGTAATACGCTTCCCAGATTATGTGGCATCAGGTTCACAATCGCCTTGTCGCGATTAAAGCACCCTGTATATGCACTGAAGAAGCCTGCTATGTCTGATGCAAGGAATTTGCGTTAAAATTTCAACTGTAAAATGATATAATTCGCTTAAGCAAAAGCTGTACGGTTACTACGGACAGTTACGCAGCTCATACATGCTCAGATATACATACGTATATTTATGGCTTCATATATACCATATATTTGTGTATGTACAGCGCACATCGGGCATACATATTAATAGCAAGTGCTCATATTCGAAAACAGCCGCCTTATTATTGTAATTTTTTTTTTATTCTTGCTGACATCTGCGCAGAATTTCTCCTTCCGCCTGCACTTACATCTGTATGTGTGTGTGGGTGTAAGTGTTTAAGCTGCAGCTGCAATGCGTTTGCACCTCAACCGTGACATGTTGAACTTTTTGATAAAAATGAAGTGAAATAAATAAAAAAGAAAAAAAAAAAACGCTCGTGAAAAAATCCAATTAGCACTTTTGCGCTCAAGCTGTGCGCCGCTCACCGGCTGCTGCATGCCATTTGCGCAGCATCACTTTCATTTCAGCCATCGAAAAGTGTGTTGTTGTCCTTCAGCCAAATGTGCGTACGTCAAGTATGCGAAAGTGAATTGTGCATGGCACTTGCAAGTGCAGTCATCAGCGATGGCATATACACCTGCAATTGTAAATATCTATTGTATATTATGTATGTATGTATGTATACATAGTATGATATATGCATATTCATGTGCTTATTGCTTGCATATACTCAAATTGCCATTCTCATACTTTTTACATACTTCTCAGATATGAAATGAGTCCTTGTAGAAATTTCATTAAGATGTTAGTACGAAAAAGTTGGGGCGGAAGCAAATATTTTACATTTTCCGTGATTGTAAATATTTGCCGAAGTCGTTTTCAATAATTTAACTTTGCCACGGATCTCAATATTCCATATCAGCGGTCGTAGTGTACCGTTTTTGTCTTTTTTGAGATCAAATTACCTTTAATTAGTATTCATTGTCATTTGCTATCTGATATATACCCCTTATTGTTCATCAGATGGATAGAAGGGAACTAGCATTATCAATTTTTCCATGATTTAACCATAATATTCGAAATATAAAATACATATCTCCTTTTCGGGTGATACTTTCTACCTTGAGCGTATGAAGACAGTCAGTATTATACGTTTATTGCACGCTTTTGTCCATTTTCGGTGCAAAATCATATAATGCCAAGAGAAACATTCCCTCTGAACTTCGTAATACATCGTACATATTGAGTGATATATACCGCAGAATTAACCAAGGAGATATAAATCTGTTTAGTTAATATGCATGGTTTCGGTCCGATGTAGTTCATCTTAACTGAATCAATATAACTCGTTTACTTAAGAGATCAACCTCTCCTCCTCTGTACCAAATAATGTTAAAGGAAAGATATTATATATCCGCAGAGTTGGGATCGTTAGCAGATAGTAGAGTTTTTAAGCTAAATGCTCTTTTTCCGATTATGATTGTTCAGAAAAATCGAGGCTTGTTTTTGGCATCGTTTGTCTCTATGGTATATGTGTTATGAGCTCTACAATTCAAGTTATTTTATCCAACATTGGCTGGTTAAGAATAATGTGTTCTTTATGAAAAGTTCAGGTTCTGCCATGTTTTCTGCCAGTTGTCGCGCTTCGTAATAAAGTAGGGCTTGTAAAATTATTCGAATAACACGAAAATTATTGGCCAATTATTCGAATATCGGTTTGCAACCATTCGTAAGAATATTAACCATTGCTTTACTGTGACCATTTGAATAGTCTCAGTGTTACGACTATTCGAGTAGAATTAATAGGTTAATATTTTCACGAACGATTACAAACCGGTTATTCGAATAATCGGTTTTGCTGGAATCTAGTAATACAGACAAACATATTTCGGTGCCCGGCGAAGTCGATCAGCCACAACCCATTTGGGGATGTTTCCTCGAGAAGGATGAGTTTACCGACTGTTGTGCCAAAGATACCTTCCTTGCCCACCTTGGCGTTAAAGTCGCCAAGCACGATTTTGACATTGTGGCGGGGGCAGTTCTTATAGGTGGACTATAAGCGCTTATAGAAAGCATCCTTGGTCACATGTCCTTCTCTTCCATCGTGGCTTGAGCGCAAATCATCGATTTGTTGAAGAACTTCGCTTTGATGCGGATTGTGGCTAGGCGTTCATCCACCGAGGTGAATAACAGTACTCGGCGACGGAGTCTCTCTTCCACCACGAATACCGAATTTGCGCTTCTTTATATGACCACTGTCTCCCCTCCGTCCTTGTCTCGTCCATTGCATTTCTTGAATGGCGGTGATGTCAGCCTTCACTCTAACGAGGGCATCAACCAGCTGGGCAGCGGCACCCAATTAAGGGTCCGGACATTCCAGGTGCATGCCCTTAAATCTCAGTCCATATTACGTTCGCTGTGGTCGTCATCAAAAAGGGGATTTCTCTCCTGAGGCTGTTTTTTACTTTTCATTGGGAATGTTTTAAGGTGTCTGAATGGCAATTCACTCACTTGCTTGAACTTCTACATATCACTCCGTCCTTTATTTTATGAGTTAAATAGTGAATATTTCCCGTCCTGCTATATGGTGCAGAGGCTTGGACGATCACAACAACTGATGAGTCGAAGTTACGAGTTTTCGAGAGAAAAGTTCTGCGAAAGATTTATGGTCCTTTGCGAGTTGGCCACGGCGAATATCGCATTCGATGAAACGATTAGCTGTATGAGATATACGACGATATTGACATAGTTCAGCGAATTAAAAGACAGCGGCAACGCTGGCTAGGTCATGTTGTTCGAATGGACGAAAACACTCCAGCTCTGAAAGTATTCGATGCAGTACCCGCCGGGGGAAGCAGAGGAAGAGGAAGACCTCCATTTCGATGGAAGGACCAGGTGGAGAAGGACCTGGCTTCGCTTGAAATATCTAATTGGCGCCACGTAGCGAAAAGCAGAAACGACTAGCGTGGTTTTTAACTCTGCTATAATCGCGTAAAAAGAAGAAGAAATAGTGAAAAAGTGTTTTCTCATAAATATCCCAAAGTTTCATAACCCATATGAGAGCTGCAAAGGCTGACGTAGAAAATAAGTAAAAAGTACTCGCAGTAATTTTCACTGTGCTAATCCAAATTTCTAAGCTATTTTAGGCTAGGAAGCCTTCTCAGTAATAGGCAGTCAAAAAAGATGATTAAGGTCATAAATTTAAATTAAAGATGGGTTTAAATCTCTTTAATTTGACTTTCGGTTTAAATGTAATTTATCAGTTTCTAAACTATTACTTCAATCTTGCTTCTTGTATAACGAAATGTATCAGTATATAGGGCTTACTTTTCAGATGGATAGAGTTAACTAAGTAAAAGGATAGCTGACGAAACTACTGGCAAAATAGCTGACATCCTCTCTTGATAATTCACTAGATTTTCAAGCCTTATAACGGCACAGAATACCAAGGAGCGGACTTGCCATTTGGCTGCCTAGCTCCCGAAACACCTTTAGACTCAAAGATTTTTGGGGGTCTTTAAATGAAAATACATTTTTCTCTGAAAACGTACCCTTTAATTGAGCACAGATAGTAAGTACCGCCTATAATGACAAGCAACCACAAAATAAACACTCTGCAACTTGATGAATTATTTAATTTCGACCATTTAATGTGACTAACTAAAAGCGCCCACAGCAACAAAAGCAACATTATAGCCAAGGAGGCTATGTGTAACCAGTGAAAGCGGACCTTAACGACGAACCCATATCACAATTGAAACACGAAATGCTAAATACCCCGCACAAGGAAGAGATTTCTTTGTAGATTTGACGTTGGAATAAAGAAAATGCTTGAATTTGCACGTCTGTATGCGCGCAAAAGTATGCAAGCTTAAGAAACGAAAGGTAGAATCCTGGCATGGGAGCACATAAAGGGCGTAATACCATAAATAAACAAAAGAATGTGAGCGGCAAAAATAATAAAGTAAAAGCGCAAATAAAGTAAATGAATGAAGCCAAGAAATGCGCAGTGAGCCGGAAATGTCTACAGAATTGTGCCAATCGAGCGGCCAAGCAACACAGCGCCTTCGCACGTGCGACGGTTTACCTTACAATGGGGCACTTGACAAAGCGTGTGCTCAGGTATTATTGTGCGAGTATATGGGTGTACATATGTATAAATATGTGAATATTCTGATTGTGCACTGTAGATTTGTGGGGGATACAGAGAATGTGATAAAAATTGGGTTTGCTTTAAATCTCTGAAATATAATTTTTGCATGGTACAAATGAGCGGTTTCCTTATAACGAACTGAACTTATTTTTGAGTATATAGTTTCATTGATACATGAATAGGACTTTCATAAAGTAAATCCGCTAGATGGCACTGGTGTCATACTTGCAAAATCCTATTTATTTTCCCATCGCATTATATTTGTATTTGAAATTCAGATTGACTATGACTTTAAAAACATCAGGTACATGACGCTAGATGATTTGATATTTATACTCTTGCAATCAGTTGCTACAGTGTATTACGAGTATAGTTTTGTTCACCTAACGGTTGTACGTTAAGATATAGCAAGATAGATATATATATAATTGATCAGGATGACGAAAACAGTTGAAATCCTGTTGACTGTATGTCTATCTGTCCGTCCGTTGGTCCGTCCGTGAAAGCTGCAATTTGAGTAAAAATTGAAACATCTTGATGAAACTTAATATGTAAAAAGTAAAAAAGTAGTAAAAAAATTACAAGTTCATAGATGGGCGTATTCGGACCACTGCCACGCCCACAAATCGCCATTACCCGAAAATACATAAAGTGCCACAACTAAGCACTAAATTAAGATATAAAGCTGTAACGTGGCACCGCCCATTTTTTGGAGAAATCCCATATCTCGAGACTCGTCGAACCGATTTCGACAAAATTTAGTACGTGGCAGTCCTCTTGCTTTCTTATATCACAATGTGAAAATGGACGAAATCGGACTACAACCACGCCTACTTTTTATATACATATGTAGCACAATTTTTAAATCCACTTGATTCGTTCAGTTTCCAGTATACAAATCAGGAAACAAATAATATAATGAGATAAAACTTTGCCTCCAAAAAAAAAAAACACAAATTGTTTAAATAAAAATTGTTCAAGCCACTATATTCCGAATAGTTAGACCCTGGTACCTATAGTTGAATTTTGTTCGAAAATGTCGGTAAATGTGTGATATATATGAATGAAATTAAGGGATAATCCTTCTCTTATAATGATATGTCTTTATGCCGAAAATGAGTTGAATCGGATCAATACTTCCGTTAGCCCTCATATACCTAATAGAAAGATTTTCGAACTTCGAGGTGACTTAGTGTCGCATATATCGGCCAATATTTGAGGTATCTCAATGAAAATAAGAGAGCGTATTTTACTCATAACAGCGTATCTTTGTGCCTAAAATAGATAAATTCGAGCGAAAACTTGGCCTAGGCTCTATATAACTAAAATCAGGATTTTCGAACATCCGGCTGATTTTACTCTATATGATTGTTTTTTTTTTAGTATGTGGTATGTTAATAGTATGTGGTACTAGGAAAAAAGATAAAAATGGGTCGATACTACCCCAACTCCCATATACATCATATACTGATTTTAGTTTTTCTGACAAATCTAATGTCAAATTTGTCGCCCAGTGTAGGTATTAGTTATATAGATTAAATGTATATATGAAATATCTTATATTCTGATCCTCAGATTGTCTTTTTGCACCTCAAAGTATTTCCCTGGCATTGATTCTTGCAAGTTGCAAGAGTATAAAATGTTCGGTTGCATCCGAACTTAGCCCTTTCCTACTGGGTTTTTATTGGACTCATAGTTTCGCCGAAAATCAAGATAAGCCAGCCGTACTTAAGACATAAAATTCAATCACGCCACTCTGCTTCTTCTTTTCTACCACAGATCGCCAGTATATTATTTTTAATTTCGTTTATTTTATTTTATGTTTCGTTTCCAATGGGTTTCAGAATATTTATATTTTTTTATTTGCTTTTAAAATTATCTACACTGCACTACTAGAGCTGAAACAAAATTAAAAATCAAAAACTAAAAAAAAAAAATTTTTTTGTCCCCTGTTTTTGACATCCACTGTATGTAAATGCATACGTTTTCACCAGATACATTGAAGCGCAAATCTCTTTACCTACACTACTGCTTACGAACATGTGTAACTCCAGGTCTTCGACCGAATTAAACGAAAGCCGCCTAATAGCTACAATTTGTTTAGCATACACAAAAAATAACAACAACTAAAAAGCCGTACGCGTCAATTTACCTTTTTCACCACTTTTTTGCCGACTTTTCGTGCATTTATGTTGCTATTTATGCACCCATCTACATACATTAGCCGCACATACTCAATTTCAGGCCAATTTCTTGTATTTCATTGTTTTTTTTTTATTATTTATTTTATTCTGTTGTTGTTGTTTGTAATTTTTTATGCTTGCTGCTATTTGCGTGCAAGCCATGACGGTCTCAAATGGATATTTGCACCATTAGCACAAAGTGCGCGATTTTATTGTTACACATTTGTTGCTGTTGTTAGTGTACGTACATGTTGTTGCTGCTATTATTGTCGTTATTGTTTGTTGCTGTTGTTATTCTTGTTTATTTTGCAAAAATTGCCAATTATTTTGTGCAAATGTATATTAATCGCGCTCTTCCCTCCTGCAATTGTGCGCTGGCATTTCAATGGCTGTGCAACGGTGCGTATGAGTAACATGCGGTGTCGTTGGAGTGAGTGGTGCGTTTATGATGCACAAAAAGTGGCTGGAGGCGGCAGAGGCAAGGCTATTGTGCTGGCACACAAATGACAGTGCTGTTTTTATGTATTTTTAATGGTTCTGAGTGGGTGCGTGTGTGTGTGGGTGTTGAGGGAACATTTATTTTTATATTTTAAATTATATAATCCTTACTTGTCATAGCTTTTCTATTAAATTTTAATTCTTTATCTCTTATCTTATTAGTATTTTAATTTTTTTTTTCTACATGTTTTTTTCTTATTGTTGTTTTTATTTTCCTTTAATTCTTTTTCGTTTTTGTTGTGAGAATTCGCTCCCCAAATCCTTAGCTGCAAAAATGTCTACACAGCTTTCTGTGTTATGCCACAAAATGCTAGAAAAGTGCAAAGTGAAAGCAGCAGAAATGCATGCGAAATGAAAAGGGAAATATTTGCAAATGCGAAAATGCGGAAAATAAGCTTAACAACATAAATAGATGCACACACTTATCTTCAAAGTAGATTTGTGTTACAAAATTTGTGCTCACTCATATTATATCTTCCATATATTCGTGCATATATCTGTTATATCCGAATTATTTGTGCCCTTACGCATATTTCCATTCACTTCCACTTCGAATTTGTTGATTTGGCGAAAAATAAAGTACGCATGCATCAATTTGTAATTTGTTTGATATTGCAAAATATTGCTGATGCCCAATCAAATCAGAAAAACAAAAAGCAAAAACAAAAAAAAAAATACAAATTAATACGGAAATAATCGAGAGGAAAAAATAATTATGAGTGCTCGACCATAATCCAAATAAACTGAGGTATACATATGTAAGAGCTGTGCATATTGTGGTTTCTTTATGAAGTTGTTGGGTAGTGGGTGAACAGCAAGCAGTTCAAACCAAAGCCAGTCAAACTTAAACTATTTTTTTTTATAACGAACTTTAATGAATCAAATATGTACCTTTTGGGTCGATCACTTTTTGTTATTTTTCCGCAAGAGACAGAATAATGTCAGTGTAAAATTTTATAGTGACTGATTCCTTTCCAACCCTACCAAAAACACATCATAATCTTTCGAGGCATCAATCCCGGTTTTGCAACCATTTGTTGAGCTTCACCACGCTTGGACCATGATCTTTTTCGCACATTATTGTCGTATTTGATCCACTTTTCGTCTCCTCTTACCATTCGTTTCAGAAATGGTTCGATTTCATTTCGTTTCAGCAAAGAATAGCGGATGTTGATTCGGTCCATTAAATTTTTCACAGACAATTCTTAAGGTACCCAAATATCCAGCTTCTTTTTGTAGGCAGTCTTTTTTAAATGGTTCAAACCGTTTGAGGATGAATGTTAAGTTCCTTAGCGATGACTGGCTGTATATGTGATGGGCCTGGTCAATCTTTTCGATAATTTCATTGACTCTTTCAACAAAAGGTCGACCTGAGCGAGGTGCATCTTTCACAGTGAAATTTTCAGAACGGAAGCGACTGAACCATTGTTGTGCTACACAAACTCATACAGAATCGTCTCTGTAAATTTCACAAATTTCGTTGGTGGCTTGCTTGGCATTCTGTTCTTTTATATACAAAAATTCCAAAATATAGAGAATTTCTTCATTATTTTTACTCATTTTTGAACAGCCGTAAATTCTTTTCAATTTCCCTGAATTAAATTGTTTTTAAAAAAGCTTAAGATATCACCTTTACAACATTATATGGTATGACACAATGTGATTGGTAGCACTAGAGATATACGACTGCAACGACATCTATTGACAAAATACGAAAAGACTTTTTCGACTAACCAATACATTACTATTATTATTTGAAAGCAACGTTTGTTGCGAATATGTTCCGATTTCCGATTTTGTTGCTCTGTTTTCATCTTACCATTTCGTACCCCAAATCGCGTGCATAGTCATGAATGAATTCATTTCAATACCACCGTTTTTTTTGTTGTCCATGCTAATCACGTACATTCTAGTTGCTAATGATTCTGTTCTTGTTCCTATAGGTAGGCGTAATGAAGTTATTTACAGGTAATGAGTTCATTTACGAGCTTAATACATAAAATGATCCAGTTTTAACCAAATGGCGTGAATAGCATGAACGTAAAGTGGTTTAAATTGTGCTGGTGTTGCTAGAATTTAGCTTTAATGTCATTGACCTCGAAATAGTGCGAGAATATGTTAAAGGATGTTAGTGAAGCAAACTCCCTTGCTGGTATATGGGCAGAGAAGGAGCCGCTGGAGTTTGTTTTGCCGACTCCATGATCTAAGTGATCCGATATGAAGTCAAGGCGCGTGAGGATATCCGAGTGTTCAGATATGTGTTCTTTTAAGAACACAGATGCGCTGAGTCTGATAGCAAATTTCGCAGCCATACATCTTCTGACGATGTCTACGGGCACAATGTGCATGATGGCGTTAAGTTCCATGGTTGGAGTGGACCTTAGTGCCCTACACATGCGATGAGTGCCTCCCGTTAAATGCTCTCGACTCTTCGCAAGTGTGATCTTTTCTAGAGCCCTCCACCACATAAAGACCATAGAACATAATGGGCTTGACTATGGTGTCGTAGAGCCAGAAGACCACTTTCGGTGAGAAGCTGTCTTTACATTTTGCTAATGGCTCCTTTGCAGCAGTATAAAGCAATTGATGCCTTTTTATGCTCTCTTTTTTATCCATCTTCTTCCATCAAAGTTTCTTATGATGGGCCCTAGATATATCACTGTATCCGCCGTTGCAGACGGATGTCACCTTACTATTCTTATATCTTCCAGTAAATCTTAAATTTAAGTCACTGGGAACTGATTTTGCAACCCACATCTTTGACCTAGAGTGATATTATTTTTGTCCTTTCCTTTACAGGTACCATTAGTGATATTTGTCTTCCAAGATATTTCTTGCGGCTGTCTTTGGCATACCCCTTTTTCCCAGGTTTCACTAGATTTTTAAAGTATTCGTGTTTTTATTGCGTAATCCTTCACCTAGCAACCCTCCGCTTATTTACACCGCAAAAGTGGTGGTCGGCGGACTACCTCACAAACAAACCCGTTTAGTTCATGTGGTTTTTCTCAGAACTTAAGAACACTCATTCGATGTCGATAGATAAATAGTCCTACGAACCAAGAAGTCTGCAATTTTAAGTTGTTTTAACACTTCACTACAACAACAAATGATATTAATTTAATGAAGTAATTCTACAGCGTCATCATAGCTTTTTAAGCGTATTTTCCGCTTTTGTTGTCACACAATTTGCAGTAATAATTTATTTTCCTCGCATTGCTTGTTGATTAATCAAATAAATTAGCCCTTTAATTACTTCAACGGTTATTAGTATGAAATTAGAATAACTAGACATTATGCTAACAATCACAATAAAGGTCTCTACCTCGCCCATTCTCATTCGCTAAGTTCAAAACAGTGCGGTAAATGGTAGTCAGCGCTTTGAAGCGAACGCGGCTGCTGATTAAATTTACATAAAGTTAGCAACGGTACTTGTGTGTAGCGGCATTTTCATTACTGCTGATAGACTTTGTGAACGCCAAGGCTACGAGTCCATCATTTATTTACTTAATCGGAGATTATTAATTAAATACGCAAGACGAGCAAATTGATAGTGTCATTCATCAGTCAATAGCAGGAAATGATTTTGTATCGACTGCTTTGTTATTTGCTGAGATTTTCTCAAATTGGTTATAAAAAAATTTTAAGACTCGGATGAAAGCTTCATATCTAGTAAATTGTGTTAAGAGATAATATATATTTGACCTACAACATTTAGCCAGTTTTAGTAGCAGCCAATATAAAATCCATGTGTCTTTTTATGGTGGCGTTCCACTTGTTCAGAAGTATGTCTTTAATTATTGTGGTATTTAAAAGAATAATTGAAATTGAAAGTGAGAGCGCTTATATTTTCTTAGAATATACGCTAATGTGCGAACTGATTTGATAATTTATTAATAAGCGTAATTGCTAAAATATCAAGTAACGCGATTTGGTGATCCTTCTTTGAAACGCCAATAAATTAATTTGATTTTCCATATATTTTTAAGACGAAGCTTCAATTAATTTCGCAATATTTCTTTTATTTTTGTGCTTATTCGTACTTCCTGGTAAAAACGCCATTCAGATTGATGGTTATTGAATTTCGGACTCATGATTTCCACGAAAAAATACTCAAGCGCCTGCATATGACTAGCAGCACTGACCAATTAGTTGGAAGAAAGCACAAAAAGCACTCACGAGAACTTCTACATAAAGGGTTCTTCATGCAGTATGTTTAAACGTAAGCATGTGCGAGCAATACATATTTACATTTATACCTAAATATATTTGTATATACATTTTTTTTACCCATTTTTCATGAATTTGTGGTAATGTGAGCTCCTCTCGATTTATAAATATTGACATTTATTTGCTGTAATCCATATGCTGACGATTATTAGTATAACGAATATTGAAATTAATGAGCGCATGAAATTCCAATGAATCAATCGTGCACTCGCATACAAATGCAGTTAGTTGGCATTCTAAAATTGCAGCGAATTTGCGACGAATAAAGCTCTTAAGCTGGAAAATATGCAATTTCGTTCAATTAAATCATTTTGAAAAAAATCCTTAATATTCAATAATGATGATGGAGCGCTTAAAGCGGGATATTAGTTTATTTAATTATTATATATAATAATCTTGGGGACCAATAAGCCACACATAGACCAATTTTGGTCCTTTGCGATACCAGATGAAGTTCAGTTGCTACGACCAAGAAGAGTAGTCGGGAGTTAAGGATGCCTGCGCTTGACGGAATTTTAACAGACTCTACGGCCTCACTATTGATATCTCCTCCAGTGGATCATACTATGTGGACCCCAGATGCTAACAGTGTACAAAAGATGCTTCATTGTTTCCCTGGTGCCCTGCTCTAGACATTTTCTGCAGTCTTCTTGTTCTGTCTGCCCCAATCCTCCTGGCGTGTGTCGCCACCACACAGTGACCAGTTAGAATTCTCATCATGTTCCTACAGTCTCTTCTATAGATTGCCAATAGGAATTTTGTGTGCCGATCTATCGTTTTGCAGTCTTGCTCCCAGATAGCTTGTTCCATTGGGTTTTAATTTTCTTTGCCATACTTTTATCGAGATCGCCGTAAAGACAATGCACGAGTTTCCCAATGTTGATCACGTTTTCGGATGTTAGCTGGTGTACCGCAATTTCGTCCACTATTTCTTTGCCTTTGAAGCCTGGCACCCAGTAGAAGTGAAGTTGGTTACTACCGGCAACATTTTCCACTGATGTCCTGCTTCCCAAGATACTTCTGGCTTGATTTCTGCTTGGCGGTCTACGTAGAGGTTGACTCTGGAGTTGCCTGCAGGTGCATTAACGGCCAGATCTTCGACTTTCGTAATAGCATCCTGACAGCAGTGATACTTCGGAAATATTGAAGATTATGTAAGTTTATCTCTTTCAGTTCTAATCGAGCTTACCAACATCCAGTCCTTGTAGCTGAGCTTTAAAATCAGACTTTTTAATAAAGACAGCCATGCATAAAAACTTTTATTTTATGGTACTGAATATTGGAATCAATGAATATTGCCCTTGATGTGGCTATGACTGCGAAAATAAAGCAATTTAGCACCACTAAAAATGTTATATAATTTTCAAACTAGTTACTTTGCTTTTAGTTGTTATAAAATTAGGTGAAATTTAAAACACACTTCCGATGAAAGCCTAAAAACACTGCAAGTTAACTTGAAAAGGTTCTCAATTTACAAACGATAATTTTGTAACTAGTTACTTTGAAACAACAGAAAATTTAATACAATTGCTTTGAAATCTACGTGCAAATTAGTGGGAAAACTGTTATAAACTTCCAAGCTAGTTACTTTTAATCACTTACTTTGCAACTACTTACTTTTGGAACATTGAAAACTTTTTTTTTGGAACATTGAAACTAGTTACTTTCGGACCAGTTACTATGGAACTAGTTACTGCTGGACCTCTTCAAAAGTTCATAAAAAAGGGTATTTTTCTGGCTTGTAATTGGACAAAACACCTTTGAGATATAGTATGACCATTAAGCCATATCCTAATCTAGTTCGATCAATGTAACCCCGATAGTTCCTCAATCTCATAATACGAATGAATAACGTCACAGTGTGTTAATGGAAATATTTCGATCACTGGTAATTATCTGTTTTGCACAAAATCGATTAATTTTCTCATTCTGTTGTAGGTACATATGTATGTACATATGTATGTATGTGATTTGTATATGTCATAGGCTTTTATGGCAATTATTGCCTGTTCTCGACAGTATTGTGACCCACGTCAATTACCTTGTCATTTAAACTCCCCTGCCTTGCCTGCCCATACACCAAAAAATGGCATATCTTATGCACACATCAACAAACACATGCACATACACATACAAGCAAGCACTCAGTCACGTTGAAAAACATAAACAATAATGTCAATAACAAAAACATACCGAAACACATGCAAATAATGCTTGATGAGCTTTTGAAGCAACCTTAACTTTTCGGCTTTCATTAACGTTTAACTTGTCATCACGAGAATACTTGTAGACGAGGATGCCCGATTGGAAAAATGTTGAAAATAGTACTTAAATAATCTAAATTATTTATTATCCGCTTAGAGTTTCCATGTTGTCAGGATCTTTTTGATCAAATTTTTAGCGTTTACCTTAGGCAGACAGAAAAATTTATTGGTGTGTTGTGCCTTTACTTTTCGCTTAAAATGAAGTTTATACTTAACTTAGTTTTATTTCAACTTAACTTAATTTTACTTAGACTTAACTTACTTTTTACTTAAACTTAATTCAATATTTCCTTAACTTTACGAAAATTGACTTATCGAAAATGAAGTTTATACTTAACTTAATTATACTTAAACTTAATGTTCCGTGACATTAACCTAATGTACTATTTTCTAGACTTAACGTAAATTAACTTAACTTATCGTTTTTATGGACCTTACGGAATTAAACTTCATTAGGTCGACAGTACCAAAAAAAAGTTTATACTTAACTTACTTAGACTTAAACTTAACTTAATTTTACTTAGACTTAACTTTGTTTTACTTAAATTTAATTTAATATTTCCTTGACTTAACATAACTTAATTAACGTAAAAGTAACTTAACTTAACGTAAGTTAACTTAACTTATCGTAAGTTGACTTAACTTAACGTAATTAAATTTAAATTGGTCTGACAGTACGAAAATGAAGTTTATGTATACTTGACTTAATTATACTTGAATTTAATTTTCCGTAAACTTAACTTAATATAACTTAAACTAACTTCATTCATCGTAAGTTTACGGAACTTAACGTAAGTTAACTTAACTTAACATAACTAAACTTAAATTAGTCTGACAGTGCGATTTGGAAAATCTACAAAATTCTGAAACTCGAACATTAAGTTATTTAAGGCAGCAACTACTTAATGCTCCAGTCCATTGAAGAGCGTTTAATGGCGAAGACTTGATGATTTTCTCTTCTGTTCTGCAAACTTTAGGTTTGGTTCGTGCACAGACCTCTTCTACTGACTCTAGATACTCTAAATATGTATATCAATTAAAATATTCATACTTTCCCAACCTTACAGGGTACTTTCTTTCGTCATCTTCATGAACATATTTATTAAGCCTGAAACACTAATGCATAACTCAAATGAGTTCATGCATCATTTAAACATCATTTCGCCCACTAAAGAAAGGGCGTGTGTCAACACTTATGTAGGCTATGATACACCGAGGCGGGCGACACACGACGTACCACACACGCCTTTGTCGCTAACAACACAAATTATACACACTCCAAGGCATTGAGAGCGGCACCGCCGCTGGGAGTACACAGTTTTCAAAAAATAAAAAGATATCCAATAAATATGTTAGTGCGCGAGGTGAGCAATGAGCTGAACTGAGCTGTGCATAAAGGTAAGCGTGCTGATGACAATGATTACTTCCGTTTCCGTTATGTCGCAGCGCCGCAAGACACTTTTGACGTTGCTACCAAAGGGATTTGACGCCAGCGTCGGCACGCCGCGCGTAGCTCCAGAAGTGGGGGGGGGGAGCGTGTTAGAGGTCGAGTTGTCAGTGTGTTTGCCTTCTGAACTCTACTTCCCCTAACAATTTGCTGTTTTTTCTTGTAGCTCATCCCTCCAAAGATTTGCTTTGTTTATTTACGTTGTATGCTTCTTGTTTACTTTGTAGTTGTTGTTTGATAGCTTCGTCCGCCATTCGTTGGGTTGGGTAAATATTATCGTATTTATTATCTTTTGCATTGTTTTTGTTATTACGTGCGTTGTGTGCTATCGCTATGAGCTCACTTACTTATAAATATTTGTTGTTGCGCGCTGTTGCTTTCACTAAAAATGCCTTTAAGTTGCATGTTGTTGTTGTTTTAATTTCATATCACTTGAACTCGTACCACCTGGCCGCTTTGTTTTTCATGTTTCGCTTAATTTTCCCTTGACACCAGCTGTGTCTCCGCGCAACATGTTTCTTACAACAACCAACCACTCTCCCAGCCGCCATCACTCCCACAGCTTTATCAGTTCTCTACTTCATATTACATCCCTTTCTTTGCCCGAATGTCTTGTCAAACTAACAGTAAGGTAGCGATAACAAGCTACTGTTACAAAGTCCCCATTGAACGCGATATATTTCAAAGACGGCTTTTTGCGCATTCACCGTTAGATATACTCATAATATATGCCAACAGCTGGGCAGACGATAGTGGCAGCATTTCAGGGCCACAGAAAACAAAAGACTGTTCATATATACATATATATTTACTATTGTTGTTGTTGTTTAATAATTGACAATCAGTAGCTGGTTTGGTGTTGTGTTGAAATGTCGTCCTTGCTCCAACCCATCATACCATAAATTCAAGCAGACAAGTTAGGTTAGTGTCGAGCTCGGGGGAAAAGCCAGCATAGTCATGCATGATTGATTTTGTTTGGGTAGGCGTATGTGTGTTTTTGTTTTTGTACATGCGAAGACTCTTGATTGTGCGTATTAATGCACGGAGCTACACTTGGCTTGAGCTAAAATAACAAAGAGGAACTTATGTCACTTGACTTGTAGGTTTTCTTGTTTTGTCAAATTACAATCCAGGTTTCGGTATTCAGTAGTTTACATATATACCGTACATACATACATATGTATATGTATGTGACGACTCACAAAATATGTAAAGTTGGTTCTCAAACCCCCGTGGGGGTTGTTAGTTAGCATATGTAGAGTTCTGGATGGAAAACAGCAATGTAAAAATGGTTTCATAATATATCTATCATTTATCACCAGTTTTCAGACGGCATACAATTTTTACAAGAAGTACCATCTTCCTCAACTTTCGTCATAGACAGGAACCGGTAGTATTCACTTTGTTTTCGGATCAAAAGGTGGATGCAAAAGAACCTCCCAACCATGCTCCCTGAGCTTTTGACTAGTCACTATCGATTGTGTGGTGTGACGTTGTTCTGATTGATTCCTCTCCAATTGGCCGCTTTCAAACTGTCTAATAGTTGCCTGAAACCTCGTTTGGTTCTTCCCGATCCTGACGGAGCTTTCGGTATTGCTCAGAGGATGTGTAGAAGTTCACGCAATCGAGGAAAGTTCTCTGAGTTCCATTCACCTGGAAGTGGCCATAAGCGATTCTTTTACATATGACTCAAGCAGTTCACCACTTTGGGTCTTAGACCAAGATCTCGTCTGGGTGGCCAAAGAACATGGGTTTGAAGGAGAGCTAAAGTGAGAAGACGAAAAATCCTTCCTAGGCAGGATTTGGGACCCGCCACGTAAAAAATCACCTCGAAAAGGACAAAATAGCCTCAAAAACAGCTCACAGTATATAATTCCTTGACGCCAAACATATAGCAAAACCTTCCTGATCGTCAGTCTTTACTTGGCCATCGTTTGCAACGGATATCCTGGATTCGACCACGACCATTTTCGCTAGACGTTGTCTTAAGTGACACACTTTTCACCAATAGCAACCATTTGCTCCACAAACGGATGATTTGGTCGCAGATCGTACAGGGTTTGTGCGGAAAGCAATAGGACTGATTTTCTTCCGCCGCGACTGGATTCGGTGGTGGGCGTTCCTAGCTAACGAACGAGGGGCTGGTCAGTTGTCTTCGAGCACCTACTGTGAGGAGTGCAAGCCGAAAAATAGTCGTTCGTTAGAGCAAAGGTACGCGATTAAATTCTGTGTAAAACTGGTAAATCTACGACTGAGACGTTTGATATGATCAAGCCGGCTTACCCAGATGTTGCTTTAGTAAGAAGTGGTATGTTTCGGCGGCGCCAGACCTTTTTGGAGGGCCGGAAGAGGTCGCTGATGAATGAGCAAATTCAAAATACTTTATTTGTAGCCATACTTTGGTTTTCTGTGTTATTACATTAATTTTTATTTGGCTAATTTTATGCATGCACATATTTGCTTCACCGCAGTTTTGCACATTTTGAGCTGTCAAATGAATTGCGTTCACTGTCACAGTTTACCGTGACAGCTAATGAGAATGCGAATCACATTGAATTAGCGTCTGGTCAGCGAGAAATGCTACAAAAAATGCATATTTTATATAAATATGTATATTTATTTAGAGACTCACACTTGTAAATATATATGCGAGCACAATATTTCCTTAAAGCATCACAGTTGATTTGCTTATCGCTCAAAGGTATAAATAAAAGCTGACAGGCACTAAGCATCAAGGCTGACGTTTGATTTACGAAAATAATGGATATATATGTATATACACATATATGAATAGCAAATAGTAGGCTTTATTTAATTTGTACAACTAATGTATTGCATACTCAAGTTTTCTGTGATTTTATTTCCGGTTGCTTTTCTAGAAGTTTATTTTTGGAAATGTGTGTATGGCCTAGTAAGTGTTTTATACCACAAAAGTTAGGTTAAGACAATAATCTCGAACCTTTTTATATTAATGGGTAGTCGAAAAAGTTTTTTTCGTATTTTTTCAATAAATGTCGTTGCAGTTGTATATTTCCAGTGTTACCAATCACATTGTGTCGTATAGTGTTGGAAAGGTGAGATTTTAAGCTTCAAAAATTATATTCGAAAAAGTTGAAAAAAAGCTACAACTGTTCAAATGTGAGTGAAAATAATGAAGAAATTCTATTTTGAAATTTTTGTATAAAAAAGGAAGAATGCCACTAATGAAATGTGTGAAGTTTACGGAGACGATGCTGTATCAGTCGTGTGGCACAACAATGGTTCGCTCGTTTCCGTTCTGGAAACTTGAATGTGAAAGATGCACCTCGCTCTAACCGATCTCTCATTGAAAAGGTCGAAGAAATTATGGAAAAGATTGAGCAGGACCGTCCCATATGCAGGTTTGACATTGCTAAGAAACTTAACATTCACCATCAAATAGTTTTGAACCATTTAAAAAAGGCTGGCTACAAAAGGAAGCTCGATGTTTGGATACAGTTAGAACAATTCATGTCCGTAAAAAATTTAAAGGACTGAATTAACATCTGCTATTCTTAGGTGAAAAGAAATGAAATCGAATCATTTCTGAAGCGAACAACAGGAGACAAAAAGTGGGTCAAATATGACAATAATGTGCGAAAAAATCATGGTCCAAGCGTGGTGAAGCTCTAAAAATGGTGTCAAAGCCAGGATTAACGCCTCGAAAAGTTATGCTGAGTGTTTGGTGGAATTGGAAAGGAATCATCCACTATGAGCTGCTCTAACCTAGTTTTGATTCTACATTTTACTGTCAACAACGATTGATTCTACATTTTACTGTAACCAACTGATGAGATTGAAGCAAGCAATCGAAAAAGACGGCCAGAACTGACTAACAGAAAGGGGGTCGTGTTCCATCAGGACAACGCTAGACCACACACATCTTTAATGACTCCGAAAAAACTGAGAGAGTTTGGCTGGGAAGTTTTGATGCATCCACCATATAGCCCTGAGCTTGCACCATCGGATTACCATTTGTTTCGTTCAATTCAGAGCTCCCTTAATGGGAGAGGCTTCAAGAGAAGCCTGTGAAAATTACTTGTCGCAGTTTATCGCGAGAAATCAGAAAAGCTTACACTGATTGAATAATGTCTCTAGCTGAAAAATGGCAAAAAGTGATCAATCAAAATGGTACATATTTGGTTCATTAAAGGTCATTATACATTAAAAAAATTGAGAAATACGAAAAGACTCTTTCGACTACCCAGTAAATGATCAGCGTGACGATATTAGTCGATTAAGCTATGTAATTCTGTCTGTATATACACGAACTAGTTCGCCAAGTTTTTGAGATATCGGTTTGAAACTTTTCACATGCCATTTTCTCTCCAAAAAATTGCTTATTCATCGGGGCCGTAGTTCTAATCGGTTCAATAAATTTTTTTAAATCGACTCAGTCCTATTACTTTCCGGACAGGCAAATAAGCAGTTAGGCCAGTGTAAACAATTTGCCAATAAGCTATGAAGAGGAAGCCAAAAATAAAAAGTGTGCGAAATAAATGTTTTTAACTTCCAAAGTAACTGGTCCAAAAGTAACTAGTTTATAAGTTGACAACAGTTTTCCAACTAGACCTTTTTGGAGGACCGGGTAGAGGTCGCTGATGAATGAGCAAATAAAAAGTGAAAACGATATCTTTTTCAACCCAAGTTTTACGTGGAAGTGCTCAAGAGACTCAAACGAATGGTCAGGTCAATCAGGTCCGACAATACATTGCACAAGACTTCTAACAAATAGTTCTAGTCGGACCACCATATCATGTAGCTGCCATACAAACCGATCGATAAATACTGACATAAAGATTTTCTTATATGATTTCATAGTATGAAACATCTGTCAAAAATATTATATTATAGCTTCGGTGCAGCCGAAGTTAATGTTTTTTCTTGTTCTTACGCTTCATAACGATTTCTTTGATGGGCGTACTTCTAAATTATGGAGTCGAGTATTAAGTTAATATAATTTGCTGGCTGGCAAATTCAAGTAGCCCACTTTCTGCAGGAATGTCTATACTCTTATACATATATATGTCGTACAGATATATACATATGCATATGTACATACTTCTATATACAGCTGTGTTCACGAAAATAGTAGTGCCGGTCAAATCTCATGATAAGAACAATATTCGATAAAAAAGTTATAAAAAACCTAATTTTTAATTAATGTGTGATATATTTACAGTTTTATCTACCAAAAAAAATTTTTAAGTTTACATACAGTTATTAAATTAAAATAAAATTGGAAAATTATGCTGTTCAAGAAGATAGTAGTGGCCATTAAAAAAGACGATAAAACTAAGAATATGAAAGTAACAGTAAATATTTCATATTTAATATGTTTCCTAAGATCTAATATTTTGTTGTAAATCCATTGTTATTTATAACGGCTAGGCATCGGAATGACATGGAATCAATAAGGTCCCTACAACGCTTCACAGAGATTTGAGCCCATGCCTCCTTAAAAACTTGCCAAAGCTCTGTGCTTTTCGATGGTTTTGCTGTTGCTACGCATCTCTTGACATCGCCTCATAAGTTTTCGATCGGGTTTAGGTCCGGAGATTGTACTGGCCATGGTATCACGTAGATATTTTCAGATGCAAACCACTGATTAGCTAGTTTGTTCGTATGTTTAGGATCATTATCCTGCTGAAATGTCCATTTTAACGACATTTTCCAACTAGCATAAAGTAGCATTACATCTTTCAATGTATTAAAGTACACTGCTTGTTCCATAATGCCCCTGATCAAAGAGATTGAACCATCGCCAGCATATGAGAAACAAGCCGACACCATAGTCTTTAGCTCACCATACTTAACTGCCTTTGTGGTGTACCTTGGGTGGTATTTTGTGTTTGGGGGACAACGAACACACTGCCTGGAGTCTATACCATCAAACAAAACAATTTTGATCTCATCCGTAAATAAAATATTGTGCCACGTTTGGGCGGGCCAAGACTTATGGTCTTTCGCAACTTTTTATTCTTGCATTGACGTGCTTCCCCATCAAAAGGTGTACTTTTCTCGGACTCCTTGCATGTAAATTAGCTTCTATTAGCCTTCGGCTAACTGTGACAGCACTGACCATTATATTCAATTCATTTTTAATTATTTTTAACGACGAGTTTCCGGCTTAATAGTATGATGAATAACATTAAATATCATCGGAGCAGTGCAACCAATAATTTCTTCGATTTCCTTATATGGCTTGCCTTGATCTTTTAACTTAACTATTAACTCTCGCTTTTTGATTGAGCAATGCTTTTTTTCAACCCACTAAACAAGAAATAAAGAGCGATTTTAATAAATTTATATCAAACAATTACTACATTATTTTAATACACTTACTGATGTCAGTTAAAATTAAAAAAAAAAAATGTTTAATTTTTTTCAACTATTCCCGTCAAGCACTACTATTTTAATGAACAAGAGACTTTTGGGGCAAATATTGAAATATACAATAAAGAAAGCAACGCAAAATAAAAATAACGGCATTTTGGTGTTTTTTGTTAACAATATTCTGTTCTACGAAAGTATTGTCCAAATGTTCAATTTGCAAGATAAAACATGTCAACAATAAGATTGGAGTGTTATGTGCTGTCGCACTACTATTTTCGTGAACACAACTGTATTTATATGTACATAGTATGTAGATAAAGGCATACATACATACATACACACACATGCATCCGCCAGCGCCTACATACGATGTGCTAACTCAATTCAATTGCAACTCAATAAAGTTACAACTTTCGCTGTTCCGCTTAACTCAGCTCAGCTTGACTTCAGCAGCAACAGAGCTGCTCAACTCAACTCAACTCAATTCCATTTGACGTCTGTCCTTTTCTGCCTTTGCATCATTCATATACTTCACTGCGACGTTAACAATTTGATTAGATTGACGGGTAGTCGCTGTATCTTTCTTTCTTTGTGCGTGTGTGCCACGTGTTTGCTGCCTTGTCATATATCCACGCGTTTATGTGTGCGTATATGTCGGTGTGCGTGTGTTAAGCAACTCGACAAAAGTCAATCGTCGAAGCCAATTTCTACTACTCAAAGCACAAGAAATAAGTGCAAGATGAATGAAAGACAGAAAAAACGAAAGTTGAAAATAAAATGAATCACATCAGCTCAGCTTAGTAGCTCCGTTAGAGCTGCTATTTGTGCTGTCAAAATGGCAACATCACTTTTCTATTTCCTGCAGCAACGCATATGTAATTCGAAAAATCAAGTAAATAAGAGGGTTGCCACTACATGCAAATACATAAAGATGTAAACATGTAAACACTTTCTGCAGTTTCAACTCACCGAGCAGCAGCTTCAATTTGGCTATTTTCTGCTTTCGCTAAAATTATCACTCTCACACATCCACACATATAACGTAATAGCACTGACATCGCTACAAATATAACGAATCTTATTTTCAACTTATTATTATTCTCCTCTACGCTTTCACTATCAATTCGACATAGTGACAGCGAAATCTAGTTTCTTGAAGTGCATGGCAGCTCAGATTATACGCACACAAACACATTGACACACATACATTGTATGCTATTGTGGTAAACAACTCCTCATGCCGTTAGTTTCCCTACAGTTCCTCGCTATTTGCCACACACAAGTAGCCCGGTTTTCTTCTCGCAGCGGTGGCATAAATCGAATAAGCGAAAAAGCTGCAAATGCATAACGAAATCGCATAACGTACAAGTTATCCGGTGCAAATCATAGTCAATTCGCATGCAAATCCTGTCAAAATATGTGCAAATGTGTTGAATGTACTGCTGTACTGGCAACAAATAATATTTCGTAAATTGCAATGCAAAATTTAAAGAAATGCAGTTCAATGAACCCTAAAGCCTGGAAAATTTTGCTTGTAGGGGCAAAATTCGCTGAAGTCATTTGACACATTGGACTGCAAGACTCTCCATGTCTTTCTCTTTATTTTAACCTGTCTTTAACTCTATTTGGCCCTCTCTTTTGCCCTCTTTTTATCTGGATATCTCTATTTTTCCTCGCTTTATCTCGACATCTCTTTCTCTCACTTTGCAACTTTTTAGTAGTGTATTTTAAAGATTTAAAGTTCAATGAACCCGCTATTTTTCTAAAAAATTCTCTCTACAACAAAAGATAACAAGAAAAACCTCACAATCCAACCCCTCCGCCCCTCTAAAGTTCCTTATCTTTCTATTTTTCTTTTGCTCTCCCTTTATCTCTATTTTGCCATCTTTTTATATCTCACTCGTTCTCCCTTCACCTATCTTTCGCCCTCTATCTGCATATAGCCTCTCTCCCTCGCTTTATCTCGAAAACCTCTCTCTATCTTTGTATATTTCTAGTACTGCATTAAGAGGAAACCGCTCGGAAACTATTTTCCATATTCAATTCTAAAACACTTTCTCTGTTTATCTCACTTTTCTTGCTCTCTTTATTTCTGAATATCTCTCTCTCCCTATATTTAATTCAATATCTCTCTCTCTCTCTCTGCCTTAGATTTTTTCTAGCATTGCAGTTTAAAGAAATGATGTTAGTTTCTCAGCCTTAATGTCGGAGCAAATTTACTTGCAGAAGGAACTTTTTGTGAATTATTTTACTATATTGACCTCTAACATTCTTTTTCTCTCTCATTTACTATATATTCCTTCCTTCACTGCCTCTCATTCACTAACTCTCACTCTCTTCTATATCTATCCTTTGTATCTTTTTTTTCTGCGTCTTCTAGATTGGAGTGTTATATAGCTTCTTGAAACATCATAACCCATGTAGATGGTACTGGACGATAGTTGGCAGATTGTCTTTCGAATATCAAAATATTCACACCGATATTCAAACCTTCGAGGAGTCACCATACCTTCTCATAAAAGCCAGCTTTCATGCCAGCTACAATCTCAAGCTCTTAGCAAACTCTTATTTAGACTTTGACTACCATGTTTTAATAGTTGAAGTCCTCATTATGTTTAGTCAGTCAGATTTGTTGCTAGTATCGGAACTTGGTGATAGGGTCTTGTGCAAGCGGACAACGGCTGAATTTTCCATGAGAAAGCTTATGCTTGGAACAAACTTTCTTTGTGCGGGTCTGCTATCATAAATCTGATTTAGGAATGAAAATGTAAGAACATTGACATTGTCATAAATTTCTTTGTCTATTGAAACCCCCCAGTGAAAACTAGTTCAAGTACATTCGAAAAGTTCCAACGATGGAAAGATTTATGTACACCAGCTGAGGGCGAGATGGACCACAGTTCAGAATAAGAAATTAAATACACAAATAATAGTAAAGTTTGTGATCTAATCTTTTGGATTTGGAATATTTGAGATTTGAATAAGTCCATAACTAGGAGATTAGGATCACAGTGTTCTCTTGTGATATTAGTGATATCTCAGATTTAGTGTGTTGCTTGACCAAAACGCACTTCTTTAGGGTTTCTCCTTCATTTTCTTTTTCTGCAGGGCTCTCGAAGGTAATGTCGAAGAGAAGCTGATACAAGTATAAAGCTACACTGGTCCGCTGGTCCGCAAGCCAATAGAGCAAAAAAAGAGATGGTAGTTGTAATATTTCAACGCGAAATAGATTTTTTTTGTTGTTTTACAAAATTGCTCGTCTGACCTGTCCGCAATAAAACTCCCATCTCGGAAAACCTTCATTTACACATTCCCACAATGCACTTAAAACTATTTTCCGTCGCTTAGAGCAAAAAAGTAAAAGAAAAATTTTACAATCTCTCGATTGAGTGCTTTTTTTCTTTTCTTCCTTCATTTCCCAACGACCGACCAATTCAATGCCTAATTAATCTCTGAAGTTAAACTAATATTTTCTTACACATTTGCACCCATGCAACCATGTGTGTGTGTGTGCGATTGCAGTAGATTTCCCAAAAGCAATATTGCCACAGCTAAATCGAAAGAGAGAAGAAAAGAAAATCTAATTTCATCCGATTGATTTATTGCGAAGTGCAAATAAATGCTTTTGTCTGTGGTGAATGCACAACACTCCACTCGGATCGGTTACGGCGTAAGCTACGGCTTCAGCTTCATGTGTTGAAAGTGGCTGTGTGTAAGGCTTCTATAAAAGCGCGTTTCCGGTTACGCAATGCGCTTCCGGTACTCACACATACACCGTTCATAGGGGATTGTGCGCTTAAATGCAGTTCTTTGGAATGCCATAGAAATCAGCGAGCGCATAGAAAAGAAGCTGCTTGAAAGCACCTTGAAAAGACAGTCCCTTAGGGGGAAGAAATTGGGTATTATGTAATAAACGCTATGTTTGCGGCAATATGGGACAAGTAGGATGATCTGAACATATGTGCTTGCGAACGGATGGAGGTAGTACCTGTATTAACAGTGGTGGGTGTGGAATTGAGATCAGCGAAGTTTTGAAATATTAATGTTTTAGTTTTCGATTTTTAATTTTAAATTTTTTTTATTTTTTTTAATTTTTTTATTTTATTTTTTTATTTTAATTTTTTGTTTAATTTTTTTAATTTTATTTCATTTTTTTAATTTTTAATTTAATTTTGTTTTTCAATTAAAAAAATTTTTTTTGTAATTATTTTTAAATTTGTTTTTTTTTTTTATTTTTTTTTAAATTTTTTTAAATTTTTTTTTTATTTTAATTTTATTTTTTTTTTATTTATATTTTTTTATTATTTTTTTTTAATTTTTTTTTATATATATGTATTTTTTATATATTTTTTTAATTAAATTTTTTTACAATTTTTGAAAGTATATTTTCATATCTATATGACTGTACTTGTACCTATTTCCCGTGCCGCCACTGTAAACATGCGCTGGCCTTTTGCTAGACAGCAAGTATGCATCTGTTTGTCCGCCGTCCGCCTGACATTTTATGAGCCCAATCCCAGCATATTTACTTCGCCGGTTGCTGGCCGAGTGGGCCACAGAGTTGCTTTTGTACTTGCTGTCGATCGCTTGTGTTGCAGGCGCGTTGGCGAGGTGCTTGCAAGCTTGCGGTTGTGTGCCAGCGCATCGCCAACGCCACCACCTTCAAGTCCATTACTGCAGACACACACGCACAAAAGCACTTACTCGCCCGCACACCATGCACTCGATTGCCAAGCGCGGTCGGTTGCTCGCTTGGCACTCCGCTGCGCGTCAAGTGATTTATGACTGCCAAATGAACTTCGACATTGACAAAATAAATTCCATCAGCAGTGCAGCGAAAAAAGTCGAGACTGACAGAAAAAACGAGCGGAAATTATAGAAAGACAGAGAGCGAGAGAGATGAGTTAGGAGTAGAACTAGATAAGGCTGTGTGCTAAGTATGCGCTGTGCAACAACGTAATGCTTTTATGAGCTTGCAGTGTAAATAACAGTTACAAAGTAGTCAGCGCTGATAATTTGTTTTTCATTTGGCACAGAATGTCATGCGGTACGCCAAATATTTTACTGCAGGCATTCGGCAGTGCCGCCAGTGATGCGGCGGCTACTTTGTCAGCCACAGTTTCGTCACTGGCAAAAACTGCAACAACACCACATGCCAAATCACATGTACGCAAACGCACCCACACATGTCTAACTGGATAAGCAGTGTCAATCACGAAATTATTTGCTTCTTTGTTTCACAATGTCCGACTGTCTGTGCAGTTTTTGCTCCGCATTCTCAAATAAATTGTATTTGTAAGTGTAGTTTTTTCCTTTTCTCTCTGCTTCGTTGAAATCGCATCCGTCGGCGGCTCATCGCCGTCTCATCATCAACAACGGCGTCAGCGTCTGCGTCAGCCGATTGATGATTACTTGCAACCTTCGCATGGATTGGTCGTAAGTGACGCATTTCTTAGGGATTACTGTCATTTTATCAGCGCTCTTGTGTTGTGGCTTGCGTAAATAAGAAAAACTGTGTCACAAGTGACAGAAATTCTCTATCTTATTATTCCACACTGCGACAACTTCTATTAATAGCTGATGCATTTCTATATTTAATGATAAAATTGAGTGACTTGGACAATTTCAGCGTTTTAGTGGCACCTTTAGGACCTTTTCGCTCTAGCCTGGTCGGCTTTCTCTAAACATTATTCATCAACTCCGATAACCGCTGTAGGAACCCAGGTGTTTATCCTTTGCCCTTCTCGAAATATTCCATGTAGGTCACACCTTGTAAATCTCCGAAAGCATTGCCCACCACTTTCCCTTTCACCTGTTCTGCGTAGCCCCAACGGGTGAAGTCCCAGATTCTAATTGTACCTTGTTCTCAGAGACTTAGCAGTAGATCCATGTTTCCTCCACGGAGATTTGGCCTCTTGGTTTCAATCGTTGGTTGGATTACGAACGCGTGACAATCGTCCTACCGAAAACTTTTTTATATCCAATATTTCAACGAGAATATAACCCACACAGCCTTATGAGTTTGCTACTGTCTCATTTGCCTTTTTCACTTACAAGATCGATCTGCCAATACAAGATCGTAGGCTTTAGTGACATTGTCATCCATGGTGGCCGTTTTCGCTGATCTTTTGCGTGGTTCTAAAAGCTCGTCGTAAATCATATAGAAACTTGTCGAACCAATTTTTGACAGTCATCATCGAAGCAAAAAAGTGATCGTATCCAAGCGGTCATTGATTTCACAAGGTGATTAATTTCTCTTCCAAAAAAATCGAATCACCGGCCGAAATTCTTTTTTTTTTACTATTTTTCTAATCTGCGGATACGCCTGATTCTATCCGCTGCAAAAAATCCGACGAGTGCGATTTGTTTGAAATTTAGACAATAGTTGTTTATTAGGACCATCCTGCGCTAAGATTGTTCCTCTCTTGAAGTCCCTTGATATTATCAGGAGAGACCCTCGTTCTTATCGGGGCATCAGCATGTGGTCGGATAAGCAGAGACGGGTTCAGGAAAGGACGCAATATAGAGAATGCATGGTCCACAATGTCGTTAGGGAGAATGTCAACAAATGTGTCCTTGGCAAGAAGGCCTCTCTAGTCGGCACGAATGGGAGTGTGGACATTGGAGTGGTTCGTGGCTGTCCGCAGGGTTCCATCTGTGGTCTATATATTTGAAACCTTGTGATGGACCATCTGATTGGACGACCTTCTTCTTCGGGTCCATGGTCGCTCGTGGTCTGAGCAAGAGCGGGCGGAAGAACATCTCTTAGAGATTGTAAATACTTTAGGTTTATGTGGGGAAAAAATCGGTGACAATGCTGTTTAAGGACAGATTGTCGCCGGTTAGTCCACCGATTGTCCGGGTGGGCGGGCTCAGCACCAGTTATGTGACGCAAGTCAAATACCTAAGGTTGACCATGAGTGAAAGAAAGTGTGTCATAGTCCACACCTGGCGAATGTGAAGGAGTGACTGCAGGCAAGCGTAGGCAAAATACAATGCTTTTTGCGAAGTGATTGGGGTCTTGAACGTCGGTTGCACCATATATCGTGGATTGTTTGGTGAAAAGTAGCAACGACAGTATTGGGGACCCAAAAACTCCTCTCAATACAGCGTTGTATGATGCTTGCCTGTTTGTAGCACCGCCTCGACGGATGCTATGCAGGTTCTGTTAGGTGCACTATGGGGTCCAACCTCTGGTCACCAGTCCAGAGCGGTTTGAAAGCTCAAATGGTAGTAGTTTCGGCTGCGAGGTCTCACCGGAGATTTATTTCTGGTACCACTGGGAGTTGGAGCCTTTGGAGTTCGCTCCAGCCTGCCGATATTAGTTAAAAGAAAACACATATACTAGGTATTCCAATATTTGGTTTCCATCATCATCATCGAATTAATATAAACTTGGCTCAAAATGGGCAAAAACTACATTTTCCACTCATATAGCGGCGTAATGTTTTGGATTTGTGTATAAAAAAATATATTTTATAACCCGAAACATTTGATGTGCTAACTCATCTGATTGGCCTGTTGCTCTTCACAAATCACATCAAACAAAGTAGATAGCGAACAGATGCCGTGGCGTATACGCAACCTAATACCTGTGAAAGCAAGAGTAACAACACCTCCCACAAAATGCACAAACACTCGCTAGTTCTGTGTAATCTAACAGCATTTAAATGCAGAATTAAAGTAGATCCACTAATAATACAACAAATTTGCCAGCAATCACCGTTGAATGGCATTCAAATGGCGGGAAGTGTGCTCTTGCTTAAAACATGCGCCGCCTAACACATGTGAAGTGCATTGAATTGCGATCAGGTTGTGTCACAGCCATAAGCCCACTCTGGCAAATGCAATTGTTTGTGTTGCACGCGTTGTTGCCGTTATTGCTGCTGTTGCTGTTGAATTTGTTGATATATGTCAGCTGCGCGAATGAGGTCAGCAATGATGTGAAGTCAATGCTAGCGGCAACTTAGTGGCAACAGCGGCAGCAGCAGCGGCGCTGAATTACAAAATGAGAAAGCGCAAAAAATGGAATGACAACAAGCAAAACAAAACAAAAACAAACCTAAATTCAGCGCTTAAATGAAACTGGCTTAGCAGTGGTGGCAACAGCAGGCATTATTGCATACATTTATGCTACATGCTGCATGCAACATGTCACATATGTACACATGATACCTACATTGATACGGGATGAGCGCTTTTGTGGGTGGGTAGATGATAGTGTTGTCACATTTTTCTCTTCTTGATGTTGTTGTTGTACTGCTTGAAATAGTAAGCCAGCTTCCTTGTACTAGTTTCAGTTTTTTCTTAAGTTCCTTCACTGTTTATACCCTGAACAGGGTATATCACGTTGGAGATGAAGTTTGTAATAAAGAGAAGGAAATGTCGGAGGTGAATTAAAATATACATAAATATATATAAATGATTAAAGTGACGAGCTGAGTCGGTTTAGTTCTGTCCCTCGATCCGTCGGGCGGCATACCTATACGTGAATTAGTCCCTCAATTTTTGAGATATCGTTCTGAAATCTTGCGAACGTGTTTTTCACCTCAAAAAGCTGCTCATTTGTCGCAATCGCCAATATCGGACCACTATGGCATATAGCTGCCATACAAACTGAACATTCAAAATCAAGTTTTTGTTTAAAAAACTATTTTATTTGAGAAGATATCTTCCAGAAATTCGGCATAGCTTATAGTCCAAGATAGCGCTACAATCTCCGAACATATTGCTCAGATCGGATCACTATAGCATATAGCTGTCCTGCAAACTGACCGATGAAAATCAAGTCCTTGTATGGAGAACTTTTTTATTTGGCAAGATATCTTCACAAAATTTGACTGTTGTCCGAGGCAACCCCACAATATCAGAACGTATTGTTCAGATCGGAACACTATAACATATACGTACCCTTATATACTGTAAGAGTAAGAAATGCGCTTGTGAAGGCTATTATAGCTACGATGCAGCTGAATTTAATAATTTTTCTTATTGTACAAAATTTAATTTCTTAAAAAAGTATTTTGTTGTTGTTATTTTTTTAAATAATTTTTTCCTTTTTTTTTGATTTTAGTTTCTCGTATTATTTTTATTTTTTTATTGCTCTTCATCGCTCATTCTACTGTGCTCAAACTGTCTACTTCTGCTGCCACATACCATGCACCACCGTTAGCTGAGGTTAGCTCTTGTGGCAGCTGGCAGTCAGTATGTTGTGTAAAAAGTACCGTTATTATGTAGAAAGTTTTTTTGTTGCTCTCTTATTTGTCACAGTTTACTGTCCTTTTTTTTGGTCCCTTCACTCTTGTTGTTTGCTTTGTGTTTTTGTTTTTTTTGTTGTTGCTGTTGAACGATTTTAGCATTTCAAATGTGTCGCTGACATTAGAAAATCAGCGTAAACTCATGTAGCCGCAAGCATAAAAGAACTAAGTGGAATACGTATGCGCTAAGTACGGCATGTGTGTGTGTGTGTTTTAGTCAGTCTTACTAAAAAAATACTTGATTTTATTTCTACGAGTACTATATAGCGGTACTTCAGCAAAAACAAGTACAAATGTACATATGTAAACGCTTTATGAAATGGATAGTTGAAGCACACAAAAAAAAAAAAACGAAAAAACCGAAAAACACCGCAAAAGGCGAAATATGTGCGAAGCAAGAACATGAAAATCTGAAAAATTATGCAAAATGAGTGACGAAACGAAAATGGAGATTTGTGTTTAATTTTTTAAAGCGACAGCGAATGAGTGAGCGACTTGAATATTCACGTGTTTGCCTTTGTATGCGCGTGTAAATACCGTTAGATGGCACAATGCGCCCAATAAGAAATTTATTGCAGTTTTTTGTGGAAGCAGAAATGATTAAATACCGCTAAATGAAAAAAATGTTATTGAATATTTTATATTTATATTTATTTGTTTAAAATGAGAAAATTTGGTTTATATTAAAAAAAAAAAAAAATAAGGTGTTTTTATATGTTTTTCATTCATGGTATAATGAATTCTCTACCTCTTTATTATATATTTTATTTATTTACATATTTCGAAAAAATGTTAACGATTCAAATATTTTTGCTGACAACAAATTGAGCAGTATTTTGATATCTTTTCATATTTATTGCAATAGTATTTGTATGCTTCAAGGCAAAAAAATAGAATGTTACCAGGTGTTTGAAAACTTGAATTAAAAAAAAATTATGAAATAGAAAAAAATTATTATACGCCATTGGAAAAATCTGTTTATCAAATTGTGGCGTTTTGAAAAAGTTACAAACATTTTTTTTACAAGGTTGCCACCCAATCAAAGTTTCTTATTAAGTAAAATTGTTCAGTGTATTTTTAGCTTATTAGTTTCTAAGTAAAGAATTTCAAGAAAGCCGTCAGTTGGATTGTCAGTTGGGGTGTTGCCACTCTCTTAAAATGAAAAATTGATGAAATAAAATTGTAAAAATTAAAGTACTGTTTTCTTATGTATTCTAAGAAATTCAAAAAGCGTGTAGTTTAATTTTCGCTAAAGGGTTGCCACCTATTTAAATATTTTAATTCCGTAAAATAGCTTAGCTAAGATTATTATTACAATCTAGGTATCTGAGAGTTTGAAAAAAAACGTTCAAGTGATTTTTTTTTGGAGTTGCCACCTGTTTAAAGATTTTAATTTGGTAAACTTCGGAAAAATAAAATATGGTTTTCTTATGGGTGTCTGAGGTTCCAAAAGGCGAGCAGCTGCAAAGTTTTTGTGGAATATTGCCACCCATTTAATGACTTTAATTAATTAAAATTGCTATGCCAATGTTATTTTTAAAATATGGGTGTTAAGATAAAAAGATATGCCACAACAAAGATATCAAAATTAAAATGTTTATGAGACGTCTCCATCGAATTTCCTTCTCGGAGGGATTAACAACTATTGTAAGAACTTCAAAATTAAAAAATATCTTAATCTAAATTGAGGTTAGTTTCGGTTTTCTGAATTTTCTTGCTGGGTGTTCGCTTAAATCCGTATACTTATATTTATATATTGCGCGAATTAGCACAAATAATGGAGAGTTTTGATTGATTGAAGCGTAAAAGTTTTTGAGGTATAAAAGAAGTTAGAAATCCGGCAGAAGAAACCACTCTAGAAAATAATAGCTAAGATGACTACTGTCGCATTCTGTTTTTTTGAAACTTGAGTTATTTGAGTAATGTCCTTTTGTCTGATGCTTGAAGCTGATGTAACTTCAGCTGAAGTTTAAATTTATTTGTGTGAAAAGTGGAGTAATGATTTCTACTCATTAGTATTCGCATTATTTTTATTGTAACTGACTTTTGCTTGAGGCTTTTGTATTAGGCATTTGCTAGTTAGTAGAGGACAATGAACTTCCTTCATTCGATGTGGTTCACTATTTTACCGTTTAATTTTTGGTAAATGTAATTTGGCTATGCTTTGGAGTGGGATCGTGGGAATGGCATTTACCTACATTGTATATCTTTTTATTTTTGAGATGAAAAAAGGTAAGAAGGAAGTTACGAACATATCTCACGGGAGGTAGATTAGACTCTTCCACAGCTTTTTAAATCGAAGGTGCCATTATAGGGGAATAAAACAATTAAAAAACTATTTTCAAATTTATTGGTTACTTTAATGAAAGGTGTTTTTAATTTGGAGCTTTTGTAAGATTTTCGTTTTAGAAAGATATCCTTTCATGTATTTTAACGTTTATATCTTATAAAACGGTTGAAATTCGGAAGTTTTCTTAATACTATAGCTGGAACCAAAAAGAGCAGCGAAGTTTGTACTGTAGCAGCAATGATAACTCGAATATAGTTAAGTCATTATGTTTCTAAAAACTAAAAAAAAACATATTTTTCATAAATAAATAGCCAGGGAAGCAGTTTACGCTATAACGTCTTTGCCTTAAATATCTTTTTTTTAATCTGATTGCTGGGGAAATCCCAAAAACCAACTAAACTTCTTTCTACTCCTTAGGTTTTTTTTTGTCCGCTTAGACTTTGCACATGAAGTGATTTCTATACCAGGATGGTGAGTTAGGCTTGGAATTATTATATCATTTTCTTCTCGTATCTTTTTGGCTCTCGTTTTTTCAGTTTCTTTCCTGTCCTGAATTATTATATACCTAAGTTCTTGAAACTGTTTTCTTTCTCTAATCTAATCTATCTAAATTTTGTAGGTCTTTATTATATGCTCGTCGACATGTTTATATATGAAGCTAATAAATTCTAAATCTTTACTTTCAGCTGCACAAGTATTTCTTCGACAAGTTGGTGAAGTCATTAAGCTGGGGTCGGTTGATAGACCAAATCTAATTTATGGTAAGTGATCATTTCAATTTCTTTTACTGTATATTGCTGGTTGATAGACTTCGGAACAAAATGATTCAATATGGAAAAAAAAAATTCAGTTCGCCAAATAAAGAACCCAACTTTGATTGGGTTATCGGATTGCTTAAGGTGAAGAGAGTTAGAAGAATACCACCTGCTTGAACATTTTAAGTAAAAATCTAATAGAAATAGGTTAACATGGGTATACCCCGGAAAAGACTTCAAAACAATTTTTTTTCTAGAGAGTTGCCACCTATTAAATTTTTTATCTACAAATTAAACAATGTGGATATCGAATTACGTATTTGATGGGTTAACTCCTGTTTAAATTTTTTTTAAGCAAAGGGTTGCCACATATTCAAAAATTTAATGCAATAAAATTAGTAAATGAAAAGGTTTATAATAACATACATAGGTAAAAAAAAGAAAAGTTTCAGGAAGGGGCTTTCTCTAAAGTCTTCTAGGTGGCATCTAGTTAATCAAATATCATAATGATATAATTTAAAGCCTAATTTTGGTACTTTCAGACCACCCGAATCTACCATGTACTACGATATTCACTTTTAATATTAATCGAACTCACTTTCAAATTAATCTTCCCAGCCGAAACGTCTAGGTAACAGCACTCCCCAGCCACCAACCGTTCTTCTAAGTCTACATATTTCGGAAATGCAATTACAAATTAATAATCTTTAACAGCTTCAATCTGATTGTTTACAAAGAATGAAATACAGTTGCATAGCGCACGGAAGTGAGAACAGACGTCCTGTATAATAAGCGCTACTAATGTTAACACTTAACAGTAGTATGTTAAGCGTCTACAGAGTGCTGCAAAGTAGCACTTTAAAGGAAGTGTGTGTGGTGAGAGGTGTGAAAAAGTATTTGTGTGCGATTTACAGTTGTTTCTGTATAAATTTCTATGAATCGTATTGAATTACATCGCTGCAGGACTGAAGTAAAGTGTGCCGCAGCAATAAATGCTGGCTGACACAATGGAAATTACCGGAATTCCTACATATACTTCTATACTTATTTATATGCGTCAAGCTGTTTAAAGCGAAAAAGCAAAAAAATTGTAGATTTGTGAATATTATTGTGAATAGTGAAAAGTCTGTTTTACACCTTTTTGTTTTACACCTTTTTACATTAAGTGTTTTAAATATGATAGCTCTTTCGAAGTTTTTGTTTTACTTTCGGTATAACTTTTTTTTTTTTGAAATATTTTCTTTTCATATTTTTGTGTGTAATTATTCACTTTTTTTATCTTTTGTTATTAAATTTTTTATTTTTAATTTTATTATTACAGTGATATTTCACATCAGCAGCCACTGGCAGGATTCGACTTTCTGTCCGGTTAGTGGGTTTGTCCGCTTAATAAAGCGTCCATGAGCTTTCACTGTATTTCTATCGATTATAATATTACTTTTACTTTTTTAAATAAATTTTTTAAAATGTAGTTTTCATAGTGACTCCTCTCCCTCAAAAATGTCTCTCTCATATATCAATCTTCAACAGGTTTTGCGCGTGTATTTATATCATTTTGTAAAAAAAAAATTCTTTACACAAATGGCGACTGCTCTCAAACGCATTTTTATACTTTTTGAACTTCTTTTAATTCTGAAAAGTTGACAAATTTTCTTTTCTCTCTTAAATTTCTTGTTCATTCGATATAAGATCGCCTAAGTATAGGCTACGTTTTTGGTTATGGGCTTAAGATTGAAGTAAAGCAAAGCCTGTAGTTAGTTGCTTTGTTAAATATTTGTGTTTTGAAAAATATTCTTTAAAATCATAAAAAGAAAGCTTTATGAATCATGTCAAACGATTGAAATGTTAATTCCGTTCTTGAAACTTTTACTCTGCTTTTTTTCAATTTAAAAACAACACAAATCTTGAACTACTTATAAAGCTCCTTTAGCTAATTGTTAATAATTTTCGAACAATTTAATGTTGATTTTACTTTGAAGTACCGCTAATTTAATGTCAGTCGAATCGAAGTATTCTCAGTATTATCATTTCTGTAAAAATACAAGATTTTACACTCTTTTACTGTTAATGCCGGCAAATGTCGTGAAGCTTATAGAGTGATGCATTGAAACTGCTCACCGGTATGTAAGCTTGTAATGTATCAAAATATCAAAAAAAAAAAGCTTTTGTGAAAAAAGCTCAGCAAAAAATAACCCTACATTTTTTGTTAAAAAGTATATATCAATAATTATAAAATTATATATATTTTATGGCGAAAACTATTTTTAATAACAGACTATTGCGCTAATAAACTTTTAGGACAGCTTTTAACTGTTAATGTAATGACTGCTGTTAATATCTGTCATACTAAAAACATTAAAAGCAGTCTAAAAGTGCTGAATAAGCGGTGTTTTACAGAAATTAGTACTAAATAACTAGTCCACATAATCATTTAGCAGAGCTTCAGTGGACTTTACAGAAAGCTGTTTCTTTTCTGACATTACAGAAAAGCTTAATTTACCTACACTCAACCCTTCAACTCACCATAAAATCATTTCATACTGAAAGGGCAACCCTTAACGTAATATTGTTTTCATCCCTTCAAAAGCTGTATAGGCACTGAAACTTAACATAGTACATAATGTTAACAGGAACAAGTTATGAGCCACACTCTTTTCTATAAAAAATCACCCCTGTTTTAAGGGATGCTTTACTTATTCAAGACGCATTCGTGTATAGTTATGGGTTTGAGTCTACTTTACAAGTTTTGAGAACATGTAGTTCTATCAAATGTGCTCTTTAGAAGTTGACCAAGTCTATTTATAGTAAAAGCTTTACAAAACAGCTTTAATTTGTCGAAAGCTCTTACATAAAGCTTCAATAAAGACAATGGGTGCTTTGAAACTAGTAGAATGAAGTGAAAATTTTTCAATTGTTCTGATCTTTAACCAACCGAGTGAAAAAGGAAAAAAAACTATTGTGAAAAGAGTTATTTTCATGGCTTTTACTTGAGGGGGTAAGTCCAACCATACCTGAACCAAGTTTTCTTGTTGTTGTATACAAAATAATATATACAAGTATGTTATAAACAACAAGATCTGAACTTAAATACGAGAACGGTCCAATACTAAATCTACCCGCCTGATGGCACTAAGAATGGAATAATTGCCGTATCAGTCGGTTGATTGATTCTTTTTTCTTGAAAATATGAGCGCTTAGGTACGGAATATGATTACCCTTCTTTAAGTTTTGATGAACCACACACGGATGCTTCGAAAAGAGGTTACTACGAAAGAACAAATGGCCAATGTTCGGGATCTCTTCGACCAAAAACAGTCGAAACAGCGGACTTAATCCCAGAAACTTGTCTCGTAACAAGTGAAATTTTGGATTTCACAATGGCTGATCTACATCGACTATCTGAGGAGGGTAAAATGATCACAAACCTTCACTATGCCGAACTTTTAGACCCTTTCGACGCTTAATTGCAGAAATAATGATTCCCTTTCGTGAACAAAAAAGTGGGAACAGTTCCAAAAAGTACAGATTTTACTGCCGTCACCAATTTTAGTGTCCGCATGTCACTCTTCTGTTAAAACCCCGCAGCATACATAACAGTAACAGTGAAAGAGCGCTGGGAACAGTTGCATGTTACCGATTAAAACATGTAAAGCTCTGCTAAAATCTATGTACTAATTCGCCGTAACATTTTCGGAGTTCTGCACCACCCATCCAGCATCGGTCACGCACCTTGGCTGGCAGCAGTCGGTCGGCTGGCAATTCAAAGAAGCAACAAACTTCAGTACTTCCCATTGCCTTAGACATTGTCGTTCAACTTGTCGGCGGTTCCGTTGATGGACAACGACGACACTTTTGTTAGTGGCAACAGTGGTGGCGGCGGCGGCGACGGCGACAATGCCAGCGCCTGATTTCGCTACTGCCATTGTGCCAGTGCGGTTTTGCTTGTGGATGCCGATTAACGACCGGCAACGACCCAACAACCGACGCAACAGCAGCGGCAGCGCACACGTTCGGCACCCAACAGTTGCGGCGATCTCGCTAGTTCAGTTTTGGCATTCAGAACGTGCGGATGTCCTGACGCGTAACGAAGCACGTTGAAATGTACCGTTATACGCGCACCGAAATCGGAACGAGTGCGAATGTGTGAAAAGCAAAAGTTTTTGCCAAAAACAAATAAAAAATTTATCAATGCGTGTGCCAGCATGCAGAACGCGTGAAGTTTTGCATGCGTCGCACCAACACACACACGCACACCCATGTGATTGTAAAGCGGATGTGCAATAAAAAACGCGCGATTTTGGTGCGTGATGGATTGGCGTCGTGTGAGTGTGCCATTTTGTGTGTGGAGTCCGTGTCGGATAAGTGATATGAAGTGCACAAAGCAACAAAAAGAAAAAGAAAGCAAAAACAAACATTGGTGAAAAAGCAGTTGAAAGCAATGAAAATATTTGTAATAGGAAAAAATTGCAAAGCGGAAGCAAAATCATAAATTCACACGTGAATGAGTGAGAAAATTGTGACGATTTAATACCACTGCTGTTCGGGGGATATTTTGCGGGCGCTCAGCACAGACTCACATAATGCACGTTGAAGTGCCGACAAGTGTTCGTTAATAAAATATGCCGATTTAAATTTAAATGAAAGCATAAAAAAGTTGCGAAAAATAAACTTTTCCACTTTTCTTTATATGGTGTGGTCTTTTACAGCAAAAAATATATATGTGTATGAACAACAACAACATAAGCAAATATAACAGCAGAAAAAAGTGTAATTTGTAGTGAAAAGTTGGCAACAAGCGGAAATCGCTGCTGAAGTGCGAATAAATGTGGCACACGCCTTCCTGCATATCCCAAAACAAATACGAAAAGTAATAATGAATGCATGCGGCGGCCATAAAAAGGTAAATTTCGAGGTCGAGTTTGCAAAATAAAGAGAAGAAATATTAATAAATGAAAAAAAAATTAACAATGTAAGAAATATAAAAATAAAAATAATAATAAAACATAAAAAATTAAAAATAATAATTAAAAAATAATAATAATAACAATAAAATAATAAAAAAAAATATATAAATAAAAATGTTATAATACAAAAAAATAATATTAAAAGAATAAGAAAAAAAATATTAAAAAAAATAATAATGAATAAAAAAGGAGTTATTCAAACTAATTAACAATTTCAAAAAATAAAAATAAAAATGAAAATAAAAAAGAATGTCAAATGTAAACAATACAATAATAATTAAAATATTTTTAGACCAATAAAACAAAAAAAATCAAGAATTAAATGAAAAATATATATTATATAAAACAATTAAATAAAAATGTAAAATAGTAATAAACAAAAATAAGTAATAAAAAAATGAAAAATATTAAATATAAAAAAAAGAATAAAAAAATTATTATAAATAAAAAATAACAAAGGAATTTATCTTCAAGGAATTTAGTTTTAAGTTTAAAATCATAAAAAAAAATAAATATAAATGTGTTTATATCCAATAATAATTGAAATATTAAAAAAAAAGTGAAGCTAGTAAAAAAAAATGAAAATAATAAAAAAAATAAAAATAATAAAAAAATAATAATAATAATAAAAAAAAATAATAAAAAATAAAAATAATAAAAAAATAAAAATAATAAAAATAATAAAAAAATAAAAATTAAAAAAATAAACAAATTAAAAAGAAACTCAAACAAATTTCCAAAAAAAATATCAACAAAATTATTGTCAAATGTAAACAATTCAATAATAATTAATAATAATTAAAATATTAAAAAAAAATTAAAAAAACCTTAAACCAATGAATTAAAAAAAAATTAAAACAAATAAATAAAAATATAAAAATAAATTAAAAAATAAAAATATGAAAATTACTAGCACCCAAATAAATGTAAAACAAATACAACAAAGGAAATATAAATTTTTAAAACAATAAAAAAATATAAAAAAATGTTATTGTAAATATAACTGTATTGTAATTGTTGGCGCGAAGCTTTTGAGCAGCTGCGTTGTGCCCAGCTGTCAAAGTAGGACAGCAGCGACAATATGTAATGTGAAACTGTAATGTATTTAAAGTACTTTGGAGGTGTTTACAAATTAAATTTGAGTAGTTATGCAACATTGCTGATAAAAAATTTTAAATATATAAATTAATTTGCAAATTGTAATTAATATAATGCGATGCCCTTATAATTCAATGTTAAGCGCCAGTTATGGCTTCGTTTTCAACAAAAATAAACTGACAATTAAGAAAAAAAAAAAACAAATAAAACGAAAACAAAAAAGAAGCTAAAAAGCTAAAAAAACGCCAATTAAAGTACACATGCCCAGCTGTGTGAAAGCAGTGCGCGAAATTGATATAGACTCTTTAAATAATGTGCTGCAGAGCCGCGTTTTTCTGTCGCAAAAAATCAATAATTGTATGCAAAAATTAAAAAAAAATTCTTAATAAGCTTTTGCATTAATTTGCTTCTTGTAAACATTTAATTTTGTTTGTCTATTAAGCATGCAATACAATAGTTAAAAAAAATAAAAAAAATGAATATGCTAATTGCTCACATAAAAACCAAATTAGAAACACATGGCAATCGTCAAGTAAAAAACAATGTATTTTCATACCCAATAAGCGTGAATTTTTTTAAAACAACAGCATTAATATTAAAGCTGCATTCTTTAATAAATAGCTCATTAATGAATAAGTAAATGCTAAAAACATAATTAATTAATTCTTGGCGAATAATATTAACTGCAGCAAAAAATTATAAAATTAAAAAATAAAAATAATATCATATTTAGTACAATACAAATATGTATTGCATAAAAATAAATACAAGTTCCAAAAATCGTTATATTAATTTACAAGCAAGAAAAACAATCTTCAAGTCGAATGAAAGTTACTTAATAAGGAAAACATATCTTTTACGGAGATCTTTGTCTTGATTTTGATCGCTCAGTTTGTATGGTAGCGAAATGCTATGGTGGTTCGAACTGAACCATATATTATATGTTTGAAAATGGTAGTCTTGCCCTAGACAATATTCTATGAAAACTTCGTGAAGATATCTTCCCAAATAAAGAACTTTTTCTAATAAGGACTTTATTTTGATCGATTTTCTTGAAAAGAAAAAGCCATGTGCAAAATTTCAGACCGTTATATCAAAAATTTGTGGATTAGACGGACAGACATGGCTAAATTGACTCAGCTCATTACGATGACCATACGAGTACGTATATATAAATACGTTAGAGTGGGTTCAAAATAGGAACCTTTTTGTTTCGCTTTGTACTCTGAAAAATAGAGAGAGCAGTAAATTACCTATAAAACTGTGAGATTTCCCATTTATAAGGACTTTTTTCATTGAGCTATACAATTCATATAAAAAAAATGCCTTCAAATAATTGGTAATATCTTTTTAACGTTAGAATTACATTAAAATTGTGGAAGACTTTTTAGGAGAGCATACGATTTCCTACAAATTATATGGGACGATATACTTTTTTCAAGTAGTTGGAAGCGAGATGTGTATTTTTCTATCTGTTAATAAGAAAAAAATAAAAAATAAAAAAGTTTAATGAACAAGAAGAAATCACACGGAGCCAAATCTTTTGAATACGGGGGTGATCGATGGTATTCATAAAGTTTTTGGCTTTAAATTCGATCACAATCGTGGCTCGATGCGAAGGTGCAATACCATCGTGTAAAATCCATGAATTGTTCTTCTACAATTCCGGCCGTTTTTAAAGGATGTTCTCACTCAAACGCCTCCATACGGCCAAATAGAATTCCTTATTGACGTTCTCTCGTTTTTTTCCTTCCATTTCGATGATTGTTGACTTGCTTGCATGTCAAACTCATAAACCTATTTCTCATCGGCAGTTATAATGCTCTCCATGAATTTGGAATCGGAATTCAAAAGATCAGAATCGGAAAGAGACCTTTGTACGGTACACTTTTTGAACAGAATTCAGCTTTATTGGGACAAGTCGAGCACGAACGCCTTTCATACCCAAAATATCTACTAATTCGAACGGATTTGCGAGAGATATCGAGCTCCCTTACCATCTCCCTAACACTTGCCTGACGATTTTAAAGTTTCTTCTAAAATAACAATTGTCTAATTTTCTACAGCATTTTTGTTCTAAATACTGCCATATCAAATGTTTGTCACTACGTTTTGGCGCTTAAAATTTAATTTTCTTTAGAAATGAATAGCTTTGGTAACGACATTTCTCCAAAGTCATATTTTTCTGATGCCACTCTCCCATCATTTGTTTTTATCAATTGACATCTTCAAAGTAATTCGAATAAACATTTTTCCACGAATTGGAAACTGTCGACATAATATTCGTATTTCTCTTTTAGTTTTCTATTCGAGATTCTCTTTAGAGATTCCTGACAGCATTGGTTCTTGGAAACTTCTTTTATGCATAATAAATAAATAAAATATTTATCTCAATATTTAGAGATAATTTTAATATCCTTATTTACACATGTAACTGACAGAATTTCATTCATTGAAAGTTTGGTAAAATACACAAAGCAGTAAAATTAGACTATAAGAAAAAAGTATACATTACACAAGCAAATGAACTTTTTGCGAGAAGTGGGGAGATACATATAATGACCCATTTCGCACTTTCTTGGTAGTAAATCACAATTTGCTAATTGCAGACACAAATCTACTTTCATATTGTTACGTAAAATTCGAAGCAACGTATCATGGAAAAAAAATAAAAAATCGAAAATCCCTGCCAGATATAGTAACCGACATATAACTAATATGTAACCTATATATAACCATTTTATAACCAAAACTCAAATTTTTTTCAGTCTACTTTCGTGTCGTCACGTAAAATGCAAAACAACACATCATCAAAAAAATAAATTGAAAATCGCCGTCAGATATAATAACCAATATGTAACCATTTTATAACCAAAACTCAAATTAATGTTCCAATATGAGTGGTTTCTATTGCAACGTTTTTCCTTTGCCTGTAAACTCTTATTAAAAGCGATGTTACTTTGCATTTTAGATGACGATATACTATAAGTGGTTGGCTTATACAGTCATCAGGACATACATATGAGCCATATCTTACCATATCATAATGGTACTCAAATTGCTTACATAGATAGTAGCGATTCGGATTTGTCAAATTTCGAACCTTCATCAATTTTCTCTCCTCTGATGTCACTCTGTCTTGGGAGGGATCTTACTATAGAGTAGAGATTAAAACATTGACCTGACCCGACAAACAATTTAAATTAGTCTAGTGCTCCTTTTTTTTATAAAAAATTGCTTAAAAATATAGCAATTCTTTTCATAACTTTAATTATTGTCGACTAAAGTTTTATAACCGACACATTTTGGCCATTTCCAATTTGTTTCTAGGCTACTTGCAATCGCAATGTGAGCGGGCTCTCAATTTATCATAAATTACTCAGCGCTGCCTTTAAGTCCCACAGGCGTAATAAATATTATTTTGTATCAACATACTCGTATGTATGTATATACCTACTGTATATATGGATATGCATGAACGCCTTTGTTTTCTCAATAAATTTTCGAACTTTTAAATTGTATTATTACCGTTGGCAGATTAAACGTTTATACCTGCCTGCCTGCCTGCTTTTAAACACAATTTATTATTAATTGAAAAGTAATTTGTTTCGTCATTAATTAATTGCGATATCATAATTATGGCAGTTAGTGTTGAAAAAATTGTGCATATGAAAAAAGATAAAAAATATAATAGTAATTAAGTAAATTCAATATAAACGCTTATCGGCGCAATAACAATAAAAACAAACATATTTGCGAAAAAGAGCAGCCAAATAACATACAAGTGAACACACGTGTGAATATTGATGAAAATTTTTAAATGGCAGGAAGTTAAGGAAATTATTTATATTAAATTTTTTATAAGGGCTTAACGTGAAAAATAGTTCAGATTGCCGTAATTTGAGATATGCGGTTTTTATATGAGCAAAATGTAATATAATATTTTATTTTGGGTAAGTGAGTGCCGTTCGAATGCACAACTTGGATGAAATCCTTTAAATGGTTTAGCAAAATGGTTAATATGTAGTTCAAAAGTCTTCTCTGTGTTCTTTTGCCGTTGACTTGCACGCTTGCTTTATGGCATATGTGACCGTAATTTGCTTGGCACCGACTAAAGGTTCTAATACAGATATGATAGATAGCCTACGTCCATACTCCCCGATTAAAATGCGCACTTGTTGTTTATTTGTCGCATTTGAAGCGGCGTGCATGGACGTAGGCTTCAGAAACAAGTTTTCAGATAATCTCTAACTACAAAAGGCTCGGATATATGATTTCAAAACATCGACGATTTACCAAAAACTCCGCTTAGTGACGCTGAATTTACTCGGATTTGCGATTATTCTAGGTTAAGTTACTTCATTATATCAGAATTTTTATACAAAACAAGTTTTCGTATAAAATTTAGATTTGAAGCATCTAAATTTAACATTATGGTTGCAATCCGATAAATATTTAAGGCAAAAACAGCAACTGAAAATTACTAAAAATCTTTTAGATGTCTTTTATAGTATTTTTTAAAATTTTTTGAAAGGTGGCAACTCTATTTCGAAATTTACTTTTAAATTAAGCATCCGAATGCTTTCAGAAAATACTTTTTAAGCGCTTTGACATGCCTTTAAGAGTAATTTGCTTAATATGTATTTTTTCTGAAAGGTGGCAACTCTGTTTCGAAATGTATTTAAATTAAATACTCGAATGTTCTCTGCAAATAAGCTCTTAAGCTCTTTGACATGCCTTTAATAGTATTTTGTTAATTTTTTTAAACAGGTGGCAACTCTTTGAAAAATATGTTTAAACTAAAATATAGCAAGCATTTTCTAAACATTTTTATTATAAACTCTTTCACTCGAAATGCTCTTTTACAATTTTTTTTTTAAACAGGTGGCAACTTTATCTCTAAATTTTTTTTAGACACGTGAATTTATCACAATGTTATTTTAGGTATCTTACCTGTTATGTAATAATTTTCAATATTTCTTTTTAAAAAGTCGGCAACTCAGTGGTATATTCTCCCATACATGGCAACACTGTTCATAAAAATATTATTAAAATTAAAAAGGTAGAAATTCATATATAATATTTTTTACGTTTTTTTTTCAAAGCCTTTGTACACTATTTTTTTATTTTTTCTAAATTTTTTCAATACGTGGCAACTCTAATGAGAAATATTTTTTAAATTACAATAAAATAATAAAATATTTTTTTAAATTAATTAAATATTTTCGAGAATGTGCAGACGGTTTGAAAAAAAAAAAAAATGTTGAAAAAAATTCAGCTGAAATTGCTGGTTTTGAAAAAGTTGTTAGTTTTCACATACCAAAGCTGGCTGCGAAACAGTTCATTTATGTAATATTTTTGACGATTATTATTACTTTTTTTTGAACGCTTAGTATGTATTTACATACATATGTATATGTTTGGGTGTAGTTACTTTTGTTAAGCTTAACACATTTCTATTTTACGCAAATCTCATTTGAATATATTTATGTTTTGTTGTTGCGCTGCTGCTGTGTTTTTTGTGTTGTTGTATTTTTTAAGCAACATTACATGTCAAAAAATTTGATAAAACAATTTATTTTCTCGCATAGAAGTTGAAGCTCAAATTTACATGCAACACTACACGCGCACACACACACTCATATTCATGTAGTAGTGACTGTGTAATAAGTGTATAGCGTGTATATGTATGTGTGCGTGTAAGGGATTATTTTAATACGGGTGTAAAGAGCTCGAGAGCCGGTTGACTGTGACAATGTGTTGGATTGCCAGTATATATACACATACATACATACATTATTATCTTCGTATTTGTTTGTGAATTTGTGTGTGTGCGTGGGCGCTTGCTAATCCAACCTTGTGCCAGAGAATGGGTTAACACGCTTGCGGATTTGACACTATCGGCTTATGAGTGTCATCAGTTTTGTAGAGCACAGCATGGCTGGTGGGCGCACACGTCTAAGCGCCTTGTGCAAGTGATAGTGTACACACACCTACACGAAATGTTTGTGAAAGTGTGTGCTTGGGTCTGACAGCTGGCCGCCAGGCAAACAGGCGGCTCGGAAAACTTAAACGCAGCGACGGCACATGGTCGGTGCGTGCCTAAGTGTCGGTGGCGGCGACGAACCTAATCAACAAAAGTGTCTATATATCTTTGTATATATATATATATATATATATATATATATATATATATATATATATATATATATATATATATATATATATGCGTAGAAGTGTATACAAAAGTCTTTATATATATATGTGTGCGTGTGACTCTGAATTTCTCTGAACAAGTGTTAAAGGCCAAAGGCATAGCCATAGTTAAATTTATTTGAAGACATCTCTATTGCATAAGCAACGTGAGTGCGCCTAAAAGTATGACTCAATCTTTTTTTGTTTTCTTTTTTTTGCTGCCAGATGACCTCTTGTCAATGATAAAAGCACATGTGAGCCGAACAACTCGTAGGATTTATTACATTTTATTGGTCAATTTTGCACAGCTCAACTTGGCAGTTCTTGATTTATTGTGTGAATGGCGAGCGCAAAACGAAAAAAACGATGCTGTCGATAGCATGCTTTAAGGCGCATGCATGCAAACTTGAAGAACTTTAGTAACTGCAGAAGTTAGATTTTCAATATGACTTCATACCACTGCCGTGGCTTGAAAAGTGACGGTAGATGTACAAAAATATATACATTTGTCTGTGCTTTCTCGCTTTAGTGTGCGATTTTTAAATTTCCATGCTTCAGCCGCTTAAACCCGCTTAAACAGGTACACACAAACGTAATACCGAATCGATGCGCCATCCTTCAAGTGCTGCTTAAGTAAGCTGCTTACTAAGTTACAAGTCAACCTCATGCCGCGTAGCATACTTTTAGGATTAAGCGCGTAGGCTATGTAAACAGCATGTGGTAGCGGTTGTCACACACACGCACACACACATACACTGGCATGTGCGTGATGTAAACAAGACGAAGTGAAGGTTAAAGCGCAGAGATGTGTTTGAATTTAGTTGGTTGCCGCTATATCATCGAGTTATATATAAGCGCCTGGATGTATGCCACACTTAATACCTATATGCGCCTAGTTGTATGCCACACATAATCATAAACATACTCTGTGTTTGTATTGCACTCATGCATAATTAGCCTTGAATTTTTGCTGCTTCTGCGAGCGCGCTAGTGCATGCGTGTGTATAGGTGTGGTGTAGCGCAGCTCATTGAGTGGGTAAACAGTAGCGCCGCCGACAAAAAGCAACACAAACAAACCTTGAAGTCGGCCATACGTCTAATTAGCTGCTTCGACTTTTGCGTTGCGCTTACACAACACATACAAACACACATTGGCTTACATACATATTACTCACACGCATACACACTAACGCATATATATGTGTGTACATATGGCACACACGCTGACTCTGCATCAGCCACACGACCACACATGCAAAGGCAATTAGATTAAACGATTATCGTTCGCTTGTGCGTGGCGTAACATTTTGGGGCGCTCTGTTCTGGCTGAAATTTGTTTTTATTTGACTGGCAGCAACAATCAAAGTTTGCGTTAATTGTTTTAATTTATCGTTATGAATAACAAGCCAAGTGGCTGAAGTGATGGCGTCGTCGTCGCCAAACGACAGGCAGATAAAAATTATAATAAAAATAATTTGGCTGGAGAAGAAACATATTTTTTGGCAGTGTGTGCAATAACGAACATGGTTATTGTAATGAAGAAACTTGTGCTGCTGACAGCTGCCACTTATAGAGATTTTAAATAAGGATACAATACTTGTGGAGTCTGTTTTATAATTCTTTCTTCATAGAGAGCCTCGCCAATATTGGCAAGAAAAGTGGGACAGTTGCTTTTCTTGAGACAAATTTTTCACAAACAAAATCATTCGTATACAAAGGTCCAGACTATAAAGTAGCTGCTTAAGAATATGCCAAACAAGTTTTCGGGGCGTGTGGTGAGCCCTTAGCGATGTGTGAGGCCAGGCGTTGTCGTGATGGAACAGTTTGTTTGGGATCAAAATAATCGGGACGGAATCCACTTCGCCGAAGTTCCGCGTCTGTTACATTATCAAAACTATAAGTACTATTCACACATTCAGAAATGGTCACATAAAAACATGGAAGTGAGTAAACCTACGGTAAACTACACCCTGTTTTTCCCTCTCTATCTTTTTATCTCTACCTATTTCATTATCTAAATCTCTCTCCGCTTGCAAATATGATTTCCAAGAGAGCTTCCTGTGGCTTGTCTTCGAAGGCCTTAACGAATCACTATCCTCTAGTCGACAGATTCGGGTGCAGGCTCTGATGAACTGCATTATTTGGTCCGGCTGCGATGGTGTGGCCGGGATCCATACCCTTGCCCTTGATCAGGATGTGATATCCTTCCCATCTACTGTTACTAGCGTGGCTCCAATATAAACCAGTCAAGCTTTCACCTTGGCTATTGCGGCTTTGTACAACTGTACTGATCGCTCGTCATTACAAGCTATCATCTGCCCTTGTACCTTCCGGCAACTGTGCATGACGGGAGAGGCCTGGATTGCTCAATAGCATCTTCAACGCCACATTAGTCGGCAAAGCCTATTTCTATTTTGTTGTTGGGGATTCTTTCTTTGAGCTCTCCGTCGTCCAGCACACTAATGATAATGCGATTCCGGGCCACATCCGCAAATAATTTGAGGGATTCATATCCATAGTCATCGATCTTTTGACTGAAAGCTTAGCTTCTTCAACTTACCTATGTCGCTTGGCTGCCACTACTGGTGGTTCAAGTGTAAACTTACTCTCCCTTTCTTACATGATCGCTTTCGCTTTCCTTTCTCTCTCTTTAGCTTAACTACTATCTCTGCCTGTTTTTATGTATCGCTATCAATGATTGGATGGATAAATATAGTAGTTCAATATCTCAAACTGTTAACAGATAGAAGATATGTAGAGGAAGTGGCACTGATTGTGACTGTATTACTTCTTAAAATTTGTAATATAGTCTTTAACTCATTTAATCTCAATAAAAAATGGTCCAAAATATCTGTTTTTATGATTGTATATTAAAAATAATGCTTCAATGAAATTTCAAATAAAGTGAATTGAATTTCTGGTAAAAAATATTCAAGAAAACAATCAAAACAAAATAGCTTAATTTAAACTACCTAATTAAAAAATTAAAATATAATTTTGTCATGTGAAAGAAAAGCACGCAAATGCAGAAGCCCGAAAGCATATTATGAAACTAGATAACATACTTAAATGAAAATGAGCAGAATAACAAAAAGAATTACCGAAAAAAATAAAGGAATAAAAATAAATTGTAATGAAATTCTTCACCACTCTTAATCGGACCATATCACAGTCACCTACAGAATAAATAATAATTATAAAAAGCATTGACTGTGAAAAAATTAAAGTAGAAAGCTGTAGGAAATGGTATCGAATTAAAAAAGGGATTTATAGCCATCAAATCTAATCATAAGCAACAAAAAGCAAATGAAAATGAAAAAATATTAAAGGGAAAAAAGAAAGATGAAGAAAAAGGAAAAAGGAAAAAGGGCGGGCTAAACCGAATATGAAATGCTCTCACAAAGCACCGAAAAAATCTGTAAATTTTGTAAATTTTATTATAAACTAGCTGACCCCGCAGCCGTTTTCCTGCGTGAAATTCTGTGTTTTGAAATGAAAAGAAGGTTAAATTTATCATTTCTTTTTTTTCAATGTAACGCAGCTTGATAAACAGCATTTTTTGGTTTCTGTTCCGGTGCGTAAATCTACAGAGAAGATAGTTTTCGAACTCGTAAGCACGCCACGTAATTTTGGCCGTGTGAAAAACATAGCATTTCCAGATTTATGCCATACACCTCTAGCGACTATCCTTGTGTCCTGTTGGTTGTAATCGCAAATGCAATTTTCCCTAGAAACTGAATATGTTTGAACTGAAATGGCAAATTGTTGGAATTCAAAGAAATTCGTTGAATCAAGCATTCTGCCCTTTGTATTTGATGGCTGCTTCATCACAATCAGTCGGTTTTCATTACACAGTTTCGGCGCTTACAGATTGGGAAACATAATAACGACAGATCCAACTTTGAGACGTAAATAATGCGGGGCCATATCAAGCCTCTCCAAAGAATTTAAAAATTCCACTGGATAATTTACGGCGATCGATCGATTTGTCTGAGCGCAAGTCTCCCGGAATTTGACTTTGAATCTTCCAGTTTAAGTCAACAGCATTGGCATTTTTGGTAGCTAACATTGCGCGAGCACTTCAGGAATCGTAGTTACGATAATTTGGCCAATGCCCGAACATTCGTGATGAGTTCATATTTCGTGAATTGATAACCGGCGAATGGAATTGATATCAAACCACCGGAAGTATCAACCGGAATTAACCCATTTCCAATTTTTTGTACAGTATCCCTTGGGTTGAAATACACTCTTTGGCTGTTCTCCAAATTAACTGCGAGACGCACAACACTCGGAAATCATTCATGAATTGCAAAAGTAAATATCCTACAAAGCGCTGTAGTGCAGTTCACGTATCGACCGTATCGTTGAAGACCAATAACCGCCATGTGGCTTCCTTTGGTGATCTACTTACAAACGTATTTTATCGATTACACCAAACTGCAATAATCAACATTGATATAATTTTTGAATGTGAATTAGACAATAATGGTGAATATAGTACGATCCATGTGTTGTCAACTTCGATATTCACTCTTCTAAATTGAATGCTGAATGTTCTGCCACTGTCGTCTGGACGCCGATAGAGTGGATATCCATCATTTCTAGTTTGTGTTCCGAAAGAAAAGCACGTGGATACCGTTTTGTGCATTTATTGTCAGACATACAAACCGAAGTGGGATTTTGGTGTCTGCAAGGTCCATGAACCATATTCGTTTTCATCACTTCGTATAATAATGGATCTTTCTCTGCATCAGGAATTTCCGCAGAAATGATTTCATCAATTTGATCTGGTGGAACCACTATCCACCATCCAAAGAAGAACATCGTAACTGTTGTTTGAAAAGTCGTGCTGTGACATCGTGACGATCGCTTGATGATTGACCGCGATCTATAATACTGCACGTACTATGTCACCGCATCCTGGGAATACTCGTTCATGTGCCTTGGTGTGACGCCGACCGATATTAGCGCGACCACTTCGTGGCATCGTAACAAATTTCAATCTGAAATTGATCACTTTGTGTGCGACATACATAACGCTTTCACTGAATAATTTTCAAAAATTTTTGAAGCAAACGACAAATTTGAACGATTCAAATAATTGAAAAACAAAACAAAAAAATTAAAAAAAAAAATTTTGTCTGGAAAAAAATAACTTTTTGGAACTGTCCAATTTTCCGACTTTTCCTCACGAAAAGCATACGGTTTTTTTTATTTCCACACCTTCCCCGATCCACACAGAATATTCTCTGAAAATTTCATCAAGATTGGTTCAGTCGTTCCCTTAGCGCTACTAACAAACAAACATTCATTCGTTTGTATGGAAAAAGAAAAGGGCTGTTTTTAGGGGTTCCCGGCAAATATTCGAACTTTTCTTGCCGTAAAAACCATCCTTGAGACTCACCGAACATTTTAAAAAAAGAATTGGCGAAATTGGTCCAGGCGTTTTTGAGTTATGCGCTTACCAACACATTTTGCGATTCATTTTTATATATAAGATAATTGAGAACCAAGTAGCACCCAATACAGTATGAGATGGTGCATTATCGCACTTCTTTGTTCAATAAATTCAGACATAGTAAAAAGAAGAATTCACTTTAAGAGCCTCACAATCGATACATTTTTTTTTATACAATTATGCATTTTTCGATCCCACTCTATTAAGGACAATAACAAGTAGATAATTATAGACACATATGGTACAACAGAGTGATCACAGATGATCTCAGCAACTCTTAAAGATCGACTCAACACATTTTGGTTAATGTTTTGGGTATAGAGCGTAGCATTGCTTGCTTATTCTAACTTATCCATATGAAGACCTGCCTTTTCATCTTTTGTTTCTTTCGTTATTTGGTAGAAGTAATAGGGGAGATGAGCATGTTTTTTAACCGATTTCATTTTCAAGTTATAGCATGACCATCTCCATTAAGAAATTTTAAGCCATTTAGTTAAGACTATTCCCTTTGTGACACCCTGATTTGGGTATACATATGTAAAGCAAGCTTATGCGGTCGTTTGAACGTGCCACATGTACTCGAAAGCCAATTTGTATAGTCATGATCATTTTGTGGTATATTTCCATATATCCACTTAATTGTTATTCACGGTCCCTCCAACAACAAAATTATTGCTTAATAATATACACAGTGGCGTAAAGCAAGGCTACCCACTTCTTTAAATGGAAACAGAAGGTTTCACTTAACAACATTTTAATTGCCCCCCGAACAGCAACAAAAACAAATTTAGAAGCCTTGAAAACGAATTAAATAATAAAATTCCTTACAACAACAGCAACAAAACGACCCGAGCGAGCAACTGGCCACTGAGCGTGGCCGCAATAAAAGCGACGATGGTCCTTCCCAACTGCATTTCGGTTGCTTTTTTCCAAAATTTTTTGGCAAATATTTCAATTAGCGGGAATTTAATGCAATTGTGTATATGCGAGTGTGAGTGTATGTGTGTTGGTCTCATTAGCATGCAGCGTCGTGCGGTCAGCACGACATAAAATATGCAAAACATTTTCGCGCTTGCACACACACACACACACACACACACACTCATTCATACTCGCTTACACACATACACTCTCGTACCGAATTCAAGCACTTACGCAGACACAGAGCGCATACTTAAGTACTTACGCGTAGCTGAATTTTTTTTGCGAGCTTGAGCGCGTTGGCAAATGCATGTTTTTGAAATTCAATTACGATTTTTATTTGGAATTTGTTTTCGAAATTTAATGCAATTACAAACTGTTGTAGATTTTTTGCGTTCTTGTTGTTATCGAATTATTTTCGCGTGCGAATATAAAAATTGAGTTTGTAATTTGAGTACTGTTCAGTGGCTTATGGACAAATTGAAAAATTGTAATTGAATCAATTAATGCTTCCGCCAAGTGCGCTTGGTAATTAAATGCTAAAGCTGGAATTTGCTTAGTCACTCGTAATGCGTCGGTAAGTGCATAAGTATATTCGAATAAACTTCGTAACAATTGCGTGTCGGATATTTTAATACTACATTCCTCGCGGTTTTGCAGTGATCGCTAAGCTTTGAGCTTTTTCAGTAAGTTCTTGGTGTTACAAGAAATTATTCTTAATGTGTTTTTTTAGTTTGCATATTTTTGATGTTCCTCTGATCAGTTTAGCTATATTTTTTCTAAGCTTTAAGCTCCGTAGGTAAAAGCTTTCGTCAGCTTTTGTATTGAAAGTTAGATATTTTCTTCTCATTTCGATTTTATTAAGATTTATTTATGAGTCCAGTAAAATACTCAAGTTTAAAGCACCCCGCATTAAAGCTTTGGTATTGGAGGGTTGATTTTTTCCTAAATTGTCTTTAATGTGTTTTTAATTCCTATTTAGGATATTTTTTTAGTTACTTAAACTATTTTTTTTTTCTCTTTTTGATTTTTTTTAATTATGCTTAAAGTGTTTCTAGTTATGATACTTTTCTAGTAATTAAAGTTATATGTTTTCTGAAGCTTAAAGCTCTCTAGCTCTTGAAGCTCCGTGGGTAGTAGCTTTTATATTGAAAGTTACTGATTTCCATATTTTCGTATTCTTCAAACTTTATTTTTGAGTCCAGTAAAATACTCAATCTTAAAGCACCTGTCATTAAAGCTTTTATATTGAAGCGTTGATTTTTTCTTAAATTGTGTTTGATATGTTTTTAATTCGTATTTAAAATGGTTTTTTGTAGTTATTTAAACTAATTTTTCTAAGCTTAAAGCTCTCTAAATTAAAGCTTTCGTAAACTTTTGTGATGAAATTTTGATTTTGTTTCTTAATTTAAATTTTTCTAAACTAAATTTTTGAGATCTTTGAAATACCCAAGCTTAAAGCTTCCTACATAAAGCTGTTGTATATTCGCGTGATTCTTTTTTCTGCTTAAAATTCGCTTCATTAAAGCTTTTGTATTGAAGGGTTGATTTTTTTAATTATGCCTAATGTGTTTCTATTTATGATATTTTTTTAATTATTTAGTTTTTTTCTCCTCAGTAAAGCTTTCTAAATCAAAGCTGTCATAAGCTTTAAAGCTGTTGTATTGAAAGTTTGTGTTGTTCTTTAATTTCGATTTATTTGAAAATTATTTTTGAGACCTGTAACGCCCCCAAGCTTTTGTTTCAATACCAAAAGCTTTTACTATTCCAAGCTTAAATTTAATTTTAGAATCTAAAACTGATTGTGAGAGGTTTAGCAAACTCTTTGCGTATTACTTGAAATGAGGAAATATATAAATTTCAACTTTTCTTTCTGGCAAAGTTACCTAAAATATTGAGCTTTATTAAGCTTTTGTAAACCTTAATCAAATTATGATTTAATTTTAATTGTTAAAATAGACGACTAACTTTAATATGACAAACAGCTTATCTTCAACTTGTCTCTTAAATAATGGGTCAAAAGTCAAAGCTTAAAGCTTTCACTACAAAGTATCAGATTTTATGCAACTACTCCATCAGCAGTTGTCGTTGCATAATTTAATAATTTTATCCCTTGTAGTCCCATCTTTAGCAGCCTGGTTAAAGCCATCGTTACTGTTATTGTTGTGCTATTATTGTTGTTGCTGTGCATATTAAGCGCTATTATTGTAACTGATTGTCTTTGGTTTGTTAATTTTGCTTCCTTATATACATTATTTACGATTATTATGCCAATTGCCTTGACGCTTGTTATTGTTTTTGCCTTTGTTTACACTATTACACGCCTTTGTTCTCGCGTTCGCACTCGCGCCAAAGTCCTTGAGCGCACCAGCGGGCGCAACGCGTTGCTTCCGAATGTGACGTTTGCTATTTGCATATGAAAGTAACAATTGAAAATGTGGGCCATGTGCCGAGCCTGAAATGGAACGACAGCGACAACGGTGGTAATGGTATTTTCAATTTCAATTTTTAGCATCCGCACGCGTGCAACAACCAGTGTGCAACACAACACAGAAACGAAACTTTCAATTGGGTTTGTACACAAGCAACATGTGACACACGGGTGTAATAATTTTGTTCAACTAACGGTTGTTTGTGGCGCATAAAAATGATAGGGATAGATATAGTGTTTGAAACTTTGATAATTTCTTTTTTCTCATCTAAGAACGTTCGAAGCGGTACATATTCCTCCTTAGATAAAAATGACGGCTTCAGAACCTCCATTTAATTTATGTCATATTTGCCGATTATTATCAAAACTACATGTATTTAAGGGGCTTGAACCGAACAATATACATACACTGAGCGTAATTTTTAAGAATCAAAAATATTTAACCATTTATGGTTCCCATTGCCGAAGCTCATGTAATTTTTCTCTAACTTCACAGCCTGACTAATCAAACAAACAACTGGTATAAATGAATAATATTGACAAATGTGTATAAATAAGCGCAACTGGCATAAATTCATACAGCTGGTGTAAATTCATGAAACTGGTATAAATTCTTGAAACTGGTATAAATTTATGCGACTGGTATAAATGCTTAAATGCGTTTAAATTCAAAAACTGGTAAAAAATTGGAAACTGGTATAAATACGTAAAACTGTGGGTGTACGCTACTGGTATAAATGTGTGAGCCTTATAAATACGTAAAACTCTCGTAAATACATAAAACTATCGTAAATACATAAAACTGGTATAAAAGTGTGAAACTAATATAACTGCTGGAAACTGCCACAATCAAGTACAGATGATACTAAAAGCAGTTAAAACACTTTTTAGAGGCATTTAGATGTTCTGTTGTATAGAATTCAAGTGGATGACTTTGTTTTTGCTTTAACAGGTTTATAAATAAATATGACTTGTATTTAATGTTCCGGCACGACTGAACTAAGCCTTTCCGTACTTGTTATTTCTGCTTAATTTTTATTTTATTTCAGCTAAAATACTCCTCTTTTGTTTTGTATGAGTGTGCTCTCATCATTGGGATATTATAATTACTCTATTGGCAAAGCATATGCATTTGTATGCACACACACGTACATACATATGTACATAAGTTAAATTAATATTTGCTTGTATGCCATGCCGAGCATTGTTATTGCTGTTTTTCTCTTGATTTCTATTTCAACAATAGCATATTTGATCGTTGAATTCCCACAGCTGTTGCTGTCGCTTTCACTTTAAACTTTTCACTTTCAATCACAAACACGTGCACTCATACCCACTCTCGCCTGGGTGTGCGCGTGTGTGTGTGTGTAAGCAAATATGTGTATTTATATGACGACGCATTGAATTTAAGCTGAAATGCAATCAAACGCAAATTGCTTTGTCTGCCTTCCAATTATTGCTGTATGGGTGTGTATAATGAGTGATTATTCTATATATGTGTGTGTATGTGTCTGTGCGCCTTTTTGTGTGGCTTGGGGCATGCTATTTAAACAACTACGTATTTATAACTAATTAGTTTCCACTACACACTCACATTACACGCATTAAACAATCGAGGAAATAAATCATTAAATCATTAAAGTAAACTGACACTCATACACTTACATATGCGCCTATTGAGAACCAAAGTGCAAATACGTTTTCATCTGGGTTTATATATAGTGAATACCAATTAATTTTCAAATTTATGAAATATTAAATTTCAAATGCACTTTTGATTAATGAAGCTTTTCTCTATTTTTTTTTTTTATAATGATACACATCTGTGGGTGTCAGTGTTGAACTTGTTTCCCTAAGAGAAATATTATAAAGTAAATAAGCTTCTAATTTTCTATTGAACCCTGTCTAAATAGTTTAAAATTGCCAATGTACTTAACGTGGGAATTTTTTTTTACCGAGACATTGACAAATATTGCGTAGTCGAAAAAGTCTTTTCGTATTTCTAATCAAACTTAACTTATTTTGTTTTTTTTTTATTTAAAATGAACTTTAATGAACCAAATGTGAAGCATTTTGGTTGACTACTTCTTGCCATTATTCCATCAGTGAAAAAATTTCTGGTTTCTCGACATATAACTGTGACAAGTGATTTTCACAGGCTTCTCTTGAACCTAACTTTTTTTCATTAAGCGAGTTCTGCATTGACCGAAACAAAGTGTAGTCCAATGGTGCAAGGACAGGGCTATATGGTGGATGCATCAAAAATTCCCAGCCAAGCTCCCCCAGTTTTTGCCGAATTATCAAAGACGTGTGTGGTCTAGTGTTGTCCAAAGGAAAGACGAAACCCTTTCTGTTGATCAGTTCTGGCCGTTATTTTCGATTGCTTGCTTCAATCTCATCAGTTGTTGACAATAAAATGTAGAATCAATCGTTGGACCAGGCTGGAGCAGCTCATAGTGAATGATTCCTTTCCAATCTGACCAAACACTCAACATAACCTTTCAAGGCGTCAATCTTGGCTTTGCGACCATTTGTTGAGCACCACCATGATCTTCTTCGCACATTTTTATCGTATTTGATCCATATTTCGCCTCATATCGTTTCAGTAAAGAATCGCAGATGTTAATTCGGTCCATTAAATTTTTCACGGACAATGCATGTGGTGTTCAAACATCGAGCTTCCGTATGATAATGAATGTTAAGGTCCTTAGCAATGCCATGGCTGCTTATTTGACAGTCCTGGTCAATCTTTTCCATAAGTTCATCGACTACATATAGATATACGTACAAATATATAGTCTTCCGTCAATTTTTTTCCTTTGAAACTATGAGAAAAGGTTGTATTTCAACTTTCCCATTATTGGAAGTATTACCAGGAGAGATTTCGGATACAACACCAATTTAAGAATACACATGTCTATCGTACAGCGCCTTTTATAGGTAGGGTTAGGTGAAAACCATTCAACAATAGTTCGATCGTCGAATTTTATTTCATCTGCCCGATAAGGAGATGTTTCCCAACTTTATTTGTTATTTCTCTATTACTTCTTGACCAACTGTCTTCGACGGCCTCTCCACACCACTTAAGCTTGTATTCTGAAGAACCTTCCAGTATGAAATCCAATACCAGGAGCTTAAACTCGGCCTATTGATATCAAATGTTGCTACACATTACTGAAATACTCTGTTCACAGTTTCAATTTCAGCGTAATTTGGATCTTAAATATCACATAACTGTTAAAAGTGTAGCAAATGCAATACACAGTTGCTTACCATAACTCTTAATATATATCACCTACAACCCCTAAGTCTTTTCTCGTTTAAGAAGTCACTGCTTTCCCATCTTCTCTTCGTCTTTTAGTTTCTGCCTCACTAATGTGCGCATAATTTCTTAACATAACTGTAATAATAATTTGTGCAATCAGTGCAAACTTAAGGCAAACTTGAAGAATCACTCGTAATGGCACTCGATTTAAATATCCACACATAAAAGTGGCGACAAAAATCACATTCCCAAATCACACACAGACACTTGCAACTAAAGAGAAAAGTTAAAATTTCTTTTTAAATGTGCGTGTGTGTGTGAAAAAACCGTTAAAAGTGTGTTACGTGCTGCGTCAACACTCGCAGCTAAACACAAATTGTGCCACAATTTCGTTAAAACTCATACAAATGAAATGAAAATTCAATTGAAAGTGAAGACTGACTGTTCCCAGTAGCACACACACACACATATGCACATACACGTACAAGGCTTCGGCGTTCACGTCAAAACGGAAATGGGGGTTTAAGCAGCGTGTGTTGGTTGGTGTGGATACAAGCAGCAGCCAGCAGCAAATGTGAAACATATACACGCATACGTACATACTTACATATATACTTGTGCCTTATCCATATATATACATATGTATGCATATTTTATAAGTATTTATGTATGCATGTTGTGTATATGTATATTTGCTTTCAGTAGACGTGTGTTGCGAAATTTGTGCTCTGGCTTGCGGCATTTTCATTTCTTCGCCGCCACCTTTGCCGTCTTTCGCAATTCCTTTCGCTTCTACATCGTTTCAATGGGCGAAGCATTAAAGTTGCAAAAACTTGTGCACTTCAGTGTCACATTCGACACTTTTCTGAAAGTGTAAAGCAATTCATGTTATGAACTCGGTGATTATTGTTATTATTGTTGTTGTTGTTGTTATTGCGACTATGGCAACGCTTTCGCGCTAAACTTGAGTTTGGCATTTATGCGACAATTTGTCAATTGCAAAATTTATTTTCGTGGTGTGTTAAACATGCAAAAAAAATTATTGAGGCAAAAAAGTTTAAGTTTTATTACTTTGATTAATTCTGCTTATTTTTATATATTTTTAACCAGCGCAATTAATCATACAAGCATGAAATATTATAAAATTGATAAAAAATTTTCAAACAGATGGCAACTCCTTCAAAATTATATCTGTCGAAAATAATTTTTTTAGACGCCGAAAGTATTTAATTTCGTTAAAAATATTTATGAAAAAAATGCAAGAAGGTGGCAACCCTTTTTTTCTTATTATTAATATTATTATTTATTATTATCATTACTATTACTTATTACTACCATTATTATTATTTAAGATTTATTAAAGGTTTCTCAATTGATATAAATATTTTAAAATTCAGAAAAAATTTAAAACAGATGGTAACACCGTCAAAGTTATTTTCGTCGAAAATGAAATTTTAACACGGCTACTTTGTTTCCGAAATAAAAAAAAAAAAAAAAATTGGAAAAAAATGGAAACAGGTGGCAATAATTTTTATTATTTTTATGTTTATTGTTTTCAAATGTGTCAACTTACATACTTGCACAGCTTCAATTTGATACCAATATCACCAGGCTGTCTTTATTGCTTTTATTAACTTTCAAATGGTGGCAACTTCTCTCTAAAAATTAAATACTAAATTTTAAATTTAAATTTTTTCAAATTTCTTCTCTTTCACACTGTTCAAAAATATTTTAATTTTTAAGCTTTTTCAACTTTTGCCTTTGCATACACACATTTAATTTTTCCGGGTTACAGCAATTGCATTCAGAAACTAAAAAAAAAAATTAAAAATTTTATAAATGGTGGCAATCCTTGTAAAAAAATATGCTCAACTGAAAATCTGTATAAACCTCTCAATTCCGTTACCTATTTTAATATATGTCGGTTTATTTTGTGTGCTTTATTAAACTTAAAAATTTTAAGTGGCAACCCTGTTCAAAAATGTTTTTAATTGTTAGCGTTTTTAAATTTCTGCACTGCATACTTTTACTGTAATCTTTCTGGTTGCAGCGTTTTCACATTTTCACTCAATATATTGGCGTTCTTAAATCGATTAATGAAAAAAATAATGAAAGGTGGCAGCCCTTGTTGAAAAGTATTTTTAACCGCACATATGTACCTGACGGGCTTTAATTTGATATTCGTATTAATATAATTATATTTACTTATTTTTTTTAATTAAAAAATTTAAGGTGGCAACCTTTTTCAAACAAATTTTTTCCATAGTTTAACTTCTGCGACCGAAAGCAGTTTTGTTATGTTTCTGACGGCATTAATTGTCCAAAAAATATTCAAATAGAAGGCTTACATTTGTAAACTTCTAGCCTAAACACATAAATAAAATATTAAAAATGTGGCAACCCTTGAAAAACAACTTCAGAGACAGTTGGTTAGCTTTTCAGTTCTATTAATTTAAATTTTTTTAACAGGTGGCAACCGAATTGTAAATTTTCTTTAGTTTTGTTAATTTGGTACCTTCTTTGGGTTGGTTTATTACATATGTATGTGTAAAGATCAGGCTAACAGTTTAATGCAGTACAATTTGTGTCCCCTTTACCTGAAATTATGCCGTTTTTATAGTTGAAGGAAGCATGAAAAGCCTTAGTGCGCGACTTTAATCCACTAAACGTAACTTACTCCCAGCTTATGTTCCTTGGGAGAACCACCAGATTAAGTATTACTTCATGCACATATCAATTATGCCCATAGTTTTATTATATATGTATGCTGTATGTATGTATATACATATGTATGTATATGGTTAGGTACACACTCGTTTTTAACCTCTCTTACATATGAAATTTAATTTTCATCTCTGCAATACTCTTCTTCCCACATTATTTGCTTTCTCATTGTGCATCTAGTTTCAAATTGAAATAACAATAAACTTGAAAAATTATTTTCTGCCAACAACTTTCACTTTTCAATCTCAACGGATTTTGGCGAGAAACTTTTGTTCACCCACTTAAAGTGTAGCTATGAACTTGTAAATTTGTATATGAGAGCGTATTTTAAACGAGTCGCTTGAATGTAGAGAACAAGGCGGGATGAGGACTGTTGGGGTGCATTGTTACTTTTTTCTGCACTCTTTTAATGTCTGCACTCACTGCACTTTCGCTAGCAATAAACACGCGCAATTTCAGGAAAAAAGCGAAGTGAAAAAGTACTCTCAATAATAACCGCAATAATACCAGACACCCAAGGCAAACAAATTTGTGGCCATAAATGAAGTTAATAAAAAAAGAAAATTACCCTCAAAAGTGTGAATGTTTGCCGGTCTATTATGCGATTCAGTTGGTTGAGTTCACCCTTCTTCGTTCATTGTGTGGTGCAGAGCGTACATACAACAGTTCTGTGATGACTCTTAAATGAACGGAGCAAATAAAAAACTTTATAACTTAATGGTCTCAGTTAGGATGTAGTAATTTGCTAAGAAATCATTATTATTGTTGATTATGGAATCGCTATGTTTGTGCGGAACAGAACAGATGGAAATCAGTATATTCGTTATATGGGAGCTAGATGAAGGCGTTTACGGTTAGCATTCAGGTTTTACAGTTCGAATAGCTCATGTTATGCTAAGCGAAACCATCTCTCATGACTCCATAATCGTCTGCTAACCGAATATCACGATTTCTGCAAGGACAGAAGCAATTAATTTGACTTATGTATAGTGGCTCGAAATAGTTTCTCGTATTTTGGCATCAAGTCAGGCCCTATTAAGTATACACCTGATTTTATTGAGATTTCTTCTACATTTTTCGTTGCAAAGGGCTTAGAGTGAAAGAAGTTGCTGAAGGGATTGCTTTCGAAGCACTTCGACACACTATGCGGAGATTTCGTTTGATGTGGTCGATAAGTGAAGGGATTTCACTCTATTAGACTACCTTTTGTGCGACATCAAAGATTTATGCTGATAATCCAGTTAAAACTGATCCGTTCCAAATTTACAGTCGGCACGTTATTGGCAAGACCAAGCCGGCCTCAGCTGGAAAAAGTAGTACGAAATCGGATGCCACATTTGAATGTTTGTGTCCAAATGTAAGCTACATTTTATTCGAATATTTTTATTGATGCTATAGTCATCACATAAAGTCTAAAAGTTGACCGGCCTGATTTTTCAACACCTCTAAACCTTGCCAGTTGAACGTCTTTTGATCAAATTTCCGGTCTTGAAACCTTTACCTTTATATGTTAGAATGAGAGCAGTGTCTTTATGCTTTATAGGCACAACTGCTTGTCCTTCGCGCTATTACCTTTTATTCTCTCAACTTAATTCAACTCAACCCAACTCTAATCTAACTAAGCTCCTAAATAAATTCATAGATTTCACATATTTCAAACACACTTTCACTATTTCTTTGCCAAAAAATACTCCAATTTGTCCTTGGCAAGCCATTTGCGTACTAACCTATTCATAGTTAAAGTTTGCGTACACCTCTTGTGTCATATGACTGACAAAGTAGCTGTCTGGTTAGTTGACTGATAGTCAACTCCAAGTGAATGTGACGGGCTTAAATGGTGCCGCTGTGGCGACTGGAGTTGGTTTTCCCATCTCACTACAATTGTATTTACCGCATTTCCACTTTCCTCTCTTACGATTTTCGGGCTGTCTGTTTTCCACTTCAGTCGTTTGGGAGTGCTGCCAGTTTGTTTTGTTGACATTCCGTTTTTGGTATATTTAGACTTATGTGGAGTTTAAATAGTAGCGCATATCAAATCTCCACCTTCTATTGTGTTTGTGCATTAGTTTACAGTTTGTTTTAGCGCAAAAATATACTTTAATTAGTCGAAGGTTCGAAGGTGAAAGGATGTCCGTCCACTGTAGCTTAATTTACGTTATGGGCTTAGGTAAAAGCTGAGATAGTAAGAAAATCAGAGACAAGTTACAACTTACTCTGGACACTCCTGTATATTTCATGTGGTATGGTTCGATTCAGTAGAAATAGAGAAGTGTTTAGTTCAACGTAAATTTCTCAAATGAACTCCAGAGCCAAACGGTCCAGAGAAGGATTTTGTGTAAACTTTGTTACCCGATTCACAATGTTATTCTACAGGGCTGGAAATAACATTGCAAGACCCTTTTAAAAGCTGATTGTTTGACGGCTATGTTTAAATGTTACTCAACTTTTTTGAACAACACTGAAAATGCCGATTAAAGTCTGACACAGTTCCTCTAAAAAACGAGAACGGTCTCAATTTCTGAACTATAAGAACGTCAGTTTCAAACATATTTAAACTATACTGAACTGAGAACGCCGACTAATATCCGAGACAGCTCTTCTAAACAAAGTAACCGGTTTGGTAACCGATTGCCAAACATTCCTAAACTATATTGGGAACACCAGCCCATCCGCCAGACCATTACTAAAACTACCAATGTTTAACAAAAATATCACTATTTTTCACTTATTTACTCCTTGTGCGCCATCAAGTGTAATAAAATTTACAACTTTACGAATTGCACTCCTCGCGCACCAGCGAACACGAAGACGACTATTAAACAAACAAAGCAAATGTCAAAATATGCCACCTGCAACGGCAAGTGGCAGCGGCAGCAAGCCGTAAGGAGCACTCGCATACGACGCTGTACTACCGCAATCCCCACTCACTTTCGTGAGAGCCCTAATATCAACTTTGGTCCCGACACGCGGACACGCAAATAAATGCAAGGGAAAAGTTTGAAATTGAATATGGCCAGAAGAGTTTTGCAAGACGCCCTCAAAAGGAATGCCAAAATGCAGTTGCAACAAATATTAAATACCAAAAAACGAGCGCCGAGAAAACAATTCCGGGCACAAATTGTGGTGAATGCTGCAAATGAATTGTGCGCCCAAAGCGGGCGGAAATAGAGGGAAGGAAATACACGCGTACTAGCCGTGGTCGTCGTGGTAGTAGGCAGGAACCCAGTAACCGAATTTGGCTGCTTGGCAGTGCCGACGCGCAGCAGTCGTCGTTGGTAGTTGTGCGAGACCTTGAGGCAACGGAAATACGAGCGGAAAAAGCTGCCGCACAAAGTTTACAATTAGAAATTTGTGAATTGAAAAGTTAGCCGGCCCGAGAGAGTACCGTGACGCACAGTTCGGCGCAGTTCGACACAGTGTTGGACAACTATAAATTGATTCTCACTTGCTTCGAATTCACAGTATCGAGTCTTAATGATAGTAAAAAACCGATGCATCTAAAATACTTGGTTGTGAGTTGCGAATGCATGCTTCACAAGATTGGATGTGGACTAGACAGCATCTATTTATGGTTGTTTTAAAACAGTACCACTTCTTGAAGATACAAAACTACTGTTAAAAAGTCAGAAGACTCGAATGAAATCTTTGAATCTCTCTTTTGTTAACGGCAGAAAGTATTGAACTTATCACATTAGTCTCAAAAGAAATTCTTAAGACCGCTTATGACAGTTTTTGTTCTATTTCGTTTCATAAACTTAGAGATCTTCGCATGTCTAAAACGGACGAATATGGTCGCAGAGTTGATTTTTTGCAGTGATCGATCGGATCGCTGATCTATGCCGAACAGTTCCCTGTTTAATATAAAATAAAATTGTCACGGGTGAGCTCGGTTTTTCAGAAGGTGCTCGTTCACCTTTACCAGCCATCGTGCTATACTCTCGGGATTTCTTTGTCGTTGCACTTAATAGTATTTTTTATTTCGGGAATTTCACTCTGCACCATTGCGGAAATAGCAAACTATCCGATGTTTTGGGATCTTTAGCGACGTGGTTCCTTAGTATTTAAAGTCTCTTAGGTGCTACCACGACTAATCCACTATTTATAAACTTATCTAAGGGTTTCTTTAGAGAGCGATCACCTAGAGAATCTGAAAAACGAATCTGGTTGTTGTTGCGGCAGTTCTTGGTCGATAAAAAACCAAGGGCCTTAATCCTGCATCTGCAGTCGGCTTTGTAGTCTAGCGTCAGGTGCTTGGAAGTTTCTGGCTACTTGTCGCAGAACCAGGACCTACTCAGACGACTCTCTTGATAGATCGTAAGATCCAAAAGATCAACTGATCATTAGTTAGATCTTCATATGCGGTCCTTTACCGGTTAAGGTGGTTTTCAAGGAGGAGTAAATCTGCCATAATTACCTATTGAAGCTTTCGATGACTTCGTTGATCACTGGAGGCAATAATTTTGGTTAGACAGTTTGGATCGAGAATAAAATTTCAGTGATTTAAGATACTTAATTTTGCTTGGTTCCTAAATTGCTGTTAGTCTAGGGGCCAACGTCCCAGTAAAGTCCACGTCGAATCAAAGTATTCGCATATTTTCACTCCCAAATATAGCTTTCCATGTTATTGCCTTTGCTTCAGTCATCTAGCTTAAACCGTAACCAGTTACCAAGCACTGTATTCCAAGCTACCGAATATCGGTACAATTTCTTCAAATTTACCAACACTGTTGGAGCGCAGTTGGTGAAAGAGCGCTAGTTAAAACAAAGTTTGGTAGGCAAAAGGAAATGAGAAGCAGAGAGCGAGACCAGAAGAGAGAAAGAGGAGGCGAATGCAGAGCCGCTTAGACAAAATGAAAGACAGGAGTATTCTAGTGAAAGTAAATTGTTTGGCTTGAATGGCTTATTAAATTGATGATGATAGTGATGATGATGATGATGATGATGACGAAACCGAAAAAGCCGTTGCTGATAATGCCAGGGAAAGAAAGTCATAAATTATATTTGCAACTGAAAATTGCTGCACCATTCACCCAGCCAGTGACTGGCTGAATGCAACTCTAATGGCCAAAACTATAATGACAAGAATGGCCATGATGAAGATAACGGTCGGCTATGCAGGCAGCCATGTCAAATATTAGAAAACTACTAATGACTCTTTTGATTTAGTGAAAACTTGAACGAAGTACGCACTAACGTTGACAGCCATTAATGAGAAGACTTACATAATGGAAATGCTGGCAGTGCAGTCTTCGGACTTTTCGTGTTTTCGCTGTTGTTTTTGTTGTTTTCCTTTTACTTTATTTTTGTTGCTTGCACCGCTTGAGTTGCCGTCTCTATTTACTTGCATGACATTGCCGGAAATGGAAATTGTTATAATCATGAATGCAACGCTGCACTGCCAACAATACACAACAACAACAATAACAACAAATATACTGGTTGTTGCACAAAATTGTTAACGACAGTTATATGCTGTTTTGCACACAAAAATGCATACAAGGGGCGCTCAACTAGCCTACAACTAAACCAACCAGGCTTGAACTGGTTTTATTTTAGTGCCTTTTGGACCAGTACCGTTTATTTTTCCTACCAAGCAGTTTGGGGCTCGAGGCGAAAAAGTTTAACTTATTTACGAGATGCTCGAGAGGGTTTCTTGTAGAGGAAATGGTTTGTTTAACTTATGGGGGTCACCTTTTACTCGAATGCAGATCCCTTTTGACCCAAGTTTTCAAGTACCTGACCAACTTCAAACCCGTTAAAGTACTTATTTCTCTGTCGTCTAGTCAATTCTTAAGGTCTAGTTATTTTTCGATAAAATTTTAGCTCTGCTTTCCCTATGAGGTTTCACCACTAGACGACTCTACGTAGCACTATCTGCCTTAGCGTCTGTATGTAGATTGTGCATTTTGACTTGGCAATAGCAGGAAGTAATTTGAATTATGCGCCATTTATACTTGCTACTAAGCAATTTTGTGATTTCGAGAAAAGTTTCACCATGAAAAGTAATTTTTGGCAAAGCGGATATGCAATTGAAATGAAAACGCTGGCTCGAAGTTTCCAAACTCACTAAATATCAAAATGTTTGGCTGGCGTACGCCCGCCGAGCGGTGCGCGCAAGTTGGTGGCAGTAAAATCTAAACTAGTTTAGCGCGGAGTCTTAGAGTCGATAAAGTGTGTGCGCATATAAACGAGCGAACGGGAAAAACTCGTTCCGAAGTGAGCTGATGCCATTTGACAGACACTAAATTAAAGCGAAGTTGGGTAAAAGTGGGTCAGGAATTTAGGTGTAAGGATTGTGAAAGGATATCTCATAAATTTTAGCAATTTCTAAAACAAAGTATTAATAGGAAAGCGTTAAGGTTAAATTTTATCGATAAATTGATGTTGATAAATTAGTAATTAAATTAATAATTAAATAATTTAATTTACACATATTTCATAAATAATTATTATTTTATAAATCATATGAGAAGTACATTTGCTCACTCTAATTTAAGTGAAAAAATATGTAAAGACTTTTATGCGCCTAAAAGAATGCTTTTGATACCTATATCGAGTGTGCCTATATTGAGAATATTCTCCGTAAATGTGAAGCAGCTCCGTGTGTTTAGAGACGTATAGACGTATGGACTTTAAACACGTTTTTCTCGTCACGTTTATTTCACAGTCGTTGCCGAACGACTCGGGTGGACCGATTGTTTGACATATCCACACAACCCTCTTTGATCTATTTGTCAGGTCAGATCGAAGTAATAAGATTTTTGATAATAATTAATGACTTGGAAAGGTAAATTTTTTGGAAAGCCGCCATTTTGTCAAAAAATCAAAATTTTGACTGGTCCTTCGATCATTACCGGAATTCATCTATTGTATTAGTATATCTTTTTTTTTTTGTCTTTTTGAGTTTAAAACAAATGTAAGTAGAAATATCAGAAAAAAACGTTAATTCTGATTTGAAAGTGTAACTTAAATGGAACGCAGTGAATTTCGAAAATGAGGTTGCCACATTTTTAAAGGAAAGATATACTTTTATCTGACTTTCACAAGTTTCTAAAAAAAAATAAATAAAATTTTATAAATATTTCATATAATTATAAACAAAACTAAAGCAAATAATTTTTAAAATCTGGTAACCCCATTTCTATCTTATTCTTAAAAAGTATGTAAGGAGAGCAAATTATATAGTAATTTTTTTGGGATTATTTCCTCGCAAAATATTGCTATAAAGCATAAGTAAAGGTAGTTGAAAAATTTTTCAGCGTTGCCACATATCTCGAAATTTATAACTAGTTCAATGTATGAAATTTCCAAATATTTGAGATAAAAATACTCTCATTTAGAAAATTAAAAAATCGAATAAAAAAACTACAATTTGTCTGTATAGAGTTGCCACGTATTTTATTTTTAATGTATTAAAACTCTTATAAATTTCTTTGTTTAATTTCTAAGACATTATTTTTCATTCAAAATATTAGAAATATAAGGGGGGCTTGAACTCCGGTGGGACCGACCATGAGACCTCATAAAATCTATAATTTTAGGTCTCCGAAGTAAAATTTTCGAAAAATTTACAAACTCTTGGCCGAACAGACAAACAACGCGACATCAGTGCGTCTCGTCATGTTGAATATCTAATTAAAGCAATAAAAAAGTTTCCTTTTAATCCTCAAACGTTATTTTCTCTTCAATAATATCAATCGATTGCATTAAGCCATTCATGTCAAGATTATACAACTTCGTGAAAGTCTTCTTCAGTTCAAAAGTCTTTAATTAATCACTATTTTTGTTTTCTTTCTACTTTCAGTTGGAGGAACGGTGAATCCGTATTAACGTTAAGTCGCACACACGAAGTGCTTTCGTCTAAAAAACGGTAAAAGCAACAAATTTGCTGAAATTGCGTCTTAAGCGGAGAGCGAAGGTAAACATTGAAGAGATAAGTGCAAAAAAGAACAAAAGTGGGAGGTGTGAAAAGTTAAGCAAGTTAAAGTGGCAAACTGAACGGAAAACTATTTTAAAAAAGTTGAGTAATAAGTTTAAAACAAATGAAACTTAAACTAAAATAATAAATAACGAAAAAAAAATTAATAAAAAACAAATGAAATCGATATAAAAAAAAAAATAAATTAAAAGTTAACATAAAAAAATATAATACAAAAGATTACAAAAAAAAAATAAAAACAAAAAAATTAAAAAAAAAATTAATAAAAACAAAAGCATAAAAAAAAAAATAAAATTAAAAAAAAATTAATAAAATTAAAAAAAAAATTAATAAAATTAAAAAAAAATTAATAAATATTTTAATTTAATAAAAAATGTATATAAATATTAAATAAATATTCAATAATATAATAAAAATAATAAAAAGTTGTATATAAAAAATCTGAGCAACCAAAAGTGAAGCAAAAAATATAAACAAATAAAAATATTTAAAAAAAAAATCCATTACAATAGTAATCAAAGTGTGAACCCAATACCAAAAAATTTCGAAACAAATTAGTCGAAATTTTTTTGTAAAACAAAAATAAAAAATTCTCTAAAAGCAAAGTTACTGTAAAGTTTACACTTTTATAAGCTTCCATGTCCGTTTACTTATTTGCAACACTGTTAAAAGCACATTAAGACAAAAAAATGCAAGAAAACATACAAAAAGTTAAGCGCTCACTGACTGACTAACTGATAAATACAAAAAAGCAACATACACCTACACATTGCATACAATACATTAAGCGCCGGGGCGTATACGTAACCTCCATACAAAGCAAATAAATGGAATAAAAGCACTGTGCAGCGAAGCGAAGTCAAGTGCATGTACTGATATAAAGAAGCAAGAGGAGTAAATGGAAGGAAAACAACAGAAGAAAACTTAAAAAATAACAACAAAAACAACACAAAATAAATGCAATAAAACTAGTGTGTGTGAGTAAATTATTGACGGCGCCAAAGTACGCAAGTGTGAAGTGAATTGTGGAGAAGCGAAGGGGAAGAGTAATGGAAAAGCAACACAGTGGAATACAAAAAAAAATAAAATAAATTAAAGAAAACTTGCAAAAAATTAAACTTAGAAAGTAAATAAAATACAAATAATGAAGTTTACGAGCAGCCGGCGGCAGCAAAAAGCTGCAAAGGCGTTGTAAAGTGAAGGCCACAGCGGGAAGAAGAAGATAAAAATTAGTAATTGATAAACATTTGTTGTTCTAATGCAATGCAGCAGGCGGTGAAAAGTTAAATAAGGTGTGGACGTGAGAGAAAACAATAAGAAAAAGTAAAGAAAAAAAAAAATAAAAAAATAATAAAAAAAGCAGCTGGCAACTATTTGCTAGAAAAGACGTGGCAAATGCAGCAAAATGGCACAAGAGAGGCAGCAAATTAAATATCAATAGGGTTATTGTGGCAAACAAAGCATTAGTGGCAGTAACTATGAGGTGTAATGTAGTTGGCTACGACTGCAAGAGCCAAAGGTGAGACGGAAAGAGAAAAAAAAATCCAACAAAAAACGCACATGCACCACGAAAGGTGAAGAGGCGAGCATTTCAAATTACTATCCGTGCAATGCTGCTGCAGGCGGGGCCGGTCATGGGGCCTGCGACACCAAACAGCGATAAAATGTGTTGTTGTAGCGAAAACAACAATCACCACAACCCTGCCGAAGATGGCTCAGCACGGAAACCCCATTTTACTTGCGCCACTTGCCACCAACTGCAGGCCAGCAGCGTTGAAAACAATACATGTAGCATACTCTTAGGCGCAATGTCTGATGGTGGCGCAAAACCCGCGTTAATACGACACTTACGGCGTTGGCAAGCGTGTCGTCGGCGTAGGCGACGCAGAAAGGGTGGCGGAGCAATGAGAAATGCATACACAAACAACAACATTAGCATACAATGTTGTAATAAGCAAGCGCGGATGGCACGAACACCGCGTGCAATGCATGCAACAACTACACGCGGCGCTATTGAAAAGCGAAAATTAAGAAAACGCATAATCAGTAGTATGGCTACAAGCAATTGCTGGAGCTCAGCAATGGTGGCGCGCTTGTTGCTTGCGGATTACAACGACAGCGGCATGTTGCAAGCGCGTAACAGTAATTGCCTGCGAGCAAGAACAACAACATGCGCAGCAACGAATGCCAGTGTGGCACTGGAAAGCAGCGCAGCAACAAAGGCGCTATTGGATTTGCGTAGAGCAATAGAAACAACAACAACAACAACACAGGGAACAAGGCCGTTGTCGAAATTGGTGAAATGTGAGCGCCCGATAAAAGTGCACAAACTAGCAACAACAGCGGCTGAACAACAGCCAACACCGTTAGCATGCCTGCACCACCACCAACATCAACAACAGCATGAAACTGGGTTGCAAGTTGACAGCGCACGAATACTGCGCGCCCGTAGCCGCGGCAAACCCGCTGGTGTACCGTTAGAACAACAGCTTATCACACGTGAGTTCCGAAATAAGCAGCTGCCACAACAACAACAACAACACTGCCTTCAACTAACAACTGCCTCGGCAGTACAGCAACCAGCTGCCAAAGCAAACTACTTGCAACATCGAAGTTGGCGAAATTTAATTGGATGTGTAGCAAGCACATGTCCAACAACAACAGCTACCGTAATAAATACGATCACAGCAGCAGCAACAACAAACGTTATTGCATCAGCGTCTGCAGCAGCAATAACAATCGCAACTGAACCCAATTGCAACGCGCATTGTTCGGCTGTCTCCGTTGTAGCCACAAAAATGTCAACTACTCGCGCGCTGTCTGCCAAGCAAGACGATACGAAAGCAACAACAACAACAAAATCCGTGTGTGTAGAAACGAAAAATATATCAGCGCAGCCGGGACATGTTGTGCCGTGTGTCATTGTGCGTAAATCCAAGTGTCGAAGTACAATCGCGTTGACAAGCGCATTAACAGTGATGGCGAAAACAGCAGCAGCAGCATCAGCAAGAATAGCAAAAAAAGCAATTCAACCAGCAAAATCCACAAAACGCGATAAACCAACACAAATAAAATTAGTTAGAAGTAGAGCAGCAACAACAACAACTACAGCAACGTTGTTTGGCAATATTTTCACAATACTTGTCGGTTTGCTGACGCTACATGCCACTGGTAAGTGAAGCACTTACATTACTTTCATATACATGTAACCTGTGCATACATTTTATCTGCCACAAATCATTCTTCATAGATATACATAACTACTTCAGGTTTTCGTACAAAACGTATTTTAGAATGTAAGAAGTTTAATTCAGAGTTTGATTTGACCACTAAATTATGACTTACGAATAATAAAGTGTTGACAATTTATCGATTTCAATTTGCATAAACATTCACCTGCCACATTTCAAAAACAGAATATTTCTTATTTTGACTACCGGTATTACGGCGCTGTATTTGTTTCGATAGCAAAAATTTCGATTTTTTCGATAATAAAATCATCGATTTTTTTGTATTCAAATTTAAAGTGCAAATAGGAATCTTGATTTCGCTGCTAATGTTATAGTGTTATCGATTTTTTCGATAATATAAAATATCGATATATATATATTTTTCGATAATAAAACTATCGATTATTTTTATTCAAAATTCAAATAAACATGCATATTGATTTCGTTACTTATAATATGGATCTATCGATTTTTCGACATAATAATTTTTCCCACTAAATTGTGAATTACGAATTATAAAGCGGAAAAATTTATCGATTTTAAATTGAGTAAATATTTACCTGTCACTTTTCCAAACTACAATTCTTTCTCATTTTCAATTCCAATATTACGGCGCTGTAGTTGTTTCAAAGCAAAAATTTCGATTTTTTCGATAATAAAACTATCGATTGTATTCTTTAAAATTTAAAATGGATACATCTTGATTATGTTACTGATTTTATCGTTTTTTCGATAACAAAACTCGATAATAAAACTACCGATAATTTACTTTCAAATTTGGTAGTATGGTGTTATCGATTTTTCGTTAGAAAAACTATCGACTATTTTCTTACAAATTTCAAATAATATATACATGTATCTCGATTTTGTCTCTGATAATAGGGATCTATCGAATTTTCGACAAAATAATTATCGAATATTCTTCTACTGACTTTTTAAAAAACATTTGATCTTTTTACTTCGAATTGTTTGATTGAAAATTAGAGTTTTCTTTTTGATATTAGGGCAATGTAAGGAGAAATGGCATATGTTTTAAATGAAAATAGACGGTGTCTTTTGGGACATAAGAAATTAAGTTTCCAACTATGTAATTCCGTGAAAGAAATTTATTTTTCGTATAAAAACCAGAAAATTATTCATGAAAATTTTTCACATTTATTTTTGAGGTTATGTGAAAAAGGTCTATGCACAGATTTTTTAGATCTTTTCATTACCTACAACTATGCCATTTAAAGTTTTTCTATGTGGCTCGTAGTTTCGCCGAAAATCGAGATAAACCTTTTCTAACCTTCCTTACTGTTTATTATTTTCCAACAAAAAAATGTAATTAAGCTCGAACTCGATGCCACTTCTTTGAAAGTAAAAAGGAATATCTAAACGAATATCCTTGCCTCGAATTAGAGTTTACCTAAGCTACAAAGGTACATAAGGCGCAACCTGAATAGCTAATCAAGTGTCTTTATATGTACTCCCCTCATCTTAAGTATTTGTTCTACTAAATATAAATACTTTCACGAAAATAGTTTCACTTCCAGCGCCCAAAACATTTATTTCGCGGCGCTAAGCCATAACTCAATATAATTTATTACGGTATGCATGGGATTTGCGGCGAAAACTTGGCTGCGCGTTGCGGCGTGTTGCGTAGTGACTTCAATCTAGTGCGGCAAAAGCTCATAGGGTGGGAGAAACCGATGCTCAATACCAATTAATTTAAAATATTACCAAAAATACACTAAATTTGCTACTGAAATACTTCAGCTGGCAGGCAGTTCGGTGCAACTAGCTCTACTTTTTAGTTTTGGCAATTTTTTGAATAATGACTTCTAAAAATTTTAGTGCCGAAGTATACATATTTTGGTAGTTTCATAAATGAAATGCGCCTTAATATAGACTAAAATGTTCGACTCGAATTCGCATTGCCTACATTTAGGATAAAAATATTTTTTTCTAATATGGCGTTCAAGTGTTAATAACCGTGGTGTGAAATTTAAGATAAAAGGGGCTTGAAACATAATTGAGTGAAAGGCAAAGTAACTGAGAAAATTTCTGTTTTATTTCTATTTTATCTTTAGTTAACAGGCTTTCAATGTGAACGTATGTTCGCCTGTAAGTATACCTCTTTAATACTATAATAAGTAGTCTAATGTATGGTTGAGTTATCATGAATCTGATACTCATACAAATACATATTCGAGATCTCGACTCCATCTGCAGTGCTAAACCCTATAGCTTCATACCTTAAATGTCAACTCCTCTCTCTTCTTTTTTGTTCAGTTCCAAAGTTCTTCATTGCTTTTATAACTGTTTGAAGTATTGTTCTAACATTTCCAATATATATAACACATCGTAACTAACCCAAAAATATTTATGTTTTATTTTTTGACTAATCCGCAATAACAAGTTCAAATCATCGAGACTTTTAAAGGGATTTATCAATATATACCGCTCTGACACCTTTGTTTATTTTCCCTTTTATTCATTGTTTTTTATTTTTTTGTGAGGTTTTCATTTGTTTTAATAAAAGTCAACTTGAACTTGACTCTGAACTTCGCGCATTTCTCATGCCAAAATATAATTTCTCCCCCTTAAGTCCGCTTTCCTTTCACTGGTTAACCAACTGTCACACCTTCCATGCCGCTTTATGGACCTCTAGAGCTTCACTTCAGCGCCAGTGCGCACCTTTTTTTATTATTTGTAGAGAGAAAGTTTCGCAAGCCGATTGCCACAAAGGACCTCACACCATCTATACTAGCTGGCAACACCAAACCAAAGAAAAAACTTTTCAACCAACGCCCACCGCCCTTCCTCTGCAGTGCGCAGCTTCCTTTCGAGAGAAATATTATCCAACTTGATTGCGGCATCTTCCGCAGTTTATTTGTGGTTCGCCGCACACATGGTGAGCATATGTGTCTTCGTTTGTGTGCATGTGTGTGTGTGATTGAGTGTGTGTGCTTTGCAAGCGTTTTGTTTCATAAATAATTCATTAAGACTTTTCAATTGATTTATGTATGCACACGACAATGGCGTACGGACAAAGTTTCCGCGCAAATTCTGATTCTGTTTTATTCGCAAATTCTTATATTCCGTCTGCTGTTCTGCACTTTCTATGCTGCTTTGCAACTTTTTTTTCGCATTTAGCTGCTGGCAATTGGAAAAAAGTCGTTGCTTGACTTCTTTCGGCAAATTTACATGCCACCCAGAAAGTTTTAGTTCGTGATTTTTTTCCAACTTTTCCCTTTTTTATACCCATAAAACATGTGGCACAGAGTGCGGCTGTTTTGTTCAACTGTTGGTTATTTGTAATGCCTGAAATGTAGCGATGGAGATATAGCCTATATATATGGTGCAGTAAGTAGAATTCCATTGTTTTTGCATTAAATTAAAAGTCAATAAGCTCCGATTTAGCTCAAAAATTCACCATTTTGTTCGATATCTTCATAACACTCTTCTTGAAGAAACCCTCGTTCCTATTGGCAGTAAACTAGTTCAGTCGATTTTTACTTCATTATTCATCATAGCCCTGTTTGGTCCGGACTGTGAAATATATACATACTTGTACATAAGAACCTCCCAGTCAAGCTTTCAGAGCCACTGGCGAGTCGCTAACGATGTATAAGGCCGGACGTTGTCCTAATCGAATACAATTTCTCTTCTTATGGCTGAAACTGGTAGATTCTGAGCGTTTCTCCCTTTAGTTGGTCCAGTTATTGACAGCACAGATCCGAATTAAGAGTTTGACCGTAGGAGAACAGCTCATAGTAGATTATTCCCTAACAATGCCACCAGAAATATCGCTAAGCCTTTCTTACCGCAGAATCATTTGCTTCCGAACAAAAAAACTTATTGAACACAATTCCTATGCTTTTGAATACAACTGGGCGATTCTGAGCGATTTCTTCTCTCAGTTGCTCCAATTATAATTGGATTATTGGATTAATTATTGACAGTACAGATCTGAATTACGAGTTTGACCGAACAGCTCTTAGTAGATTATTGCAAGGCAATCCCTCCAAAAACATCACAAAACGTTTCTTACCGTCAAACCAGGCTTGGCCACCATTTGCTTCCCAGCAAAAGTGAAAAAGCCCTTACTACGGCTTCCCTTAGCGTCCATGTAAAGTGTTGCGGACTTCCCGTAATATTTCCACCGCCTTTCGCTTGAGTTTTAACTTCTTTCGTACCCAGCTCTTCCTTACGTATTTGTTCATTCATTTTTAAGGAGTGTAAGTAAGGTCTGACCTTGTGCATGAAAAATTGCATAAAAGTCAAACGTGTGCGAATTTAGTGCGTGCAACCATGTTGGGCGCAATGCGCGAATAAATTGCCTATCCTTCAGCAAGAGGAAAGATTTGGTCAATCGTAGGAAATGTGGTTCGAAAAAAGCGGGTTAATTAGATGCGTGTTGCAAAGGTTTTCCTTTGCCGGCAGGAAATTCGAAAATTGGAACAGATATTCAACTTAAGATTTATCCAAAACTGGCTTAACTTTTCAACATTCTACAAGGATTTCGGAGTCGATCTAAGAGAGAGAGTATGCTAAGAGAAAGAAGAAAGTAGGGTCTAATTCAAAATGAGGGAGCTTTAATCGAAATTATGAAAGAAGTGAGAATTTATAACAAAAAGTTAAGTGAGAGAAATGAATGTGGTTAAGTGGTAAAAAGTTCCGAAATTATTTAAAAAAAAAATAGTTCTAAGAATATATGCAGTAACTTTAGGTTTTATGAATAAATTTAAGAGATCGCCAAGATCTAAAAACAAAAGAAAATCAAATTCATTATATCAAGGAAATAAATCCTTAAAAGCATACTTAGAGGACAACCAGTTGGCATTAGAGCAAGCTATTATTTGAACACTCTGCTTTAGAGTGAACCAGATTATAGAAATCTCAGAAATATTGAAAGTTTATTTGGCATTTTGTTCTCGAGATCGCGATCCCATAGCCTTCAAGAGGAAAAAAGGAATATCTTCCATTCAAATACTAAAAAAATCGATTTGAATATAAGTTTTCAGTAATATTTAGCAAGTGGCTTTAGCGCATACCGAAGATGAAAGCTGCCACTATCTCCAAGTATACAATCGATACAGTTCATGGACTCATGAAAATGCATGAACTCCAGAAAGCTGAAGCTTCGCGGACTACAGCGATGATATCGTCGCGGTTTTGAGAAGTGCGCACTCTAAACGTCCAATTGTTGCTGATATGCTTCCAGCCTCTCTTCAAAGCTCGAAAATTCTTTTACTCTGGAACTGCTAATATCATTCCCTCACAGATTTAGTGCTGGGATGTGAAAATTTACTAGCATCCACCATTACTTTATGACTCTATATGTGCAACATATGCGTCTATTTTGATGGCTGAAATTGCTTTCTCGTTTGTCCGGCTCAATTGCTTTTGGACTAAACCGCAAAATCGGCAGCAACAACTGTTACTACAAAAAAGAAAACTATAACAACAACAGCATAACACAGACAAGAAGGACGCAGCATCGAAATCTGTGGACCCACGCTGTGTCTTTACTGTTGTTGTAGACATGGTTTTGTGTCAAACCAACTCTTTTCCAGCACACTGTTATTTTGTTTCTCTCTTTTGTGCTCACCTATCATGCTAACACTGAATGCCCGGCTGACTGACTGACTGACTGGCTGACCACGATTCACTGACTGCTACAAACGTTGTGATTTAGTTTCGGACTTTTTGTTTTCGCTCGAACTTTTGTGGGTTTGACTACGCTTTTTACGGTCGTTGATTGCCAAAAATGTTCTAAATTAAAAATCAGTCAAGTTCGACTTTGTCCAATAATGCATACACCTACAAACCGACCAACAGGCATACTGTTCCATATATTGCTGAGCATATTTTGTGAAAGAGAGTTTAGTGTGAAATTGAAAATGGCGGATGGACGGGTGTGTTTCGGTTAGCGCTTTGTTGCTGGCGATTGCAATTTTTAATTTTGACACCATCTTCGGCTTTGTGCACTTCGATTTACAATTTTTTCACTTTGTTGAACTTTATTGGTTAAGAGTTTTGTAGCTTTCGCAAGTTTGAAAGAAAAATTAATTAAAATCATTGACTTTTTCAATTTATTAAATTTACAAAATACATCTGTAAAGGTATAGAAGTTGAGGTGAAAACCCGAAACAAGTCAAGTTTTGAAACTTGATTGGAAAGAATAACGAATACACAGTTTAATGATTTGAAGAGAACAATGAAAGCAAATCGAAGAAAAATTAAACATAGCTCAAGGTTTTTCGTTCTGCACTCAATTAATTGTGGCTATCCTTTTCAATATTTTCCTATAACAGGTGGCAACTCTATGCATAATCTGAACTAAATATAATTGTTTTTCTTCCTGGCGAACAAATGTTATAAAATGGACGTTATTTTTCGTCTTCAAAACTCATAAGAATGCATCAAAACATGGTCGAGATCGATTAGTTAGTCAATCAAGTGAGTAATACTACACCCACATTTGATATTTGAAGTGATATTTGGTGAAGTGGAAGGAAAGTGAGTAGAGGATGGAGTCTTAGGTAGCCGGGACATTCTCCACCTGGTCTTTCCAACGAGTGGAGGTCTTTCTTTTCCTCTGCTTCCCCCGGCGGGTACTGCGCTGAATACTTTCAGAGCTGGAGTGTTTTCGTCCATTCGGACGACATACCTAGCCAGCGTAGCCACTGTCTTTTAATTCACTGAATTATGTCAACGTCGTCATCGTTTCATCGAATGCGATACTCGCCGTTGCCAATGCGCAAAGGACCATAAACCTTTCGCAGAACTCTTCTCTCAAAACATCGTCCACGAGCAAGGCGGGGATGGTAAGTGACTTATAGAGTTTGATCTTCGTTCGTTGAGAGAGGACTTTATTGCCTACTCAGTCCGAAGTAGCACCTGTTGGCAAGAGTTATTCCGCGTTGGATTTCGAGGCTGACATTATTGTTGGTGTTAATGCTGGTTCCAAGATAGACGAAATTATGTACAACTTCGACGTTGTGATTGTGGACTGTGACGTGATAGCCCAGTCGCGAGTGCGACGACTGTTTGTTTAATGAGAGAAGATATTTCGTCATTCCCTCGTTCACGGTCAGACCCATTTGCTTTGCTTCCTTGTCCAGTCTGGAGAAAGCAGAACTAACGGCGCGGGTGTTGAGGCCAATGATGCAATATCATCGGCTTGCGATAGTAGTTGTAGACTATTATAAAAGATTATACCTTCTCTGTTCAGCTCTGCAGCTCGAATTATTTTCCCCAGGGGTAGATTGAAGAAGTCGTGCGATAAGGAGTCGCCTTGTCTGAAACCTCGTTTGGTATCGAACGGCTCGGAGAGGTCCTTCCCGATCCTGTCGGAGCTTTTGGTGCTGCTCAACGTCAGTTTACACAGCCGTATTAGTTTTGCGGGGATACCAAATTCAGAGATCGCGGCATAAAGTCACCTCCTTTTGTGCTGTCAGCAGGAGTTTTGAAATCTATGAAGTGGTGAGGTGTCGATACTCTTTTCATATGTCTTGTCCAAGAATTAGCGCATGGTAAATATCTGGTCAGTTGATGATTTACCAGGCCTGAAGCCACACTGATAAGGTCCAATCAGTTGGTTGACGGTGAGCTTTAATATTTCACGCAAAACGCTCTATAAAATCTTGTATGCGATGTTGAGGAGGTTTATCCCACTGTATTTGGTGCAGATTGTGGGGTCTCCTCCCTTTTTATGAATTGGACAGAGCACACTTAAATTCCAATCGTGGGGCATGCTTTCGTCTGACCATATTTTACGAAGAAACTGATACATGCTTCTTATCAGTTCTTCGCCGCCGTGTTTGAATAGTTCGGCCGGCATCCCATCGGCCCTCGCCGTTTTGTTGTTATCCAGACGAGTAATTGCTATTCGAACTTCTTCCAGGTCGGAATCGGGTTTGCCTTCTCCTGGAGTTATGCTTTCACTGTTATTCAGCAGGCTGGAGAAGTGTTCCCTCTATAATTTTACTATGCTTTGAGCATCGGTTACCAGATCACCCCTAGGGGTTCTACAAGAGTGTGCTCCAGTCTTGAAACCGGAACTACTTCTAAAGAATACGTGCATCCCATTTTCCTAAAATTAAGTTTTATTTTTCCCGTGCTGAAAAACAGCTCGATATTATTTTTACTCTATAGCTAGCGTTGCCATTAAAATGCACGTAAACGAAGCAAAGCGTAAAATAATTATTTAATTACCGAGATAATACCAGTTATTGATTTTTTATTGTTGCGTCGGGTCGGGTGGGTGGATGTATGTGATTTGCTTGACCTCAGACCTACACGAATCCGATTTTAATTCAAGCAAATTGGTGTCGCAACGAAAAAATTTTGTATTCACAGCAATTTGTAATTACGAATGGCAAAAGAAAGAGGAGAAAAAATGGAAAGGGAAAAGCGCCAAAAAGAAATCGCGGATGCATCAGCTGGTTATGGACACAAAAACCTGTAACAGAAAAAAACAAAAACAAAAATGGCGTAATATGTTTTGCCGTTAAGATTGAAATTTATGTGTGTATCTGCCACTCCCGTGGCCACCGCCGTGGACCTATGCGGAGGCGTTGCACGCACTGACAGCAGATGGCGCTGTGTTTTTATTAACCGGAAATTATGCGAAAAATGCTGTGCAACGTGCAACAACAAAAATTACAATGCAATAACAGAATGCAAATGATGCAAACAAAAGTCGTTATGAGTCGAGCTGGCTCACAAAATAAAAAGTAAAAGTTGAGGTCGCAAGAAAAGCAGAGTGTGAGTGTGAGAGGCCATGAGGGCGGTGGAGAGAAGTTACGCGCTTATAATGAGCATGACAGCGGGCGCGACTAAATAGTGGGCCATATAAAACAGCCGCAGCTGTCGAACAATGCACGCCAGCCAAGCAGCCACACATGCCGCAACGGCCTCTATAGGCCATTAGCGCGCATCGAAGGTTGGCGCATCGGTCGCTAAAGGTTGGATGACGGGACGACGGTGTGCGCGAACAAAGGGACCGTAAACTCTGAACCAATGCATGAGGCCGCGCAGCACTTTGTGGCCCGCGTGTGTGTATACGTGCTTGTGACCGGTCGCCAGTTGGGACGACAATGACTCCGTTGTTTGGCTTTGCTGCAGCTGCATCCGACGGCGCGCGCACGGCAAAGCGATTAAAAGCAACGAGCAACGGAAATAGCTGGAAATGCAAGCGGAAATGTTGCACACAAATGATGATGGGTGGGAGGAGGTGGAGCCAAGTACGAGTAGAGAATGGGCAGGTTATGGGCTCCCAACAATTCCACAAGAAAGAGTACAGAATTTGTGGAAGAGAAGCGGGATGTTGGTTTAAGGAGTGAAGCCACTGGAATGGGACCTGCATTCAACTATAAAGCCAGCAAAAGTCGCAGCGGTAGCCACATGAAAGCCCCGAGTACCACGAGACCCATAAAAGCCACAAAAGAAAGAAAGTGGCCGGCCGAGCGCCGTCCAAAACGGCGGTAACAAAGCACCGAGTGAGCGTTGGATAAAGTTGTAAAGCGAACAGTGGAATACAAGTAAATGTTTGACGAATGAGTGGAAAAATTTGCAAGACAAAGAAAAAAAAATATATATATACCTCTATATATTCAAGCGTAAAGCGGAACGCGCTCAAGCCAAGAGACACGACGAGGAAGTAAATTCGAGCGGAATACGGATGGCATACACAAATGGTTCGGTGGAGTGGTGAAGAGCTTGCAAGAGGATGCTTAAGAGGCAGCGAAGACTGACGGCAAATGGTGTTGAATTCGTTGCACACTCCATTTCGCCACTACAACAGAGAACGAAAGCGTGTAATTGTCTGAGGCAACGAGTTGCAAATTGTGCATTAGGGAATTGGGTCACTTGAAGTGATAAATAGTGCGGTGGTGCGTCTAGTAATGCGGAAGATAACTTCTTTTATTCTATATCTAATGGCAACAAATGCATAGCTAACATTGTAAAGACGAGTCTTAACGTGTTTATTACTGCGTTGTTGCTTTTGCTGTGGAAGATAAATGCAAAACGAGAAAGTAAGACTTGAAAACACATTCACAAGTAGTTTCTGTCGGCGAGCTGTCGGCTCGTTGTCTTTATATGCGTTAAAGCAACGCAGTAGCTGTGTTACACTTGCCGGTCTCCGCACTGCTGTTTACTTTTTAAGGCTTTAATCTAGTGTAGTCCGACGAAGTCTTCATGAACTGTCAGTTTTTGAAGTCTTTTGCTTATTACAGGTAATTCTAAGCAGCTTCTGAGCTCAGTGAGACACATATTTCTCTAGTAGTAATGGTAACTTTGCTGGAATCAAGTCTTCTGCACTTTTTAGCAAGTTCTGAAGAGCTTCTGTGTCCATTGAAGCTCTATCTCTGGTAACAGTGGTACCCATATTGGAAGTTCCAGAATTTGTGCCTGACATCTAGTGTTCCAGTCACTTCAGCTCCTCATTTTTGACTCTCCCGCTTCTCAGGCAGCAAAACTAACTGAAAGTGGAAGTAGTCCCTTGCTTCTTTTGCTTCTTTACTGACTTAGACAACACTTACGCGATTATAACCTAGGTAACAGCAGCGCTTCAGTTGTTTCTTTTTTTCCACAATGTGGCGCAAATTGGAAATTCCGAGCGAAGCCAGGTCCTTCTCCATCTAGTCTTTCCAACGGAGTGGAGGTCTTCCTCTTCCTCTGTTTTCCCCAGCGTGTATTGCGTCGAATACTTTCAAAGCTGGGGCGTTTTCTCCATCATTCATCGTCCATACCTTTGAACCATATTCCACCATGTTACATAGAGCTCGATCTTGTCTTTTGAAGTCGTGAAGGCTTCACTCTCTACTGTTTAAGCTTTAAGCTTGCGTATTCAATGAATTTAGTTTCGCTCGAGTTTAGGTTAACAGGTCGAGACTTAATTTTTACTACCGACTGCACACAATTCAGCGAAGCTCAAAATCAGCAACAACAGTATTCTTTGCATATTACAAAAAGCTCAGTTCAGATTCACCAAATTACGGTGCGAACTTGGCTTGTCTGCACGTATTATTTTCGTGGTGCCACCAGTAAGCCGCACCATCTCGCCCTACCAACAAACAAATAACGGTATAACGGCAGCAATAAAGAGCTCAACTGCAGTCGTTTTCACGATGCGTGGCCTTTGTGTTGTTAATGTTGCATGCAATGTGCAATTGCCGTACAACATAATAAAGTTGTTGGCTTAAGCGCAGCAAACAGCGACTGCTGCAGCAGTAGCGGCAGTGGCAACGATAATAATCAGCGAACTTAACAATGGCGGCAAAGCGTTCACAAGTCATGTAGCCAGCCAACTTCTTCCGCAATCAAAAGGATGCTGCACGAACCCAGCTGACACACACACATTCGTAAAATATTCGCGCAACTTTTGTTTGTGAGCGTGTGTGTGTGTGAAAGAGAGGGAGTGAAATGTACGTCATTCCGAAAGTTCGCCCCGCGGACAGCTTCTTCTTCAGCCATTTATTGCATGATTTTCTTCGTTGACTTTAATGTCCTGTCACATACACACGGACACGCTGTCATACAAACACACACATAGCGGCTTTTATATACATATATTGTCCATACAATTCACAGTTTACAACTTTATTGTCCTGGTCTGCCATTGTCGGTGACTTTCTCGCTGTCAGCATTCATTCTCGCTGTCGAAAAATGTACGAAGCAGTGTGCGGGTCGCAGGGCGACAATGCGCGCCTGTAACCACAATTGTACACATTAAAATGCAAAAATTAGCCCCAAAAAAGAAACGAAGGACTAACCACAAAAGAAAAGAATAATATTACGAATAAACCACAAATACAAATGAATTAATTGACTTGCTGGTATGGGGACCTGTAGTTAGGGCCAAATTTTGCGCGGCACAGCTTGTGCATCGGCTTGGAAATATCGGAAAAGTAATTAGTTGGGGAAATTTAAATAAATGCGGAAGTTGACGTTGAAGTGAAATTTAGTTAGTAGAAATTGAAAATTACTACATTCAACCGCGACTCCGCAGCAAAAGTTTCAAATCTTTATCTTTAAACACATTTTTCTCAGAGACTTCTTGAAGATACATCATAACAGATATAAATTAGGAGGGAATTTCCAGTTTTTAAGGAAAAACAAAAGTACTTGCGTCTTAGAATGAATGTTTTAGTTTGCGGTGCCAATCTACCAAACCTCTCGAATAGAGGTACTGCTGATTCAGCTGAAAGATCTGTAGAATTTAACACATGTCGAGCAACGGCACTTTAGGCGGATAATGTCGTCACAAAGTTCCACGGATTTTCATATGCTTGTGACTGTACCGTGAATTTTCAGTTTCCTCTTCCTCTAATTCCACAATGAGAGCAGTGAAGAGAAACAAGCCTGTGACCTCATTAAGTGCTGTACTGTTAAGTTTCAAGGTTAGCCACCAAAAAAGCGAGGCGAAATTGGACGAAGCTTTCACAGAGTTTGAAGTTATATTCGAATTCCTGTGTGATAAGTTTTATGAATAACTTGCACATATCTTTTTCGAAGAAGTCATCCAAAATATAAAAGAAGTCCATGGATTATTTTTCTTCTTTATTGGCAGTCACAACTTACGTGGTTAAATCCCAGTTTATAACAGCGCGTCAGTCGTTCTTCCTTTTCGCTGTTTGGCTCCAATTAGAGATTCCAAGCGAAGCCTGGTCCTTCTCCACTTGGTCTTTTCAACGGAGTGGAGGTCTTCCTCTGCTTCCCCCGGCGGGTACTCCTTTGAAAACTTTCAGAGCTGGGGTGTTTTCGTCCATTTGGAGGATATGACCTGTTCGGTGTAGCCGTTGTCTTTTAATTTGCTGAACTATGTCAATGTCGTCGTACATCTCATGCAGCTCATCGTTCCATCGAACGTGATATTCGCCGTGATCAATGCGAAAAGGACCATAAATCTTCCGCAAGACCTTTCTCTCGAAAACACGTAGTGCCGACTCATCAGCTGTGATCAGCATCCATGCCTCTGCACCATATAGCAAGACCGGGATGATGAGTGACTTGTAGAGTTTGGTTCTTGTTCCAGGGGCGACTTTACTTCTCAATTGCCTACTCAGTCCGATGTAGCACCTGTTGGCAAGTGTTATTCTGCGTGGGATTTCGAGGTTGATATTGTTGTTGCCGTTAATATTGGTTCCAAGATAGACAAAATTATCTACGACTTCGAAGTTATGACCGTCAACAGTGGCATGGGAGCCAAGGCGCGAGTGCGACGACTGTTTCTTTCATGACAGGAGATATTCCGTCTTGCCCTTGTTCAAGCCCGCGGATTACTGCGATAATTGTTCAGTTTTAGACGTTGCCCGGTACCTACACCAGGTAGAGTTCGAATTACAAATTCCTTGGGTTCTAACAGACTTTCGATTTCAGTCTAGGTCAACTTTATTGCAAACTGTGGTCTGACTTCAATTCTCAAAATAATCAATTTTCCTGCAATTATTCCTCTAAATTTTTTATTATAAGTGACGGGCTCTGAAGTTTCCCCATGCCGACCAATGTGGTATAGATATAAATTACTTCAAGTTACGGTAGGTTCTGAGTTCGATTCCTTTTCCAACCAACATTAGAAATGTTTTTCTAATAAAAGTCTCCAATTTAGTAGACTGGCAAAGGGTCGAAGCAGGAGCTACGAGCTTTTCGTAACTGGGTCGGCTTTAAACTGGTGGGTCACTCCATTTGTCATACAATAGAAGTGTGAAGAGAATCAAACAGGAGAGAATAAGCGACAACATATATATTTTTGTGGTCGATGAGGACAGGTCACTAGTCACTTTAAGACAGAAATTATGAAAAGTATGATACCAAAGAGGTCTAAACCCGCGACCAGCCAAGAGTCGACCAATGGTTTTGAGACGTTGGATAATTTCCATGGATCTTACCAGACGAATTTGCATCCGCAAGACACTCCTTAGAAGAGTTTGTCGTCTATCCAATTCTCTCTGGATACCTTTCCTTTAAGTTCAACAATTTGTTATTCAGAATTTAAGTATTCACGTTGAACCAGCAGCTTTAGCAATCAAATTTGACACAATTAAGACGTTGAACTTTGCTAATTGAACACACCGAAGAACTGCACAAAGCTTCGTTAGTAACTCACACATACATGAGCAAGGTTTCATCTTTGTGGCGAGTATTGGTTCAATTAATTATTGGCTGACTGTTGCTATGCCCAAACACATACCCATGCACACATATACAAGAGGCACACAACAGAGTTGCTTAGGCAGGCTGTGGGCCAATTGTTCGGGATTGATTTATCGAAAACGAGGCACGAGTCGCCAACCACGCACTTTATACGCTTCGCTACTTTCTCGCTAAATTACAGCCAGTCACACCATCACCCCCTTCCTAGTTGTTTCGTTGGTGTCCACCTTTGTAGGCGATAATTCATTTGTTGCCGCTGTGCGCGCCTACAGGTCTTCTGCTACTGTTTCTTCTTTTTGTTCTTGGTCTTCCTTATTTTCTTCTTCTTACTTGTCATGACAACAGTTTGAGCGCACTTTATTTGATTTACCGTTGTACATACCTTACTGCCTGCTGAATGCGTGTGTTGCAATTATACCAAATCGTTTGTATATTGCTTCTCTGCTCTCTTAAGTTGCGTTGTGCGCCTTTGCTCTGCTTCTTCTTCTTCGTCGAATTACTAAAAGTTTATTAATTTGCATGAAAGTGACTTACACACACATACTCGTATTTATGTATATATTCTTGCTTTTATAAGTAGCCGCTATCCACCAATCATTTCGGTATATTGAATCAACTGAACGACAAGTTCGAGCCTCCGGCTTACAACTTAAGTCCAGCGCCAATGGAGTATCGCATGCCTACGGAAGTATATGTGTACTAGGGACGCAAGAAAAAATGTGATGGCATTTTCTTAAGTTAAGTTAATTTGGATTTTTTGTTAAGCATACTACTTTGTGACCTAACGGTACAAATATGTTCCCAGCAGGAAAATTGCTTAAATCTGATTAGAGTGACGGGAAGCCTTTCACTTCGCAGCTGTGACAAAACTGGTAATGAAATTTGAAGCAGGAAGTAGAGGTTCAGGGTTATGGTGGTGGTAAAGCTGCATGAATTTTCGATATTTAATATCGAGACCCTACTTTTTAATTTTATCAGTTTCAGACTTTTATGAAAACTGAGTTTATTCTGATTTTATATACATGTCTTAAGATCCATAACCGAAATACTTCGAACATAGTTGGTCATATTATATCCCTAACATTCAACTTTAGTGTGGAGAAGTCATTAAGCTGTGGTGGCGCAGCTCCAGCTTTTACGAGCTGTGATGATCCTCAATTCCCGAAGCTCGAACAAAACGTGCAGAGCATCATTCGAACGTTTTCCCTTCGTTCTGCCTCCTTAGCCAGTACTTACATCCGGAGAATAGAGTTTTCGGGATCATATTTTGAACTGTGAACTGAGCCAAGTCTTGTAGATTTGTGTGAAGTGGTACAAAGGTATCAGATTTCACGAAGTTTTACTGCAGTTTTCGGAATCCTGTCGCCGATGTTCGCAGCATAACCGAAGTATTGGTGGTATCAAAATAGGCCAATTAGACAAGGTGTTGTTAGATCCACATAAATCTCCAAATTATTCCTAGAAAATCCACCGAAGTGAAAATATTGGATGACAAATTTGAGTAGTTCACTTGTTAGCCTAATTCTTACCTATGGTTATCTGCTTCGTAAGACTCTTGTTAGAAAATCAGTTGGAGCAGTAAGTAAGGTAATATTTTTCAACTTGAACTTACCAATTAAACGCATATTTAGTTCGCTCATCCTATACCGAAACGTTGTTGGCAAGACCCGGGCTACAACACCCCACATTGTGTTGGTAATAATCAGAGCTTTTCCATTAAGATTCTTATACAGAAGTGCATTATATATAAATTTTATGTTTTAAATATACGAACACTCTACAATGCAAAAGTAAACTAGATTGGTTTATTTACTACTAGTTACCAACTAGTTTATTACTGTCCGTTTGCTCTTTTTCTCTTAATCATATTATTCTACATTACTGTCAAAAATCTTTCGTAAATTAGTTACTTATGATGAGTTATTAACTAGTTACCGACTACTTTATTAGGAACCAGTTAAGTTTTTCATTAGTAGAATGACATGCTGTTTGTAAAATGTTAAGCGTAGTTTATAAGAAGAAATTACCTACTTATTTACAACTAGTTACCAACTAGTTACTTATGAACCAGTTGCTTTTTACATGCGTGTTTAATTCCACATTATTGTAAAATGTTTTCCTGAAAAATTATTTAATGTCTTAATTACTTACAACTACTTACCAACTAGTTACTATTGGGCTCGTTGAATTTTTCATGATCATGTTTTTTTACTTTCTTATAAAATGTTTGCCATAAATTATTATTCGCAATGGCATACTTAAGTAAATACTATGATATATACACTCACATTTATAAGCCTTAACATAAGCGTTGTGACGCACATACATATGTACTATATATGTATATTTACGTAAGCGTATATTCATACTGTTTATGTAAAGAGGGTTTGTCAGCGACTTACATAATTTGATTGACTCGCCGCCAGGCTGATTACTTGAAACTTGTGGCGCAGCATGCCACACCAATACCGACACACCGAACACTCGCAGGCATACATTTCATTTTAACGCGCAACGCCGCACACCGCAGCACCACAGCACCACAGCACCACAGCACCAACACGACCGCCACCACCAATACTAACTCCGACAGCATTTATTGCTTTAAGGTAATTTTAATATTTCAACTGCGATCTCATTAAAACCAAAACCAGCTGTAGCAGCTTGAGCAGCTGGCAGCTGGCAGCTTGTGGCAGCAAAGCCACAATTCAACCAACCGAACCGAACAAACTAACCAAACGACTAACAATGGTGGCGCCAAGGCAAATAGCAGACGGCACAGCAACAACAAAAACCACTGCAATAACCAGCTTTTGTAGCTCGCTCTTAAGCGTGTTGCTGCGTTACAGTTGCCACTATGTGCGCATAAGTGAATTATTAATTTGTATATATATGTATGTGTGTGTGTGTCGAGTTGTGTTTCGTAGTGTGCGTGTGCACCTAAGTTGACTTGTTTACCGCATTGTTACTCTAAATTAAGAAATTTGCTTTATAATGCAGCATTTATGCGTTGCACAAACACACACACACACATGTGCACACCTCCACATTTCACGTTAAGTAATTTGAAAATTTTAAGCTCACTCTCGCATTCTTCATTTTCATTTCTTATTCAGCTGCAAGGCTATGAAGTCGCTCTCCCAAGCAGCTTAAGGGCGTACTTATGTCTGTACTTACAAAACACAAGCCCACACACACACGCATACATGCTTACTTTGCTGAACTACTTCGCCCTTCATTCTCTTCTCTTGTTGTGTTTAGTTGCTTAAAGCTGGCAACTTCCCCAGCGGCAAAGAGTGTGCATATTATTTTTGCCATTTCCCCTGCTTTGTTGTCCAGCTAAACGGCTGGCGGAGCGAGTGTAGCGCATAAATATGCAGTTATTCCGAATTTTGATATTTTCCTTATATAAAAATTCCTTAAGTGCACTTCTCGTTCGTAAAGCCCGCACTTTTATCTCAGTTTAAGCTACTCAGTTGGAGTTTATCTGAAGATTTTTGCAGATTTTCATGCGTTTCAAATTGCTACTTTGCCTTGGTGGGGATAGTGGCACAAGCAAGTTTGAACTTCTTCCGGTTTCATCCTCTTCAAGTTGTTTACTTGTTCATAAATCGTGGAATATTTCAATTAATAATGTTACTATTGAAAAGTTAAAAATAAATAGATAAAAGCTGCGTAAGTGGCGTTAAGTGAGTGCCGTGGGTGCAGTGGAGCGCTTGCCACGAGGAGTAGTTATAAATTTGCTGGATAATGATCGGTATTCTATTTATAGCGCGATATTAGCATCGAGTGCTGAGTGTAGGCTCTCCAATGCCCTGAAAATACATGAATTATTATATACTATATAATATATAGTGGTATTAATAAGATAGAGCCTCGAAAAGTTCTTCAGAAAATCGTGATAAGCAAGAAAAATTACCGTTAAGGTGGATCAGATAGGAAAAATATTTACTTCCAAACTGAATAACCGAAGTCGAAATTGAAATATATTTTGGTTGAAACTAGTGTCGGTTTTGGGGCTTAGATCGTGAGTGAACAGAAAATTGACTTTCGTCTACTAAAATAAGAAATCGCACCTCTTAAGATAAGTGTTACCCAAAATCTAAACCTGTCCCAACATATATACGACATACGTTTTATGTAGGTTGAACTTGCTTAAGATTTAAGACGTTACAACGAAAGTCCGCTCCATGATCGAATTGGTCCCAGATTTATATCCAATTAGGACTACTTCTAAGATGTGAGACTCTCCTGCATTAGGCGGCTCTATAAGCGAATTGAACCCAGATTTATATCTGGTTAGGCTTACCTATTCCATCAGTGTAAAAATTTTCTGGTTTCTCGGTGAAAAACTGCGACAAGTAATTTTCACAGGATTCTCTTGAAGCCAACTCCATTAAAAGAGTTCTGCATTGACCGAAACAAATGGTAGTCCGATGGTGCAAGGTCAGGACTATATGGTGGATGTATCAAAACTTCCCAGCCAAGCTCTCCCAGTTTTTGCCGAGTCATCACAGATGTGTGTGATCTAGCATTGTCCTGATGGAAGACGAAGCCTTTTCAGTTGATCAGTTCTGGCCGTGTTTTTTCGATTGCTTGCTTCAATCTCATCAGTTGTTGACAGTAAAATGTAAAATCAATTGTTCGACCCGGCTGGAGCAGCTCTTAGTGGATGATTCCTTTCCAATCCCACCAAACACTCAGCATAACCTTTCGAGGTGTCAATCCTGCCTTTGCGACCATTTGTTGAGCCTTACCACGCTTGGACCATGATCTTCTTCGCACATTATTGTCGTATTTGATCCACATTTCGTCTCCTATTACCACTCGTTTCCGAAATGATTCGATTTCATTTCGTTTCAGCAAGGAATCGCAAATGTTAATTCGATCCAATAAATTTTTCACAGACAATTCATGTGGTACCCATACATCGAGCTTGTTTTTGTAGCCAACCTTTTTTAAATGGTTCAAAGACGTTTGATGATGAATGTTAAGTTCCTCGATGAACGATAGCTCGATTAGAGCGACACAATGTGATTGGTAGCACTATAGACTACTATACGACTGCAACGACAGGTATTAAAAAACTACGAAAAGACCTTTTCGACTATAGTATGGGTTCGATCCAGAAAGGACTCTCTAATGAAGGTACTTTTACTGTTGTGCCATAGTCCACGTTGATCGATGGTTAACAATAGTACTGCAAGATAATAGATAAGCTGATCACAGTGGTTTCCTTATTCGAGCAACGTCTTTTGGTGAAGAATAATCCTCAATTACCTCATCCTTGCAGAATACCCAAGTTGGTATTTTATACTTTGTCATTATGTCTAAAAATCACGCTGCGGTTTTGACTGCGTTAAGTCAGTTCATTAGTGCATTAGGCATCTTGATTTATTTGTTAATATTTCACTCGTTTCCTCTTCAGTGTCGGTCAAGTAGCTTCGTATCTTTCAATATTTTTTCGATATCAGAAAAGCAATCTCGCACTTCAGTTCCTTGCAGTCTTCAATGTCTTCGCTAGCAAAAAGGTTTATTAACTATTATGTTAAGTGCCTTTTTGTAAGTAATTCTAGTACCTTTTCAATCAACCCAACAGCTATGATTAAAGAAAACAAGTCGAGTCCTCACTTTACTAGACGGCACACCATTTTAGCCAACTACCCAGTGTCTGCTTGCATATGTGAATTTTAAATAAGAATCCACATAAATGAAGCTAAGAAGGCAAAAGAGCTTGTGAAGCGCTGCCAAAAAACTTGACTAACAAGCACCGGAACTTTTCGCATCTGACTGGCTGCCAGCCATTCTCGCCACGGCAATAATGCGATGCACGTCTAAGCACGTCGTTACAACAAATTCAAGATTCAAGAAAGCAGAAAAAGTTTTCTAAGCTCTTCAATGCTTTGCTGAGCACTGAAATACATACATATATGGCTGGCAAATTGAGTAGACTTCAACGGAATTTAGTCGACTTTTTTCCCTCTGCTCGAGTGTTTCTGCTGAAGTTGGCTCCGTAGATAAATAGTTGCAACGTAGCTAACTGTAATCTTTATGCAGATTTTAATTAATTAGCATGCTTGTGAAATAGCAGATGATCTTGTTTTGTGAAGCAAGCTTGTTTTCCTTTTCGTAGCTTTAGCTGACAGAGTGTGGGAATTTAGTGTAGGCAACGTAGAGGTAATAAAAATCGAGTAGAGTCCAAGCAAAGTATTTAAAGTTGACACTTCGTTTAATATATAAGCACCAAATACTTTTTGTGGTGTTTTTGGATTCGTAGCTCCATTAAGCACTCATTCTTAGTTACGTAGATTGATTACTGAGAGGAACCGAAGTCAATTTCTTGGCATTTGTACCTCAACAAGATCTTTGTCATATGATACATATTATTTTTTAAAGCCCAAACCTTGGATGGACACTTCGATAGAAAATATCCATTCTAAGACCAAGCATTGAATTGATTTTAGTTTATAGAACAAAGGACCAAAGCAATAGTTCTATAAAGTATGAAAGGCACTACCACAAGAGCGAAGAAAAGAAGTTGCTATTCATTTGAATGTACGAATAAGATACTCCTGTCGAACACGTCTGTTTAAAGTGTCATGCTCTTAAAGCAGTTTTAGAACATTTTTATAGCATTAAGGACGGTCTCACAACGATCTGATTGAGCAACTCCAGATGGGCCAGTCAAGGCCGACTACTAATGATCTTAGCACATTCCAATTTATTACATCAAAAAATTGTAACTCTTATCAGAATAGCATCCTCTTTAATTAAATATACTAGCTAGTATTGGGTTTCGCTACAAACTCTATGTTTCTCAAATCAGAAATTCATTCCATTTTTTGGCTCCACATAAGAATAGTTTCTTCTGTTGAGCAGTTCGTTTGTGAATGACATACATACATATATTCAAACAGTATCTTTCGAAGAAACCAGACAGATTTTTTTTGGTGATTTGAAGAAATTCTACTTTGAGTACGCTTTTCAAAGAGAGCCTTGTAACACCGGTGGTCAAGGATAAAACCGAGTTAGCAATTGGAGATCTTTTTGTTCAAGGATAGGTCTTAACTACACTATAAGTCTTCACCTCATATGCAGTTATGTCATTACTATTCTTGCTTTTCAGACATTTTTACTAGTTCAGTCCATTAAAACCCATACATTGATCAATACACAACACTCTGTGCAGTAATCATGTCAAAACAAAACATGACAAATACGATGAGAGCTGCCATTAAGCGCTAGACCAACAAATATTTAGTGTACTAACACCAACAACTACACAGAATTACAATTATTCCTCAGCAAATAAAATTACAGTCGCATATGTACTGTACATTCTGACAGAAAAGTACCCGGAAATCGTAAATAAAACGAAAAATCTTTTATTATTCATTAATATATATTTTGTTGACTTCAAAGTTAGCCCTACCATCCGTTCCTGTCCTGGAAACCTTTTCATAAAAACTTTTTGGGATGGCCTCCTTCTGCGAATTTTGTTTTATCTCTTCGATCGGCTGAAAATCTCATCGGCAGTTATAATGCTGTCAATGAAGTGGAGACCGGTTTACTCTCTTTTTGAAATAAATTAAGTTTTATAGGGACGGGCAGGAACATATATAAATATCCATCAAAATTATTCGAACAGACTGGGTAGAGATTTCGAGCTCTCTTGCCATCTCTCTAACGCTTGCCTGCATGCATATTTTCAACGATCTCTCCTCCCTAAGAAGCTGCTAATTTTTCGGAATCGCCGATATCAGACCACTGTAGGACATTTCTTTTAATGAAGATTATTGTCTAAGCCAAATAGACAGTATCCAAACTTATTGTTCAGATCGGACTGCCATTCAAACTGACCGCACTAAAATGCCCTTTAATTCTAAAAAAAGCGTGCACCAGTGCTGCTGAAGTTAAGCTTTTTTCATGTTTTATATTATATTAAGTCTACCAGCTCTGGCTGTCCATCAGTTTGCACTTCGTTTTCCACGACATACCCGTCTGTGGGATTTGATGGTATGCTTATTCGCTTGTAAGAGCTTGAGTACACTTGTACACAAAATACACTCACTCGCACAATTCTATTGTCTGTCTAGTGCGGCTCTGTATTTGTGTGCCTTTGTGTGTGTGAGTGTGTGATTGTTTAGTATAATACTTTGACGCAAGCAGGCAGATTATCGTAAGAGCTAAAGCTGCTGTTTGACTTGGATTCAGACTGGACGCGTTCCCATTATGCCGCCAAGAGCAGCGCAGGGTGAGGACTAAACGCTGACTGCCTGGCAGGACGAGAGGTGTCTGCCTCAAGAGCACTAGCAATACTTTTAGTGCAATCCCCTTAGCAGGTTGGTTTTTTTGTAGTCTTTGTTATGCACTAACACAAGGCATTTATTTGTAAGCGTTTCAATAGGAACAACAAATTTGCTCACACATCCTACGGCGAGTCAGTCAATGCATGTAAAATCTTACGATGTAAGGATGTATGTGTTTGTGTGCCAATTGGCTGCATTTGTGTGCAAAAGTACTTTGGCAGTGCATTATTGCCGCAACATTGTTCGTACTTACCGAGGGATAATAGCCAATAGCACTATAAGTAAGTAAATGCACACACACGTACGCTCACATACACATACACATAACACATGACATTACCGACATTCCATTTTTCCAATTCCTTGTTGAATTTCTCACAGTTTTCCTCACATTGAACATTTATTTAATTTTAGTTGGAATTTTCGGGGAATTGTTGCGATTCATAGAACTACTGCAATTCCACAATTTTATTAATAGACTTCTTTATTAAATTAAAAAAAAAAAATAAATAAATAAAAAACAAGTAAGAACGGGCTAAGTTCGAGTGTACCCGAACACTTTATACTCTTGCAACTTGCGGGGATTAAGGCTGAAAGTCGGAGAAATTCTTTCAGGTGCTGGCAAAATTGTATAATAAAATATGCGAGTTAGCCTTAGTATCGACGTCATTTTGTCTATTTTTTATACTATTAACTTGTAAAATACTAATAAAATTCTCCCTGGTGCCAATAAGGTATCTCACATAGCACCACCAATATATACCGAGTAAGTCAACTGTGTGTACGATAATTCTGATCGACACAACATCTTGAGGTCAATGCAAATCTGCTAAGGCATTTCTTCTATGGTCTATGGGATGTCTGAAGTTGTGAGTACCCATGTCTTTCTACCTCATCTTCTTCCAAACAGCTGTGATTAGTTAGAAGCCCTACAACTACACCTAAAGGTGAGCCCTGCTGACGGTCAAATGATCTTCCGACAGCACAAGAAAAGTTGGAAGCCCCGCTGTCGAGTGGGGAGTTTCACAAAAAGAGCGGTGTTGTGACAAGTTCCCATTCTATTGATAGTCAGCTCGTTATTTTTGCAGTTACCTCCGATTATGGTGTGTTTCGGTCCTACCATGTTGGTGGATGTTGCCGAGCGGGCATGCTCTTCAGCAATTCGCGGCTATATCTTTGTGACATGCCACCCAGATAAGGTGTGTTTTATTACGTTGTGATAGAATATTCAGTCGTTCTATACACTCCTGCACCAATAACGATTTTATCTCGTATTCAGAGATCGCTTTGAATGCCGCTTGGCCATCGCTTAGTATAGTTACACGTTCATTGCGATAGTTACGTTGGTGCTTTAACTCTATACATCGACTTATAGCAAATACCTCTGCTTGGAATATCGTCGGAAACATACCCATAGGTATAGACAGTTTTGTGTGTGGTCCTGCGGCAATTTCCACCGACGTTTTCGAGCCGTCGGTGTACTAATTGATTGTACTGTCTCTGAGCAGTAGCTCGAGAGCGGTGTCGCTCCATTCGGCCTTATTGCTGATAGGAATTTTAAACTTCCTCGTGAAATTGACTTTTTTGGCAATGCTATCCAGTGGTATGACGCCACTTAGCTCATTCATACGCTGGGAAGAGATTACCTTACCTTCGCCAAACCTTTCTGCTGTCATTTGAACCATAGTGTGTTTCGCGACTTGACTGATTACTAGGTGTAGCGGGGTGAGTTCCAGCAAGACTTCAAGTGCTGCCGTCGGACATGTGCGCGTGGCAGCCCGCGGGGTCATACCTGAGGTTAGCTGGTACAGAGCAGTGTTGGTTGATCTGCCTGCTCTGTAAGCATGCTGATATGCTTGTTATCAGCGTCTTCGACCTTTTTTTGTGGTCCACGATCTTTTCCATACTCTTTAGTAGGAAGGAATTTAGACTAATCGGTCAACTCAAAAGTTGCCAATAAACTCCAGTTTATGCTGAAAAATTCCCAAACTATTATTTAATTAGAGAAAATGCTTCATTGGCTATAAATATTTTGCTAAGTCTTATCAAAAAGCGAACAAATTAAGTTGTTTTTACAACCTTAAATAAATAACACAAATTAAAGTTACATTGTTTACACAAATAATTTAATTTTCTACAATGTTGAATCACTTTAAATGCATCTATTGATTTACCGTACGCTTTTGCCAGCAGCGCATTAATTTCCTCACCCCTCTTACATCGTTTCGGTTCTCGCGCTATTGATTTTGTATCGCTATTATGTAATGCGAAACAAAAGCAAAGCAAGAAATGCTTGTAGGTCTCCAATGACAAAGCAATTCAGAATATGATACTGATAATAATAATAAAAGCAGCACGCAAGTGCAACAAAACAAAAAATAATCAGAAAAAAAATCGAAAACATAAAAGAGCAAACACAAAACTTGCTTATGCATTCAGCTCAAGGATAACTTAGATTGTGTGCGCTTGTGTGTGTGCATATCGCTTACACATGCTGTGATTGCGCATGTGAGCATTTACATATGTATGTATTCAATAGCGTTGTGTTGTGGAATATTAAAACAACTAAACACACTAAGAGTAGATTAAAAGTAGACGGAAAAGAACAATGGAAAAAATGCGAAAATATAAAAGCTTTCGGTTATCACAGACATTTGAGATAAGAAATTGAATAATGATAGCGGGTGTGATGGTAATACGATGGTTTTGAGACTTAAAGTGTTTTTTTACCAAATTTAGTGTTTTCAGCAGCAAAAAGAAATTAGTTAATAATAATAATAATAATAATAATAATAATAATAATAATAATAATAATAATAATAATAATAATAATAATAATAATAATAATAATAATAATAATAAAAAATAATAATAATAATAAAAAAATAATAATAATAAAAACAACAATAACAATAATAAAATAAAAATTTACAAACATTTTTAGTATTCGTTTTTTTAGTTATTAAAAAGTTGTTTTAATTGTCTTTTCATTGTTTTAATACATCTTTTATACATATGTACATATTTAAAATTTTTTTTAATCTTTTCTTAATTTTTGCATAAGTTTTTTTTTAATTTTTTTTTTTTTGATGGTTTAAATTTTTTCTTATTAATTTTATTTTGATTTTTTGTCTTTAAGATTTGTTTACATTTTTTTTAAATATTTGTTTATATTTTTTTTAATTTTAATTTTTTATTTTTGAATAAGTTTTAAATTCTTTTTTTATTATTTCTTTAATTGTTTACTGACTTTATTATTTTTTTATCTTATATCTTCTTATCTTATATATATATTTGTATATTTAATGATAAAATAATTTTATTTATTTTATTTTTAATTTCTGCATAATTATTTTTTAGTCCTCATTAATTTTTATATGTTTTATTTTATTTTCTTTGCTATTATTTTTTAAGTTTTTATATATTTTTTTTGCATATTTTACTTTGTTTCATATTTTAATTAATATTTTAATTTAGTTTTTTTAACTTATTAATCATTTTTTTTTTTTTGGTTTTATAATATTTAGTGATAAAATTAATTTTGTATATTATTTTTAATTATTACATAATTATATTTTAGCCTTCATTATTTGTTTATATTTTTTTCATACTTTAATTTTTTATTTTGTTTTTTAACTTACTAATTGTTTTTAAAAGTTTTTTAAAAGTTTAAGTATTTTGTTTTTTAATTTTAATTTCATCTATCTTGGTTTTATAATTTTTTGTATATTTTATTTAAGTCTTAATTTTTATAATTTCATAAATGGTTTGAATGTGTTTTAATTTCTTGTTTATATTTTTCAACAATCTTGTGTAATTTTTAAATTACCTATTATTTTTTATTATATTTTCGTCACTTTTTTTTACTTTTTTAAGTAACTTATTTTGTTTTTAATTTTACTCTTTTTATGTGTTTTTTTATTTCTTAAATCTTTTTAATTTCTAAAAATAAATTTTTCTAATTTTTATAATTTAAATTTTTATACATTTTTCTCCTTCACGTACAATTTCTCATCTTTATACACTCTGCGCTCGTGGCTGCAGCCAAATTTTCTTCATTACAGCGCCACCCAAGAGCGCTCAGCATGGCGTATACGTAACATAAATGCGCACAATGAATGAATGCAATTTCGCACAGATGCATGGGGGCTTTCGTTGTTTTCCCCACTCATACAAATATGCAAAAAGCAAATACAAATAAGAAAAATAAAAATTAAACAAAGTGCATGCACCGACCGTCCGTCCTTCCATCCGTCGGCCCGTTCGACGCTTCTAGCTAACTATTTACGAACAGATAAAAGTTTGAAAGTGAATTTTCCTATTATCATTGTTGTTGTTGTTGTTGTCATTGCTATTAGTTCACTACAACTGCAGCAGCGAGAGCCAGCATTAGTACACTTTACCTTGACGCCATACCCGAGAGATTCATAATCGCTAAAAGTTCAGAACAGCGGAACAGTTTACATTTCACATGGCAGCAGCGAGAAAAAATACAACAACAGAAAATAGAAAAAGTACAAATAGAAAAAAACAAAAAAAGTTAGCGCACAATTGGTTCAAGATCAGCGAAAGATGCTGAAAAGAGAAAAGTCAAAAGTGCGTTGCTTCAGCTGCTGCTATAAGCGCAATAAGCGGGTGATGCTCGTATGAGCGTTGCTCTTTGCTGCTAGATGAGCTAGCACGTGTGTGCGTGTGGATGTATATGCATGTTGGTTGGCAAAAACGAAAGTCAGTCAAGTTGAAATTGACATTTGGGATGTCTACTTGGCAAGCTAACTTTTAACTTGCCATGGGTGCTCAGCGGCTTATACACTTATGTAAACATTTGTATGTGCACATGTATGTATGTATGTATGTATGTCAGTAAGTGCACTAAACGCTAGTTAATATTAAATTTTAGCGAGTCTACGAAGTTGAGGATTTAAATTTTTATGTTTTAGCGTCTGTTCAAAAGGTCGTTGCTAGAATTTATGTGAGTTTTATGAATCGATTGATATTATGGTGCTTTTGGGTAGCAATTTGGGGTACTTGTGTGTATGAAAACAGTCGCTTGACTGTAATTTGTGGAATATGATTTGAAATGCTTGAGTTTTTTGCACTTTTCTTGTATATCTGAAGACGAGAGGAACGAAAATTTATTTAAATAAAGTAATCAAGCAAGTTCAATGAAATATGCTATCGAACAGATGCTTTAATTTAACGCTCGGAAGTTCGAGAAAGTCTGATAAGTTCTTAACCTACAAATGGTAACGATAAGCTCCTCATTTGGATCAAATTTCTGTCCGTCGTCCGTATTTTTTTTTGTTTGAAAACGAAAAGAAGTTGTACTGGCCTAATCCTGCGAATGCGTTGGGTTTGCAGTAAGTAGCCTGATTTAATAAAATTTTGATGGTGCTGGTCCAAGAGCTTCTTTTCTCGGCGTCTTAATTCAACGTCAAATCGTTACAGCAAATCGTCGTAGTAGAGCTCAATGCGCCCCTTCTAAACGTTGGATCGGTGGCCATCACTACTGCGGTGGATAGGACAATTTTGTTCTTGTTCGGAGTAGGTTCGGCAGATAAGGTCCACTCTTTCGACTGTTCTGTGGCTTATGGTGTGTACCTTTGAATTCATGTTTCGTCATTGATTAGGAAACGATACAGAAATTCTGTCGGATTGTGCTTAAAGAGCATCACATACTGCTACGTAGGGGTCTCACGGTTGCGCTTATTGTCCAGTGTGAGTATACATTCCGCTTCCGTCTGAGCTATCTGAAATACCTTCAGTTAGCGGCCTACTTATATGAGATCAAGTACTTTTTTTACGTTATATCGATAATGTATAGTAGATTTAATTCAGTCGCACAACTGAAATGTCTAACATAACTCTTTTATTTGACTGTGGCAAGCTAGATTCCGAGATCTGCTCCAAAAAAAGAAGAAAATAGCCGAACGTATACGGTCAATCCAATGGCCTTGTACCATTTTAAAGACTAGTCACCGACTAAACCTCGTACTGAGCAGTTGAGTTAGCGTCTTTCTCTAAGTTTATAGCTATTCACATAGCTCTCTTTTGGTGTTTTTTTTTTTGCACACCGGTCTGCTTACTTAAGTAACGCGATTAATACTTTTTTTAAGTGAGAAATATAATCCAATATTTATATTAGTGTATTATAATTTTTCCACTATGCCCCCGGTGGGCTTCCAGTTCGGGGACAACAGGTTTGCTGCGCTGGCCCAAGGTCCCCAACCAAAACGTAAAAAATCGTATCAAAAACTGCAAGATGCTTTTCCTGACTTACCGCCAATAAAAAGTGATGACCCAAAGTATATTGTGATTAAATCCGATGAGAATACTACACCCCTTTCGAAGGTTTCTTGTTTTCGTGTTTACAATGCCTTACTTACCGTGAGCAAAGATATAAACAAAATTAGTGAATTACGCGATGGCAGCCTATTACTGCTAGTGAAAAATAAGCAAGTAGCAGAAAAGTTTATAAAAACGAAATGTCTTTTCAATATTGGCGCTGTTAACGCTAGCTATCATCAACATCTTAATTGTAACAAAGGCACCATTTATGCACCGTTTTTAAACGATGTGCCTGAAAGCGAAATAATAGAAGGACCGAGTTCTTACGAAGTTTCCGCGGTTTATAAGTTCACTCGCAAAGTTGAAGGTGTTATAAAGCCTACTGGTGTTATCCTAATATCATTCAACAGTTATTCCCTTCCAAACAAAATAAACATAGCATGGAGGATGACCTCTGTGCGACCGTACGTGCCTAATCCAATGCGCTGCAGGTCATGTCAGAAATTGGGTCATACGCAAAAACATTGTAAAGGCTCCCCAACATGCGAAATTTGTAATTTTCCTTCTCCACACGATAATGACTGCATCCGAGTCATGTGTGCGAATTGTTCTGGCGAGCATCGCTCTTCTGACTATACGTGTCCAAAGTATATGCAAACCAAAGAAATTTTAAAAATAAAGACACTAGAAAAGTGCAGTATGCACGAAGCCCTCAAAAAATATAGAGAAAATACTTCCCCCCCTTCCCTCACTGCCAGCTTTGCACATGTGCTTCAACCTACAAAAGAGGTATCCTCTGTAATCACCACACCAACAAAAATTTCAGCCACCAACAATTCCACAAAATCTAAAAATACTCATAGAACTGCCAACAATGACTTACCCAGTACATCAAAACAAAACGCAGAGGTCACCTCTGCACCCAACTCATCAATAAACTCTTTAACTAGTAAAAATCACTCACCAAACGCCAACAATAAGCATATTTCCATCAACAAGCCTGCATCGATCAGTTCAGACTACAACAACGTCTCTCATTCAGCTAAAAATATCAGCGACAACTGTACCCAACAAGACTCTTTCTTAAATCCCAAACTATTCAGTCCAACAACAGCCTCTTTCATTTCTAATTTAAACAACTCCTTAAACTCGCTTAATAAATATACTAACTTCAACAATACTACTACCAACACTACTGTGCAATCTAATCCACCTAATCACGAAAATCTCTTTCCAACAACAAACATTTCCAACGATAATCAATACTCTACTGAATATACTGAACAAATAGAAATTGACTCTCAATAAAATACGCTTAGCTTTTACTCTCTTTTGAACTAGTTCTCAATTGGTGACACTCAGCTTCAACTGACTGCTCATACGAGTTGAAATTCTAGCTCTCTTCTGTTTCCTTTTTCTTTTCTTTTCTACATAGATCTTATGATTCCAATATTGCAATGGAATTTAAACGGCTACACTAATAATTACAATGAGCTTCAACTATTAATACAAGATCATGCTCCAGCTATTATACTCTTAAATGAAACTCACATCTCTTTCAACTTGTCGGCTTTTACTCCTAAGCAGTACATTGGCATGTTTCACAATCTTCCCCACATCAGCACAAGTAAAAGAGGCATTGCGATTCTCATAAGAAGAGATATTCCACACAAAATTAATGCCATTCAATCCAACTTGCTGGCTATGTCGATCGAAATTATCTTAGTTAAAAAAATTACCATTATCTGCACCTATATTGCACCAGACGAACAATTTACCAGTACAGACATCCTGCAATTAATCAACCAAGCTTCTACTCCTTTAATTTTCGCTGGTGATTTTAATGCATGGAGTCCACTATGGGGTTCTCCAATAGCCAACAAGAGGGGCAAATGCATTGAAGACGCTTTACTTTCCTCTAACTTAATATGTTTGAATAACGGATCCGCGACACACTTTTCAACTCACTCCACTTTTTCCCACGTAGATCTTACAATGTGCACCGACACACTTGCCACAGAGTGCGAATGGAGTATACTCGATCACCTGCATGGAAGCGATCACTTCCCCATTGTACTTAAATTGCACCTAGGTTCAACAACAAAAAACCACAAAATAAATAAGGTATTCAAAACTGATTACGCTGATTGGGAGAAGTTTCAGACTCATTGCGAGATAAATGGCAATAATACCCCAATATCTGACAACCCCAACCAAGAAAGTGCGATTTTAACAAAAATTATTCGTTCAGCAGCGAATGTTAGCATTCCTCATACAAAGCCAACAGCAAGTTCCAAGAGTGTTCCTTGGTGGAATAAAGAAATCGCTGAAATGCGGGCAAAAAAACAGACAGCTTGGTATGAATACAAACGGGCTCGTTCACTAGTGAACTTAATATCTTTCAGAAAAGCCAATGCTCTTTTCCGTCGTTCCGCGAAACAGGCCAAGCGTAAATGTTTTCAGGATTTCACAAGCAAAATAAATCCTTCGTCTAGCCCTAAGTTAATATGGAACGCTTTAAAAAAACTTTCTGGAGTGCCTAGAAATCTAACCATTCAATCCGTAAAGGGGCCAACAGGTTTGGTAACCAATCCATCCGAAATTTCCGAGTTATTTGCAAACCACTATTCTGAAACAAGCTCAGATACTTCATTCAGCACACAGTTTCAAACCTCTAAGTCCACCACTCTGTCCGATACCTCCTACTCTGTCTCCCTCTTTCTTTTTCTGCTAAACAAATAGAAACCAGCATTTCACTGTCTGAATTCGAATTCGTTGCATCTACCGTTAAGGGTAAGTCCCCGGGGCAAGATAAAATTTCTTATCCAATTATCAGACATATGCCGAAAAGTCTCAAGCTCCGATTGGTAAAGCTCTATAACAAAATTTTCAATACTGGTGTCTACCCCCAATTTTGGAAAACGTCCTGTGTTATACCAATACTTAAACCACACAAATCCTCCGATGAACTTGCTAACTATAGGCCGATTTCCCTCCTTCCATGTATGGGCAAAATTTTGGAAAAGATCGTGGCAAACCGCTTGATGTGGTATGCTCAGCGAAACAAGCTCATATCACCGAATCAAGTCGCCTACAAAAAAGGTCAAGGCACGTTAGATGCTTTAATCCAACTAGACTATTTCATTACTAACGCTTTGTCCAGCAAAAACCACGTGTCTATACTATCTCTGGACTTTCACAGAGCTTTCGACAAAATTGGAGCCCATATTATTATTCGACAACTTAGAAAATGGAAAATAGGCCAGAATATGATACGTTTTATTTCTAACTTTCTCACAAACAGAAAACTCAAAGTCAACGTAAATGGTTTCCTTTCTTCAACACTCCCGCTTTCTAACGGTACGCCGCAAGGCTCACCTCTTTCAGCCTTCCTTTTTATCATTGCTTTCGATGATATTAGTAGGATGATAAAAAATTACAAAGGAGTTGAGCACCAGATCTATGCTGACGATGTTCTAATCTACACAAAAGTCTCTAACGTTAATTTAGCTCAATCCTTATTTACTAATATACTCGCCAGAATTGAGATTTGGTCACTGGAGTCTGGTGCTTCACTTTCTTTAGACAAAACACATATCCTTCATGTGTGTAGAAAGCAAAATTACAACGGTATTTCACTAACCCACAACCAAACTAACATCGAATGTAAAACACAGCTGAAAATATTAGGATTAATTTTTGACTCTAAGTATAACTTTAATGCTCATTGTAAATATGTCAGAAACTCGTTAATGACACGATTAAATATTGTTAAATATCTCTCGTCTAAGCATTCATTTATTCATCCGAACACACTAGTCAATGTTCTCAGAGCCTTGCTAACTTCAAAAATAGATTATGGGCTCCCCATCTATGGCAATTGCTCCAAAAGCAGTATCAACCTTTTAAATGCACCATACCATTGCGCAATACGACGAAGTCTCCGGGCCTTTCCAACCTCGCCAATAAAAACGATAATGGCTGAATCTGGTTTACCAACTATTCAAAATAGAATTATAGATTCTTCGCTCCAAATTCTTGCGAAAACGGCTGAGAACACCAACCCATTACTAAATACAACTATCACCCATGCCACGAAAAAAAGAAAAATTCCAAGAATACAATCGGCTATTTCGAGATGCTTAAGTTTCGCTGCAGAAAATAATATTTTACGTAACGCAACACGCAAATTCACCACACGACATCCTCCTGGCTGATCAATGATAAAATCCTACAGAATAAGCTTATGTTTTTGTCCAAGCAAAACACACCAAACGAAGTCTTTCAACAAACCTTTGCTGAACTGGAATCTAATTATACAAATAATGGCTGGAAGTTATTGTTTACGGATGGCTCCAAGTCCATCGATTCCACATCGTCAGCAGTTGTCACTGCCACAGGAGAAATTATCTGCAATTGGCTTCTCCCCTCAACGAGCTCTGTATTTACCGCTGAAGGATCTGCTATCCTTCATGCAGTTAATCACGCAAAAAAGACTAAAGGAAAGTTCCTCATCTGTACAGACAGCAAATCGTGTATGTCGGCAATAACGTCTCCTTCCAATCGCAATCCCATAATAGAAATTATCAGGGACGCGGTCATTGGTGCCCTCAGAAAATCCAAGTAATGTGGATCCCTGGCCATGCTGGTATTACAGGCAACCACTTTGCAGACCTCGCTGCAAAAAATGTAGCCAGGACTCCTGCCTTAACATCCTATGTCTCATCCAAGCAAGACATTTCTAACCTTATTAAGCAAAAAAGGCATCAAAAAAACGCAAGCGAATGGAAAACATTTAAACATCACTACGCGGTCATAAACCCAGCCAGAAATCGAATAATCTACTCGTCAACAGTTCCAACTAGCGCAATGAAGACATATACTCGATTAAGGATTGGACACACCACCATAACACACGCCCACTTACTATCGGGTAAAAGCCCATCCATTTGCCCCCTTTGCGAGGACACCGCTTCTATCAAACACTTACTCACACTCTGTCCGATGCTCCACTCAACAGCCCACAACTCTGGCAACATTGATCTCATAAAACTACTAAGTGAACCTTCAGAAAAAAACGTTATGATTGTATATAGATTCTTAAAAACCAACGATTTGTTAAAATATATTTAAGCAACTTACATCTTTACTAACCCTTAGCAAATAGAATTTTTACCTAGTCATAATTACAAGGCGGCTGAAGGCCTCGTAGCCAGTGCTGCGTTTATGTATTTATATAATAAAACTCTTTTTGTTATATGAATTATTATAAAAAATAAATAAAAAAATAAAATAAAGACTATCATTGGTTTAATGTTAAAGAGGTCAATAGGACCGTTTGTTATCCACACTCTTCATAATTTGATACACTTAGCCACTGTGAAGAGCCGAGAACTACTACATGGGTTGAAAAATCCTTGACATACTGTCTTTTGAGTATAAAAATGGCTAAAATTTGTTTTTAGGACACATTTCTTAACAGCCTACCTTTCCTTTCGATATCTGTTCAATAGTCTAAAGGTTCGAGGTCTTCAAAATGCTGTTGTCATCTGCACTTCGTCTTCTCATTTGAGCAAAGTCTTTTAGCAGCGAGCCACTCTTTGAAACAGGAAACAAGAAGAAGTTGGTCACTGGAATCAAATCTGACAAAAACCGTGGGCTGCAAATATAGTTCCGTATTGTTGGACTTGTCGGCTTCCATAGAACTATAAAACCGAAATTTCAGAGAGGATAGCTTCACTCAAACTCCTTATCTTAAATTGAGACCCAACCGCAGTATATAACAGTTTACGATAACCGTGACCTCATTATTTAGGAGGTGTCTACTGGCATAGGCGTTCCACCAGCTGAACCCCTGTAAATTACAAAAGTGATTGAGTGAGTCTGCAGAATATTGCTTTGTACTTTGCTTTTGCCATAATGTGTTTATTTGCAATAAAAAACTATAAATTAACTAATTTATTTTCCTTCGCGTACGCCTGGCTCACCACATCTTTTCATGCCACCCCCCTCACCGCACGCTAATTAAAGAATTTGTAAGGCAAATGGAGGAAAAACATAACCGTACTAACTGAGCGAAGCTCGTGGCTCGCTTTTATAATTGAAATTAAGTCATTCGCGTGTGCGGTAGCTCGATTGCTGTCATGCCGAAGCGCGTGCCAAGTCGCCTTCGCCGACGACGATGCCACCACTGTTGCGGTAGAAGCGCCGTTACATACAAAAGACCACAACAAATACGAAGGCGAACTTGACCCAAGCAAATTGCTGTCGCGTCGCGTTGAGGTTGAGGAGGAGCTATTGCTATGGATAGTCGCCTCGCCATTTGTTATACCCTCACCAGGGTATATTAATTTTGTCAAGATGGTTTGTTACAGGCAGAATGAGACGTTGTAGGCCTTTTAAAGCATATATATATAAGTAATCAGCGTGTTCAGATGAGGTCAGATGAGCCATACCTGTCTGTCTTTCAGTGTGTCTATCTGTATATCTGCGAACTACTGCTTTAGGCTTTAGGATATTGATCTGAAATTTCGCACACATTATTTTATCCCCAAGAAGCTGCTCATCTGTCGGAGCCACCGATATCGGACCACTATAGCATATAGCTGCCGTACAAACTGAATGATCGGAACACAGTCCTTGTATAGAAAAAAATTTCATTTGACATGGTATCCTCACGAATTTCCGCAAGGGTTCTTTTCTAAAACAATAATACAATCCCCGAAGAAATTGTTCGGATCGAACCACTATAGCATATAGCTGCCATACAAACCGACTGACCTTATTCATTTCTTGCATAGAAACTCGTTTGGTTGTGTGGGGTATTATGGCCTCGGTCAACATTTTTTCTTGTTTTTGTTTTCGTTTGCTTCTTGTTTTTCTTCGCCAATGCCGGCGGACCAAATGGAATTTCGCAATTAATTTCCATTCGCTCGCGCGACGCGGCCATAAATAGCGAAGTATGAGCGAAATAAAACAACAACAACAACAGCAAATATTAAATAATAAATAAATAAATGTGTTAAAGGAAAGCATAAAATATGGTCAAACACTCATACACACACACACACACACACTTTCACAGCAAATGGAAATCTCACCGCAGAAAAAATTTTTAAGTAAATAATAATAAAAGAAGGGCATGAAGTGGAGTAAAATAAAATATAACTGTGTATAAATAACAACCAGCACAATAACGGCAGTGGCAACGCCATAAATAAATAAAATACTTAAATTAGTGCGACAAATATGGGCAGCACAAAATCGCGTCTGTAAATATAAATATATTACAGTTAAGTATTTTCGCATGCTTTGGTATGGGTCTGTGGCGTTATGTGGTATGCGTGTGTGTGTGCGCAGGCTGCTGCACGCAAGTGTGTAAATTTATGTGCTAAAAGTTTTTTTCGCGAAACTAGGTCTGTAGTGCAAACAAATAAATCACGGTACACACCAATATGAGTGTATTGATGAAATTTGGTGTATACCGCAGTTTCGGGATTTCGGGATTGTAAAAGTGCCTATTTGAATTATGAATTTTAAAGTTGTTTACTAATTTTAGACTTACAAATTTAAGAAAATTTCGCTTTTTATGACCCAAAGTTTCGGGATTGTAAAATACAACTTTCGGGATTTTATGTGTTATTGTGAAATGCTGATTTTTTAGTTTATGTTGCGTGTAAATTTATAATTTTTTTTGACGATATTTTTTAAGAACTACAGTTTCGGGATTATAAAGTGATGACCAAGTGAGCTGTAAATTTTACTTAACTTCAAATATTTTTAATATTAAAATTGCATAATTAAATTTATTTGCCATACTTATCTATAATTGAAAAAAAGGAATTTTTTCTACTTCAAAATAAGTTTCATTTGAAAGCGAGGATTATGTTTACCTTTATAGAAGGTGGCAACTTTACTATTTTAAAATTTGTTTCAATTACAATTTTTAAAATTTGTTTGAATTAAAAAATTATAAAAGTCTTATTTTAGGCTTAGTAAATGTAATATTTTTCTCATCTTCATATTTGTCGATGGTGGCAACTCTGTTTCGAAATATGTATATTTGTTTTAAAATTTTCTGAATATTTGTAACAAATCTCGTATTTAAGATTTGAGAGGTATAATTTTAATATTTTTATCATTTTTAAATTTTTTGACAGGTGGTAACTCTGTTCGAAAATATGTTCGTTTAAAAAAACGTGAATATTTTCTTGAAAACTTGATTAAGGGTCTCATGGTTGTCACATATTTCTTAACCTTTTGCTCGTCTTTACTTTTTTCGTTAAATGGCAACTCTATTACGAATTATATTACTCCTATAATATTCTAAAAAGTAGTAGAATGTTTTACTTACTTCCATTGTTGACAAAAAACATTTTCCAAATAATTTTGATAATCGCTGCCTAGTTGACAGTCCTAGTACTAGGATCAGACAGTATATACTAGGATCCATTTTTCCGAAATTATAAAGTAAAAATCTTGGGTACGTGAAATTATAAAATATATAATTACAGTTGGTACTTACCAAAAACTAATTATCAGTACTAATCCTCAGTATTCCAAATAAGTGCTACTATTAAAGTTTTGCTTATTGAGAGAAGCTTCAGTCTTATGTGAGCAAAGCCCTGTTCTGCTCAAACAAATTAAATATATTTTGTTCCAAAATTGTGGCGTAATTCCGCAATAAAATATTTTGCCTGAGTAACTATATTATTAAAATTTAGGCGTAAATATTTTTTCTGGTAATCCCGAAAATTCGGGATCCCGAAATTTAATTGTAGATATCTTAGTATGCATCTGTGTATACCATACGTACGTAATTGTCCAACAAATGAAAAAAGTGCCAAAGTGTTACGTAAATACCGAAAGGCGCAACACTTTCAGAGGCTGAGGCAAGCAAAAAAAAGTAAACCAAACAAAGGCACTGAAGTGTAATAAATTAAAAAGAAAAAAGTAATACGACTATGCGCTTAAAGCAGTAGAAATTTCGTTGCAAAGTACACAACTTCGCTCGGAAAAAATTTGTGTCGCAAAGAATGAGGTATTGATGACTGAATAAAGGCTTATCTAAAGCAAAAGAGAGCAAAAGTACTATAATGAAGAGCAAAAAAAAAGTGTCAAGGCATTTTTTCTTCACTCATTTCGCAATAAACGAATAGCAGAACGTGCGTAATGCAGAAGAAGGCGACGAAAATTATCGACTACCAAAGTCTAAAGGAATTAAGAACGCAGTGACAAGCAATGAAATGAATGGAACTTAATTCTGCTAAAAATGCCAAAAGGTAGTCGTTTAAGAGAGACATGAAAATCGGCTTTAATGGCCGTCAGCTAAATATTGTATATTGTGTACTCTAACTTGTGTGATAAAGGGAGTAAAATCGTTTCCGATTAAAGCTTTAATTGCACTTTTCGCTAAGCTTGACAATGCTTTCTAATTATTTTAGCTACGTGAGGGTATCAGATTACTTAGATTTGTCCGGTTTAATCTGCTTTCAGTGTTAGTGCCTTTTTGCTAGATTTTCTACCAGACTCAATCTGGTATTTATGAAAGAAATTAGTCTAATCTCTTCTGAGATCCACTGCAACCTCGTTAACACATTTCAAACCTTATGTGACCCAGAAGTGAGCTCTACTTCCAGATTTGTTAATTTCTACGAGAAGTGGAATCTGTTTTCGGCCTTTCAAATTGTTCTATGCATGGTCTCTATTTCGACTGTTTACAACTTTTCAAGTCCATGCGTTATCAGATGTACAAATTATTGTCGAAATCGTTTGTCTTTTGTTAGAAGTATTTCCATCTGTTCATGAGAGTTCTATTACCCATATCTCATCTACGGCTTGCGTACCTCGTGAGATCTCAAATATAGGGTTCTCCAAATATTTTTATTCCATTTCTCTAACTTCGTAGTCGTATCTTCTTAAAAATAAAATGATCTGCAGGTTTTAAACGAAATTTCGTGTATATTCTGGCTGTACTAGAAGAACCCTTATCACTTCTGGATTACAGAAAACCTACATTATGGGCTCAAAGATGCTGACAACAAGAAATATTTCCATGGTTTTACAATTGGGGTCCAGCTCTGAATACAGGACAGTCAAAATTTTCGACAAAGCAGACGCGAGCAAGAAATTAAAATATGGGAGCTCCGAAGCTCCCTCAAAGTTCAGTTCGCAATGTATTAACACGCTGCTTGAGAGCTGTAGTTGGTACGAGTAGGCGGAGGATAGTCATTAGTGCGATCTATACGTTCATAGCTGCTTAACTTGGATCTTCAAGTTCTTCTACACGAACGAAACGGGGTCACAGGCTGCACTGAGTCCCACCCCATTAAATACTGCCTTTAATGATAAACTCATAATCCCCGTAAAATCCTCAAACTAAAATTGAGAAAAACTTTACTTAAAAACAAATTAACACTTTGGCCACTAACACGCTGAGCGCGCTCGTTGCTAAGAGACCCTCAATGGTGTATGACTTAATGCTGCTGCCGTTGAGCAAAAAATGAGAAAAATATTAACACCCGAACTACTAGTGCTTGGCTTAAAAGCGAATTTAAGTACAAAAATTGCACAAAAAAGAGGAAAAGTCGCGAAAATAATGTGGAGAATTCTTCTGCAGCGGCAAAACAGAAGCCATTACTGAAATTCAAGCCGAAACAGAAGAAGCCCACAAGCTGTCCCAAGAAAAACAACAACAGCAATAACAGCAGCTAAGCGGGCACCCGTGGCCGAAGAAAGCACGAAGAAAAAATACTACAACAAAAACCAGTAAAACAACCACACAGCACACTTTCATAGCCTGCGGAGGCAAGTGGAAGGCAGCGCGCAAAGCACGGACGCAAATAGCATGTGCTGACGAAAAAAGCAACGTAGACAAAAAGACTTAAGACACTCAAGGCGCCATAGACGAGGTTACAACAAGGGCCGAAATGAGCGCAGCCAAAAAGTTAAGCTGCGACACGCGTGCGACACTACGAAGCGCGTGAGCGGAGGCAAAAATGTCCAGCGAAAAAAGTGTATTAAAACCCGCACAAAAAACTCGGCAGCCAGCAAAGACATTTTTAAAGGCAAGCCAGGCGTGCCACGAGCAAATACCCGCGCACACAAACTATTCCCGAGACCCAAAGTGCAGTTGAAAGCTTTTCGTTTTTTGTTGGTTGTGCTCCTTCGCTATGCCGAAATGATATTGAGCGCGCAAAGAAACGAAAACAATTAGGCGAGTGCAACAAGAAACGTACAAAAGTTGTAAAAAAGAAGCTGGCGCTGGAGAGCCCGCGCCTCGCCAAAAAAGCTGCGCACCAAAGTGTGCTTGCCAAGCTGTGCCATGCAGGCGCATGTAAACAGTCGGAAAGCTAAGTAGGCAGCGCCAAGAAGTGGTAATGCGAGTTGTACGTGGTGGTTGGTACGTACCAAGTAACCATATTGCCAGTTTGGGTTGGAGTTGAAGACAAAGTAAGCTGGGCAGCAAAACACTTCGAGAAAGATGACGCTAAAGGCGTAACTATGCAAAGAAGCTGAGGCGTGCAACCCTTTTCTACTTGTATGCCATTGTTGTTGTGAAACGCGCCCGATTTGAGCCAGATGTGCAATAAATTGAAAAGTAGACATTAAAATGCTGGTTAGCGTTAGTAAATCTTTCGACGTGTGAGTTGGTGAGAGGTTTAAGCGTGACCAAGGGAAATAAGTTGGGGGCAAAAAAACTTTTTCAAATCCGTTTCTTATTTCAATATTAAAGTTCAGAGATATCAACTATAAGAGATCAGACTGCCTTAATTCAGGTCAGAATGGGAAGAATCTTTCACATGAATGGCTTCGGTTGATACCTACCAATTTTAAAATTGTTCTTAGTGACTATCCCTAAAGTCCTTGGGTAAATCCGAGAAATTTAAAACTACAGATCAAATCACTTTATATCAATCTGTAGTCTGAGTTGTGAAGATCCGTCACAGTACGTAAACAAGTGGACAAAGCTTGTGAGCCGACTCACCCGACCAATGGGATTAGAAAGCTTTTGATGTTAATATGTTGGAATATCGAGACAGAGTTCCCTGTTTTATCACGAAAAACTTTCTGAGGACATTTTTCCATACTTAGTCACACTGATTATACCTTCGGTATCAAAAGTCGAAAGAGACTTTTCGTATTTTGTTAATAGATCTCGTTACAGTCGTATATCTCCAGTGCCAGACCAGCCTATTAAAAAAATACGAAAAGTCTTTTTCGACTAACCAATATATCGGGTACTTTTGGGGAAAACGGTAGATCGTTTGTGGGTGATTTCGAGTTCTTTTGTTACTGAGGCGATTGAGTAGAAGAGATCGGTTGTTCATTCCCAAATATACGGAAGTCAATAACTCTTTTAAAATCGAACTAACACCTCGATTTTCTAAAACCACCGACGCCCTGAAACTGCGGAAATTCATCACGTTAAAGGTACTTGAAATTTCCACCTCCATTCACCCAAATTCCTTCCACACTCTTCGCACACGTTCGCGTTGTTTTCCATTTCAATGACACCCTTCTATCGTTCTTCAATTGCATTGCCTAGCAGATAGCTGTGAGCAAGTGGTGCTTCGGCGGCACTGGAGATCGTTTAAGTCAGTTAGTGCATTGGCAAAGTAGCGAAGCAGCGAATGAGCGAAAAAGCGATAGTAAACGCCATGGAGGCAGTGTAAATACGAGGGAGTTCTTAAATTGAAAACCGTTAACAATTTTCGCGGATTTTCGGCGCATTTTCGGCATCACTTCGTATTGATTTTCAAGCACTACATATCGAATTGCGGTACTCTGGAGGTCTAGGCGCGGGAATTCACTTACTTTTGCGTGTCGAAATACAGGGTGGTGTAAAATGGAAAAGTGTTAACTTAAAGAGTATTAAAGTTACTACAAGGAGCTGTAGTGAAGCGACTTCTCTATAGAATGAGCCAAATAATGATTTATTTTATCGGTATTATTGAAAAAAGGCTTTCTAGTCGCGGCCGCTGGGATAGGGTTCATAAGAAATTTACCCATTTTGCCCATTTGCTTTGTTCTTTTAGTATTCAATCGTTGTCTGGTGTGTAGAATCTGTAGTGCCATTTTCTCCAACCCAACTTTGTTGGTATGATCTCTGATTAGTTCAATATGCATAGTTCATTAGTTCAGGAGAATAGCCTTTTAAGTCAAGTCTCTTCGCCTTGCCCGTCAAGAGTCCGAATACCCAGCGCGTAACCCTATGGTGGGATGGTTCGCCTTCTCACTTTAGCTCGCCTTCAAACGGATGCTCTTTGGCTACCCAGAGGATTTTTGGTCTAAGACTGGAAGTCGTGGGCTGCTTGAGCCATAGCTTAAGAATGCCAAATGAATGGCGATAAGAAAACTTTCCTCGCTTCCGTGAACTTCTAACACGACTCCATCCTCCGATGTCACTACCCACGACAGATTTTATGGAGAGACCTCTGAGGTCTTTATATATCTGTTAGCCTGTGCTTATGAACTTATTTAGTGAAGGGATAAGACTTTTCGAAATTTATCCCAGTTCTGGACGTTAGAACTGTTATTTTGTCGTCTTTCAATCGACGGCTTTGCTATTAGAATAATTCATTGAAGACGAACTACATGGAGATCGTTTTCTTGACAGTCGTGTTCTCCTAAGCTGTTAATTTAACAGGACTCCTTAAAATTTTAACTCTATTGAGAACGCTGTGCTCACCGCCAGTCTCTGAGTATGCTCCCAGCTCAATAAAGTCACCATAAGCTGTTATACTCCCACTATTGAATTACAACCAGCGCCAACAATCAGTTAAATTATATATCTTCTATTGCAACACCCTATATTTACACAAGCGCCACGAGTTATCAAATGCAATTGCAACTGTCGGTGTGTGTATTTGCAGCGTGGCATGCCACATTTGAGCACAAGCAACGTTTTTCCCCTTATGTGCCACGTTTTCTTGCACTCTGTTGCATACTTCAGGGCGCAACACCACTACGCACAAGTACTTAGTACGTAAACGGGTATGTAATTTGCATTCTTTGTGCCTGACACGTTGCCAAACGAAACAAAAACAACATTTTTTCTAAGTTGCAACTGTCACATGTTCACACCCACGCACATACGAGTACACCGAGAATACACACACATATGTCTATGGCAATTTAAGCAACAATTGTATTTGCGAATTCACGCGCTTCATGCACGTTGCACTGTTGCACAACTTTAATTGCTTCGTGTAAATACGTGCAAATGACTTTGCAATTTGAAAATTGTTTTCCTTAGAAATACACAACACATTGCTGCGGTGCAATTTTCTCGTTTTGTGGCAAGTTTTCGACATCTTCTTGACATTCGCATAAATGCCTTGCTGGATGAATGTATGCGTGTTTTGCTAGGCATTTTGGATTTCGCCTTGCTTTTGTGGCAAGGATAGAGGCATATTTTGTTGGTCAGAATTTATTTGCACATTTATATGTACCGCTATGTTTGTTTATGTATATGTAACAGCGCTTTATTGTTTGGGTATTAAGTCTTTTAAATTCATTTAAAGGGAAAAATACTGAAAATTAAGTGACCGAGGCTTTGATTCGGTGACAACCATAAGCTCTAAGAGTCTCTGGACACTAAAAATACTTACGAATTTTACATGTCTACTTATTAGTTCCATATCCACTTTTATAATTTTTCTGACTTGCCATCTTGTCTCTTCCATAAAATCGAAAACTTAAGAAAGATAGCAACAATAACAGCTCTGGTTCTTTCGAGACTTTCAACCATCCAGTAAGATATACCGACAGTCGGAGTTTCTGTCTTTCCCAACATCTGTGAAGATCTCACTGTTTCATCCAAACGTAGGTTGCTTTCTTTTCAGGTCTTTTATTTTCTCTTAAGTACATATTGGGTAGTCGAAAAAGTCGTTTCGTATTTCTAATCAAATTTCAACTTTTATTTTAAATTTATAATAATAAATATATAAATAGATATAGTACTATTTTAGTCGACCACTTTTTGCTATTTAAGCATGATCCTTAAACTTAGTCTAACTTAACACAATATTTTTTTCAAAAGAACTACATATAATGTGAATTATGACGGTGTTTATCATCCAACCACTCTCCTTCTTTACTGAGATAAATACACTGGAACAGCAGCACTATATTTCAGTTTTTATAGCGTATCAGCTGCATTCTCAACTTAAGCGGTGCAAGAACAATAGGCTGTCGTTGACGTTGACTTCTGAATCTGCTTTTGGATAACCTATTCTAAGGTTACCAGTTTCTTTCTGGTTTCCTACATTTCTAGTTTCAATTTAAGAACAAAAAACAACTGTTGCAGATCCCATAAGGATGCCTCCTATGTAATTAGCTGTGTTGTCTGAAAGGGATAAATGCGAAGAACTGCTTATCTTATAGGGAATTTTAGCAAATGTTCAATATCCGTGGAGCTAAAAGCTTCCATAGCTTTGTAGTTGAGTTCTCCCTCATATTCTACGAAAACTTGGTAGTCTTCAATTGGCTATCGAATTTTATAAAAAGCTTTTTGAGAGAAGTAATGGGGTTATAAGTTGTGTCATTATCTGACGAGGTAAAAAACGGAGAAACGACTTTTATTTTTTTGCTCGCAAATTCGGAAGGATTGCATATTCTTAAAGGTGGTCCTCTTTGAGTCTCAAGGTTTCTAATTACACAGCTTCAAAGTCCATGAACCAGAAGTGCCACACAATCTGCTCGTTTATTCAACGGAGTTCCTAGTATAAGTTTCTTATCTACCTAAAGTCTGTTCGCTAGCATGAATTACATTCCGTTAACCATGAGCCTTAGCATTGGCTTAATTTGCTACCAGCTATTCCCTGATCGACCACTTTCGCGCCTTGTCAATCGGGATTAATTTATTCTTGGAGGGAATTGCTGGCTTACAGAGCTTGATAAGCAATGCTTTTCATAATTATCTCTACAGTTACAGGGTCTTTTAGATCTAATTTTGTTGACTTTAAGAGTTCAAGCTATCATTTTGTTTGGATCATATGTCCTTTCTCTATTCTCTAGGTATTGCAGGAATATTGACCTCGGCATATCGATTACTTATCTGAGCTTCATTTCGCTTATCCTAGAATTCCGTCTAAGATCTTACAGGACAATATTCCATATATTTATTGCCTGTCTACAAGCTTCCGCAAATCACACGTGGAAGAGTATAAAAAGTAGAAAAAAAAATATATGAAAGCTTAAAGTGTTCCTACTGAGGACCCATAAAGAGGTGTCGATCATAAAATACTTGTTTTCTGGCTTATAACTTATGGCTGGGCATGTCAAAGATTAATGATCTATTACGACCTCTGGGCACATGCAAAGGCATGTGTGTGTAATCATATAAACAAAGTAATTTATGTTATAACTGTTTGCATGTAAATGTGTGTGTGTGTGTGTGCAATCACTTCACTCAAATGTTTCTTATTTAATTTTGACATGCAACAAAATACGCACGTATGCACAAATATACAGATTTGCTATAAGTATTAACTTATTGTGTTGTTGTTGTTGTGTACAAGGCCGCCTTATGCTGTGTCGCATGAAATTTCTGACCTCAACAGAATGGCACATAAATCACAGCGAATGCCCGAACAGCAAATGGAATTGTCAAAACGGGTAAAGAGAGAAAGCAAGAGTGAGAAAGGGAGCTAGAGAGAGAGAGATTGACAGAGAAAAAAAAGTAGGTATTGTGAGAGAAAGGGCCAGGGCATACTGAAAATCTTTATTTTTACTGGCAAAAAATCAGAAATGAAAAATTTAAATAAAAAACTCTTAAAAATCCATGCTGATGTATATGTAGTTGTGTGTCTGTGTACGTTACGCTATTTTTGTGGAACGAGTCACATATTTCATTTTATATTTTCGGTTATTTAATGTGAAAAATGAATAACACATAAAGCATAAGTGGTTTGGCTCGCATACTTAATGAATATCTACACATATTTATGTATGTGTGAGTGTGTATAAGTGACATGAGCAGTTAATCCTCGGTTTGCATGCATAAGTCGTATATATATATATACACGTGACATATGCTAGTGCCGCTCTGAATATGCAAAATTTGTATTCGCTTTTATTTATAAGACTTACATTATTCACGTCACTGTCTTTATAGAATCTGCTAGTTCCGTATTTAAACTCATTTCCATTAGTTTTGTGGCCAAAAGTGGTTCGTTATTCTTCTAATTGTGGCAAATGACTGGTAAACTAATAAATGCTAGTGTTGCAAGGTTTCAGTGTTACAAATATATTTATTATATAACTAGCTGACCCCGCAGCCGTTTTCCTGCGTGAAATTCTGTGTTTTGAAATGAAAAGAAGGTTAAATTTATCATTTCTTTTTTTTTCAATGTAACGCAGCTTGATAAACAGCATTTTTTGGTTTCTGTTCCGGTGCGTAAATCTACAGAGAAGATAGTTTTCGAACTCGTAAGCACGCCACGTAATTTTGGCCGTGTGAAAAACATAGCATTTCCAGATTTATGCCATACACCTCTAGCGACTATCCTTGTGTCCTGTTGATTGTAATCGCAAATGCAATTTTCCCTAGAAACTGAATATGTTTGAACTGAAATGGCAAATTGTTGGAATTCAAAGAAATTCGTTGAATCAAGCATTCTGCCCTTTGTATTTGATGGCTGCTTCATCACAATCAGTCGGTTTTCATTACACAGTTTCGGCGCTTACAGATTGCGAAACATAATAACGACAGATCCAACTTTGAGACGTAAATAATGCGGGGCCATATCAAGCCTCTCCAAAGAATTTAGAAATTCCACTGGATAATTTACGGCGATCGATCGATTTGTCTGAGCGCAAGTCTCCCGGAATTTGACTTTGAATCTTCCAGTTTAAGTCAACAACATTGGCATTTTTGGTAGCTAACATTGCGCGAGCACTTCAGGAATCGTAGTTACGATAATTTGGCCAATACCCGAACATTCGTGATGAGTTCATATTTCGTGAATTGATAACCGGCGAATGGAATTGATATCAAACCACCGGAAGTATCAACCGGAATTAACCCATTTCCAATTTTTTGTACAGTATCCCTTGGGTTGAAATACACTCTTTGGCTGTTCTCCAAATTAACTGCGAGACGCACAACACTCGGAAATCATTCATGAATTGCAAAAGTAAATATCCTTCAAAGCGCTGTAGTGCAGTTCACGTATCGACCGTATCGTTCAAGACCAATAACCGCCATGTGGCTTCCTTTGGTGATCTACTTACAAACGTATTTTATCGATTACACCAAACTGCAATCCTCAACATTTATATAATTTTTGAATGTGAATTAGACAATAATGGTGAATATAGTACGATCCATGTGTTGTCAACTTCGATATTCACTCTTCTAAATTGAATGCTGAATGTTCTGCCACTGTCGTCTGGACGCCGATAGAGTGGATATCCATCATTTCTAGTTTGTGTTCCGAAAGAAAAGCACGTGGATACCGTTTTGTGCATTTATTGTCAGACATACAAACCGAAGTGGGATTTTGGTGTCTGCAAGGTCCATGAACCATATTCGTTTTCATCACTTCGTATAATAATGGATCTTTCTCTGCATCAGGAATTTCCGCAGAAATGATTTCATCAATTTGATCTGGTGGAACCACTATCCACCATCCAAAGAAGAACATCGTAACTGTTGTTTGAAAAGTCGTGCTGTGACATCGTGACGATCGCTTGCTGATTGACCGCGATCTATAATACTGCACGTACAATGTCACCGCATCCTGGGAATACTCGTTCATGTGCCTTGGTGTGACGCCGACCGATATTAGCGCGACCACTTCGTGGCATCGTAACAAATTTCAATCTGAAATTGATCACTTTGTGTGCGACATACATAATGCTTTCACTGAATAATTTTCAAAAATTTTTGAAGCAAACGACAAATTTGAACGATTCAAATAATTGAAAAACAAAACAAAAAAATTAAAAAAAAAATTTTGTCTTGAAAAAAATACATAACTTTTTGGAACTGTCCAATTTTCCGACTTTTCCTCACGAAAAACATACGGTTTTTTTATTTCCAAACCTTCCCCGATCCACACAGAATATTCTCTGAAAATTTCATCAAGATTGGTTCAGTCGTTCCCTTAGCGCTACTAACAAACAAACATTCATTCGTTTGTATGGAAAAAAGAAAAGGGCTGCTTTTAGGGGTTCCCGGCAAATATTCGAACTTTTCTTGCCGTAAAAACCATCCTTGAGACTCATCGAACATTTTAAAAAAAGAATTGGCGAAATTGGTCCAGGCGTTTTTGAGTTATGCGCTTACCAACACATTTTGCGATTCATTTTTATATATAAGATTAAAAAAAGTTGAAAAAACTAAAAAACCCATTAGTCTCAACTGTTGAGAAGCTCTAATTCATTTCTCATTTCTTATAGCATAAAAGGGTATAAACAGGTCTCTATCTTGATTTTGATCGATCAGTTCGTATGGCAGCTATAAGCTATATTGGGCCGATCTGCTCAATTTCTTCGGAGATGGCATTATTGTCTTAGGTATTAATCCTTGCCGAGTTTTGTGAAGATACTTCATCAAATGTAAAAGTTTCCCATACAAAGACTTGATTTCGATTGCTCAGTTTGTATGACAGCTATATGATATAGTGGGCCGATCTGAACAATATCTTCTGAGATTGTAGCTTTACTGTGAACAAAAGCGTATCCTAAATTTTGTCAAGATATCTCATGAAATAATATAGTTTTCTATACAAAGTCTTTAGTTTACCCGATAACCTTTGTATGACAGCTATATTTTATGGTAGTCCGATATCGGCAGTACCGAGTTGTGACTGGTTTCTTAGAAAAAAAGAGCGTATGTAACTGTGTTTACACCTCAAGGTGTAAATTACCCTTTTGTTTACATCAATGCCCCTTCGTTTACATGTTAAAGGTTCAATGACCTATTTTGAGGGGGTCAATGATCTTTTTGCTTACCTTTAGCCAAGTCAACAACTTTTGTTTACATTTATCGAAGGCAAAAACCTTTGCTTACATTAGGTGAACGAGCCTTTTGTTTACATTTTATGTGGTCAACGACTCCTTCAGCACTAGTTCTATGTAGAATCTAGTTCTATGTAGAATCTAGGATCTATGTAGAATAAGGAGTGAGCTATTTATTTACAAATTGGTAAAAATTGTTAACTGAATGTTTTTATAAAGAACTCAAACTAACAAATCCTTAGAACGACTCCATACAAATTTCTACTAAATATGCTCCAAGAAGAATTGGTCTTAATAATCCCATGAGTGATCTTAGTTTTTAGCTTTTAGCAAGTACCAAGTAACCAAGGTGTCAACCTACCTAAAACTCAGTTCTATTAGATTTTTGAGAGTTCAAAAACAGTAAATCTTCTTAAAGTTGCCTCTCTTTACAAAGGTAGAAAACATTACCAAATTAATTTTTAGGTACGACAATTTTTGGCTTATTACACAAAAATTCGAGCTTATACCGTTATTTGCATCCTTTTACAACAATACAAACCAAGGCTTCAAGAACTGTAAGCTGATTTTCCAATTAGTTCTGATTTTCGCAGAATTTCGGCAGCCTTCATATTTGCTCAACTCCTATTTTCTCTCACAAACAGCACAACAATATAAACTGACAACAATAACAATGGCTTGAACTATTTACGAAGCTGCAACTACACTGATAGACAGTGCAGTGCCTCTCTCAGTCCTTTCTACGCAGGTCCGTCTACTGGCACTTAATCTATTTAAGCCCTATTATTTCACCAAAAATCACAGCTTCAACAACAACAAGAATATTTACAAAAACATAAAAGCATAATTGTGGAAATTAAATTTGTATCTAAGCCGTCCCCCTCGGAGGGAAAGAGAGAGAAAGTAGAAGAGAGTGAAACTCCATGCAGCAAACCGAAAATAGTTGGAACAACAATAGTATTCCTTGCCACAGTGAGCAATAACAATAACAATAACGATAAAGGAAGTATTAATGTATTTATATTTACATATGTGTAAGTGCCTACTACTAACAGTGTGTTGGGTAACTGGCGAGTTCGGGAATATTGTTATACCCAAGTATGTCGACGCACCGCTAGAGCCATGCCAAAGCCAGTAAAGTTAATAATCGTTTAAAGAGCGCTTACTTCAATCTTTTCTAATATGAAGATATGTTAAATCTAGAAAGTGGTCTGCCATGATTCTTGATATATTTTTTGAAGTTCTATTTCTTTGTACAGAACAAACAAGATCTATATTACTTTCAACTGTATCGATATCCTACACCCTTGATTTTTCCTATAACTACGTTTCATTTGTAATCGACTTTTCATAGACCAATTTATATTCACTTGAGGTCTGTTGGACCTCCGCTTCTAAGAGTAAACCTTTAAGCGTCGTCGTCCATTTTCTGAACGAGTACGCTTTTAGCTTCATCCTCCCTTCATTTTGATTTCAGTATCCAGATCTTTTGAATAAATTTTGACGTTGTTAGCGATTAAACTTTACCGAAATGTTACTAAGTTGTTCATTCATCGAATACAGAGCTACATTGTCAACCAAAAAATATTTGCTAACCTAATCCGCGAACTCACTGATTTCAAAAAAAGGAGCAGGCTCGATATTTCACTTTACGTTCACTACCAATCAATATTCATGCTCACTTGTATATTTTTGATTTGTTTAAAGAGTGAAAAGTTTAAATCTGGAGGTACAATGTTCTGAAGCTCGATGTCTTGGTAGGAAAATTTTTTGAACTATTTTGTGTTTGAAACTGGAGAGAATTGGTCGAGAAGATATACCTGTAATCGCTTCTAAAAATTAAAGCCAAGGATTTTTGTATATGTGGGAAGTCTTTGATTCATTTTAGAGTTTAGGAAAAAATTTGCTAGATAATATGATGAAGTGATTCAAATTTGGTTTGAGTTATGAGTATTATCTCCTAACCTTTAGACATGGTTCTCTATTCTTCTAATCATTGTACAAGTCCACTTACGTTCCATATCAGTTCTTGAATAGCCCTCATACAAGCTATAATTTCTAATAGGCTGTCAATTTGTGCCACCAAGCTGTTCCTGCGCTTCTCCAATAACTTGAGATAATTACATGAGCCACGTTGATCCAGGATCGAGACCAGAAAGAGCCTTTGTTTCTCTTAAATGCATGTAGCATGAGTAGTACTCAACTACTATACAGTCGATAGCTCATTGAATTGGTAATCTTTATTCATAACCACTTGGTACGCTGGTTGGCTCGTTGCATGGCAGCGTTCCATAATTGCGTTAAAAATATTAGCATAGCACTTAAGTGATTTTATCGCAAAACAAACCCACTGCGGTGATTCCCATGCAGCAAAACATGCCAATGATAACAAATGAAACTATATAAGCGGATAAGACGGCATTTTCAGCGAGAACAAAAACTTAAGCGTACTCCAATGCAAATGCAACAAAAACTAGTTTTCGCAACAAAAAGAACAAAAACGAAAAACAAAGAAAAAATCAAAAACAAACAAAAAAAATAAAATAAATAAAAAAAAGCACATCGGAAATAAAAGCAAATAAGAAAAGAAAAGAAGAGGCGAATAAACTCCGAGAACAACAAATAATAGAAAACGAGCATGGCAACAAAACGAAAGCGCTAACAATGGCAATGAAAACAACAAATCGCTTTAGACCACAAGTATCCGCAACAAAATCCATGAACGCTGCAACGTAAATGGCAACAAGAGCGCAGTCACAAATTGAGAGAAAAACTGATGCCACTGATGGCGCGTGTGTATGTATGTATGTGCATACTATATATAATAAAATATAAAAATATTTGGGGAATAGCTGTGGCTGGCTGAGTGGCAGCTGCAGTGGCATGCAGCAAATCCGAAAAGTCAGTACTTTGATAAAGCGTATCTGCTTGTACGAGGGTGGTTTGCTAAGTTAGCAGTGCTTTAACGGGTTTTTATATCTTAGGTGTTAAGGGTTTTCGGATGGTTCTGAAATTAAATTTGATTTGGAGTATCAGAGGTCACGTTTTCAGAGATTATTTGTATGTATCGAAACGTTCCTAAGAAATGGTGAGGGATGATCTATCATTACATGGGTTTCGTAAGGTCTCAAGATTATTTTCGGATATTATATATTAGTTCCAAGGTACGATACACAAGGGCTAAAACACATAAAATAAAAAAAAAAAAAAAAATATTTCGAGAAATTTTTTAAATTAAAAAGTTAATAATCCAGAGATGATGAATTATTTCGAGGGTACCTCAAGGTTCTCAAATAATAAATTTTTCAGAGATGGTTTATTTTCAGAATTTCTTTAGGTTTCGAAGAGATGAGATTTACGCAAACTTAATCCCTTATTTCAATGGTTTTAAAAACAGTTCTCAAAAAATATATTTTCAGCGATAATCCGATTTTTTGTGAACTTCGCAAAGTTCCCAAGAAATATTTTATCTGATATATGTTATTTCGTACCAGATTGGAAGCAGTCAATCTCAGAGGACTTGTACACTTCATCGAATTTCGAAAAGAACGACTGAGTTCAACTTTCAGTGTCTTGAAATGAAATTTTAATCCGCAGAAAACAAAAAAAAAACTCTTTCAGATCTCTCATAGAAGTATGGAAGTTCTCTCTGAAAAAGTTCAAATGTCCTCCTACACGATCAAGTCGGAGTAACCGCTAACTCCTGAAGTCTTTATTTGAAAGCTTAATCTTAACGATACTCAAACTAAGAACGTAATACGTTACAAGATTTATATCACACATTTAAGAGCTCTCCGTTGACCGACACAGGTTTGCATTCAATTTGAAATCGAAAGAAGTCTCCAACTCGTTTAATCGAACTACACTCGTTGCTAGTACAAGTATAGCCGAGGATACTCACAGTTAAGTTGAACAGTGTAGAGGAAAGCTGAGACATGGGCGAGAAGGCACTTCTGTAAACAGTCATGGAAAAGTGCGAGTAGGGGGGGGCGATAGCGCAAATGCGATATGTTAAATGAGCTATGAAGGACAATGGATGGCTGGCGGTTGGATATTCCTTGCATGAAGATTCGAACGTCATAAAAACGAGCGAACAACACTAGAAATACTGCATAATAAAGAAAAGAATTGCATTAACTGATATATAAAAAAGGGTCAGCAAAAAATGTGAACTATAAAAATTTTTCAAATGGAATAAATCGCAGCCAGCTACAGCAAGTAAATACTCGTACCACAAGCAGGCACGATAAGAGCGGCTGAGAGCGGTGCAAAAATGCAACGAAGAGTGGAAAACAAATTCTGAAGTGGAAATTGTAGTGGAAATTGTGGCTTACGAAGTGACCAAAGAGTGGCCAATACAGTTGCGGCTACAGTATTAGCTGGAACTGACGAGTTTTTGCTGTTGTTATTGTAATTTGTATTCGCCTTTTCTTGCTGGCATTGTATTTCGCCGCTTTTGGCGTTTGGTAGAATTGCGTAGCGTTGTGAAGTATTATTAAATCTGTAGACTTGAAGATGTTGAATCTGCGAGTTCACAAGCTGGTTCTATATTTTAGCATAGTTATTTAGATTGCTCCAGAACTGCGCTTTGGTTTTCCAACTTGGAGAAATTCAGTATGTTTTTCAAAGCTTTTAAGGATCCTAACTTAATTAGGAAGTGACCTCTTCTAGTTTAGAAAAGTTCGATGGACTATATTGATAACTCTCATATCGGCCAGTCCTTGCCCGGATGTATTTAAATGCGAGTCTTTTCATAAGATAAGAAAACGTATACTGGATATCTCCTATAATGACTAGTTGCCGGACCCGGAAATAGTTATTTCAGACCGGAAAGTCAACTAAAATCTATTAGGTAAAAGTTGATTCCTTATAAAGGGTGATTTTTTAAGAGCTTGATAACTTTTTTAAAAAAAAAAACGCATAAAATTTGCAAAATCTCATCGGTTCTTTATTTGAAACGTTAGATTGGTTCATGACATTTACTTTTTGAAGATAATTTCATTTAAATGTTGACCGCGGCTGCGTCTTAGGTGGTCCATTCGGAAAGTCCAATTTTGGGCAACTTTTTCGAGCATTTCGGCCGGAATAGCCCGAATTTCTTCGGAAATGTTGTCTTCCAAAGCTGGAATAGTTGCTGGCTTATTTCTGTAGACTTTAGACTTGACGTAGCCCCACAAAAAATAGTCTAAAGGCGTTAAATCGCATGATCTTGGTGGCCAACTTACGGGTCCATTTCTTGAGATGAATTGTTGTCCGAAGTTTTCCCTCAAAATGGCCATAGAATCGCGAGCTGTGTGGCATGTAGCGCCATCTTGTTGAAACCACATGTCAACCAAGTTCAGTTCTTCCATTTTTGGCAACAAAAAGTTTGTTAGCATCGAACGATAGCGATCGCCATTCACCGTAACGTTGCGTCCAACAGCATCTTTGAAAAAATACGGTCCAATGATTCCACCAGCGTACAAACCACACCAAACAGTGCATTTTTCGGGATGCATGGGCAGTTCTTGAACGGCTTCTGGTTGCTCTTCACCCCAAATGCGGCAATTTTGCTTATTTACGTAGCCATTCAACCAGAAATGAGCCTCATCGCTCATCGGACACGGACGCGAAACACATTTCGAACCGAACACTGATTTTGGTAATAAAATTCAATGATTTGCAAGCGTTGCTCGTTAGTAAGTCTATTCATGATGAAATGTCAAAGCATACTGAGCATCTTTCTCTTTGACACCATGTCTGACATCCCACGTGATCTGTCAAATACTACTGCATGAAAATCCTAACCTCAAAAAAATCACCCGTTAAAAAAATATCGGCTTACCTTAGGCCTTCAATGTACCCAGTTAGTAATAGAGGCAAAGCCAATGAGTAGATCTCATAAACAGTGAGTTCGAGCCACGTCCCACGCTGGTTCTATTTTATCTCATATCTGTCCTCTAATCTAGCTTAATGTAAACAAAACTTTTTGACTAGAAACGCGACTGAGAACATATTTGCAATCAGTCCACATGATCCTTCGCGGTGAATCCACCACCTTACCTACATACATATGTAAAAGTATAATGGCAGTGACAGTGGCAACGCCAACAATGCAATTACGGCCATAGGAGCATCAGTGAGTACAAACTGTTATTATTTATGAAAGAAAAACAACTCCACAACAACAACAAAATGCACTAAAATAAAATAAGTTGGATAATAAAAGCAACAAGAAATGCAAAAGTTACAAACCGCCACTGCATTCCAACTTGTTTGTTTCTTTTTGGTCGCAGCGGCTACATGCAATTAAAGTTATTGTTGTTGTCGTTATTGTTGTTGGCACTCGGCCAAATGCGCCAGGAAAGTCGTTGAACGTCATGAAGGGCATACAAAGAGAGAAGCACCATTCCCCTACCCTTATTTTGGGCTGCAAAATCGCCCAGCTGGTCAACAACTAGTGTGAAACATGTGAGAAGATAGAGGGGGGAGTGGGAAGCGTCCGAGATCAGCGTGGACAACACTTTATTTTATACGCTTTTATTTTGCTGCTCTTCGGTTTTGTTTGGTTTTTATTTCAGTTTTCGGTGGCTTTTTGCTTGGCGCGTTGACCTTTATGGCCAACTCTGTGCCCCAATTGTTTGGGCGGAGCGCTCAGCACTTTGTAGACATGCATGTGTGAAGGATATAATGCTCAAATCTGCGGACATGTTGCAGCTTACTGCCGTATTTATAGGTGTACGACCATATACATTTGTATGCATGTGTGTGTGAAAGTAGAGCATCTCGTTTGTTTTTGTGCAGCGAAAGCTCATATGAACTTGTGGCCAAATTTCCGCTTGTGAACTTTTACTATTCCCTACATACAGACATTTAACTATTTAGAAGTGAATTTATGTTGAGGTTATTGTTTATGTTAAGTCGAGATTTTGTATAGTAACTTATGCATTTATTGCCCTCGTTTGAATGCATACTGTACATTGTAAGTTTCGAATGAATGTAGTTTTCGAATAATTATACTCTTTATTGTAATAAAGCCAAAATGATTATACTATAAATTAAATACAATAAATGGAAATAAAATGTATAATTATCAGTACCAATACCAATACAAATACCAGTACCTATACCAATACCAGTACCAATTCGAATATCTCTTCCAATACTAAAAATCATTATCAATACAAATGTCAATACCACTACCAGTACCAATGCAAATTTCTATTACAATACCAATACCAGAACCAGTACCAATCCGAATATCTATTCCAATACTATCAATCATTACCAATACAAATACCAGTACAAATACAAGTATCTATTACAACACTATAAATCAATACCAGTTTTAATACTAATACCAATACCATTACCAATACCAATACCAGAAGCAGTACCAATCCGAATATCTATTCCAATACTAACAATCATTACGAATACAAATACCAATACTGCTACCAGTACAAATACAAATTATAATTATTATAATTATCAGTACCAATACCAATACCAGTACCAGTACGAATACAAATATCTATTCCAATACAAAAAATAATGCCAATTTCAATACTAATAATCAATACCAGTACCAATTCGAATATCTTTTCCAATACTAAAAATCATTATCATACCAATACAAATACCAGTACCACTACCAGTACAAATACATATACGAGTATCTATTACAACACTATAAATCAAAACCAGTTTTAATACTAATACCAATACCATTACCAATACCAATACCAGAATCAGTACCAATCCGAATATCTATTCCAGTACTAGCAATCATTACCAATACAAATACCAATACCATTACCAGTACAAATACAAATATCTATTACAATACTATAAATCAATACCAGTTTTATTACTAATGCCAATAACATTACCAATACCAATACCAGAACCAGTACCAATACGAATATCTATTCCAATACTATCAATCATTACCAATACAAATACCAGTACAAATACAAGTATCTATTACAAAACTATAAATCAATACCAGTTTTAATACTAATACCAATACCATTACCAATACCAGAATCAGTACCAATCCGAATATCTATTCCAGTACTAGCAATCATTACCAATACAAATACCAATACCATTACCAGTACAAATACAAATATCTATTACAATACTATAAATCAATACCAGTTTTATTACTAATGCCAATAACATTACCAATACCATTACCAATACCGATACCAGAAGCAGTACCAATCCGAATATCTATTCCAATACTAGCAATCATTACCAATACAAATACCAATACCACTACCACTACCACTACCAGTACAAATACAAATATCTATTACAATACTATAAATCAATACCAGTTTTAATACTAATACCAATACCATTACCAATACCATTACCAATACCAATACCAGAACCAGTACCAATACGAATATCTATTCCAATACTAACAATCATTACCAATACAAAAATCAATACGAATTATTAATACGAATTATTAATCCAATCTGAACAATTTCTTCGGTATTCTTTGTCTTCTTCTTAGATAATAATCCTTTCCACATTTCGTAAAGCTATCCACACAAGCTATTTATTCCGATCGTTCAGTTTATATGGCAGATATATCCTACAATGGTCCGAAAACGGCGGTTCCGACAAATGAGCAACTTTTTCAAAATTTCAGAGCGATGTCTTAAAATCTTAGAAAATTGCTCATATACATTGACAGACGGACAGACGAGCATGGCTAAATTGACTTAGCTCATCATGCTGATAATTTATATACATATGTACATATGGTCTTCAGAGTTCCTTCCGAGCTATTACAAACTTCGGCACAAACGGAATATACTCTACTCAGGCTATAGAAACGATTACCTGCATCAAATTCCAAAATTATAGAAACTAATACGTTTTATGTTCAAGCAGCGAAAAACAATTCATAAAATCTATAAAATACAATAAAATGATTGGCGTTACAACTACGAATTGTGGTCGTTCGCAATCTACACTCACTCAGTGAGTATTCACTGTATTAAAATATAAAAGCGGCTCCCATTGTGTAAATACTTTAGCGCGGCATACCGCAAATTCTAAACGCCGAACAAAGGATTCCGCTTGCTAACAACCGCAGCACGATTGTTTTCAGTGGCGCGGCGCACAGTGTGTGGCTCCATGGGCATATATAAATAATAAGTGCAATTGAGTTATTGAAAATAAATCATCTCATTAAAAGTCGACAACAATGGTTATGTAATGCTATATAGACCGCTGACTGTGCAGCAGATGAGGGTGCTTGGGTTGCTACCAACTTGGAAGCGAACAGAGTGTGGGTGGTCGACACAGTGTGCTCTTTAATTAAGTGAGAACTTAAAATAATGATTTGTGCTTTTAGGATGGTATATTTGTAACTGTAAAATAATGAATGCTTGAAATTTAAGGATATTGCCCATCTTAAGCATTATTGATTCAGTTCATAATAACTGCCTGGAAATGTTAGCAATAAGGCAAGAAATTGAAAGAAAAAACAAAAAATTAACTATTACAGTTTATATTATTGCCTTGTTTTCTCTCATGCTTCTCAGTCGTCCGCTTTTGATACCGATTTAAAACTTAACACTCGTAGTATGTCGTAAAGACTATCAGTAATCCTTCAGGACGCTGGCTTCTGAAAATAAACCTCAAAGCCTGGAACTATTTGCCAACCTCATTTTCGTAATAGTCCATTTAGCCTTCGAGAAAAGTCTTGGTAGCTCGGAGAATACTCAAGTAAACTTCAAAGGAAATTGTTTTCCTAACATATTAGTCTTAGAATAATATCTATTAGATAGTTGTGAGCTATTTTTAGTTTGAGCTTACTTAGTTGTTTTAATTTTTTGAGTTAAGCTGTGGTTTGACTATAAGTACTTACGTTCTATTCAAGGGTTTTAGCTATCTATGCCTATTCGATAATAGTTAACCATCGTTCATAACCTGAATCGCAAAAAAATTGACGTCTCCCATTTTGAGGTTTTAGTTCCATCAATGAGAAGCAGTGAGACCCAAGGAGAACTAGGAAGAGCCACCGAAAATTAGACCCAATGAGAAACATAGAGAGCTAGTGGAGACTAGCGAAAACCATGGGAACTAATAATATCAGGTGAGAACCAATGAGAGCTCCTGAGATCTAATCAGAACCAGTGAGAATCGAGTAAGAAAGTACTTAATCCATTCACACGGCTTCTTTTTATAATCCAAATTAAAATAATAACCCAAAGTAAAATTTTAAAAATATGTGTAGAAAAGGCTTGAATGGACTAAAAGATAATATGGAACTACATTTTACAAGGATAGCTGAATTTTTCGTATCGAAAATTTTTATCCGATAAACACAAGTACAGGGTTTATACGGAAAGTAATACGACTGATTTTCTTCTGCTGCAGCTGTTCGGAGCCTGCGAGCACCTACTAAATTCGGTAGAGGGCGTTTCTAGCTAACGAACGAGCGGCTGGCCAGTTGTCTCCGAGGTACGCGATTAAATTCTGTGTGAAACTCGATAAATCTGCGACAGAGACGTTTGATATGTTCAAGCAGGCTTTCTCAGATGTTGCTTTAGCAAGAAGTGGTGTGTTTCGGTGGCACCAGGCCGGGAAGATGTCGCTGGTGAAGACCGGAAGAATGAGCAAATCTAAAGTGAAAACGATGTTTATTGTCTTTTTTGACATCGAAGGCATCGTCCACCATGAATTTGTTCCTCCTGAACAAACTGTTAACGCCAAGTTTTACGTTGAAATCCTCAAGAGACTCAAACGAAGGGTCAATCGGGTCCGACAAGACATCGCAACCGATGGGAAGTTGCACCACGATAGCGCCCGGCTCATACCGCCTTTCTTGTGAACAGCTATCAAACCAACGCTTCCGTAGCCACCCTACAACCCAGATGTGAGACCTCGGACTTTTTTTTTGTTTTCTTGCCTGAAAAGAAGGATCAAAGGCAAGAATTTTGTTTGACGACAGAGGAGATCCAAACAGCAGGCACCTCGGCTATCAAGACTATTCCGGAGAATGCATTCCGTGACGCCTTCAATGCTTGGAAATCGATGCAGAAGGAGCCTATTTTTTAAAGTTTTTAAAGAATTGTAACGTTTGGTTCCCTAAATTTTTTTAAATCGACTCAGTTCTATAACTTTCTGAACAAACCCTGTACGTTCTCACGATAGTCAGTTATACATTACCGAAACAGTCTCGGATTTTTACTGGCCAAGGAGTGTCAACTCGGTAGGTCAAAACTATGTGGGGAATGTTTTTTTTTTTTTTTTTTTTTTTTTTCGAAGTGCGTGCGCTCCTTGGTAGGTAGGTAGGTCCCATTAAGGCTCAATTAGGCAGTTTAGTCTTATTTTTGTAAAAGCTTGTGGCCTCGGCAGTCTTCAATACTTGTCTACTTACTAACCCTAGCATGTCCAATTCTGCTAATACTTACTTTTAGAGTTTACTGTTCGAGTTTTAGCCATTTCATGGACATATCTCTCATATGATTTCTCAGGAAATCACCTTGAATAATCTGCTCTTTTCGAATTTCTTATATTTTCTGTGTGTCAACTAAAAGCTCATCAATTTATTTCTTAAGGCACTTTACATTGGTCTAAGTACTAAACTTCGACTTCGTTAGGCTGTGGGATATTGTTTTACGCTCACTGTCCGCTCTGTCTCTTTTATGAGTTCGTTAAACAATTGCGTTTCTCTCAGATTTCTTTTCAATTGTCAATGGTTCGAGTGTATTTAATATTTTTTTTTTATTTCCTTCCCATTAATAATCATAATTTATAGCTGCATCCTAATTTATATGCTCCAATAAAAGCGCTCCATTCTTCATGCTCCACTGTGCCATTCTGCACTGCCCAAATACCGACCATTGACCGACCGTAAGCACTCATAAACTCTCCGCCACTAAACTATCGTTAGAACGTAGCGGCGCTGGTCAATAGTCGCCCTCTATTAGGACAACAGTTAACCGCAACGACGAGTGTAATACGAGCACTAACGGCGCGTTATGACCGCGTGTTCGCTCGTAAAATATCCAAATAAAAATTCTACTTCATTTCATATTTTAAATTAGTTTTTTCTTTGTACTGTTATTTTATGGCTATTATTTGTTGTTTTTGTATTTCTATACTTCCATTTGTCGCTTCGCTTTGTAGTTTTTTCGTGTTGCATTGTTTGCAAACAATTCGTTGGCATGCCTTTCTTTTGTATCTGTGTGTGTGTGTGTGTGTGCGATTATGGAAATAGTTTTATTTTATGAAATGCAATTGTTTTAGCAGTCATCGTTTTTATTGTTGTTGTTTGTCAATATTGCTCTAGCATGCTTTATTTGATATTTATTTCAATTTTGCTTTGGCATTACTTTTATACGTTTTATGACGCACGCAGCGCAAGCGAATGACCCGTTACGTGGACGGACATTACTGTAGTACCGCTGCAACCACACACACACCCACACAAGTGTACTTAAATACATGCACATGAATGCATTTTCTAAATTTTTTGCGCAATTTACTTGTATTGGATTCCTTTTGAAAGTCCATCTTTTATTTGTCGCTTTTGTTGTTGTTTTTGTTTACTTGTTTTTATAGCTGGCGATATTTTGTTGAAGCTTTTCCATGTTATTTTAGCACTTTTTTAATGGTTTTTCCACTTCGGCTGCCATTTCACTTCGACAGCAGTTGACAGCGTCGGCGAACGCAGTCCATTGTCTTGTAATTTATTTTTAATGCGAAAATAATTTGAAAAACTTCTACGTCCCCCGCGGGAGGGTGGATGTAAGCACCGCAGGAGCGCTGAATATGAGATAGTAAGAAAAACTGTGTACAATTTTTTGGAAGAAAGAAACAAATTTGCATAAAAAGTGAATTTTTAGTTTGCTGAAATTCAAAACTGGGTGCGATAATAACAGGGGAGTCCAAGTAGTGGCACTTTTTCTTGACAGAGAACGCGTGAGTTGTGTCAAGCTGTCATGTTGGCGTATTTAACATCGAGATCTTAAATTGAAAGCGTACAAAATACAGTTTGAGCAAGAAATTACCCAAGCGACATTGCTTAGGCCCATTTCTGGCTCAATGGGTATGTAAACAAACAAAATTGCCGCATTTGAGTCAAAGAGCAAACTGAAGAGATGTAAGACCTGTCATTTCATCCAGAAAAACTACGGTTTGATGTGATTTGTGGGCTGCTGGAATCGTTGGTCCATATATCTTTGAAAGCTATGCCGGTGAGAACGTAACCGTCTCTGGCGACCGGTAAGCTGTTGAAATGGTCGAAAGAGTAATCGAAAATTATACTCAACGGATGAACCATCTGAGACATAGCCACGGCCAACATTTGAAAGAAAAAATCTTCAAAAAATAAATGCCAAAGAATGAACATTCCTCATAAAATTTGAAGTTTTTTGTTTTATCTTTAGAAAAAAAGTAGGGAATCTCGAAATAGATCTCCCTTTAACTATATATGTCTGTACATAATTTCATATTTTTTCATCACAAAAGCAAACATTCTAGGAATGACTATTATGTCGTAGTTAATATTATTACTATTACAGTTGCTGCTATGGCGACAGATTTTGCCTGCATATAAATCTGGATCCGCACAGGTTACTGGGACCCAGTTGTCTTGGAAACGCATCAAGATTTTTTTTCATAGAAATTATCTAAATCGTGCCTGGAAATATAAACTACTTAATAATGTCATTGAACTCATATTGAAAACTTGTTAAATAATTATTACTGAGAATTAATGAGAGCCTGTTAGAGAAATAGATAGAATGAAGAGAGCTCTTGAAAACCATAGAGTAGGTGTGAGCCTCTGAGAAGAATGAGAAGGCAAGAATAGAGGAGTGCCAGTGAGAATTGTGGAGCGCCTGTGAGAACCAGTGAGAAACATTGGTAGCCTACAGGGAAAAGCCGCTGTTAATCGATGAAAACCAGTGAGAGCCGAGAAGACCCAAGAAGAACCGATGAAAACCCTTTGGAATCAGTGAGAGCCATAGGGAACCGGGGAGAAGCACTGGGAAGTGTGGAGAGTACCAGAGAATTGCTGAGAAACTGTGACTATGTAAGGAGAGCCAATGAGAACCGGGGAAAAGTAGAGGGAGCAATGAGAACTGTGGAGCGCCAGTGAAAACTGAGCCGTTGACATTCGGTAAGCAGCAGTGAGAACCAAGAAGAACCATGCAGAGCACCTGAGAACCAAGTAGAACCAGGCGAGAACCTGTGAAAGTCATTAAGAACTAGAAAAGCCCCTGAAAACCGGTCAGAACTCTTCAGAAGCAATGAGAACCAGACGAGCACCTGTAAAACCCAATAAATACTAGAGAAGCCCCTGAGAACCGGTGAGAAACCGTGACAGCCAATGAGAACCAGAGAGAGCCTGACCCTAAAACTTGAAACGGCCTGAGTAGAAAGACTGAAAGCCGGCCACCCCTAGTCTCACCTTACTGGTTTTAGCTCATTTTAATTTACTTGCTTTGTTTTCATTTTGTGCACTCTGTGTTGCTTTTGTTTTTGTTGGTTTCTATGAAACTAGCAATTTTCTGGAGTGCATTTCGGTTTCGACATTAAGGACTTTGGCGCCATTTTTCAAGCACTAACTCATTACACATACTTGTATATGTGGTGGGATGTGCTGCATCTGTGTGTGTTTGTGTGAGGTAGTGTGCTACTTTCACTTTTAACCACACTTTTACATACACACGCATACACACGTACGAGTAAGTGTTGGCCTTTCACTTTGTGTTTGCTGCTCTCCTTGTGTTGATATTTCTGTTTTTTGTTGTTGTCGATTTTGCCAATTTTGTTATTTTTTCTGTGATTTTTAATTTTGCTTGTTGTTGTACTCTCTGAATTTCTTCAGTCAAACTATGTGCTCTTTGACTGCTAATGTGAGTACTTGGTATGCGCTTGTGTTTGGTGTAGTGATGCGTGGCATGCAACAAAAAGTTGGGTTTTTACTTTTAGCGCATTTTCCTGCAGGGTCGCTGCTACATGTACAAATCCATGTACATTTATATATATTCATGTGTGACATTTTCCTGCCGCATTTTGGCAGAATGTATGTGGTGTGGTATGTTTGGATGCTCATATATGGGCACCGCCTCGTGTTTGTCACATTTAATGGACGCTCATCAATCTATTGGCAACATTGCGACAAAAGCTATGCACCAATTTTGTGCATTAACATCTTCCATAAGAGCTTCAGGACATGCCAAGTAATATCAGACAAACAGGGTGCTCTTTTCAGCTTTATGGTGGTTACCTCTAGTTACTGATTAGTTTAAAGGAAATTTGTAACTGGGTTTCGAGAATCAGTGAGAGTGCTGGAGAGCGAATGAGAAAAGTAACAGAATTGAATGAGTGTCAGTCAGGACCAGGAGAATCAAGATGAGGAAGTGGGAACCGGAAAGCAACAGTGAGAGCAAACGAGAAGTAATGATAACGCCTTAAAACCAGAGAAACCCCAAGAAACCCAGTAAGAATCGACAAGAGCCCATGAAAAGAAGAGGGAATCAAAGAGAGCCTGCTTCTTAATAAGAATCAAAGAGAGCATATGGGAACCAGGGAGAGCCTATGAGTACCAGTGGGGATCCGGGGAGTCACGAAATGAAAAGTGGGAACCGGCAAGCAACACTGAGAGCAAATAAACACCAATGGGTGCAAAACCAGTAAGAATCAAAAGGACCCAAGGAGAACCAGTGATAATCAAAGAGAGCCAATGAGAACCAAAAGAACCAGGGAGAACCGGTGACAGGAAATGCGGGCGAATGGGAACCCCGAGTACCAGTTTCGATAAGTGGGTTATTTTAAACAGATACAGTTTTGATATCGAACCAAAACGTTTTTCTAAGATTTAAAGTTAGCTACATGTGGTTAATTTGTTGGAACCGGAACTGTACACAATTAAGAAATAGTAGGCCTCAGTTTCGGCGATCATCTCTTCATTCGACGAAAAGTTCTTTTCAGCGAGCATTCTTTTGAGATCTGAGTACAGAGAATAGTCGCTGGAAGCCCGATCTCGAGAGTGCGGTGTATGCGAAAGCAAGTCGAAGCCGAATTCATGAATTTTTGCCATCGTTTTTACTTACTTGTGACACGGTGCATTGTCTTGATGAAACTTTCTTTTTCTTCAAATGCGGCCGTTTTTCGGCGTTTTCGTCCTTCAAACGGTTTAATAAGTCTATGTGATCTTGATGGTCCTTCTGTTTTCAAAGTACTTAATAAAAATTATTCCATGCGCATTCCAAAATACAGGTGTTACAATATTGCCAGCCGACTTTTACGTTTTCCAACGCTTTGGAACGGGTTCATCATGTGCAAAACACTCGGATAACTGTTGAATGGATTTCGGAGTGAAATAATGAAGTAAAATTTAATCCATTGTCACATATCAATGCAAAAACTCGGGTTTATTACGCTTGTAAATCTCCAAGCACTGCTTAGAATCATCAACTCGTCGTTGCTTGTGGTCAAAAGTGAGCTCGCGCTGCATCCAATTTGCACAGAGCTTTCTTATAACCTAATATTCGTGAATGATATGATGTAATCGTTCAGTTGATCTCATTGAACTACCTGCTGCCACGAACTACTTCAGTTTCCTGTCTTCTTAAATTATTTTGTGCATTTTTTTTATGTTTTCGTCAGTAACAACCTGTTTTGAGTATCCACTGCGTTCACCGTCTTCGGTGCTCATTTCGACACGTCTAAACTTAGTATACAAATCATTGATGGTTGATTTGCCTGGGGCAGTGTCCGGAAACTCGTCACCAAGCCATGTTCTTGCTTCAAATATCTTTTTTCGCTTCAAAAAGCAATATTTTATCAACACGCGTAAACCTTTTTCATAATTTTTTTCACAAAAAGAAAAGTTGCTTCACTAAAAGCGATATAATTCACAAACTAATGATCCGACAGCTGTCAAATTTATACACGCACCTTTTTTGAAGGTCAGGGCTAACTAAAAATCATGTGGGTGAACTCTATGTGTCCGGCCGGGGACTTTTCAATTGATCTCTTGTTATAGTTTCATTGTAGCCGTAATTAAATTTTTTTCTGATTTCCTTTCAATTAAATCCTTCTTTACCCGACAAACACCCTGTATTGTGTGCTGCCACTCCAAACTAAAATGCCTGACTGCAGCAGTTGCATACGCATGTGCACGACAACACACTTCCTTTGCACGACTGACTTTGCAACACTTTTTTGCCACAAATTTCGGTTGAAGTTTTTATGTGTGACCCTTTTTCCTCCGCCCAAGCTTCATGTGTTGGTTTTGTACAATTTTATTTTTTATTGGGCTTTTTATTTTGCTTTTCTAACGTACAATCGAGTTCACAAAGGACACAATGTGGTGCACTACATTAAAGCCACTAAGCGGCATGCAACATACACATACATATAAACACACATGCTTATGCACTTATACACTCAAATATAGGAGGAAGTGTATATGCTATATGTGCGTGTGTGTGTGTTTAGATGTGCTTGTGTGCGTATACGCTTCAGTTGAAAGGGTTAAATCGAAGCATGCCACAAACGATAACAAAGAGCGGCCGAAGCAAAACAAAGTGGAAAAACGAAAAAAAAAAAAAATTAATTTAAGGAAAAACGCAACTTGAAAGTTTGAAGGTGGCAGGCAACACAAGCACATGTGCTCATATGTGAGTTTGTGCGTGTGTGCATTTCTGCAGTGATAGCAGAATTTTCGGTTGCGCCACGCTTTGTTGCACCCATCCGCCAGCATTAAATTCAAGTTGACCCAGTTTTGCCTGCAACTACAAACACACATTTTCACGCAAAAACTTGCAGCTGCAGCGGCGGCAAGGGCAGCGCGTGGCAGTGTGGGGCTGCCGATCACTTAGTGCAACATTGCCGCACTTTTAACGGTTGCGTTGATGATGTGGCTGCCGCTTGCTGCTGATGACGCCGACGATGAGGCCCTTCAACATGGCAGTTCGCATGTGTGTGTGTTGCGCCTGTCGAACATTGTGCGGCATAAACTTTGCGCTTTTCACATTTTGCTGAAATTTTTATGTGTTGTTGCACCAAAATTTTTATCAAATTTTCTAGTTGTTTATGTTTTTTCTCCTATACTTGCAACGACTTTACCGTTAGCTGGTTGTACGGTCGCTTAGTTGCTGGCACATGCGTTGCGGCAACTAAATTGCAATCCAATTAAATGTGGCAGTGGCAGCGACACAGCCGTTCTGCATATGTGTAAGTGCTGCGCTGGTTGTTGTACAACAACAAAAACAAACATTGTGTAACAACAATGCTAGTTTGTAACAACAAAAACATCAATAACAACATTTTACAACAACAATAACATGCTACAACAAGTACACTTTACAACAACAACGACTTTTTACAACAACAAAAACAGTTTGCAACAACAAAAACATTTTACAACAAAAATAACTTTTTTAAAACAACAGCAGTGACATTTTATAACAACAACAACAATTGTTGCATATGCTGTAATGCCGTGTTGCAAGCATGCAGCACTTCTTTCAGTATATAAAACACATCAGCATTGATTATGCCACAGCTTGTTGCAACAACGTGTTGTTACTAAAAGCTAAAAATTACATTACTCCGCACTAAAGCAAATTTACTGCGCTCTATATTCTTTGCCGTTATTTTGATGTTGCGTCCTTAAGTAGATTGCCGCATGCAACATGCGTCAGTTAATAGTTGCTCCATTCGATTTACGCTGCACATGTCAGGCATTGTTGCAAGCTACTACACCTGTGCACACACATACGCATATACCTTTAAATATACAGAGTATGTGTACCGTTATTGTGTTTAATAGTTTATTATACGGTTCTTTAGCGCGCTTTTGCATCCCTTGCAACCGCTTCGGGTGGGTAAATGAAGTGTTGGTCCATAAAAATTCGGTGGCGGAAAGTTTCGCAAGTCTCTTAACGCGCTACTTTGTGTATAAACATCTACTTTATTTAAGTTTTGCGTGCGCTGTTCATTAAGCAGTTAAGTTGAAAGTCAGCAAAAGCGCGTTTTTTGAAAATTTTGTCTGGGGAATGATTTTATTAAAGAAATAAATAAAAAGTTAAAATTTGACCGAATTTAATGTAGTTTAATCATCAGCGATGCAGTTTAAAATTTTTTAGATTTTCGTGTACTTGGAGCCGAGTACCTCCGAAAAAGGTGTCTTGCGGAAAAAAATATTTTTTGGATTGCTAAAATCCTATCCTCAAACAAGGGTTTGCATTGGGCGACTGCGAGGGTCAATCCAATGTAACGATGACAGATTGAGTTTTCCACTGAGTACAGAGCTTGCTGCGGTGTTTAGGATCGTTGTCCTCCTACAGAATCCAATCTTCATTTTTTCTGATGAACCATCGTTTGGCAGATAGCAGTAAAGCCTTTTTGTAGATTTTTATCATTTTCTCGGCATTTAAGTTGTCAGTAAAGAGGTACAAAGTGCTTTGCTTTGTGAAGCAGCCCCAAAGATGCACCTTTATTCCATATTTTACAGTCCGCTGAACAAGCCTATTGGTGGAAGTTGAACAGGCTCGCGTGAGGACAGAACGTGCCCATATAGAACATTCATCAGTAAAAATGACATTTTCAAAATCTCTATAAATATTCTCATGCGCCCAATCGAGTCGCTTTGTCACAAGTTTTTCAGTCAACAGAAGCTTCTTCATTGTGTTGTGCCATTTCAGATCATGAGTATGAAGAAAGGTTCGGATAGTTTCGTAGGATACTCGTACATCTAAACCTTTTCCCATTAATTTCTTAATCCTTGAAGCAGTGTTAAAGCAGGATTCCGCGAAAACAGATTCACTATTCTTTTTTCATATTCTCTTTATATCGACTCGCGAAGGAATTAGAGCGAAATCTTTCATTAACTGTCGGTAAAGTCGACCACGCTCTTACTTGTCAGACTGTACAACATTATGTATAGTATATTTAAGAAAGTCATGTGAAAATCTCTAGTCCGTCGGTGCAGCCGTTTCGGAGAAGTTTTTTCATCAATTCTGACACTAGCGTTTCGAGAAGAACCCGTTGAAAGTTTTGGGAGCCGATTAGACTTGCTTAAAAAATTCGCAAAAATACGCTCACAATTCCTAATTTTATTACTGGATCAATTTCAAAGTTTTAGAGAATATATTCAAATAGTGCATGAACTCTTGGAAGCTAACCCAGTATTGGTATCTCGTTTGTCTTCAGATCGAGTGTGTGCCATTACGGTTCGTGAAATCAAATTTTCAAGGCATCTCAAAGATTTTCGACATCTTAAGGGGTTAGGGGTAGTTAGAATTTTCAAAAAATATTTTTTTTTTACATTTTCGTTAAGTGTAATGTCTTAAAAATATTCCCTGAAAATTTCGCGTTGATCCGACAATTAGTTTTTGAGTTATTCGAGAAATAAGAAAGAGAGCTCAGGCACTTCAAAGCGCTGGTGTGAAACTTTAAACGCGTTTTTCTTAAAACTGTGTTTTTTGAATCGGTGACAACTGTAACTCGAAAACCGTTCAGTAGATTTTAATGAAATTTATACAGCTTTTAGAATACATAATAAACTCGGGCCAGATCGAAGGATTTTTTAAGACCAATTAACTGTTGATTTTTTCGCTAAAATTTAAAAAAAAAATTCTTGAGGCCGCCATTTTGTTAATTTTGAAAACAAAATAAAATCCTTCGATCAGGCCCGAGATTATCTATTTATAAAACTAATTTTTTTGTCCGATTGTTTTTAGATGAATCTCCAAGGACTTATGCTTGTCACCGCAAGTACCTTTTTTTGGAACAGGGTCAACACAAACAACCATAACTTCGGAAATTAATTTTTATTTTTTTTTGGAAATTTTCGTGACTTCAAGTCAACACATCCTATAATAGCCAAATTACTGCTTTTGTAAAATAATATGATTTAGTAGCAAAAAAATACTGAAAACTCTCATGTTTTCGAGCCTCTGACTACCCCTAACCTCTAATGGCTAACATTATAAAGGGTGATTTTTTTGAGGTTAGGATTTTCATGCATTAGTATTTGACAGATCACGTGGGATTTCAGACATGGTGTCAAAGAGAAAGATGCTCAGTATGCTTTGACATTTCATCATGAATAGACTTGCTAACGAGCAACGCTTGCAAATCATTGAATTTTATTACCAAAATCAGTGTTCGGTTCGAAATGTGTTTCGCGCTTTACGTCCGATGAGCGATGAGGCTCATTTCTGGTTGAATGGCTACGTAAATAAGCAAAATTGCCGCATTTGGGGTGAAGAGCAACCAGAAGCCGTTCAAGAACTGCCCATGCATCCCGAAAAATGCACTGTTTGGTGTGGTTTGTACGCTGGTGGAATCATTGGACCGTATTTTTTCAAAGATGCTGTTGGACGCAACGTTACGGTGAATGGCGATCGCTATCGTTCGATGCTAACAAACTTTTTGTTGCCAAAAATGGAAGAACTGAACTTAATTGACATGTGGTTTCAACTAGATGGCGCTACATGCCACACAGCTCGCGATTCTATGGCCATTTTGAGGGAAAACTTCGGACAACAATTCATCTCAAGAAATGGACCCGTAAGTTGGCCACCAAGATCATGCGATTTAACGCCTTTAGACTATTTTTTGTGGGGCTACGTCAAGTCTAAAGTCTACAGAAATAAGCCAGCAACTATTCCAGCTTTGGAAGACAACATTTCCGAAGAAATTCGGGCTATTTCGGCCGAAATGCTCGAAAAAGTTGCCCAAAATTGGACTTTCCGAATGGACCACCTAAGACGCAGCCGCGGTCAACATTTAAATGAAATTATCTTCAAAAAGTAAATGTCATGAACCAATCTAACGTTTCAAATAAAGAACCGATGAGATTTTGCAAATTTTATGCGTTTTTTTTAAAAAAAAAGTTATCAAGCTCTTAAAAAATCACCCTTTATATATTTTCCCATATATACTCAACTTAGGAAACAGTCGACATTTCAGCTCTCTCATAGAAACCTGTCATCCGAAATTCAAGGCAAGTTAAAATTTGTAGAGTGGTGAACAAGTCAGAATTGATGGATGATAAAACCATTTTGCACTGCCATAGAATATTTAGATCTCCTTTTATTTATTTTCCGACCTTTGTTTGCTTTCTAGTTTCCGACCTGGCATTCGATTAACGTTTCACTCAAGACTGTATGCCGATAGAACTCTTTGAACTTTGGGATAGCGATGCAGAAATAATACGAATTTGGAAAAGTGATGTCAAATTGACAGTCTTTGACAAGATATGTTGGGTAGTTGAAAAAGTCTTTTCGTATTTCTAATTAAACTTGAACTTATTTTTTTTTTTATATTTATAATGAACTTTAATAAACCAAATATGTACCATTTTGGTCGACCACTTTTTGGCATTTTTCCCCTGGAGACATTATTCCATCAGTGTAAAACTTTCCTGGTTTCTTGGCGAAAAACTGCGACTAGTAATTTTCACAGACTTTTCTTGAAGCCAACTTTACTCCATTAAGGGAGTTCTGCATTGACCGAAACGAACAGTAGTCCGATGGTGTAAGGTCGGGGCTATATGGTGGTCGCAACAAAACTTCCCAGCCAAGCTCTCGCAGTTTTGGCGAGTCACCAAAGACGTGTGTGGTCTAGTATTGTCTTAATGAAAGACGAAGCCCTTTCTGTTGATCAATTCTGGCCGCCTTTTTCAAATGCTTGCTTTAATATCATCAGTTGTTGACAGTAAAATGTAGAATCAATCGTTCGACCAGGCTGGAGCAACTCATACTGGATTATTCCTTTCCAATCCCACCAAATACTCAGCATAAGCTTTCGAGGCGTCAATCCTGACTTTGCGATCATTTGTTGAGCTTCACCACGCTTGGACCATGATCTTTTTCGCACATTATTGTCGATTTGATCCATTTTTCGTTTCCTGTTGCCATTCGCTTCAGAAATGGTTCGATTTCATTTTGTTTTAGCAAAGAATCGCAGATCGAAAAGACGGGGAAATACTTTTTCGGCTACCCAATATATCGAGCTCCGTAAACTAATGGTGTATGAACAGACTTTTTCAGTTGTTATATAGTTTGGCGAGCCGAAGATACGTCAAAGTCGTTAGTGTTTTACTAGTGACATCATTTAATGAAGAGTATATAAATATTATTCTTATTCTTTTCTGAACCAGAAGCTACTTATTTGTCGGAAACACCGATATTGGACCACTATAGCATATAGCCGCCATACGAACTGATCCATCAAAATCAAGTTCTTGTAAGAAAAACTTTTTTATTTGAGGATATATCTTCAAAAAATTTAACATGGGTTATTGCTTAAAGTAATGATGCAAACTCCGAAGAAATGGTTCAGATCGGATCACTATAGCTTAAAACTGCCTTACAAACTGAACAATCGGGATCAAGGGCTTGTATGGAAAACTTTTTCATTTGACAAGATATCTCTACGAAATTCGTCATGGGTTATTATTTAGGCAACGGTGCAATTTTCGAAGAAATTTTTTAGATCGGATCACTATAGCATATAGCTACCATACAAACTGACGGATCAAAAAAAAGTTCTCGTATGTGAAATTTTTTTATTTTCAAGGTTCCTATAGCTTCGCTGCAACCGAAGTTTAAATTTTTTCTCGTTCTATATATGTAATTCGAACTATATTCTCTTGCATCCACTGATCCACCTCACTATGTCAATCTCTCAACCCGTACGGCAACACCCATCTCAATCTCTATCTAATCAAATTTAAATTAAAACTTTTCCCGTTCGTGCAACAAATGGTGGAAGAAAAACTTTTGGCTGCCAATTCAAAAATACCGTTGTTTACTTTTTTTTTACAAAAAATCTTGAATAAATACCGTTGTATGCACAAAATGCTTGTTTACCTAAATTTTTGTTTGCTTGTCGGCGTCCTTTGCAGTTTATTTACTGCTGTTGCTGCCATCAATGTTGCAAGTAATTTATTTTGACTGGCTACACCATTTACTCTTTTAACTCAGTTACAGTTAGTTAGGTTGTTGTGGACTGGCGCGAATGGACAGCCAAGCGGTGAGCTGAAAGCTGACAGTCAACGTTGCCGCTCCGCTGACTGAGCGCCCGAGTGGTTCAGTGGCTGAGTGGCTGACCCACAGCAGCAGCGCGCACTAGCTAAATAAATAAATACATAAATATAAACTTTCGCTCACACACACACACACACGCACAAAAAAAAAAAAAAATAGTTATGTTGATGTGTATAATCGGCGGTGTGGTGGAAAGCTGTTGACTTCATTGGCTCATTGGTTACTAAGCCGCTGCTTGTTTGTTTGTGTTGGTATTATTATTTGCCGAGCCGGTTGAGTTGGTTAGTTGGGTGCCATTTTTTGCGCTGCCACTCGGTTAAAAAATGTAATACATTTGTATGAGTGTGCGTGCATGAGTGTGTCGGTGTAAATTCACTCGAGAGCGAAAGATAATAGTCATTTATAAAATTGAATGAATTTTATTTTATTTTATTTTAGTTGTTGTTTATTTATATTGTTATTGTATTGGATTGTAAATATTTTGTCGCAGTTTGCGCACTTTCGTTTGCGTGTGTATGTGTGCGTTTGTGTTGCAGGTGTTTTTGTGTAAATTTACGATTTTAAAATAAATGGTGTTTCGGTCAATGCAGCAATCGTTCAGACTATTCATCTCGTTTTACACACACATACTCACAGTTTCAAACACATACACACATGCAAATGTATATAAGTAATTATATATAGTAGATTTAAGTATTCAGGACATTCCTTTTCAAATGTTATTTTTGGCGTTGTTATTGTAGGTAACACATACGTACACTGCAGCAAAAAACAGTGCAGAGTGCCTGAAATATACAAACATGTTTTTTGATAGGCCTCGTAGTAGCATTTTAATCAAAATTATTGATCATTTTTTTTTTTTTAATTTCAAAAATAAGAATTTTTTAAGTTTCCAAAAATCAGTGATAAGACTGAATTTCTTTGAGATATCACCACTAGACTCAAACATGATTTTTGATATAATTATTTTGATAAGCTTAGCACAAAGTTGAAATTTATTTTTTACAGGTGGCAACTCTGGTTAATTTTTTTTTATAAATGCTTTACCCACTCTCTGGGAAACCCCTTAAGTTTGAACTCAATTTGTAATAATTTCAGTTTTATTATTTTGATACGTGGCAACACTGCTTCAAAATATTTTTAAGTTAAAATTTCTTCTATTAATTTCCTTAATGTTTTCTCCAGCGTTGCCCCTTGATTTGTAATAATTTTGTTAAAAATGTCAGTATCGGTTGGGTGGCAACCCTCTTCTATAATATTTATTTTTACCAAAACCACTCCGTGATGCAATTATTGTAAAAATTTTGAACAGTTCTTCTCTCTGTGGCGACCCTATTGTAACATATTTTTATATTCTTCTTTAAATAAGTGGCAACTCTGGCCAAAGTTTTTTCACATAAATGATTTACTCACGTCAACGTTATGTTTGTACCCATTATTACAGTGAATATTACATATTTTCAGTTTTATCTTGTTAACATGTGGCAACCCTCTTCCAAAATATGCATTTTGACGTAAAATCTCTTCGCATAGTTCTCAGAACTTTTATAACGCTTTACAACTAAGATATCATAACTTAAAATATTTTGATCAGTTTTTCTCTCTGTGGCAACTCTGTTCTAAAATATTTGTATATTCTGCTAACGAGCGGAATACTTAACGAAAATCTCTCTTATATCCAGCTGCGTGAATTTATCGCTGAAATTCTCATGTCACACATGAGACATTCCCCTAGAAAGTTAAGATTATGGCTCTGTAGGGAGTCATTTTTTCATAAAACTAAGATAAGTTGTTGTTGTAGTGAAAAAATTCTGCCGAGTTGATAGTCCTTGACTGTATAAAAAATCCGGGTCGGTTCCGGTTACGTAGACTTGACTATCGAGGGAAGTTCGTTCAGTTTAGGCTTTGTAGTCATGGATCTGTGGAGCTAGCTGATAAAGAATATGAGGCAATGAAATACTCTACTTGAGCCCGTATACTACTTTAAACTGACTCTTTCTGTTTTTACTATATTTTTATCCGATGTAAAGCCTCGAATATCTTTAATATAGCACTAAGGGGTATATCTCTTACAAATTTTGTTCTTAGGCGGAGACTTCATTTAGTAGAAACCGATTTTTCGGTGCTTTTTAAAACACATACATAATTGAAAGCCTTTAGTTAGGCAAAATCTGTGTGCAGTCCTAGTCCACTAATTAGAACTAGCCACACGATATTTCTAACTAGTCAGAAGACATTCCTACATATTTTAATGAAGCCTTACTACAGTTTGAGCTCACACGGTTCATTAAAAATTTCTACAGGCAAAATTCAGTTATTTCTTCAATTCTTTTTGTACCACCCTGTATAAAAAATTTAAAAAGTCTTCTTTACGATTTGCTCAATTACTTTGTAGTTTCCCATTTGGCCATTGTATTGTATTTATTTACAACTCTTTGTTGCCCCTCCTCCCACTCCAGCGCTCGACTCCCATTACGCATTCGAGTCCACATTGTTTGTGAGCGCTGCCGCTGCCAAATGTCTGCGGCAATAAAATACTTAATTTCATTGTTTCCGCATTTACCTTTCAGCATCTTTCAGCTGCAACAATGTCGTGACATGTTAAGTGTCGTAATAACTCAGTTGATTTAAGGCACTTACTTTGTGTGGACGCATGCCACTACTATTAGGTAACGATCTCAAGATTTATCAGCAAAGTTTTTGCATTAAAATGAGAAGATAAATGTTGGCGATGTTAAGGTTCCGTGTAATATATTGTCAGTAGTTCAAAGTGAATGTAATGAGGTGATTTAGATTGGCTGCGCAGTGTGTGAGGCGGTAAAAAACTGGGATCTAAAGGCATAGAGGAGAATAACGAAATTTAATCAAACTGAATTAATGAAGTCGATTGATGCACGAAATTGCTCTACTCTCAAACTAATTCAAATATCTTTCTAGCATTTGCGCATTGCGCTGATCAAATAGGAAGCTAGCGCTCAAGTAGCAAACCTTATGACATCCAGTGGCGCTAAGAGAATATATTGTTACACTTGTTGTTATGACTTCAACAAGTTTCTGTATGCCACGCTTTCGAATAACTAAATGATGTGTCTGAAGGTTGTAAAGTTCCACATAAGTCTCACGTCAGCTTCTATTTTAAGTTAGAAACTTGAGGCTTTTATGCCTTAACATGCTCCTAAAATGGCACTTTCCTTCGTGCCAGGATTCACTCAGTCACCAAATCCGTGTTTTTACTGGTTTATTAGAAGTAACATAACTCTGTATTGATTGTATGAAACTGTTAGTTAGTTTAGAAAAATGAATTCCTGCATAAAATCAAGTACTATTTTTTCATTTTCTATGGGAAATTTTTCAGGTTCTAGACTGCTTGGTCCTGAGAAATTACGAATCCGACGGCTTGAATTATTTTCAATATGAATTATTCTTCTCTTCTTCTTTATTAGCGTAGACACCGCTTACGAGGTTATAACCGAGTTTTCAACAGCGCGTCAGCAGTTTCTTCCAAGTGCATCTAGGTCCTTCTCCACCTGGTCTTTTCAACGGAGTGGAGTTCTTCCACTTCTTCTGCTGCCCTCCGGCAGGTACTGCGTCGAATACTTTAAGATCTGGAGTGCTTTCATCATTATATACGACATAACCTAGCCAGCGCAGCCCCGTCTTTTAATAAGCTATATCAATGTCGTCGTACATCTCATACAGCTCATCGTTACAGATAGACGTAGTGTTCTACGACGTCGAAGTAATGACTGTCAACAGTGACGTGGAAGCCTAGTCGCGAGTGAGACGATAGTTTGTTTGATGACAGGAGATACTTCATCTTGCGCTAGTTCACTGCCAGACCCATTTGCTTTGCTTCCTTACCTAGCCTGGAGAAAGCAGAACTAATGACGTGGGTGTAGAGCCCAATGATATCAATATTACCGGCATACGCCAGCACCTGTACACTCTTATAAAAGTTTGTACCTGCTCAATTAAGTTCTGCAGCTCGAATTATTTTCTCCAGCAGCAGATTGAAAAAGTTGCACGATATGGAGTCGCCTTGTCTAAAACCTCTTTTGGTACCGTACGACTCAGAGAGGTCCTTCCCGATCATGACGGAGCTTTTGGTGTTGCTCAACGTCAGTTTACACAGCCGTATTAGTTTTGCGGAGATACCAAATTCAGACATAGCGGCATAAAGGCAACACCTCGTACTGTCAGCAGCATCTTTAAAATCGAAGAAAAGGCGGTGTATGTCGATCGTTTTTTCATGGGTCTTTTCAAAGATTTGGCGCACGGTGAATATCTGGTCGGTTGTTAATTTGCGAGGTCTAAAGCCACACTGATAAGGTCCAATCAGTTTGTTGACGGTGGGCTTTAGCCTTTCACACAATACGCTCGATAGAACCTTATATGCGATGTTGAGGAGGCTTATCCTACGGTAGTTGGCACAGATTATGGACTTTCTCTTTTTATGGATTGGGCAGATCACACTTAAATTTCAATCCTCGAGCAGGCTTTCATCTGACCGTATTCTACAAAGAAGCTGATACATGCTCCTTATCAGTTCTTCGTCGTCGTATTTGAATAGCCATCGGCAATTCATCGACCCCGGCCACTTTGTTGTTCTTCAAACGGGTAATTGCAATTCGAACTTCTTCATGGTCGGGCAATGGAACGTCTGCTCCATCATCATCGATTGGGGAATCGACTTCTTCTGGCGTTATGCTTTCACTGCCATTCAGCAGGCTGGAGAAGTGTTCTCTCCATAATTTTAGTATGCGCTGGGCATCGGTTACTAGATCATCTCTGGGGTTTCTACAAGAGTATGCTCCAGTCTTAAAACCTTCTGTTAGTCGCCGTCCTGTCACCCAGCTCTCACACATTCCGGCCTCTATCTTTTTCTGTCTGCAAATGCGTCTCGCTTCCCTCTTCAACTATCGGTAACTATCTCATCACGCACGTATTTTGGTCGTTGCGAGGTAGGCAGTTTGTTTTCTCCCGCTGTGGCAGATCACTATAGCAAAATTCGGTAAAAATTTTATTTCAAGAAAAATATTTTCAATTTCTATTATAATACTTACCTTTCTAAATGCGACGCAGACTTCAAATGGTTTCTCGCAAACCACAAAATTTTCATAATTAGTGAATTAATTTGCATGAAAACCCGTGACTCATTATAATCGGCTTCTGGGAAATGCTTTCAAGCGCGAATCTTATAATACCGTTAAATCTACTTAAAATCAACAAATTTGCAACGACTCAGTGATTAAATAAAGTAAAATTAATGTAAATAGAGTTTAGGGAATCAGTCATTGCTTAAATGGGCTTATGAGATTTGCCTCTCGGTGTGTGTTTGTGTGTGCGTGCGCACGAATAACTTTGCTGCATGAAATATGTCCTGATAAATTGAGTGAGTATTTCGATAATTTTGCACAAAAGCGCGTCCACACGATTTCATTTGAGGACTATAAATCAAATATTTAATCAAGAATGGACACAAATGTTATATATAGTATATATATGTAGATCGAAATATATAAATATTTGTGTGTATATGTCTGCTTATGCAATTATATGGGCGCAAACACGCACGCACACACACACAAATTAATATTAGTAAATTAACATCGGCGCAGACATGACCACAGCCACACATTTACCCACTCACCCACACTCTGCAAATACAAAAACAATAATATGTGTTTGCAAATCCTTCAAATATTATGCTCCACCGTCGGTGCGGTCGAAGCAGCCGCGCTGTCAGTGGCAAATGTCATGACAGCCAATGAATATCCTGGAATTCAATTTGCCAGCAAATTCAATTTACCACTGCGTCTTGCTTGCCATTATTAGTTGTTGTATTGTTGCTGTTGTTGCGCCTCCTGTGCACCGCCAGTCGCACTCGGTCTTCAGCCGAAATGTCCTTGACACAAAACATTAATTTCATACGCGCGCCGACCCGCCCGCTCTAATTATCCGCGAAGAAGTGTAATTTGCTTTAAGTAGCTGGGCGTTTGCCGCCTGGCCCTGTCTTCGAAGAGAACTGTTTAGCCGCGTGTAGCGGTATCGGCACTGATTTGTGGTTGGTACAGCAGCTACGCCTCCGTTTTGTCTACGTTGCGGCCAAGCTCACCGTCGTGCCGCGCTTCGTTTGTCAATATTTGAATTATCTGTTTAAATTAATATCCGCCAATTCTCGGAGGAGACAACAACAAAAGCAACGCATTGCTCTGAGCGCGGTGTGTAGTTAAAATAGTTAAATTTGTAAAGCGTTTAGTGCGTGTGTTTATTGCTTGAGATCCGCGATGGAGCTTATGAAATTGTAATCGCAAGCGAGTTTAAGACTACCAAGCCTGAGGCTTATTTTGGACAATCTTCTTTGTTCCTCTTTCCGCCGAATTCTCGGTCTCTTATAAGCTGGACAAAGCCAAACTATTTGGTAAGCTTCATAATTTCTCTGTAATTCGATATTGTTCTAAAGGCTTTCCTAATGCCACAATATTTGAAATTTGCTCACAATAAACACGTTCTCACGTCTTTCATTTACCAAAGAGCTCGACGTCAATATAATAATAGCTTCTTGCACAGGTACTCAAATTTGATAGAAGGAACGACATGAGGGAGTGAGGGGGAGAGACATATAGAGAAGCAGGTTGAGAGAGAGAGGAAGAGATAAGAGAAATATATAGAGCGAGGGGAAAAAAGAAAGAGGTAAGAGACGTGTATAGTGCATGGAAAAAGAAAGATATAGGGGAGAGAAATATATTAAGATAGAGAGAAAGAGTGTGAGCAGGAATTTAGTAGAGAGAAATTAGAAAAGTTCAGGATTCACAAGCGACAAGTGCCAACCTAGCAGGCCAGATACGATTTCTGCTTATTGAGGTCCTCTATGGAAACTTTCTAAACTATTTCGAAGTATTTTGAGTTTTGACTCGAGCATACTTCACGTAACAGAGAGAGGGAGAGAGAGACAGAGGGAGAGAGAGAGAGGAAGAGAAAGAAAGCGACAGAGTGAGAGAGCAAAAATGAAGGGGAAGACATAAATTAGAAATTAAAAGATCAGGCTTTACAAGCGATTAATATGAATATGAAATTTTATAGACGATCCTCTGAGGCTCTGAGGTCATGAAGTAAGAAATAGGGATAAGCCTGAACTGAAACGTGCAGATAAAATTTTTCTCTCGGTTTCGGTTTTGCTCTTGGCAAATACTAACGGTTTTGTAGTCAATCAGAACTCCATTCTAAGCTCAAAACCAAGATTATGCTACTCCGGATGTTAATTTGTTTGCGGACTTTCTACGTGCGACATCTATCGATGGTTTTCCAAAGCCAGATTGAAGCTCTTCCAACCTCTGGTAGGGTTATTAAAGAACTCTATCTATCAAGTCTCTTATATTTTTCAAAAACACTTCAGATAAAAATCATTAAACCCCAATGAAAAGAGTTATCTCCATCATAAAGACACAATAAGAAATTCATTTGCAAAGATCTAAGCGCGACATCTGCCGGTTGTGCTCATATGCACGAATCGGTTTCGTTCAACTACAATTCACGGCATTTGAACTCACACCCGCATTACTTAGTATTTATACCACTGCAGTGATTTAATTTGATCGAAATGTCGATTTCGGCTTCGCAGCCAATTGACAGAGATTTAATTGAATCTTGCGACTTAACGGCGCTGTCTCCACAGACAAGCCGCCCCAATGCAGTGAATGTGTGCTCAGCGAAGCAAATAATAATTAAGTGTAAATTAGAATAGTCGCCGAATGGTGTGGCGCATTCAACGTTGTGTCAGTTCGTCGTAGGAAGAGGGAGTGCTCGTAGATTTGTGGGAATGTTTGCACAATTTGATAAGTGTCCTTTGGAATGGTCACTCATTATAGACACATTGTAGACGTTTTATCTCCAGCATATCAGTAAACAAAGCAACTGTAAGCGGATTGCGGTATATTTGTGGCAAGGCTGAGTGGAGCGTGTTGTGTCCCACACTCACACACCAACACACACATACATAAAGGGTGATTTTTTAAGAGCTTGATAACTTTTTTTTAAAAAAAAACGCATAAAATTTGCAAAATCTCATCGGTTCTTTATTTGAAACGTTAGATTGGTTCATGACATTTACTTTTTGAAGATAATTTCATTTAAATGTTGACCGCGGCTGCGTCTTAGGTGGTCCATTCGGAAAGTCCAATTTTGGGCAACTTTTTCGAGCATTTCGGCCGGAATAGCCCGAATTTCTTCGGAAATGTTGTCTTCCAAAGCTGGAATAGTTGCTGGCTTATTTCTGTAGACTTTAGACTTGACGTAGCCCCACAAAAAATAGTCTAAAGGCGTTAAATCGCATGATCTTGGTGGCCAACTTACGGGTCCATTTCTTGAGATGAATTGTTGTCCGAAGTTTTCCCTCAAAATGGCCATAGAATCGCGAGCTGTAGGGCATGTAGCGCCATCTTGTTGAAACCACATGTCAACCAAGTTCAGTTCTTCCATTTTTGGCAACAAAAAGTTTGTTAGCATCGAACGATAGCGATCGCCATTCACCGTAACGTTGCGTCCAACAGCATCTTTGAAAAAATACGGTCCAATGATTCCACCAGCGTACAAACCACACCAAACAGTGCATTTTTCGGGATGCATGGGCAGTTCTTGAACGGCTTCTGGTTGCTCTTCACCCCAAATGCGGCAATTTTGCTTATTTACGTAGCCATTCAACCAGAAATGAGCCTCATCGCTCATCGGACGTAAAGCGCGAAACACATTTCGAACCGAACACTGATTTTGGTAATAAAATTCAATGATTTGCAAGCGTTGCTCGTTAGCAAGTCTATTCATGATGAAATGTCAAAGCATACTGAGCATCTTTCTCTTTGACACCATGTCTGAAATCCCACGTGATCTGTCAAATACTAATGCATGAAAATCCTAACCTCAAAAAAATCACCCGTTACAATCACATAAATGATAATTTTCTGCCATCTATTGTGTGATAATGCCTTTAACTGTGTATATGTGTCTGTCTGTCTGTTTGTACAGCTGTTAGCGGTTAGCTGTGATTGTGTGTGTGGCCGTTTATGCTCATCTGCGTGTGTCCTTAAGTGTTGCGTGGGCATGAGTGTGAGTCTGTGTGTGTGGTTGACTTGCGAAGGCGTCGTTCTGTCCTTTCTAATTGCGGTGCATACTAATTAGTAGTCTGTGTCTGTGTTGTAATTTGATGTTGTTGCCTTTCCTACGAAATTGGCCTTGTAGTTTGGCCAAGTTTCTAATTGCTAATGTATCTTTCGTGCCCTAATATCATTCACCGCCTTTGTTATCTCACTTTTGTCATACGCTTACATTTGCACGAGTCAGATTTGGCTGGCTTAAGCGTTTGATTACGCCATCCAATTGCATGCACCCAGTGCCCTCGAAGTAACTAACTATATATATACATATTCATATTTGGCACATTTCTTGTAATACTCAAGCATATGTTTTCCACATTATTGTTGGCAACTTATCTTGCTCCTCTCACTCTCCTTGACGCTTTTCAATATTTTCGAAAATTGCTGTATTTTCTAGTACTTCATTTTGTTCATCGCTTCCTGCGATCGTCTATCTCTCTAATCCCATGTTGTCGGGAGTAGTTCTCAAAAAGAAATCCAGCTTTGAGAACTGGTAGAACAGATCGATTCTGATGAATAGCACAATTGAGAAATTTAATGAACTGAAACTGTTGTGAAATCAGATGCTACTAATTATTTCTTGAGGCGTAGCTCCTTCTGACGAGATCTGTAAGATCTAAAGCGCTGGAGAGCTATTGCTGAGGCATTTATTTCTTTTAAATTTGTCGGATTTTGCACAAGTAGATTTCTTTTATTTAGTGTGATTTACATTTGATTTCATTAAGCTCTAAACATAACTTCATTCAAATGGCCTCCAAGACTTCTTTTGCAGAACGAATTTGAGGAAGCCAATTTTCGAGCACATTTTTCTCTAACGAAAGTCATATGTCATGAATAGCATGTTGAAGAGAGTCTGGTTTAATGCTAAAGACCAATGACTTCAAATAACCCCAAAAAGAAGTGGACTAATAATGTTAAATCAAAACTTCTTCAATCGAATTTTCAAATGAAAATGAATTTAATCGAATTTTCAAACTTTTCTCGTAATAATTAAGTAGTTGATGCTGTGTAGCCCCGTCTTGTTGGAACCAGATGTTGTCAAGACCAACTTCTTCCAATTTCGGTCATAAAAAGTAGGTTATCTTCGATCTAGACCGCTCTTTATTGATAGTAACTATGTTACCAGCCTCATTTCGGAAAAAGTACGGACCGATAATTTCTCCAGACCAAAAACCACAACAAACTGTCAACCTCAGTGAACATAATGGTAGTTCATGAATAATTTGTGAATATTCTTCGCAACAGAATCGACAGTTTTGTTTATTCACCGCACCTTTCAGATAAAAGTGAGCCTCATCGGTGAAGATGATTTTTTTTTAGATCGCTATCGTTTTCAAGTCCTTTCAAGGCAAAATCAGCAAATCCACGACGTCTACGGAGGTCAGTTCTTCAGTGAAAACAATTCTATACTGATATAAGCACAAATCTTCTCTGAAAATCCTGTCTCGGTTATGATGTGAGACAGTTCCAATTCTTGAGAACGTCTTGGAAACGACAAATTGCGGTCTTCAGCAACACTTAACTGAACGGCCGCAGTATTTTCATTACTTTACACGGTTCATTGTCTTATCGGCACTTGAAAATTATGTTAAGGGAAAAAGCCTTTTTCAATAATTTTTTTCTCATATGTATACATAATTAAATATTTTATTAGAATTTTTTATTGTTATTAACAAAGAAATTTTGAATTTTTTGGAAAAAAATGTTTTAAACTCGGCCATTGCCGATCCTTACAGGATCATCTAAAGTGAAAAACACGTGTTTGAATTAAAACCTTAACTTAGAACTTAGACGAAGGAAAAAAAAATAATAAAATTTCGCTAGCTTTTTTATCAAATAGTTGCAATCGAGAAAAACCCTTTGTCCAAGTTTATACGAATTGTATCTCAAAGACCTGTGTAAAATTTCATGAAGATCAGTTGTGTAGTTGAGTTCTCGAGAAATCTTGTCAGTCGACTTCAAAAAAATTTGACTCAATGCCACTTTCATGATGTCAGTTCTCAGCTGTCGCCAACCACTTATAAACTGTCAATTGTTTTATGCCACTTGACGCTTGACATTTGGTACCTACAACCTGTTACCCCTCAACTTACAATCATTTCATTAACACATGTGTATCTAATCTCTTGAAATAAAATCGTTTTTAATTCTTTTTATACAAAACAAAGCACAATAATTGTCACTTGACAGCTGTCATACTAAAAGCGTCAAACTGAACTATTAAATTCTTATGCGTTATCCCTTTCCATTTAACTTTTTAATTCCTTCATATGTATCAATAATTGATACCACAGATATTAAAATTTCAATTGCCAAAAAATCACTTATTTATTTAGTGACTATTAACGCAGCTGTCAAATTATTTTGCCAAATTTTATTTGCATATCAAAATGTATATACCTACGATTTAAATAAATCTGCTTAAATATTGCCACAAAATTAAAATAAAATAACTATATTTTATTACTGCAACCATATTTTAACTGCCCGTACAGCTGTCATTTATTAAAGTTAATTTTGACAGCAGCCTGCTCACACAAACGGAAATATGGTAATCGCATAAAAACTGCCGAAATTAGGCTATCAATCTTTTACAATCCCCTCGTGTAGCATAAAGTGCAACAATTTTAGAAAAATTCGTTTATAAATAATAAATTAATGCAGCAATTTTTTCTAAAAAATTCATAAATGCATACTTGCTTAAAGCTTAAATATGCTGGCGCTGAAATTTGCACGCAACACTGCGCTTTGTTTACTTCTTTATTTATCAGTTTGTGCATTTGTGACTTCTAAAACTTTAAAATTTAATTTAAAATATCGATTTGCAATTTGCCGCTAAAATTGTGGCATTTGAATGTTGTGCATGGCATGTGCGTAAGTCAGCGCTAAATTTGGGTGTAACCGGTTACTAAATATAGCAAAAAATCTTAGTATTTAGTGCGTAATATATTTCGAGAAATCTGTAATAAAAATATTAAGAAAACTTGTTCCGGGGTGTACTTCAATACACTTGAAAGGAGCGTTTGGTACTGGCAATAATTGCTATGAAGAATTTAACTGTCATTTACTGTCCTGTGATACTCTGTAACCTTAATATATGAAGCAATCTTGCCTACAAGATCCATTTTATGTTGTTTAAGGAGTAGAAATATGAGATATAAGATCAGCAGTATTATATTTAAAAATATAATGTTTTTGCCTATTTGATATAATTCTGTCATTATTATAGTCAAATTTGCTAACTTAAAGAGAACTTAAATTTCTAGTAATTTTCAATCTTTACCTGTAATTTATAGAAGGAGAGTATGGAATAATAATTTTCACTTGCCGCAGGTAAAGTTATTCAAGATTATTGGCTTTTTTTGCCATACTTTTATAACATGTGTTTGCCAGTATGTCAAATTGAATGACAGTCTTAGTCGAACCAACGAAATTTAGGTTTTTAGAACATTGTATTAAATGGCAACTGTGTCAAAATCAGCAAATATTTATTTTATATTCTCTACTACTACTCTGGAAACAGACAACTTGTTGCTGGCATTGTCAGTTGTGTGTCATTAAATTTGACATAATGAAAACCGTCATTCCATTATTAATGGGTATGAGAAACATGGTTTGAAGCGGTTCTTATGTATGTGGTACCGAAAGTATGTGTGGGTTTTAGTTGCTTTTGCTGACCCAAGAAACTACATTTATGGATCTGGTTAGTACCCATCGGACAGTACGAGTAAACAGATTTCTAACAGTCATTGTAAAATGTTTGTACTATTTCTTATGTTAGCATCCAATTTTAAATAAATTTAAAACAATATATACCATATGATCTTTCTGGACCTTGCGTGCGCTTAGCAATCGCTGTTCGGCGACAACACTGTCCATTAAGGTTGAAAATATGGCCGGACGCTAGCTGTCAGAGTTGTTTGGAAAAGGTTGAAGAAGAAACAACCAGGAACTTTCTCCTTCATTGTTAAGCCTTTGCAAGACTGAGATTGAAACATTTCGGCAGTCTTGCTTTGCGCGAACCAGGAGACATAGCCGAAATCGGCATTAACCATCTTAACAAATTTTTGGTATCCCAAAAGCGCTTTGTCGCTTTGTAAGTGTTGTGATCTATTATGTAGGAGTTTTAGGTACCACAGCGTACTGGCGTTCTAAGCTGTCCAAGTGAGATCCCTATTAAGATAGACCTCTTAACCCAACCTAACCTATGTTCCTTCCACTGTAAACACCATTGCATTTTGCACTTAAAAATGGGAAATAAGGACGCACGATTTTCATGCAAAAAGCTATCAAATGAGAAAAACTATTCCACCCTTCTCAAATATATTGCCAGTGTATACAAAAACTCACAAATAAGTAAGCTAGTTTGAATTTCCCAGTAACAGCCGAAAAATATCTGCATAAATATGCTTTTTTACTTGCATTTTCAACTAACTCTTTAAATTAGAATTTCAGAGCAATTTTTTGCTGACACAATGTTGTTTGGAATTGTAAACATATTTGTAAACAACTTACTATTTGGGATAATAATGTTGGGATTTTTACGCAAAACAATTTTTATGTAAATATTTTGCATCTTGCTTATTGGCATATTAATCCGATCAATTTCAGTGGCAAGCGATTAAGAGAAGTGGAAATTTTAATTTTATTCTGTTTGCAATCAAAAAAAGTTTAGTTCTCTAGGACTGATGAGTTTTTTTTTTTTTTGCACTATTCGGTGTGTTTATTCCTTTTTTCTATTTTATCTTCAGCAGAAATCCGGAAATATTTGAAGTTTATCATCGAATAATGTGACGCCATGCAAATCCTTGTCACGTACTGACTCTTTTTCCCTTTCTAAAAGTTTTTGCCTAAAACATTATGATCCCATTTAAAAACATGCTCAATCTGCTTTCGAATGCTCCATGTTAAAACTCTCGATGACAAACTTCAGAGAAGCTGTTTTTGGCAAGAGAGTAGATTGGGGAATCTTTACACATGGAAGTTTACTTGAACTTGCATCAATTTATGACCTCAGATACCTAAAATAAGATTGTGACCTATGAACAAAGAGGCACACTTGAACTTCAGAAATATTGTCATTGTAAGAAAAACTCCCGCATGAATCTAATGCTTGCAAAAATTTATCTGGTTCCAAATCCAAATCCCATCAGTTAAAAAGTTCTGGGTCCATGACAATTTTTTCGTAGTTGACACGAAGCAGGCAAAAAAAAATTTTTTTCAAGTTCAAATTTTCCAATAAATTTTGAATTTCGGGTATTTCACTCTGTATTAGCATTTTTAATATTCACAAATTCACTTATGTACGAAATTATGTTTGTATTTAAAAATATTTTCGATAACAGCAAACTGGAATTTTATATTTAACACATTGTGTTGTTACCCGAGCTCACATATAACCACCAAAGTTGACATCTTCAAACGTACTTTCGACTTTTCTTTTACAAATTCAGCTAAACTTTTGCTTTCAAACCAATATTTATTTAGAGCTTTGTTGCCACATACGCATGCTTACATAAATAAAAGCATCTGCCCTGTAGTGAAGAAGTTTGGCAAAATCGAAGCTGCTTTTCGGTACTTGAACAAAATATCCAGCATTAGAAAATTATGAGAATGACAAAATTGTGACAGTCAAGATGGTTGTCATTAGGGGTTACATAGGTTTCCTCAAGTGAAAAACATTTTTTTTTCAAAAAATTTCTTATAATAAAAATTAAACATTTTATTAGAATTTTTTTTTTTTTTTTTTTTTTTGAAGAAAATTATTTTAACCTCGGCGACGCCTTTTTTGGTGACCCCTCGAATAAAAAACGCACAGTTTCGAGAAAAACGCGTCTAAAAACGGCGCACTTAGCACAGCTAGCCTCGAACGCACAAGTTCTCAAGGCTGTATCTACAAAGGTACTCAGATCAACCTGAAAATTAAGAACAATATTCTAGAGGGGTTGTAGAAGACAATAAAAAAATAAATTTTTTGAAACCCGTGTAACCTCCCAAGATAATAGTAGATGCACTACTCCGGTGTACAGCCTCTTTCAGTGTGGTTACTTCTGGCCTGATTGTAGAGCGGTCACATTACTCTTGAGCTCACTTGCCATTTGTCTCGACTCCTTATCGTGTCATTTCATTATTAGACTGGTGCCCGGACAAAGAGGAATTGCAGAAAACTACAAGCTTGATAAACTTTTTAGAGCAGTTATTTCAGTCTAGGTGGAGACAGTTTGAAGCTTCGCTGTTTTCTCGCTCAGGGTAGATTGTAAGAGGCCTAGTGAGCTTCTTACTCGACCCTGTTCGATTAGGATTCATGCAGTAAGATTGCATATTTTACCGTGTGCTTGTTACATAAGCTGCTTGGAAGAGAATGAGATAGAATAACCTCAACTCTTCCTTATCGAATGTGGCGCTTTCCCAGATCAAGGCTAAAATACCTCGGATGTCATTGTTTTAGGCAGCCAAGTGAAGTAAAAACAATTGAAATAAGGATTTATGATAAGTTGAAGGTACTTTTTCTAGAATTAATGTCCAACTAAAGAAGTTCTTAACTGACTTCATAAACAGGACTGTGCTTAGAGAGCTTCAAGTGTCATCCCTTGACACCTGTGAGATCCGTCATCCGGCCATCAAACCTAACCTAGCCGAACCTGCTTCGATAACGCAGTGTTTAGCCATGGCTCAAGCTGCTCACTTCATTTTCGTAATTATTCGTCGTGTGATGAATTGTGGACCTCTTCATGCCACTTCGGATTTATGAAAAAGGTATGCAGAGAAATTCGTCAGATTTTCTTATGAATCAGAACAAATTTTTTCTGATTATTGTTGTTGCTGAAGTTTTTGTAGTGAAATTTTTGAAACAATACCGAGCAGCTCGTCCTTGACTGGACGAAAATCCGCCTTCACTCCGCTCACTTCGATCCGGCAATCGTGGGAATAGTAAATTTTCACTCATACATTTCCCTCCTGGCAACTTGAATATGAATGCACATACACTTATTCCAAATACACATGCAAAATGTGCTTGTTTGTTTTGTGTGTGTATGTGTGTGTGAAGCGTGCACTTGTGTCTATTTATGCATGCATTTTATATGCTTTCTGTGGCACCACGAACGCCATTGTGCCTCACTGGCCGCCATCAACTATTTATTTTTATTGCAGTTCTTGTTGTTGCAGGCCACTACATTTGGGGAGAAGTTAAAATAAATACTATTCTTCTTCGAATACTTTACCCGCAAAACAACAAAAACAAAAAAATGGAAGTTTAAAGTTTGAAAGTGAAGTTGTTTGAACTGCGGTATTTTTTGTTTTTGTATGCCTTGTTTTGTGTGCTTCTAACTTTCTGCATTTTTCGAGAATTTCTCACTTGAGAGCAGCTAAGCCATGTGTTCGTTTTGAAATATTTAAAATCTATTTTATTGTTCTGGTGATAACGAAATGCTTAGAGAAAGCCTCAAATCCTACGGGATTCTGGGTATTTGTTGGCCAATGTGTGGGTATTTATTATATATTTATATATGTGGCAGCTCATATACGTATAAATTTGCAAAAACAAACATAATTTATTCATAAATTTACAAAAGTGAAATATGTTACATATCCAGAATTAAAAGTAAATTGCGATTTATTGTTATTTCTGGTGAGGGATTAAATGTATAGCCACTTTGGCTTTACATGCAGAGCACCGAAAGAATTTATTCAAATGAAATATAGTTTTTAGAAATATCTTACAAATAATTGTGAACTGTGTCACGAATGAGCAGAGATAGTCCAGCAGCTAAGTTGGTTCGAACTGAACACAGTGTGCTAAATTTTACTAAAATCGGTTCAGTAGTTTAGGAGTCCATCGCGGACAAACAACGTGACACGTACTTTTCATATGTACAGATAGTGAATAATAAAACTCTCTGTGATAGATTAGAGAAAGTACATGTATAGGAAATTTGTACTTCTGAAATGAACGAAGGCGATCCATATCGTCCTCTGAAACCCTCTATAATCAACATTCGATGATGACATTGTCATTTTATATTTCTGCAAGAGTTCAAGTAAGAGTTTAAGCCTTAGTAGAGTATAGTTTGGTGCTAATAACATTGCCAGTCTTCTCAAAGCTTCCCTCAAACCTATCGTACTTGGCTGACCATTTGTTTGATGTAAACACCAATAATTGTAAGCCCATAATTTCGGCCTCCTATTAAGAATAGATTCGCGCAATCAATTCATCACACTCAAATAGTATTTCGTGTTGACAATTTGGCCGATTGAAAGGAATTCCGAGTGCTCCGCACCTCGATTATCGAAGAAACCTATGAACATGGCCTTGATTTTTGACCAGCTTTCACGTGATTTGCGGCTTCGGCTCACCTTTGCCAAGATATTCGGCCGATTGATCGTCTGTTTCCGGGTCGTAAACATAGATCCAAGACTCATCGCCAGTAACAATACGTTTCATGACATCCTGGTGGTCGGAAAGCATTGTTTCTGAGACGTTACTGCTATACTGTTTTTCAAAAATATTTATTGATTTTAGAACAAATCGTGCTTTTACTTTTCTTGGGCTCAAATGATCTTTCACAATTGCTTTCACTGATCGTTATTTGCCGTCGATTCTCAAGCACCAATTTCTTTATTTTATTGACGTGTAAATCATCAGCTGATGTTGATGGCCGATCTGGACATGGTTCATCGTCAATGCATTCTAGACCCTTTTTGAATAATTTGTACCCAACAAAATCACTTGTTCATAGTATACAATTATCACGGAATCCAATATTCTGAACGTTTTAGCACCAGAGGTTTGATTCGAAAAAAAAAAAACAACGAATGCATTTTATGTACTTCAAAAAGACAGGCATATACTAAACACTAATTAATATTTTGATGTGAAATTTGACACGGATGACACTGATTATGACTATCCAACCTTTGAAAACAAATATTTCGACGAATGAGTTTTCGCGCGAAATTTAACCTAAAAAGTCACCACAGTAGTATGCTCCTTGGCCAAGCAACCAAATCAAAGGCAAATCGAATTTCCATGACGCCAAGGTAATACTCTGCTTTTGGTGGAATCAAAAGTGAGTGCTATATTAAGAGCTTCTAAAGCCAGTTTAAGCCACAAATATGTAACGCCAACGGCAAGAACTCATCAGATTGGAGCGAGCCATTGTCGAAAAAGCCCAAATTTGTGGCTAAACACCAGGCAATAATTTTCAACTATGACAACGCTCGGCTTTATGGTAAAGATATTTGGGAAGCAATGCCAAAGAAGTTTTACTTCATCCGCTTTATATCATAGATTTAGCACTTTCCAACTACCATTTGTTACGGTCGTTGCAGTAGGCTCTCACTGGTATATGATTTATATCAGAACAGGGTATCACAAATCAGCTGGATTCATTCTTGTTCGCCAAACCAATGCAGTTCATTTGAGATGAATTCAAATGAAAGAGAAGACTAAGAAAATGTTGTAGCCTCAGTGGAGAATACTTTGACTATACCTTGAATACTTCTACTGTATATGGGGTATTCCATAACATAAGTTTATGGAAATAAATTTTTTTTTTTTTAATTTTTTTTTTTAAATAAATAAAAAAAATATAAAAAAAATCGGCCCACTCCGGGATTAGCAGGGATAGTTGTCGAATTAATTGAAGTTTTTTTTAAGGAAAAAAATGGCAAACTTCCAAAAAAAAAAATTAAAATTTTTCTTAAAAAACCCGATTATTTTGTATAGTTGATCGTGTTAAATTTTTTTCGTGTATTTTTTCGAAAACTTCATTCAAAAACAAAAATGTAAGAAAAAGGTCCCCAAAAGTCAATTTCTACAAAAGTTATGGCTATTTGAAAAAAAAGCTATTTTTTACCAAAAAAATGCAAAATTCATAACTTTTTTGAAGTTGGACAAAAAATTTTGAAAAAATTCTCAAAAATGTTTTTCAAAGTGTAGAAAAGGATGGATAAGTTTCAGCAAAATCTAAAGGGGTCGGGTTCAAAAGTGGTCGATTTGGTATGGAATACCCCATATATTTTACTTAAATAAACGTTTATATTTTGAAACAAAAAACACCCGCGTGAATATAGTTATACAGATTCAATGTCCGTACATCTATGTACAAATAAATAGTTAATTTTTTAGCTTTTATTTACTCTATTCAAATTCAAGTTTATTTATTTTATCTAAAATTATTTTTTCACTATTCAAGTTATTCCGAAGCGCCACATATTCATGCAACATTTCACAGCATTCTTTAAATAAACACAATAACCTTACTTAAGGATTATTTTACTGCATTTACCACGATACTGGCTCGTAGTACTATTCAACCAATTACTTTCATTTTCCTTCTGCTACGCCAAGTATTTTACCAAAAAAAAAAATAAAATACAAGTATTTTCTTTAAATAGCGCCTCTAGAGTGTCGGCAACCACAAATGTTGCAACTTTGCAGTTGTTGTGTTTTACTGCTGAAATGTTGTACGTTGCATGCAACTTGTGTGTGTGCCAGAGCGTGGGTTTGTATGGGTATATATTAGGGTGTTCGTTAGTTCCCAAGTTGATTTGTTTTGCAAATGCCCTTGAAATTTAAATCTTTTCCCTTGAAAAAAAAAAAAAATTAAATGTAAAAAAGCTTTTTGTTTTTAGTTTCAACCCTGGCTAAATCATGTTTTTTTTGCATTTGAAATGAAATTTTTTTATCTCTTGCAATCAATTCTTTACCTTAAACATCTAACAAATACATACACGTACAACTTTGAAAAAATTATATTCTAATACAACATTGTTTGCTCTACAAAGAACTATTATGCATTGATTATTGTATACATATAGTACACCATGTCGTATGAGCAACATTAATTGTATAAATCACTTGTATTTTGATGCATATTTTTAAAACTGGCGACACGGCGTATGAGTAACTGCGTATAACTTTTCAAAGAATGTTTTTGTGGAAAAAATCAATAAGATCGGTGTGGTAGACCTAAAAATTTTGTTTTAGAATATCTCTTTTTCAAAGTTCTTTCTTTATGTATGTTATTTACATGGGAGACGGAATTGGTTTAGGCATGGTTTAAATTTAAAATAAAAGGCTTCTTTACGTTGGATACTTATTTAGGTAGCAATTGAAATTCCAGGGAGCGTTTGCAAAAAAAAAAAAAAAGCAAAAAAAACACACTAGCCTCGGTTGCACCGAATCTGTAATACCTTTCACCAGTACCAAAGATTACTTACAAGAACTTTGATCGAGCAGTTTGTATGGCAGCTATATTTTTTAGAGAATCTATCAACACACTTTCTTCGGATATTAAACTATTGCTTTTGGGAAATAACCCATGCCAAATTTGATTAAGACAGCTCGTCAAACGAAAACAAATTCCATACAAGCACTTCATTTCGATCGTCCAGTTTGTATGATAGCTATATGCTATAGTGGTTCGATCTGAACAATTTCTTCGGATGTTGTATTATTACCTTAGAGCATAGCTCATACTAAATTTAATGAAGATATCTCGACAAATGAAAAAGTTTTCCATATAAGCACTTCATTTCGATCGTTCAGTTTGTATGACAGCTATAAGCTAAAATGATCTAATTTGAACAATTTCTGCGGATATTGTATTATTCGCTTAGGCAATAACTCCTGCCAAATTTCGTGAGGATATCCCGTCATATAAAAAAGTTTTCCATACATGCACTTTATTTCGAACGTCCAGTTTGTATGGCAGCTATACGCCAAAGTTGTCCGATATCGGTCATTCCAACAAATGAGCAGCTTTTTGTTGAGAAATGGACTGGTGCAAAATTTCAGATCAATATCTTAAATTCTGAAGGACTAATTCGCATATATGCTATACAGACGGGCGGACATGGCTAAGTCGACTCTTCTCGTCTAATCATTTCTATTTCGACTTTATAGTGTCTCTGACATTTCCTTTTTGGTGTTAAAAAGAGCGTGCCAGACTTAGAATACCCTGTTAAAGGTTCGAAAATAACCTTGACAAATAACGGGCACCCTAGTATGTATATATATGTATATAGATATATTTGTATATGCATATGGTATATGCGTTGCAAGTACTGCACTTGGTTCAGTTGACGCTTGTTTATATGCATATTTAACTAAACACTACAGCAATCTGACAGGCAACACAACGGGTTCTATGTGTTTTTAGAAAACTTATCGAACTGCACAGACTCTTCTGCACCTAAATAAATACATATATGGCTGCTGTATTTGATGTCGCTGTGTGTGTGTGAAAGTGTGCGCAAATGTTTATTTGAGCGTAAAAGTAGCTGAAAAGTAACACTACAACACACACTCACACAGTTACACACCCACATTTGTTTGTGTGTGTGCGCATGTGTGTGCTGCTATCACCTCATCATGCGCTTTGCTGGCGCACACGGCGTATGAGTAACACTAAATACCCATCGAGTGAAACCGGCATGATGTTTACTCGCTAACAACAACATGATGCCTGTGCAGTTTTGCAGTTGTTGTTGCAATGTTAGTCTCAACTCGTGTGCTTGCAAAATAGTTGTCAGTTTAGTTGCTTATTTGCGGATAGGTAAACAGCAAATTGTTGTATATTTTTGCCATTGCAACAGCACACACACACACACACTTTCGCTCTCTAACTCGTTGTTGTGTTGGCATTGTTGTTGTGATTGCCACTAGTACTATTTGTACAGGTGAATGCAAACACTGCAACTAGCAGCGTAACGGTAACTGCCTCCTGCCAGTAGGCGTTGCATTGTGGTCGACAGACAATCGTGTCTATTGACAGTTACTCACACACACACGGACACACAGTTAGCTGTTCGCGTGTTGCACGAGTATATCACATGTGTGTTGGTGCGGCTGCGCCAACATATACTTATAAATTATTTAAAATATGCACGTCCTTATTTGTTTATAACGTCAGTTTGCGGCAGAAACTCACTTATGTGGGCAGAGTTGTATGAAATTGAGTGGTGATTGCTTGGCTATCGTTGTGTGGCTGCACGGTACGAAATTGTGCAAACACAGCCAATTCCACACACATGCAGGCCGGTAGTTTGCTGGCTTTAATGGAAAGTTGTTTTTATAAAGTTCTAAATCAAATTCAATTAGAAAACTTTTCGAGTGATAATTTACTTAAACACGCACTATTAAAGCTTATGGCATACAACCTTGCATATTTAACTTATTTTTGTATGAGTATCTTCCCATAAATACATTTATGTTCAGTAAAGTAATTTTAAACTAGTTTTTACATAGTATTTCATTAGACACACTGAGTGCGCAAGCAATAAAACTGGTGGTGCTGTAACCGTCTTGTGACCCGTGATGTTGAAACCTAACTGAAGGTGGCTTGTCTGAAAATTCTCTATTTAGATTTGTGGAAGTCATTATTCCTTAGTTAAAATCTCGATATTTCCTACCAATGGAAGAAAAACCGAGTCAAGCATAGGTGAAACTGCTAATATATACATTAAGGAGGTAAAAAATGAATATTTGTTTTCGCTTAGGTTAGGTTAGAAGGCTGATCTAAAGAGATCGCACGTGGACTGCTATATGTAGTCCTTTGTGAGGCCATAGAAAACAATAACCAATACAAATTTGCACAGGCGTTTAATTTCCATTCCCGCCAGTTCGATGGGATGTCTGAAGGTATGCGCTCCAAAGTATTTAAGTCTTGATCTCCGAAACGCGGGACAGTCAAGAACGAAGTCATGAGTTATTTTCACCACATTTTCCTCCTTTTAGCTTTTGCAGATGTCATCTAGTAATATTCCCAGCCTTACAGTATGGACGCCAGTGAGGCAATAGCCTGTTAAAAGTATCACAACCTATCCGAGTGGATGGTTTGCTTGATACTCTGAAAAGTAGCTTATTAAACACTTCTAAGAAAATTTCTCCACGGTCCTCCGCCACATAGTTTTAAATTTTTCTTGTTTTTAAACAAAGCAATAGGTCATATTTCGCTTCCAACTTGAAAAAATATTTCGTTTCATATATTTTGTATGAATTTGAATGCTCTGAAAAATGGTGTCATGTATTTTTGTAAACCTTCCTAGAGCATATAATTTCAAAGTGAAATATTCAGTGTCTCTCATTCTTATTCCTGGTGCTTTACTCGAGAGGATGTTATCGAAGTAATTTATGTGCTCAGTGGTAACTTAGACTTGCTGTTCTGCTATTTACTTATATAGCGGCAGAGAATAGTCCTTAGCTCATTTCCTTTCAATTTTGGCAATTTTGTTGGAATATATATCCAATTCCATTCCAGGCACATTGACCTGATTGTCGGGGAATGTCGCATGTCTTCCGGAGTAATGATTTCCATAGAAACTTAATTTGCTAAGATCAGGCTTCATTATAAATATTAACTGGAGACTTATGTAAGTTTTTGAGGCGAAATCTTGCGACGCAGATCATGATGACTTAAGAGAGATTTAGATAGATATATATGTATATAGAAAATTGAGGCTTTGCACTGGAACAATTTGGTTGCTGTGTACCATTTCCTATATCACATATCATCACAAAGGGACCTCACCCTGAGGTACTGACGATACGCTTTAAGTTTAGGTTGGGTTAGGTTAATATGGTAGGCCAATAACCCAAGCCACGCATAGATCAGTTTTGGTCCTTTGCAATACCAGATGGAGTTCAGTTGTTAGGTCTAAGAGGAGTAGCCATCCAAAGAAACAAAAGCAATAGGATGCCTACGCTTAACGCGAATTTTAACTATGACTATGCGGCCTCATAATCGATACCTCCTCCAGGGTATCATACCGTGGGGAACCCAGATGCTTAGAGCCTAGTCTTGCCAATGCTATTGCGGCTTGGACCTCAGACCATAGCTTGAAATACACTGCAGTGGTCCGGCAACTTAAAACGTTGCCTTAAGGCCAACTCCGGACTGTATATTCCCCCACCAACTCCATCGCCCAACGCTCGAAACCTATAACTAGTCTGTTGAAAAAGTTCATTTCAATTTAATTTGATTCACCCCAAAAAATTAAGTAAAAAAGCTGCTTACATTTCTTGCGATTTAAATTCCCAATAGTAAATCTCATGGGTCTTTTCCAATATATGATTAATGGTAAGGGTTGAATCAGTTTTTTTTTATAATTTTGCTGTACTTTGGCTTCCTCTTCTTTCGCATAAGATGTCGACCTAACAAGAATTGCGTGGTCTTCAATTGGTCTTTGGGTTTCGACGCCCTATCTACCTATTATATTTCTTCTCTAATCGCTGTCTTTGAGCTCTGCTATCACTTCAAACTGTCAAATGGAAATAGAACAAAATTGCGAAGTCTATATTCGATTTTAAGCAGGGTACTTGAAAGTATTTAAATTGGTATAACCTCTTACACTTCCTAAGTGCCTAATTATGCGAGTATATGTGGTTTATACCAGTTGCTTGTTCGATTCGTCACTTTCGAAAGTGTTAACGCATCGAAAACAGCTTTTAGGCTCGATTTTGAAAAGGGTACATGAAAGTATATTATTTGGTATAACCTCTTGCTCTTATCTCTATATGTGCCTAATTATACCAGTATACCCACCTTATACCAGTTGTTTGTTCGATTCGTCACTTTTGCAAGTTTTAACGAATCGAAAGCAGCTTTTAGATTGTTGTATATCACACATCTGAAATCACAAGTCAAGAACTTTTCAACTATAACTCCTATTAAAAACTTCTATATGATTGAGTTTAATTGCCAAGCCGTTAACAATAACGAAAACTACCGTAACAGCAACAATTAAAACTCCGGCAGCAATCGCGTGCCATCAAAGTTAATATGTACTTAAAGTGAAAGTTTTCTGGCTCCTTCCTCTACCATCTTTTCAACATTTCATCCTTTCATCGGCATCAATGCCTTCACATCCCTCCATCACTGGGTTGCCATCATTGCCGCCGACTGTTGCTGTTCCACCGATATCCACCGACATGTAATAAGTGAAAAAGTGTGCATTTAATTAATGCAAAAAGTTTACTTGCCACTATTTGTTGCAAGTTGTCGATGCAAATTGTGCAACAGGCGAAAAAAAGCGCAACGAAACAAATACAAATACGCAAACAACGACAAACGCTTATTCCGACAGTGAAGGCGAAAGCGGCAGCACACACCAACACACATACACACACATTGACTACGTATATAGTTGTTGTGTTGCAGCAGCAAGTAAGCTTTGCAGTGGCATGCCGCACAGCCGTTTCACTTGCGCTTACGTAATTAATTAAATGACTCAGCCAGAGTTGAGCCGAGTTGATTGAAACTTCTGTTTCGTGTGCGAAATGAGTTGAATTGCTCATGCTGTTGTTGTTGTTGCAGTTGCAATTGCTGCTGTTGTTGGTGTTGCAGTTGCAATTGCAATTGCATTCGTCATTGTTGCTGTTGCTGTGCTTGTAGTTGCAGGGGCATTTATGTTGCGTTTTTGAATGCTGAGCAATTTTTATTGCCCTGACGTTTTCGCTCTTCAAATAATATCCTTATTGCTCGAGCGTGCTCGTGGCTCGTCGTGTTTATACAATAAATATGATTTGATTTGTTCGCAAAACTGAAAATGAAAACCAAAACGCTTTTCAGTAAACTTTCACTCATCAAGTTGATGGAATGTAATTAGAAAACTTCGTGAAAAAGTGTGCAAAGAACCATTTTCTAAGTTTGTAACCAATTGGCACTTTATTGGGGAGTAAAGTAAGGGCTATGCTGGAGTAAATCAGAATTTCGATGAATTTAAGATAATTTTTTGTGACAACACAGCTAAAGTTTCTTTATTTTTAATATTGATAAAAAATTGTACATTAAATACTCAAGTTACTCAATTTTTGTAGAAAGGAAATACTACTGAGCATGAGGAGGCTTCGTCACAAATCAGATCTGAGCTTGATACTTTCCTCATTTTTAAAGAAAGAGTTAGTCTGTCATGTCCAAAGATTGTCGTTAGACCTGACTATGTTAACCCGGTTCCACAACTTTTATTCACACGACTAAAGCTAGTGGGTGGTACACGTTTTTGTTTGGATATGATTGGGTGCTGCAGGTTCGCTTGAGACCACAAGGCACCCGAAAATAGAAAATAACACAAATTAAATATCAGCGCACTAAAATTATTTTAATTTTTGGGGATAATTGCCTTTTTATACCTCAAACAGAGAAACATCAGAGCATAGCATCTGATATAGTAACAGGGTTTTCAATAGGAGCGCTACAAAAGTTTGGGATATCACTGAAATTCCTTATTCCTGTGAAAGTACTTTCAATGACATTATTTATGGAATTCGTTTTATTTTGCATGGCCACCATCATCAAGCGTACGAAGTTTATCAATCGTCGAATGCTTTTTGGTATAGACCATAGACTTGACGCATAGCCCCACAGGAAATAGTCTATCGTCGTCAAATCGAAGGACCGAGTCGGCCAATTGACTGGGTCATTTCATAACGTAACACGTTCACCAACCTCTGTTTTCAATAAATCGATTGTGACATTCGTTTAATCCATTGTCCAAGTCCATATCATCCGATTCGGGCCAAAACAATAAGGTTATCATTGATCATCATGAAAGAAGTATGAATCCGGCGGCCCATAAGCCGCACCAAGCCCTAATTTTTTTGGTACGTAATGGTGTCTCATGGAGTACGTATGGTTGGCTGCCAGACCAATAACGCATATTTTGTTTTTTGACGAAGCCATTCAACTAAAAAATCCGTATAATTCTCAAGCTTCAGTTCTTGCGTCAATTTGATCTTTTAAGGATGTTGGCCAAGATCTTTTCGCGAAATTCGCCAACAACGACGACTGATTTAGATCTTCCTCAATTGATATGCTAGCGGCAGCAATATTCTCGACACTACGGGCACTTTTTTGTTTCACTAGCCCGGGATTCAAATTTTTCGACCAGACGCTCAATTTTTGATCTGAGGGGATGATTACGACGACCATAAATTGGACGTTGGGCTCTTGAAGTTAGTGTAATTAACTGACTCCGAATTTCGGTAGTAAATTTTAATAAGTTCGACAAGTGGTGAGATCGTATATTGTTTCATAATGAAATGGTAAACTTGAGTGACGAGAAATGTCAAAAAAAAGGGAAATATATGGCGTGTTTTCTGTCCTTATCGGCCTACTTTTCTAGCGTCGCTTTTGAAACACCCGTCATATATATGTATATATAAATGATCACAATGATAAGGTGAATCGGTTTAGTCATGTCTGTCTGTCCGTCCGTCCATTCGTCCATCTGTATACTTATTAGCCCCTCGTGTTTGAGATATTTTCTGAAACTCTGCAACCGCCCTATTATCACCAAGCAGTTGCTCAGTTTACAGCATGACAACTGACTACTATAGCATTTAGCTATCATACAAACTGAACGATCGGAATAAAGTGCTTGTATGGAAAACTTTTTCATTTGACGAGATGTCTTTACCAATTTTGCCAAAGGTTTTTGCGCAGCGATGCAATCTCCGGAGAAATCGTTCAGATCGAGTTCTATAGCTTATAGCTACCGTACACATCAAAGTTCTTCTAAGGAATCTTTAGTATTTGAGAAGGATTTTATAGCTTGGGCATTAGTTCCCAGGGTTGTGCGCTGGGTTTTAGACCCGCCACGTAAAAAACACCTCCAATGAAAGGTACAAAGCAACCTTGCTGTAGTAAACTCGCCTACAATCGCTTTTGCGGTGCATACGCCAATAAATAAAAAAAATGTTCTAACTTCAGTGCAACCAGCAAAGTGTTCTTACCTTTTCGAGGTAGTTTATTCGGGTATTTTGTTTTCTTGTGAGGAGACGACTAGCATTGGATTTTTGGTATATCGTCTGGCTTGGGTGAAATATTGTCGAAAAAACATTCTTAATGTTCTATTCTTCTGTTGTTCATTATTCAAAGTTTCCTCTCATACAGTTTCGATAGCTTTCTGGGGATGGCAATTACGCTGTTGTGGTATCACAAGTCCTTATTTCAAATACGTTGGAACCTAATTCTGAATTTGGCTTCACTGAAATTCACTTCATCTATTTACTTATGAGAGTCTGTGAACTACATGTAATCTGCACTGTATGTGATCTATGAGATCTCTGTGGCGCATTTTCTAGCTTTCCAGAACGCCTGACTGTCAAAACAAACCCTAAATTACTTTCTGGTTAGCAATTCATCTTTTGTTTTTGTATCACGTATGCAATATTTTCTCGTTGAAATTTAGAAGAAATGCGCACGTACATACATATGTGCGTGATGTAATAGTGCAATTCGAATTTTTGCCAAATTATGCTTCATTTCTCGCTTCAATCTTAGTAAATTTACCTCCATATGTTTGCACATTCATTTACACATATTCATTCGTATTCAGTTAGCACCAGAAATTTTGTCTAATTGTCTCAATATTCCATTGTGCCATGGAAATATGTATGTGTGTGTTCTTATTTGAAACGGAAAGTTTCCAACACGCTGACGTTTGCAGAATTTCTTTTATTTCATTCTCTTTTTGCTATATTTGCTTTAGACACATATTATATTAGATGTGTGTGTTTCGCTTTAAAGTCATTTTGAGCTGGCTTTTTATTTCGGGAGATGCTTTATTAAGAACAGACTTCATGTGGCATATTTTCGGAATATTTTGTGCTGAATTGACAAATTTGTTAGAAATGTAGAGAAGTTTTTCTTATTTTCAATATTTTTTCGAGGTAAATATGTAAATAAATGTATAGTTTTGCGGAGAGGAAATTGTTATTTAGGCCAAACCATGATTGTAAAATAGTTCAAAATAAGGCAAATATGTTTGAAATTTTTTAATTTGAAAGGTTTTTCTGGCATATTTTATTCTGTCTAATCGGTACTTTTACTTATTTACTTAAGGTCTTAAATTTATTTTTCCGAATTTCGTTTCTTAGCTTTTGTAATAAGTTTTGAATTGTATTTTTTGTTTTTTTTTGTTTTTGGAATTTTATAAGTGAGCAAAATTATTTCAAACTTTTGTTTTTTATAATTTCTTGATATATTTTACTAGAATATAATAGTTTCGACTTAAGGTTGTTTGTGGCTCTTTAAAATAACTGTGCCGATGAGGGGAATTCAAACTAAATTTCATGAGATATACAGCTAACAGATCTTTTGAAAATTTTGAGAATTAGGCGTGGTTTTGCTTTCTACAAGGATTTAATTAATTTTGATCTCTTGTAAATTCCTCCAGCCTAATAATACATTGTACACATTGTGCTTCAGCATTTCATTTAAATTTATGAAGTTGACTAACAACCACGTCCACCTCCCACCGAATGCCAAAATTTTTCAACTAGCAAAGCGAAATAGCTTTAAAGAATCGTACAACGTTAAATAGCTCTTAGTTTAAAAATTATAATATGGGCGTGGCTGTCTAATTTTACACGAAATTCCTTAACTCAAAACCCGCTTTGTGATCAACTTTAGTACTTCAAAGGTTTTCCTATAGATCATATATAGTTACGTCGTCTGGAAAGGTTCGATTAACAGCAAAATCGGAGCATAAGCACGCCTACTCTCCATTCAACAGCGATTTGAATGAATAAGTAAGGTTTTTTAATCGGTGTATAAATAAAAATTGAAGTCAAAATATAATGATACAGACAAATTTAATAAAGAAGAAGCTTTGAGAAAATTGTATGAAAATTCCTAGTTCATTTTCAACTTTGACAACTTACTTACATAGTTAGTAGGAACAAAGAACGACTGCTCGTTACGCTAGCGCTGTTAGACAGTCCAATTCAAAGGTTCATTTTATTTCGGTCAGATCTATATATAGGTTATATATAATATAGTTACTAACCTCAGGACCATTCAACGTGGAACTGTCGAAGCGTGATTTATTAAACAGCAAAAATATGTATAAAGGGTAATCCATTTCGAGGTTCCTTACTTTTTTAAAGAAAAAAACACAGAAACCTTACATTTAATGCGGATGGTTTATTATCATTCGAAATAATATTTTTTGGCACTTATTTTTTGAAAATTATTCCCTTCAAATGTCGGCTACGTCTCAGATGGTTCATCCATTAAGACCTAATTTCGAAGACTCGTTCGAGTATTTGGACTCGTAACTGGCGAATGATTCGCGTGATGTTTTGCTCCAAGGCCTGAATCGAAGCAGAATTGTTCAATTATTCTTCAGACTTGTCAAATTCACACAGAAAAAAGTCGAACGGTGTGATATCACATGATCTTGGTGACAAATCGATTGGCCAAAAACGTGAAATTATCTGCTTATCGAAAAATGATAAATAAATCCATTGATTGATGAGATGTGTAGGAAGTGATATGTATAAAAAATGTCGCCGAGATCACGAGCTTCAATTTCAGGCATCAAATAGTCGGTTACCATGGCGGTTGCCATTGATGGTTACGTTCTCACCGGCATCATTTTTGAAGAAATATGGACCGATGATTTCACCGGCCCACAAACAACACAAATCGTTGTTTTTTTTTTTTTTTGTTTTTTTTTTTTTGAATGAAATGACAGCTCTTGAATCTCTTCAGGTTGCTCTTGGTCTCAAATGCGGCATGTTTGCTTGTTTACATACCCATTGGAATAGAAATGAGCCTCATCGCTGAAAAAAAATTTGGCTCGAAAATGTTCGATCTTCTTGGAATTTTTCAAGAGGCCATAAAACGAAGTGATGTCGCTTGGTTAGATCGAGCAGCTTCTGTTCTTGCACAAGGTGTATTTTGTACGCTTTCAATTTGAGATCTCGACGTCAAATGCGCCAAGTGGGTTCATATATCAATCCGAGTTGCTGTGCTGGCTCCGAATCGACTCTCCATGGTCTTCGTGTACACTCTCAGCTACGACATCGATATTTTCTTCACGAAGTGATCGACGTGGTCTATTCGGTCGAATATTATCCAAAAATGAATGCTGGGTATCAAGATGGGTGATGGTTTGCCGAACAGTTATTGACCAAAAGCTAAACGAAATGCGCGAAACACAGTCTTTACAAACCGTGAATTTTCAGGCTATACATGATTAAATGCCAAGCAATACTGAACAAAAATAGCATGACAGCTTGACACCTCTCACGCGTGATCTCTCAAAAAAAAGGTTATTAAAAAAAGTGTCTCTACTTGGATCCGCATTATAATATAATGAAGCTTAATAAATTCACTGTGTAACGTATTGCGACGATCTAATGAAATCGACAACCATCACGTGATTTTTGGTATGAATGGATAATGAGTCGATCTTCATTGACTATTTCCTTTTCTTGACTATAATATGGTACTACTGATGATTTTAGCTCAAACGCCGGACAAAACAAGAACTTTTTGTCATGCAATCGATTTTCATAGACATCGAATGTATTTTCAATTACTTAAATGTGACAATTTACCTTAAAAACTTTTCCAAACAGACCGGATTGAACATTTTTAGTCACTGTTTTCGATATAAAAAGTGAGGATTACATTTCGATAACCTCCACTGGCTATCATATTATGTATATATCAATTTTCTCTTATTTTACTTCTTGTCTTCTATATTTAACTGTATTAAAGAGCTTGATTCAGTTTGAAAGAGTTGTAGTCATCTGAAAAAATAGCTTGAGCCAAGTGAAAGGAAACATTGAGCACTTATAGGCAACTGAAAAGAGCTGAGGCATATATATTCCACTCAGATGAATGCAATTTAAAAATGAAATACTTAAGACGCCTAACTCCAAAACTTTTCCACGCAAACAGTTAATAGCAAAATTTAAACTAAATTTGCAGCACCCAAAAACTTTCATAATTTCGGCTTAAGCCACTTTTCCAGTTCAGCGCATAAATATGCCTTCTCACATAATATAATAATGAAATTTCCGTCTGCAAAATCAATTTCATACTTTTTAAGCAAATTTCCATAACTCAGCAGTTTCAAGTAGTTTTCCTTTCATCACGAAATCTATTATTTGATTATTATTTATTTACATCTACAATGCTTTGTGTATGTGTGTGTGTGTGTGAATGTGTTGGTTAGATTTGCTATTATTCGCCTTGTTTTTGTTGGTTTTTCTCGCTACTTTAGCAAGCGAAGAAATTCATTTGTTCGGCAGCCATCATTTGGTGGCATTAAAAATTTATGATATTCATTAAATTTGCATAACTTTTAGTCGACGCAGCCAGCACAGCGACACATCGAAGCGCTGGCTCAGCAGCCGTCCCACTGACCTCACCGACGGCGGACCGACACGGACATTATAAGCGCACTTAGTCTCCGCAGAAGTGGCGCGGCTTTAAAGTGAAGCGGCGATTTTCGTGCAATTTTATTCAAGATTTTCATATTTGGCACAGCTGTCAAGCATATTTTGCAAAAATAAACAACAACAAAATAAATGTCGAATTTAAAGTGGCGCAAACAAAATGCGACTTAAAATTTCCAAGCGACACTAAAAACTACATAAATTTGATAATTCCATGCACACACTAAGCTGCCAGCACAGCTGGTGTTAATATTTTTGAAAAAGAAAAACTATTTAATTTTTTGTTGAATTCCTTTGTGAAATATTCAATTCTTTTGTTTCACTTTGATTTATGATTTGATTTGCCTAACTTAACTTGTTTTTGTATTTTATGCGGCATTAGCAGAAATCAAAAAATCATTGAATCAGCTTAATTTGTTTGTTGTTGTTTTTCGTTTTACCATTTGTTGTATGAAATGCAAATGTTTTCAAAGCTTTTTCCTTAAATTTATTATTAATGAATGCTAAATAAAGCGCTCGTTATCGAAGCTTTTGGCAATTTTAATCAAAAGAGTTTGGAAGTGTAGAATGGACTGATAAATATCCAGAAGTAGCTACAGCGAATACGGGACCGATCCCATCTAGTTTTGACTTAAAACAAAAGTATTCGTGAGAATATATGTTTGCTCAGATTATTTTATAAAAAAAAAACTCGAACATTGACCGTTATAGTTGGCATTAAGTCACGGCATTCAACTTCTGGACTCGACCTTAGCTTTCGAATTGGACAAGGAATAGAATTAACCCCTTTCAGAATGTCGTTAGAATTGAGATGATGTTGGAGTAACAACCATCAACAATGACTGACGGGCTATTGTCTCAACTGTCCGGTTAAAGTCCTGGCAAACCTCAGAGTAGGTTCTCTCCCTTACGCTGGACGGCTCTGCAAGCATAGTTTCAAAAAAGCTTGCGTGAAACCTTGATCTCGTGACTAAGACAACATTGAATCCATTAAGGGCAAATATCTCTTGACGATCCAATGAACCAACCACGAAAACAAAAAAGAAAAAAACATGAATTTAAACGCTGGCAGGAAGGAGATCAAAAGACGTGAAGGGAGGTTGGAACCGATAGCCAGATCTTTTCAGTGAGAAGTACTACGTATAGGGCTAAAGATAGTTAAAGGACCGCTGCGAGCTTAGGCTTAGGAATTCCAATGGCAGGTCTCTCGAGGAATGAAAGTTCGGCAATAGAGGTCGGAAAGCAACATTCTACCAGATTCATGTGGGGCTGTGAACAAGATCAGACGCTTATGAAACAAAACATATAATCAACGGACATGAGAGGATGCCTCCCTTCATAAAATACCTCGATTGGAGCACTTCCAGAGTACCAGTGCTTACTTACGTGTATTCCTGGTACATTATTTCCTGGTACATCTCTTTGGAACGAGAAAATACTATCGTTCGCAGGCATTGTGTTATATATCTTCACTATTCAGACAAGATTAGAAACACGACTCGATCTTGAGCCCTGGGCTTTAAGAGATCGTCTCAATATGACCCTCCGAAAAATCACTATTTTTTTTTTTTATGTTGAAATTAAATAGTCCGTCCGGTTTTAAGCAAAAAGTATCGAATTTGGCCCTTTTTAAGACAATTTTTCATAGAAAAAATAGGACGATTTCGATTTCAGCTTCCATAACGCGATGGAGAGGTGTTGGAAATGCTCTCTCCAAATTGGAACTAGATATCTTCAAAACTGTTCCTTTGAAAGTGAAACCCGTTTTGAGAAGCACCGGTGATGAGAAAACTGAAGTGGTCCTAAAGTAAGGCATGCATATTTAATCCATCTGTCCAAAATATCATCTTCTCAATATGCCTTACGTTTTTCCTAAACTTTGTACTTCAAAGCCAATAAAATTTAGGGCAAACATTTTCGAATCCCAATGCAGTAGTAAAATGTTTAAAGCCCTTCAACAATAAAGACTACACATTTTCTTTTGCAAATTTTCTTTTGTCGCTCTTCAAACGTTTGGCCAATGACTTCTCATCACGTCAGCGCTCGGCGATACCTAGACTTTTGTCTGCAGCGCTTCGGCCCGCGCCACGTCGCCATCTGAGACGCTAAGACAGGCAGACAAATAGTCGAGACGCAACCGAGCAGTTTGTGCTACTCGATTTGCATAGAAATGTAAATATGCAAGCTGCGAAATCATTTTAATGCCGTCTAGAGAGTAAACAAAAAGGCATAAAATGAAATAAAATAAAAAGCGAAATGAAGTGAAATAGACTTTCGAAGTGAAAAATCGAGCAGTGATGAAGAGCCACGTCATCTAACGTAATCAACACAATTAAAGCAAAGTTTCTTACGTTGATTGACTGCACGGGGAATTCGAGTAAGCCACAGGGAGTACGTCGAGCCGAAGTGCACACGGCAAGGCGCTGAAAGCTACATAGAAAGCAATAAAAGCATTATCGAAGACTGCAAGCAGACGGGCTTTATCGTTATTGAGCTTTTTGTCGGAATATTAAAGTGTTTCTAATAAGCACGATTCGGCTCGCATTTGAAATAGTAAAGGTATTTTGATAATTTTTATACCCTGAACAGGGTATATTAAGTTTGTCACGAAGTTTGTAACACCCAGAAGGAATCGTCGGAGACCCTATAAAGTATATATATAAATGATCAGTATGTCGAGCTGAGTCGATTTAGCCATGTCCGTCTGTCTGTCCGTCTGTCCGTCTGTCTGTATATATACGAACTAGTCCCTCAGTTTTTAAGATATCGTTTTGAAATTTTGCAAACGTCATTTTCTCTTCAAGAAGCTGCACATTTGTCGGAACGGCCGATATCGAACCACTATAGCATATAGCTGCCATACAAACTGAACGATCGGAATCAAGTTCTTATATGGAAAACTTTCACATTTGACAAGATATATTCACGAAATTTGGTATATATTATTTTCTAAGTCAACAATGTAATCTCCGAAGAAATTGTTCAGATCGGTTGACTATAGCATATAGCTGCCATACAAACTGAACGATCGGAATCAAGTTCTTGTATGGACAACTTTCACATTTGACAAGATATATTCACGAAATTTGGTATATATTATTTTCTAAGGCAACAATGTAATCTCCGAAGAAATTGTTCAGATCGGTCGACTATAGCATATAGCTGCCATACAAACTGGACGATCGGAATCAAGTTCTTGTATGGACAACTTTCACATTTGACAAGATATGTTCACGAAATTTGGTATATATTATTTTCTAAGACAACAATGTAATCTCCGAAGAAATTGTTCAGATCGGTTGACTATAGCATATAGCTGCCATACAAACTGAACGATCTGAATCAAGTTCTTGTATGGACAACTTTCACATTTGACAAGATATATTCACGAAATTTGGTACATATTATTTTCTAAGGCAACAATGTAATCTCCGAAGAAATTGTTCAGATCGGTTGACTATAGCATATAGCTGCCATACAAACTGAACAAATAGTTACTAACAGAAATGCACCTGTGAAGGGTATTTAGCTTCGGTGCAACCGAAGTTAACGTTTTTTCTTGTTTTTTTTGTTTTTAATTTATTGATTAGAATCTGCTCAAATTTGCTCTGGACAGACCAAAAAGGCAGTTTCACGTTCGCCTTCAAAATGAGTCAATACGAGTATAAGCATGCCAATGCTTAAGGGGTCACATGGGCTTCCTCTGGCAAAAACAGCTTTTTTAATTTTTTTTTTCTTATAAGAAATTAAATATTTTATTAGAATATTTTATTGTTACAAACATTCTGAAGTTTTTTGAAAAAAAAAAAAAATTAAACTCGGCCATTGCGACGCCATTTCCGGTGACCCCTAGAAAAAGAGATGCGTTGGCAGGATAACTCTACACAGGATCATCTAAAGTGAATAAAAAAGACGTTTTTTAGTCAAAACCTTAACTTAGAACTTGGACGAAGGAAACAAAACTGAAAATGGGATTTTTAGCCGACATTTTTACAAAAAAATTAAAATTTCAGAGAAAATTTCTCGACATTTTTCTTCGAAATAAAAATCTTTCACCTAAGGCTTTAAGAATTTTATCTCAAAGACCTGTGTAAAATTACATGAAGATTGGTTGAGTAGTTATGAAAAAAATCTTGCCAACTGACTTCGAAAACACAGTTTCGAGAAAAAGGGCTTTAAAGACGGCGCACTTAGCCTAGCTGGTTTCGAGCGTACAAGTTCTCAAGGTTGTATCTCCGAAACTAATACTCAGATTAACTTGAAAATTTAGGCAAATATTCTAGAGGTGCTGTAGAATTTAATAAGACAATAAAAAAATAGATTTTAAACCCATGTACCACTTAATGAATTTCCTAAACACTTGTTATAAGCCTCGACTGCGAAGGCCTTTTGTGCCTTAAGCGATTTTGTTTTTTCGATTTCGGCTCATTTTTGGATCGCATTCACTAGATTGTTGGAAAGCTTCGCCGTTATAAACTCACATCTCGTCACAAGTAATGATGCTTTTGATAAAAATTGGATCCTCAGCTACGTTGTTAGCTTCATGGTCCATATATTAACATAACCTTAAACTGATATTAAGGTCTTTTTCTTCAACGCACATCTACACTATTCGATCTTTATATCAATATTTTTTCCTCCTATTATGAAACGTTTGAATTTTTCCACTACAGTGGTATATGAAAGTATTTCGGTAGGACCACAAACAAAATTTTGTGTAGTTGCTTGCTTATAGCACCATCTTTTGGTGCTTCTTCGAGCATAAATTTAATTTCAATATAATCAGACAATATTTTCTCATTTCAATTACGCGAATTTGATTGCGATGTGAACGTACGACGTTCAAGGACTCTCAAGTAGAAATACAGACTTTTTAATGCGAAAAAGTGTACGTTTTTATAAAGATGTGTGTCAATTTGCTTCTCAGCAATTAAAATCGAATTTAAAAGCATTTAATTTTCTATGATTTTCATGCGTAAATAATTGCATATTCATACAAGCCATATATGTATGTATATATACGCTTCCACTGTCAGAGTAGCTTTCGTGTTTACGTAGAATGAGCAACAAAATTGCAGAAAGGAAAAACAAAAAACAAAAGAAAAGCAAAAGCGAAGCTTAAAAACAGTCTGAAAGGCGAAATCAAAAAAGTGCGTTAAAATAAAATGCGAAGGCTTTATATCCCAGAGCGCAGCAGTCGTTCAAGAAAACACCAAACAACAACAGCAAAATGTCGGGCGAAAACAATTGGAAAACGTTTCGTAAAAAATGAAAATAAAAACTGGAAATTTCTCTCGTGCGTGCGCCATTTGCGTGCCAGATTTTTGCCGCCTGCCGATTGCACTCATTCGCACGCAGGAAAATACCCAAATTCATGTGTAGATTTCTGGTAAATACTTTAAGAGACTTGTAGTTCTCAAGAGTTTAGCGAATTCTCCAAACGAGTCAACTAGAAACTAAACACAAATTAGTCAAATATATATAAAGTAGCTTTGGTGATTACAGTCTCACTTTTTCTTCTTCTAATTGTCTTTTAAGGCAAAGTTTAACTTCAGTGATTCCACAAAATATTTTGTTTCAATAGAAAATTTGAATTTAAAAGTAACAGAACGTTTTTGGATGGAAGATGCCACCTTTTCCAAAATAGGCTTATATCCTTGTGCCATATATGTATATAATAAATATATGTCAGTACTTTGACTTGTGTTTTAGGATCATCGATATTTATGGTTGGAATGATCGTGTTAGGTCATCAGCGTCAAAGTGTTCGAGGTCTAGATCGCCTCAATGCATCCACTACCACTAAGAAGTGCTGACGAACAATAAATCACAAAATTAATGTAACATCTTTATATTTAATCACACGCTTACGTGCCGTTGTCTGAAATGTCTCCATATGCCAATGGGTTCTTCAAAACCTCATAAAAGGTTAAAAAAAGTTTTTCTACGCAAATTAAACTGATTTGGATAGTGTATTCCATACAAGACCTGTTTTTTTTTTGTGGGAAAAATCTGAATGAACTATTGTAGTTAGTTAGGTTCGAGGTCATTTTCAATATACTTCTTATTCTAAAGACTTTTATTTTGAGGTTTATCCTAATGTTAATACCGATGATACCTACAAAACAATATTTGAAAATATGTTGGCATATGTATGCCGAAATACACTTACATAACTCTATTAGTACCTAAGTGCGATCGATCGTGGACCAAAAGTGTGTGCCACAGCGCATGTATCGATGGTAGCCCAGTGGTGCCCAAGCTTCCGCGAAGCTCAGCTATTTGGTAATAGAACACAAAGGATACGGGAGCACCGTTCCGACCCGTTCCCATTCTACCGATAGCCGTTCTAGGGTACCTTTCCTTGCTAGCTTCTCAGCTTCGAATTTCCCTGCGATTCCGCTATGGCCTGCATCCATACCAGTTTCATCACAAAGGCACTGATGCTATTGAGCGAGGTTAGGCACTCCTCGACCAACCCTGAACGCACCGTTAATGAGTTCAAGGCTAGCATCGCCGCTCTGCTATCTGAGTGCATGGTCGCTTCTCTGAAGGAGGCTGCACTCCGGAGCAGTAGATCTGCTGCTAGCTTAATGGCTGCAATCTCGGCTTGGAGGACACTGCAATAGTCAGGAACCCTTAAGCAGGAGTTGATAGAGTAAAGGCTGAAGTTTTTTGAATGTTGAAATCCATAATTTTTCTATTAATTCAACGAACTCCGAAAAAGTTGTCGAGGAACATGTGTGGGTGTTCTTTCTAACCACGTTGTGTGATATAAACAACCATCAGGTCGAATTGAGGTTACCTATCAAACCTTTTATGAAGATTTTTATATCGATTTTGATCTATTGTATGGCAGCTATAGGCTATGGTCGTTCGAACTGAAATATATGGTCAGAGATTGCAGTGTTAACTTGGACAAACATCTATACCAAGTTCCTTGAAGATACCTCTTGTCAAAAAAAATTTTTCTACACACGGACTTGACTTTGACCGATCTGTTAGTTTGGCAGCTATTATATCAATCAAAAGTCAGTGTTACCGAAAAGTGAGCAACTGCTTGGAGAGAAAAGATCGTATGCAAAATTTCGTATTGATATGTCAAAAATCGATGGAAGGTTGTTGCGGGGTTGGGTCTCGGCTCATGGTGTACCTTGATCAGATGTGTGAAGTTGACGTCATCTTTTGAAGCTTATCTAAGCTCAGACTTTAAGTAGTTCGTTTTTCATTTCGCAGGCTTGGAAATGCATTTTTTGCAATTGTAGTACAGGTTGTTTGATTCAACCGCAAGTATTTGGTTTTAATGAACCTCGTCTTTTGAGAAACAGTTAAAACACAATATTCATTTGTCATGCCTTGACTGATTAATTTCCAGCTTATCGCCGAGGGATTACGAACTCAGCTCAGTCCACACATTTAAGCGATTTGACACCAAGCGGCTTCGCTGTCTTTACTACACTTGTGGCGCATTAAAATTCTACTTTGAAACCACATACCGTTATATCGTTCGCGGCAGACTAAGCACCCTCTCCCGCTCTCTGTTCAGTGTTTTTTACACCTACCCAGCAGCAATCAAACGCTGCGCAAGTGCAATTTGCATTAACAACAGCAAACAGGGAAATAATAACAACAACAATAATAGAATGGTAAAAACATACAACACCTGTGTAAATGTAAAATTCACTTATATAAAATATAGTATATTGATACATATTTATATATGAAAAAGGCACATATAGAATGTAGAGGTTAGGGTGAATTTTAACAAAAACTTTGAGCGTGTGTGTGTATGAATGCGCTCGCATAAAACAAATGACAGGAAAATCTATGCTGCCATACAAGCAAATAAACAAGCTTTTGTACCCAGAATCATACATACATACACATTTATATCCATACATTGACACACACATATAAAATCGTGTGAGTAATAAAAACATTTAAAGGCATTGAGGTGTTGGCATAAGGGCGAAGGGGAAAACGCAATAAAGCTTAAGGCATACAAAGTAACGGAAATGAGCAGCCAACAGCTCGCAACACCCACCAACACACACACAAACACACCCAGCAACAAAACACTCACGAAGCCAAGCCGTATATGTGCATTTAATTGTTTTCCCATACAAACACATGCAGTTTTTTTTTTGTGCCGTTAGCACACTGTAGATACAGTTATAAATGAGCGTGTTTTTGCTTTTGTTTGGGTGTGTGTGATGTTTGTTCGACAGTGAAATTTGTATTGTCATTGCCACAACTGTTGCATTGCAAATCGAAAAATCAAAACAACAAGTAAATTGAAACTAAAAAGGGAAATAAATAAATGGAGAGTCAAAAGGAAATGAAATGTGTTCAGCCATGCATTTGAAGTGTCTAAAATGAAGAGCAAGGCTGTAGAATGAAATCGAAAGTTAACAATAGCTTTAACTTTCACTTAAAAGCGGTTTTTGTTGTCTTTTTCTTGTTCTTTGTTGCCATGTACACAACTTCAACTTTGTTTGCGCCTTAAGTTTTATTTAAGTTTAACTACAAAAAATAAAAAAATTTAAATGTGTTTTTTGTGTGTACGTTAGGACGAGTTATGTGCGGTCGAAATCGAACATAGATATTAAATTTATATTTGTGTCAAAATAATTTTCTTCATTCTTAATCCATAAATGGTATAAAAAAAAAAATAATCAGAATTAAAGTTAAGGGGGTATTCTAGTCTAGAAGCATGATTTTCAGGTAATTTTTAAAGTGTCGTAAAAAAAGGCAATTAATATTTTTACTATCCATTTTTTCATTAGTTACTTATTAATTTTTGAAGAGTACAGAAAAAAATAAAAGACTAAAAAAAGTAAAAAATTTCAAAAATTATGAGCTGACGAAGTAGGGGGTCTCTAAAAATTTCCACGCGACCATGCCCATGATATCAACCCTCGTAGTTATCTGAAACCAAAAAAAAAAGATTATTAATCTAGAATAATGTCGCAATGGTCGGAACTACGGCAAATTGGGAAACATTTTTTTTCGGCGACTGCCTGAAAAAAAAATTTTTTTTTATCACTATTTCGAATTTTTTAAAAATAATAAAATTAAAAATTTTGGGATGAGGCTAGTTCCAACCATAGACAAGCTTATAAAGAAGACTCTATAAAAATTTCAAGTAAATCGGTCCAGTAGAACCTGAGAAATCGTAGGCATCGTTCCGAAAAAGTCAGTTTTGAGAAAAACACGTTTAAAGTTTCGCGTTACGGCCGAACCAGTTTGGATGCCGGGTCAGAAAAATGCCTATATCTCCGAAAATAATTTGAATTTTTAAAACTCCTTTGTACACGTTTTCTTGAATAGTTAAACTTTGAAAATAAAAAAAAAATCGATTATTTTAAATTTCTAGACTAGAATACTCCCTTAAACACGAACGAACCGGAGCGAATCCACGGGGAGGCAACTGTGGAGAGTTGCCTCCCAAAAGTTCAAAGCTATACGTTATTTCCATCATAAGTGACACTCCGCGAAGAAAGGGACTTTGAGTTGCAAGTACAAAATTATATAGTTCCCCCCTACTCTGGATTAGGCCTCTGCGAACGAGCCAGATTCTTCTCCACCTGATTTCTCCAACGGAGTGAATGTCTTCCTCATTCTCGAAAACAGTCAAAGCCGAAGTGCTCTTTTCCATCCAGATAACATGATCTAGCCAGCGCAGCCTCCATTTCTTTATTCGCTACACTATGTCAATGTCATCGTATATCTCATACAGCTCATCGTTCCATCGAGTGTGGTATTCGCCGTGGCCACAGCGCAGGGACCATAAATCTTCCGCAAAACCTTTCCCGAGTATCCATAAGACCGACTCATCAGATGATGCCATTGTCCATACCTTTGCACCTAATAGCAGAACGGGGATGATGTGTAATTTGTTGGGTTTGGTCTTTGTTCGTCGAGAGAGGACTTTATTTCTCAATTGCCTACACAGTCCGTAGCAGCACCTGTTGGCAAGAGTGATTCTGTGTTCCATTTCCAGGCTGACACTGTTGTTCGTGTTGATGCTGGTTCCAAGATGCACGAAACTATCTACTCTGTTTAATACACTGTTGCCAATTTTAAGATAATTTCATAATGCCACTCACTGCGAAGCCTCCGTCTTTATTGGCAAAAAGCTAGGACAGTCAATTTTACAAGCTTCTCTTGACGCGAATTTTTCGCTAGAAAAAACATGCGCCCTTAACAAAACAGATAATAATGACGTGGTGCCAGATTTAAACCACATTGATGACGTTTAATAAGTTCCCAGCCAAACTTCCAGTGCTTCTAGGGGAACACAATTCCTCTACTTAGGTCAATGCAGCCGTTTCTGGCCGATTGCTTTCTTCAGACGGTCCACTAGCTGGAGTTCCGAACTTCAATCCACTAAACCTAATCCACTCCTACTCCAGACTCTCCCACGAAACCACCTGTTTAACCATTACTGCGTGGCAGTGATAAGACATTTAAGTCTCTTCTATGGCACTGGCTGACAGATGCCTAATCTGCTCAATATGTCTCAGTTTTGTCATGATTGAGGCTGCCGCTTAGCTGACAGCTTTCCAGTTCTCAGTGGACTGACACGTGAGGGGCATCAAATTTTTCACCGTAAACTTACCACCGAGTGTAGTTTTAAGTGTTCCCTTAAAAGGTGAGGGTAATAAACATGCTTAGAGTCTTCAAAACACTCTGAACACGTCCATTCGGACTATTGTCATGCTGGAATCTGTACAGGTAGCTTCTAAAGCACCCATATCCACATAGTATTTGGGTTAATTAGGAATCCAGGTCCCCATGTCGTCTGTCGAGCCATGAATGAATGTCCGGTATTAGTTCGTAGGTCCACCGTCCTTTGAGTGAGGTCCCATAGCTGACAGAACAGGTCTGAATTGAAAGTTTGGCCATAAAAGAGTAGCTTATAGTATAAGATTCCCTGCCAATCTCTCTGAAAACAAAGCAAACTTGTCCAGACCGTCCCGCCTGGCTTGGCCATCGTTTACGCCACTTTACACGATTCGACCCCTACCCTAGTAAGTTTACACTTCAGAAATTGATCGAATTAGTCGCGGTTCAACAACGCTTCACAGATGGATGTCACCCAAGCATCGCGGTTCTTTGTGCCTTATGTAAAGAATTCACAACGCTTCATCGCACAAAAATCTATTTCCCGATAATCACTCCTTCACATTGAAAACGCACTAAACTTCAAAGTCCCTGGAAATGTATGGCATAATATAATAATTTTGTTGCGAAAGCAATACCAATTATTTCTAAACCGTTACAATAATTGTATCAGATCTCCACCGAGTCATACATTGCCTTCTGCATTATCACACCAAAACATTTCAGTGGAACGAGCATTCAATTCACCGACAACAGTGCTAGGTACACGCTGTTCCACTCTCTGAAAGCTTTACTTTCAATGTATTTTATTTATGTACTTCTGTACTTTCAAATGTTAGCGTGTACATTGAAATTGTTGTTGTTTACGACTTTTACCACACAAATCTAAATAAATGCAAATGCAAATACTGTGAGTGTGAGTGTGGCGGCGGCAAGTCAGTTAGTTGGAAATTCTAGTGAGCAGCAGTTTTATTGTCGACTAGTTGACAATCACTGTGGCACAATGTGGCTTTAAGCCAACAGTACGGTATGGACCATACACACAAACAATAAGGGACCTACTACACAGCTGTATTGATGGTGTTGTGTCTTTGTCATTAAAAGTTAATTGAAAATCGTTTTTTATGGCGTCAACGAGAGCGCTACTAAATGTAGATGTCTGTATGTGGACATACAAAACTAACTGCACACAGATACGCTATAAGTATTTAACTGTGAGTAAAATTTATTCCTCTTAGTTTCTCTAGTAATACACGGACATAGAAAGTTTGAATAGACTTTACAATATGTCACACTCGAACAGCGAGACGTAAAAAAGAGAATATTAAGTACTTCGGATAAACATTTTCTGAGCAGAGGGCGAAATCTACTAGCAGATGTCTAACGTAGTATCTTACGTCACCAGATTAATCCTTGGTGTGCTATGTTTTAATGAATAGAAAAATATTATAGGATTAATCTATACTTTTATTTGATAGCAATTTACTTTAATCTCGAAGTGTGAAGCCTTAAATCTACCAAGAAATAAATGGAATAGAACAATTAGCACTGAAAAGTTACTGCTACTAAATATCGTATAGTACAGAACTGTTTCATAAAACAAGAAAAAAAGTTAACCTCGGCTGCACCGATGCTATATACTCTACAGAGGTGTATTTTTTTATATCAAAAGTAATCTTTATCATGTTCTTGATTGGTCAGTTTATATGAACGCTATATGCTTTAATACTCCGATCCTAAAAAAGTGCCCGGTGATTGTCGCCTTGCCTTGGGGAATATTTTATATCAAATTTTTCGAAGATACCTTGTCAAATGAAAAACCTTTTCATGTAAGAACTTGATTTCAATCGGTCAGCTTGTATGGCAGCTACATACATATGTGCTATAGTGAATCGATATTGGCGGTTCCGACAAATTAAATGCTCCTTGAAGAGGAGAGGACATGTAAATTTCAGATCGATTACTCTAAAACAGAGAGACATAGTGCCACACTAACGTGACTACGACTACTCGTAATCGGCTCAGCTCGTCACGCTGATCATTTGTATATATATGCGGTATTCCATACCAAATCGACCACTTTTGAACCCGACCCCTTTAGAATTTGCTGAAACTTATCCATCCTTTTCTATCCTTTGAAAAATATTTTTGAATTTTTTTTTCAAAATTTTTTGTCCAACTTCAAAAAAGTTATGAATTTTTCAAAAAAAAAAAGGCTTTTTTTATTTTCAAATAGCTATAACTTTTGTAGAAATTGACTTTTGGGGACCATTTTTTTTTTAATTTTTGTTTTTGAATGAACTTTTCGAAAAAATACACGAAAGAAATTTAACAACATCAGTTATATAAAATAATCGGTTTTTTCGTAATTTTTTGGAAGTTCGCCATTTTTTTTTTTATTTTTTTTTCTCAAAAAAACTTCAATTAATTTGGCAACTATGCCTGCTAATCCCGGAGTGGGCCGATTTTTTTTTTTAATTTTTTTATTTGTTTAAAAAAAATTGTCAAATTTTCAAAAATTAAAAAACTTTTTTTTTCGTAAACTTTATTTAAAGTTGGACAAAAAATTTTGAAAAAATTCTCAAAAATGTTTTTCAAAGGATAGAAAAGGATAGATAAGTTTCAGCAAAATCTAAAGGGGTCGGGTTCAAAAGTGGTCGATTTTGTATGGAATACCCCATATACATATATACATTATGGAGTCTCCTACTTTCCCTTCTGGGTATTAAAATTTTCTATTCCAGGTGTAAAAAAGATCTGTGAATTATAGATATTTGTTGCCAGCCAAGTCATAATTCTGTCATTATTGCCGTCAAACTTCCAACAAATTTAAAAATGATGTCTAATTAAGAACATTAATCGCTTATCATCTTCAAATTATTTAGGGCATTAGCGAATAATACAATATTTTAACATTGAAGAGGAAATATTCAAACCATTAAAGTTTTTTGCCAACGTTGACTTTCTGTATTAATTGTAGGAACCGGTTTGTTTGTGTCAAATTTAATGGCAGTCGTAGCCAAAGTATTCAAAGTTGACAACTAACTTTTGAGGCAAACTACGACCGCACTTTTCATTGGAAATATTTTCAGAATCGAAAAAGCCAGTTTCGTGTCATTAAATTTGACATAATACGAGTACAAACCGTTCATTAAGCTACGGGAAATTCTTTGAACAAAACAGTCTAGTCACTTTTTTTTATTACCATAAGAAAACAGAAAATTTCTTTAGGTTTCCACACAAAATTTCATAAAATCGGTGTCTACGGTTACAGCTGAGTATTGTTGGGAGATTTTATATTTATTACTGTAGATGATTGCAAAACGAACTAGGTTTTTATCGTGATGTTTAGTGCTTTTAGCCGAATAAGTTCGCTACAGAGTCAGACGAAAACTCTGCTCTTGGGTTTTGTCTAGATTTCAACAAATTGCTCAACTAACTAACTCCGAAACCTACCACCTCAATTACGATTATTAGAATATTATGTACAGTCCTTTGAGAACCCAGACGAAAAGCTGCTGTACCTACTCAGTTAGAAATTCAACTTTTACTTCCCCCTCTATATATAAAACTACTCCTTGATCCATCTGCCAGAAATTAGTTATGTACTTAGTTAACGATAATGCTCAACAAATCCTATAGATTCAAAATATTTGTTGGTTGGGATGACTTATGAGATAAAGAGAGAGAGTGGGAGAGAAAAGATCCAAGTCTTAGATTGGCCTATGAGATAAAGAAAAAGATATATAAAATACCCAGAGAGAGAGAGAGAGAAAATATTCACAGAGCAGGAGGAAGAAAGAGAGAGCATCCATAGAGAAGGAGAAAAGGAATAAAGAGAGAGAGAGAGACAAAGATATAGGATCAAAAGTAAGGAAAAAAGATATACAAATGAATGCCCAATAACGATCGCTAATGTTGTGAGACGATTACGGTGACTCTTTATAAAAATTCAAGAGTTTCAAAACACATAATAATACGTTGTTCTGTGAATGAGAAAGCCTTAGAGTCATCTATACTGCCAAGAGTTATCACAAATTAACCGACGCGGCAAACGTATTTTGAGATCCTTCCACTCATTTCACATTTCTCAACGAGATAAAATTTTATCACAGTGTATCCGCGTCGTAAAGTGAAAGACGTCGTGCAAAGCAATGCTCTTGCCGTCTGTAAATTCCAATAACCTAGATTTCCCAGTTATCGCAATTCTCTAATAACTTCTTGGATCGTAAAAATTTATAAAGGAATAGTGTATAAATATAATGAAACGAATATAATTAAATTGCATTCCGCGGCAGGAGCTGGAGCAGCGAGCTGGAAGAAATTAAATTAGCGCACAACGCGCGGCTGCATAAATATTTATGCAATTTTCCTCATAAATTAATGTTAACTTAAGCGCATTTACACTCCGCACACACTCACACACACACCTACATACATACATACATACATACAAATACAGTTTGGACATTTTCCACTTATCTCTTATCGCAATTCTTTTCACTATTTTCAGTGCTGCGCTGTCTGCTCTTCACCGCACTGACGGCGGCAACTGCTACGGTGACGGCCGCGCCGTTTGTGGCACAAAACTCATTGCTCTTGCTGTCACAACAAAGGCTGGGGCAACACACCCACAACAACTACAACAACAATACCAGTAGTAGTGGTAGCAGCAGTAGTAGCACCTTTCCTTCGACTTCAGCGCATAATTACAATCACCGACACACAATGCTGCCCGCCACGCTCGCGTCTCCCGCAACGCAGCCACCAATACGTACCAACCGTATGATGGATATTGAGGTGTTGAACGGCAGCAGTTACTCCGACACCTTGAAGAGTCTCTCCTCGACCATTGAGGATGCGGAGGCGGCGCAGGGTGACGTAAATCAGCTGCCAATCTTTGACTTTGGCTTGCCGCGTAATATAACGGCACGTACCGGTCAAGCGGAAGCTGCAATTAAATGTCGAGTCGAGCGATTGGACGATAAGTCGGTAAGTGGATGGTGAGGTGCATACCTACACCATGTATATGTATACATGTAGATATGTGTAGATATCTGTCTATAATGTGGTGGCTAGTTGGTATTTGAGAAGGTAGCACAGAAAGCCAGAGTCTCGAATATGGAAGGGTTTGAGCGCTAAGGCAGAATTAGTCGAAAAGGTTGGGGTATGTAATTGCGAAGAGGAGAACACAGGCAATTTAGGTGGGAAGCGTGCAAAGCGTGCAAAACCCGGAGATGTAAGAAATGAGTGAGGCGTAGGAAAATCAATGAGCTTGTAGCTATGGCTCGTCGGTTGAATGCTGAATTTAAGGACGTGAATGATTTGGAAGTGATAAGCCGAGTTGCTTTTCCGTACGTCTGTCCGATTGTATATATACGAATGATTTATACAGTTTTTGAGATATCGATCTGAATTTTTGCACACATACATATATTTCTCCTAAAAATACTGTAATTTTTTCGGATTCGCTGATATCGGACCGCTCTAGCAGATAGTGGCCTTACGAACTGACCTAGCAAAATTAATTATTCTCTGATAAACTTGTCTGGTAAACTTGTCCGGAAAGTACAGGACTGAGTCCATATAAAAATTTATAGAACCAATCGTTACAATCCTTAAAAAACTTCAAAATAGTCTCCTTCGATGCGTCGATGTAGCGCTGCCAGCTTGACTGCCAGAGCATTGAAGGCGTCACGAAAGGGATTCTCCAGAATAGCCTTAAGAGACGAGGTGCATGCAGCTTGGTTCCCGTCTGTAGTTTCAAATTGATTGCCTTTCATCGGCCTTTTCAGGCAAAGAAACCAAAAAAAGCCCTGGGGGCCACATCTGGGCTGTAGAGCGGCTGCAGAAGCGTTGAGATGCCGGTCTTGGTTAGAAGGCTGTTCATAAGAAAAGCGCTGTGAACCGAGCTTTGTCGTGGTGCAACTTCCAATCGACTGCGATGTCTTATCGGACCCGATTATCCCTTCGCCGGAGTCTCCTGAGAACTTCCACGTAAAACTTGGCGTTGACGGTTTGTCCTGGAGGAATAAATTCATGGTGGAAGATGCCTTTGACAACTGACTAGCCGCTCGTTCGTTAGCTAGGAACGCCGTCTACCGAATACAGTCGGTTCGCACAGGCTCCGAAGTACAGTTGCAGCTGAAGAAAATCAGTCCTATTACCTCTCGGACAATCCGTGTATCTGCATGAAATATGACATAGAATATATGTAGTTCAGGGCAGTAGTGCAATCCCCGAACAAATTTTAAGATCGAGTCACTATAGCATATAGCTGTAATGCAAATTGACCAATCAAAAGCCAGATCAATATCTTTTATCTTGTCAGACATAGATGTGTATGAAGGGTTTATAGCTCGGCACAGCTTGCAATTAAGTCGAACATGTTTCTGCTTTGAAAATATACTGTTTATATAAGTGCATTCGGGGCTAAGATAAATACTGTTCCTAAATTTTTAATAAAGGTGCCTTAATGTTAACTCAAATTCCCTGCAGACGCACCATTGCAGCGCTACAACAAAAACTCTCACATTTTTACAAATGTAAACAGTACCAAAATGACTATGCACACGGCACAGTGTGCAGAAGGTCGCAAGCTATCGGAGCCCACTTGTGGCGCCCACTTATATGCTCTTTTGTGGTTTTGCCATTTTACTTGAACTCTCAACACAGAAAAAACAAACGCACGAAAAACCACAAAAAGGGGGATACTTCAAGCGCTATTCAACGCCATAACCCTTGAGCGCCCGAACACACACATGCACACTTTTTGGCACCGAATGCTGTTTACGACTGATTGAGTCGCTGCTGCGTCGCTTCGCATTTTAATGCCACATCAATGGTAGTTTTATTTAATTTCCTCTTAACCCTCGCAATCATTTCTCGTTTCGATCGAGGCTCATTAATCAATTTCCGTTTTCCACTTCCGTTACGGTTGCGGTTGTGCCGATTTTTGTTCGCCTTTTTGATTTTTTTTTGCGTCTCTTTGCTGCAGAGCAAATAATACATTCCTTCTGCTGCTTTGCAGCTGTGAATTCGCATTTTTTTTTGTAGTTTTTTAATTCACTCTCATTGCTTTTATATGTCAAACTTTCCATTTTCATTCACTAACCTCACTTTTTCTCAATTTTCTTTCTCGGTGCTTCGCTTTTGGTGCGTCCAACGCTCGCTGCGGCTTCATTGACTACCTTGGCACGCTACGCTCGCACTGGTGGTCTGTGTTGCGATGGATGGTTGGTTTGCTGGTTGGCTGAACGGATGGGCGGTCATCAACAGGTCTCGTGGATACGTAAACGTGATTTGCATATACTGACCGTAGCAACGGCGACGTACACATCGGATAAACGCTTTCAGGTGAGCGCACACGCTTCACACCAGCCCGAGAGCTACTTAACACTTGTCTAACAAATTAATAATTCGTTTGAACTGTGTATTTACCCTCACATGGAGGTAGGTGTGCTTGCATGTAGGTCAATATGCACAGACAAGTGGAGAGGTTTTTATAGATATGTGTTAAATAAACCTAAAAGTGAAAGTAATGAGGCTAATAGTTTGCATGTGATCACCTGGCGTCAAGGAGGAGAAAATGCTAGTGCGATTGCAGTTTTAGTTTTTCTTGTCCGTTGATAATTTAGTTTATACCCGGCTGATTTAGTTACATGTCAGTATTGGAATAAGTCTTACGATTTTCACATTTAAGCTGCCTCAAAAGTCTCTATCGATTTTCTTTTGACAACATATTTTATAGTTTTTTACTTCCCTTTCAATGACCATTACGTCATTTTAGCTTCAAATACTATTTCGGCCTCGCCAAGGTTTTGAAGGTTTCCGGCTTTTACTGTTCGGTTATTTACGACATCTTCGGTTGGCTCGGCCGTTGGTCTTGTCCACAGTAAATTTGTTTCGATCCAACCAAACTGAGGGCCTAACTGAATTTCCTTATTCGTAGTAATCGATTCCTATGAACGGGTTTCTCTGGTTTTAAGCTGACATAAGTTAACACTCTTCCTTTGAAAACTGGAATATCCGTTGAAAATTTGGTTCGAGCTTTCTCTTAGCGAAAAATCAGATCTAACCACAACAGAGTGGAGGTCTTACTTTTCCTTTGCTTCTGCCGGCGTCGAATACTCTCAGAGTTTTCATCTTTTCAGACAACTTGACCTAAAAAGCGTAGCCACTGTCTCTTAATTCGCTGAACTATGTCAATGTCATCGTATATCTCGTACAGCTCATCGCCGTTGCCGATGCGCACTCGAAACTCGCAACGCCGACTCATCAGATGTTGTCATCGTCCATGTCTCTGCAGCATATAGCAGAACGGGGATGATAAGTGGCTTGTAGAATTTGGTCTTTGTTCGTCGAGAAAGGACTTCACTTCTGAATTGCCTACTGAGTCCGAAGTAGCACCTGTTGACAAGAGATATTCTACGTTGGATTTCGAGGCTGACATTGTTGTTGGTGTTAATACTGGTTCAAAGTTAGACGATTTATCTACGACTTCGAATTTAAGACTATCCACAGTGATATGGAAGCCAAGTCGCTAGTGCGACGACTGCTTGCTTGACCCAGACCCATTTGCTTCGTATTCTTATACAACTTGGAGAATGCAGAACTAACAGCGCGGGTATTGATACCAATATCGTTGGCGTACACCAGCAGTTCCCCGGAATACACATAATTTTTCGGTCTTAAATAAACATTTTCTCGAAAGTCATTGATCAGCATGTTTGAAGTCCGTTCGATCTAGTATTCAGACCTAAATAGATATGAAAGTTCTCAGAAACTCATTCACAATTCTGAATTAATCGAGTTTTCGGAATCTACTCGTTCAATGCTGTGACGCGCGTCTACATGTATATGTCTCCTCCACCAGACTCCCCTCCTATATGTTTAACAAGTACAGCTCAATATGTATTTACACCCACTCAACTCCAGGTAAATGACACATTTCAATCAACTTCATCGATCTTAATTCCTTCCAATAGCACAATCTGCTAATGCCCCAGCACTCATGGAGTGAGTACATAATTGAGTGTGTGTAAATATATGTATAGTATATATACATATGTGTACATATACATAGGTGTCCCTATTGTCCATCACTGGTTGTCCTACATAAAGCCGAGTTCCATTACTTCGCATATGTACATACATAGGTACTTATGTATGTAGGCATGTGCATCATTTATTCACGATGTAGGAAATGCCATTTGGTTCAATTTTCAATGCAGTTTGCAATTGTGCTGTTAATATTTCAAGGGTTGAGCGATAAGTTCCCATAAAACAAACGTACATGAAAAGAGTATTCTTTTTGGAAACAAAAATGAAGAATACCTATGAAGACCCCTTAATGTTCCAATTTGACTCATGTGATTAACTATCACTGTTTTAGCCATGAAGTTGAATTATCAAATTAAATCGTCTCAACAGAGTTTATGATAGACCGATAGTTCACCGATATATTACATAAAGGTCGAATGATATCACAAAGGATCGAAATCAGCCCCAAAGCGTAGAATAACCTCACTTATAAAGTCGTACTTAAGGTGAAGAAGAATGGCATTGCATTTTATAACGGAGCGATGTGTATTTCTCTTGTCATCTCTTAGAAACGATTGGTTTTCTTCTTCTCTCTCTCACTCTCTCTGAAAGCCAACGGAAGAAGATCCGTAAAGAATGCAGTAGTAGGATAATTCTTACTTATAAAGAAGTACTTAAGGCGGAGAAGAATTACACTCGTTTTTGATTACCAAGCGAAGGGATTTTCTCTTGTCTTTTCTTTAAAATTATTGCTTTTTCTCTACTCTCTGTTACTCTCTCTCTATATTCCAAAAACTTTCACACAGTTTCCACAATTGAAATCCTGAAAATTTGACAAAAAATAATCAAAATTCCTTACTATTTTGTAAATCCAATGAAAGTTGCTCTCTCTGCTGGCAAACTCTCCCAACATAGCCTCTCAAAATTAGTGCACGCAACACTTTTGGATCGAATAAACAATTTACAGCAGGAAGTTATAACCATTAAAGAGATACATGCATCTGCAGCCAACTAGTCGCCAGCTATGTCAGACATCCGATGTCATTGCTGCATCAAGCTGCTGTCGTAAATTTCATATTTTTTATTGACTTAGTTGCTCAGAACTGCAACTGCACTTTATATCCACTTTTATTGCATATGCAAATACATACATGCGCACATACATACATATGTACATACATACATATTTAGACGCGTGAAATACTTTTTCCATTCCAGGTGACTTCGTCGAAAGATGGACGCGAATGGACGCTGCATGTGAAATCGCCGCAGGCTCGTGACACCGGCATCTATGAATGTCAAGTGAATACCGAACCAAAAATGTCAATGGCATTTCAATTGAATATCATTGGTAAGTGCGAATAAGCTACAAATATACATTTTAACGGTAGATACTCATATATAGAGATGTTCATGACATTTGATTTTATATTAGTACATAACAAAGCCTGCATAAAAGTTCTTTAAAGAGCAGTCGCCATAATGTTTATTCTGATTATCCTGAACAAGGTATACTTAGTTTACCACTAAGTTTGTAAGTCGGTCCGTATATACCACAAGTCTACGAGTCTCTCAGTTTTTAAGATGCCGATCTGAAATTTGCACAGAACTTCTTTTCTCCCAAGAAGTTGTTGAGTTGTCGGAATCCACGATACCGAACAATTATTTCAAATATCTCGAGTACAAACTGAACGATAGGAATCTGGTGCTTGCATGGAAAACCTTTTTATTTGACAGAATATCTTTAAGAAATTCGATATTGATTACTTTTCAAGGCCAAGATTTCCAAGATTACGAATTTGAGTTCAAAAATTTTCCATCACGACAGCGATGACTATTTTTGTCATTTCATTTTTTATTGTAACGGGTACCTAATCTCCGTTAGAACGGTAAGAATTAGATTAGTTACCATCGAGGTCATCCAACAGCAGGTCAAGGAAACGTGCTATTTCAATAGGGTCGGATCATAGAGAAAATGGTATCAGATGTGTACGGTTAGCAGGGCATACAAAGAGGTGGTTAATGTCATGCGGGGACTTATTGCACGCTGGGCATATGTTTGATATGTCAGGGTCTATTCTGCATAAGTAGAAGTTTAACCTGCTACAATATCCAGAACGAAGCAAGGGTCACTCTAGATTCTCGCGGAAACTCCAGCTCTTCGTCTGCAATGAGTGGTGGTTTGATTCCAAATACGCCATTCACTGAGAGGAAGTCGGTGAAGGTGTTAATGGACCCATTGTGATCTGTAAGTGTGTGTCTTGAAGTTTGTCGTGTCCGTAGATCTAACCCCGTTTAGATCGGCAAGTTAACCATATGACATCGATCCGAAAAAATAATAAACGGATGGTGCAATATCTAGGGAATATAGAGGTGGGGTTAAGCTTTTCTAGTTAGGTTTTAACGGACTTTGCAACGAGAAGCCAAGCGTTGTCATGCAGCAGAGCCACTTTTTTTTTGTGACGCCCATGGTATTGCGGTCATAAGGAGGGCTCTTTGTTTTTAAGTCATTCCTCAGCGCATGTGGTTTTAAATAGCTTGGCGGGTAACTTCTTGCCTTTGACTCGGATCCTCCTCGCACACCGTCTCCAATTCAAAATCTTCGAAGGTATTGGTATTTCTTTACGTTTAGACGGTCGTTAAAATCGAAATCGTCTTTAAAGCGACCTAACCAATTACGGCACGTTTTTTCATTTGAAGCAGCATCTCCAGAAACTTTTTGGAGTTCCCGCTTTGCTTCAGCCGCCAATTACTTTGACTTTCCCTAGCGCAGAACCCTGGGGAGGCCATGTTTGGCCTTCTCACTTTAGCTCACCTTCAAAGGAATGTTTTTTGGCTACCCAGAGGGTACTTGGTCTAGGCCCGCAAGTCGTGAGCTGCTTGAGCCATATGTAAAAGAATCATTTCTGGCCACTATCAAGTGAATAGCGCTCAGAGAACTTTTCTCACTTGCGTGAACTTCTATACATGGCTCAATTCTCCAATTTCATTGACTGAAAGAAGAAAAACTTTTCCCGCAAATGACGATTATTTGGCAAAACGAAAACTACAATACGTGACCTATAAACAAAGTCATTAATGTGGTGTCTTTCTCAAAGGTCTGCGTTAAGTTAATCACGTTTTGATAAATCGAAATCGATAACCACTAACTGCGGAAGCCATAGATTGACAAACAGCGACAATTTAGTTGCGCACCTAAAAGTATTCAGCAAATGCATGAACTTTTTTTATAAAAAAAAACAGTTCGATAAAAAAAACACATTTTAACAAAAAAAAAAATAAATTTTCCAAAAATTTCAAAATTTTCAATTTAAAAATTTTGCGTAGTTGCATATGCACTCTAGCTTTCTCATATTTGAACATTCATCGGCAATTATTACTATGTAAACTGTCCTTCACACACACACACACACGAACGCTTAATATAAATAAATGCGAGTAAATTGCGGCAAAATATTAGTATTAAAATAAATCGGTCACATTTATTTGCGTTTAATTCGATAGCGAGAAATTTGCATACGATTTAAATAAGCCGTTATTGAGCACATTTACATGCATATAAGCATATCACATGACACGATATGTTTTGACACATATGCCTAACGGCATAAATATATAATTACGTCGTAGGCATAAACAAATAAAGCCATAATTACGCTTGTTTAGCAAATTGCGCGCCTCGTTGCTACATTTTATGCAAACTCTTGACCCTCAACTGTATGCTTGTGAAGTTGTTTTTGTTATATTTGTAATATTTATAATATTTGTTTTATTAAAATTTGCAATTTTGTATTTTTCTGCTTCACGAGCTTTTTATTTTGGCTAGGCGGGAGTAAGCAATATTTTCCAGTGTGGAGTCAAACATATTTTAAATTGTAATATTTGCTGTTAGTGACACTGTGCGGAGAAAGAGAGTGTACGGAATTTTTAACGGTTAAAAAACTAAAATATCATAATTTTATTTCAAAAAGATTCAAATGTGCTCATTTCACTGTAGCGAAGGCTTTTAGTATTTTATTGAAATTCTTTGTTTGACTTCAAAGAGCTTATAGGTTCTTTCCCTAAAATCATCTTTGAATTTCTGAAACTATAGAAATTTATAAAGAGTCAAATCTGTTGAATAAAAAATTATTTTTTTGTGAGTCTTGTCACCTTCCATAGCGAAAATATTGATTAAAATTGTTTGAGTTGGTCCTTAAGAGCACTTTTGGTTTAAGGAATCGATTTGCATTGCTTTTCTGATAACGCATGCTAATTAACAGACATGTTGGGGATCGGCTGGCTTGAGACATGTTTTCCTACACTCTAATGTTCTACCGATAAATGAACTTCAGTCCGGGCCCCATCCTTTCGGTTGAAAATATTACTAATATGTATAATAACCTTTTCATTTCGAAAAAAAAAATATTCAAAAATACTTTCCCTTAAACGTTTTTGTCTGTAATCGATCTACAGAAAAGAAAGAAATGTCTTCTAAATTCAATGCATAATTCTCCATTTTTGTTCCACAGCGTATTGGAAAAAATAGTGAAAAAATATATTAATGTTTAATACAAAATTATACAAGCGTATACTATTATATTCATAACATTTCCATAATGATATGACTTTTATGTAATTTCACATTTAAGTGGAACGGTCGTCCAATTTACCTGCTCAGCGGTGCGTATGAGCGACAATATGCTGATGGGCAGAAAAATGAGCGCCGAAAGAATTTATGAATAAGTTGTTGTAGTTTTAGAAACAGGTGGTCGCTGATGCGCCGCTTGAATAAGCAACGCGATACATAAAATTTTAGTATAATTGGCTCAGCAATTAAAGCAGAGCTTAAAGGTGCATGAAAAATATATGAAATGAGTCCCAGTTTATCCAGCATAATTTTTCTGCCGATCAATAGCATAGTAGCAGACAGCTTAATATTACCAATTGATTCAAATGAATTTATAATTAAATTGAATTTATGGAGTAAAATCCTCAGTTGTATTTCGCGCGCATCACTCATACGTCATGTACCACCAGGCCCATTGAATTCCTTCGATAATGACGATGAGACATCGTTAAATGCGATGCAGCTTAGAATTTTGGTAGAAAATATGCTTTGATCACGTTTTGCTGTAACCAGCAGCAAGATTAAAAATCACTAAACCTTAATAAAGCTCCTTAAGAGGTCAGTAGGGTAATCTGGGCTGTTTTTTTTTGAATTTTTTTTTTCATAGAAATTTTTATTTTACAAAAGAACTTTTTTCACATATCATGAGGGATATCGTGGAGTGTATAAAAAAAAAATTCGGAATTTTTTGATGATATCTGTCGGAGAAATGGCTGAGTGAATGAGATGCTTTTTTTCACTGGCGGACACGATTTCTCATGTTTGGATCATCTGAAACATAGAACCCAATTTGTTCCCTACTAGAATCGTGAAAAAATTTTGATAAATAAAAAAGTAATTAACGTTTTTTTTTTTAATTTTTTTCCCTGTTTTTTTTTTTTATTTTGTTATAACAATGTCAATAAATTATAAAAAATTATGAATCTAGTAGGGACAATAGCTAGGCATTTAAAATTATTACATTAAGTTAAGCAAATCGGTTGAGTAGTTTGACCGGAATTATGTCCGCCAGTTGAAAAAAGCGTGTTTTGAGAAAAATTTTGACTTGTGCACTCCGAACGTCGGGCGGTATTATTGTTTTTGGACCTTTTTCGAAGCCTTCCAATGGTAAAGTGGGTTTCCACAATTAATTTTAAGGGTATAAGAGAACAGAAAATGCAAAAAAAATATATACATATAAAAAGATTACCCTACTGTGACCCCTTAATAAAGCTCCATACAGTACTTTTTTTATAGACATCAATGGCTGATGAAGATCTTGTGGTATAAAGTCATCTTATATTGAGTACTCTACCTAAATGAAATTCGCAACAGTTCAGCTCTTATTGTACACAAATATAGCTCGTTAATTATAGATTGCCAAAATACTTCTTCCCTCATTTGCCTGACGTGCCTTGTAGGTGTGTGTCTAAGCTAATACTTTATCAAATGACCAATAACCATAAATTCAGCTATGATATTCTAAGACGACTTAACTTTAATTTTGAAACTACACTTTGGTCCTCACAACATCATTGACGCAAAGACGCAAACCACCTTCAACATAAATTCAGTTTATTCAAAAAATGTAACACTTTTGTATGGCAGCTTGTGATCTACAGCTTGTAGTCACAAAACCACAATTAATCGTCACTTTAAATTTGCTAAAACATTGCTCGCTCGCAATTTCGTGATGGGAGCGCATTAAAAAAATCTTAAATGCAACTTTGCAAATTTGCGAATACAAATTAATGGAATCACAGAAGCGATGGCGGAAAATGCCAAATGAAAAAATCTCTTCTGGGTAATTAAAAGAATCGATAAAATTAAAAGGCCACAAATACACACAGGCGAACATTCAATTTATATGCAAATTTATGCTGGCAAATGCCGCTCGTGCCCCGACAACTGATTAATTTCGTTGAACATTCGCAATTTTTCGCACTGAAATACCGTTATTTCGAGGTCTTATATATGTGCATGTATTATGATATGTGTATCTGATATACTTGGCGAAAGAGTACATTTTATAACAGCCATTTAAATGTGTTTTCTGTCGCCGCAAAGCATTTCATGTTAATTAGCACTCTCTGCGTGAGCAAGCGATAATAACAGTGCATTCGTCATATTTCTATTTGTCATGCAATACTTCATGGCCACGCTGCATTGGAAACAGCACGACAAATTGGCAGAGAGAAAGTTTTATTGGATGTGATTTTATGAGAAAGCGAAGAAAGGGATGTGAGAGTACGAAATTAAAATTATGGATAGACTGGAAAGTTCGAAAAATTATATAATCAACGGTGTGAGCATATATAACCTCTTATGGATGAATTACCACAGGGGAAGCATACGAATTAACCGCCTATATAATCGATGTTGCTGTTAGAAAACTCCCAATCTTAGCTACTTTAAACTAAGTACTTAATATTGTGTTCCGAACCCATACATGCCAATACGTATTTTGCTTTTATATTTCGGGATTTGTCAGCTCTAGTAAAGTTTAGCACTTTTTTGTTGTAAATACTCTGCACGAACGCTATTTTTGTTTCTTACAGTAACTTAAAATATTCACCTCGGCCAAAAAACAGAATTAAAGTACGAATATTTTCGTGCAATTTTTTTCATCTTTCGACGTGGATCAATCAGTAATGTACATCGATAAATTTAAGTAAATTTTTCACAATGAAGCCCCTTCAAAGACCAGTATTTATTGCTAGTATGGGGAATTCAATCGAACTCGCACATCACTCTAGGGCAAATTTCGTGAATGTCGTCAAAAATCAGTTGTGTTTCCGGAAAATATTCAGGATGTGCGCAAACAGATTTTGTAAGAACGGCATCCTATTTTGAGATCGAGACAGTAGGCATTAGTGGGACCAGTGTCATTTTTATTTTTCATAACAATTTTATTATATAAAATATTCATGTTGGATCCCTCACAATTTATCAATCAGTTTATCAATCGATCAAAAAAAGCTCATGCCGATTGATGGAGTCTATGACATCGTAGCAGCAGTCGGCAGAACACTAACTTTGAAAGTGTCATTCAAGAAATCAGAAAAACCACCCGCCGAAGAAGACTCACTTTTCCCCAGCTCTCAAATATTGACAGAAACAACTGCATTTTTGAGTTCTCAAAACATAGATTTAATAAGTCGTCTAATGTACAGGCCTGCCTTGGCACCGAATCACTTCTTTTTATTCCCACACGTGAAAAATAATCTAAGAAATCAACGTTTTTCGACACCTAAAGAGGCGGTTGACCCATTCAGAACGCATATTTTGGAGACACCTCAATCGAAGTGACAAAAGCAATACGAAAAATACTTGAAACACATGCTAAAGTAAATAGATCTTAATGGAGAATATTTTGAAAAGCAAAAAATCGATTTTTGCCGGCTAATATTTATGTTGGTTCATTAATCCCGAAGTATAAAAGTCAGCCTGTTAATTAATTAATATTGAAACTTATTCCTAAATGTAGGCAACATTAAATTCATATGTCATTTATAAAACGTTGCCTACATTTAGGCTGAATCCATGCAATTTTATTCCCACTAATACGTTCTAAATTGCAATAAATACCTATAATTTCGTACTTTTGATGATATAATCAGGGTCTTGGCTTTTTATGTTGCTCTACAACAACAATTACTCCGCTAGCTGATCACAATATGCGTCCACAATTAAGAGTTAATTAAACTATGCTCACCAATGTTGATTATGTGTGTGTTTAACCAAATTACTTTTAACTTTTTTTTGCCATTTTGTTGCACTGCAGCCAAGCCAAGCGCCAGCTGCTCCAGTAAAAAGCAACATGGACCAGAGAAAAAATGAGAACGACGAGTAACGGTGTGTTATTTTAAAGCGCAGTCTCATTTGCATTGCAGCAGCCAGCAATTTAAAAGCGCCAAAGATGTTTGTGTTGTATTTTCTCGACTCTCCCTCCTCTTTCCCAACGCCTTACTTCTTTCCATCACTTTGGTGCATGCAAATTAAATTCTTATGCGGCGTTTCTTCGGACTTTATGCGCCATGACTTCTGAATGGCCTTGAATATGCGCTAATTTGCCTGGCAACCAACAGGATGTGGCACAATATTAAAGTTGCGGCTGAGCTGCAGAGTTTTAATTAAGACAACTTGCCAGCGCTTGCCCGCTCTCCCGCTTGACGGTCGCTTTATTTTTTCGGCGCCTAATTAAACTATGCATTCGCTTATATAAAAAAATCTGCTGCACGCAAAAATACCGCAAATTGGCGAATACAGAGGCTTATTGTGGCCCGGCAAAGCCAACAAGCCACCACTGCTCATCTGTGTGGCGCCTGAATGCAGTTGCAACCTCGCTAATTAGCTTCGGAATCGGCGGTCTTGCCGGCAGCCGGAACAACATTTCCATGCGAGCTCTTCTACATAGCGGTGTATGTATGTATATGTGTGTCACCATTACAAATTGGAAAGCTTTCTTTGTGGTACAAAAAAATACTTTTAATACACAAAAATAATAAACTTTTAAATTACTTATGAGCTCGCAAGACGCAACCGACTTTCTGCGGTTGCTCTGCATAAGGATACGCAATCGGAGGGCTCAAGTGTACTCACTGCGGGCATTTGTATATATGAATGAAGGGGAAAAATAATGTGAAGCACATTTCATAGTGGCATCAATGCTTCGGAACCGACGTGTTTCTTCTTAACTCGAATATGGTGTTCAATAATAATTACGAGCATGGTCCGATAAGTACTTAGCCGTACCATACTACCCTTTAGCGTCTTTCCTGTTATGCGATTATTAACATTGAAACATATTCCTAAATGTAGGCAACATCAAATTCATATGTCAGATATAAAACGTTGCCTACATTTGGGATGAATCCATACAATTTCATTCTCTCTAATGCGCTCTGAATTGCAATAAATTCCTTTAATTTCATGCTTTTGTTGTTGTAGTCCGGATCTCGCAACAGATATTTCTTATCTTGTAGTAAATTCTTGCCAGCAACTGCTCTAAAAATTTCGATTCAAATTTTAATCGGATTCGTAGTTCTGTTTTAACCGCGTGTAGAGGATGACGATATCACTGATTTTAGAGAAGAGAGGATCGGTGATTCGATTCTTGCGGATTTAAAAAAAATTGAAAGGGAGAAATATAGGCCAGTAATTTTTTGTTGGAAGAGAAGTCAATATAATCAAAAAATCCTAGGCACTGATACTTCCCCTTAGAACGGAACTGCCCAAATTTGGTTAACCTAGTTTCAATGTTGTCTCTCATGGTGTTAGATGAGCCACTCACAGATCCTCTGTAAAAGGCAACCAGTGAAGATAACGCGGTAAAATTTGGCGATCTTATATTAGCAGACAGTCGGTGGAAGGTGCGCAAGATTGCTGAGCGGAAAGGCACCTCAACACACCGTTTTGGTAATATACCGCAGGAAATATTGTTTTAGTTGGAAATTTATTTGGCATGAGCGAGCTGTCGACGGGATGGGTGCAGCGTTTGATACTCCTGATAACACCGTTCCCACAACAGTCGGGCTTGAGTAATCGGAACGAACCCGAATTTTTATCCGGCCAAGGACAGTCAACTCGGCAGAATCTGCCGATACAAAAAAAAAACTCCTGACGAATAGCACGGCCGCGATATTACTTTACAGCAGCGTCACACTCTGCTTATGAAACGCAATCCGTAGAAGCTTCTGTGTTGCATCGTGTCCGTCCATGAAGTTTGGATCCACTTATACATACTAGACCATACTGGACCATGGAATAGTAAAAACAAGAGTTTCCGTTCGACGAACAAGCTCAAAGGTGAACAAAACCTGCTCAATCTCCTGGTAAGGTGATGGCCACCATTCTGGGATACATCAAATATTAGAAGAAATCGATCGCAGGGTTACATAAAGCCGATTTATTGGTCTCATTCCACATCGAAGCACAGAAAAACGGCCAAACTTGGTCGAAATAAACTATCCCATCCAACATATTAGCAAGATTTGTCCACATTTAAAAACATTACTCGCCGCACAGAACTTTGAGTCCAATGAGTATGCTATCGCTGTTCTATAGTTCTATCTTTAATGCTTCCAGAAACCGCATTTTTAGTCGGGTTGAGGGTTTACATATGTTTCCTCGAGCAAAAAACGGCCTATTTTCAATATTTTTTTTTTTTCATATAAAAAAATTAAATGTTTTAATCAAACTTTTTATTGTTGCAAGGATACACAAAAATACACAAAATTTTTTTGAAATTAAACAAAATTTTGTCAAATTTTCAAAGAAAAATATTCAAAACTTAATCATTATTATCATCATTAAGTAATTTCCGGCAGATCCTCGGAAGAAAGGTGCCTCAGCGTTGACAGCAGAACTTCTTACAGGATTATGTGACGAAAAAATAGAAAATACGTGTTCTAATTAGGACCACAAACTAGGTATAGGAAAAACAAAAACATGAAAAAATATATTTGACAGAAATTAAAAAGTAATCAATACAGATTTAAAAAAAAAATTTCAGAAAATATTTCTCAAGATTAATGGGTTCTATATTGAGGAATAAATCGCCATATTGTCAAATTTTCACATAATAAGAAATACACTTTGCCAAGCCCACAATTCGTATAATAATTTCTTTTTCCGGTTTTGTCCGAACTTCGACCCTCCTTACTTCTTTTATGACATTTCTTTTTGTAAATGAAGTCTGTGCTGATTTTTTCGTAAATATTTATTGAATTAAGTATGTCATGTATGCCATGTATTGCATTTATTTATTGTTTGCAGATGATTTTTGTTGTAGTTGTTGTATTTTAAGAAATCCTGTTTAATTGATAATTGTGAATTTACTTTTCGTTATATAAATAATTTTCTTTTTACCTTATTTGTGGAAGCACAAATATTTACACATAAATATACATATAAGATACCATATATTTATATATACATATATATTTCACATATACACGACCACACACACACATGCCTTGGTATTTTATTATCACATTAATTTTCTTTATTTTTATTGTTCTTTTCTCAACCACTATTTATATTTACTGATGTATGCTCTGCTTGTGTCACCACAGAGATACCCGCCGATTCGCGCGCCATCATCAGCGGCCCAGCCGATCTGCATTTCAAAGTCGGCAGCGCAATCATACTCAGCTGTCATGTGCAACAGCCGAGCGTTCGTGATATTGGACCGATTTATTGGTATCGCGGCGAGCATATAATTACGCCATTCGAGCTGGACGAAGATGAAGAGAGCAACAGCATCACTGGCAACAACAACAATAAGAACCAACATAGTCATAGCAACGTTGGTGGTGACATGTCTACGCCAGCACTGACGGGCAATGAGCTGGCTGCTGATGTGACAGCGCCGATAACAAATGCCAAGGCATTGACTGCTGCTGCTGCTGCTGGTGGCTCGAGCGCAATGGCGGTCACAGCGCTGCACGATGGCTTAAGCAACGACATAACGCCGGACTTCACGGCGCGCATCGCCATGGAATCACAGTTGGGCGACACAATGAAATCAAGGTAAGTCGGCGCGGCAGCAAACTCGCTCCGGTTGTCCAAAAGCCACAATCAGGTGTGATGCGGCGATGCAGGAGGTGACGCGATAGCCAGAGCGCTTAAGCGGCCAAAGGTGAAATGGAAAGCGCTGTCAGGCTTGTCGGCTCTTTGAGCATGTCAACATGCAAATGCATGTGGCAAAGTACTGTCGCCTCTATCTTTGTGTGCGGCATGCAGCCACTGTTGCATGTGCCGTCATAGTATGTAAATGTGTGTGTGCGCCTGCACTTGTCACTTTGGCTTTGATTACACTGTGCGGCGCAGCATAAATAAATATTTGAGCCTTTACATTTCAATTCATTGCCTCAATATCTCAAGGCGCCTGCTTTGCCTGGCGATGTCAACCGGCGCACACACACACACATCTGCACATATTTATCGCGTCAGCGTCTGACTAGCGTGCGTTCCATAGCGAACTTGCGCCGCGTCTTGCATTTTCACGCTCATCCATTACACACACACACACACATGAGCGTCAACTTGTATATGTCTCCATTAATATGCTCACTCTTCTGCTTCTTGTTCTCTTCTTCTACTGCTTTTTCATCGCGCTCATCATCAGGTTGCGCATCTCGAATGCACAGACAACGGATACAGGGAATTACACTTGTCAGCCGACAACGGCGAGCAGTGCCAGCGTCATGGTGCACGTGATTAATGGTGAGTAGTTTCATTTGTTGCCACTGCCTCTACTTTCTACTTATTACCAGTGCGCGCATATTCGTATTTATCTATCTATGTACGTTTGTATGTATGTATGCGCGGTTATTTGCGCATTTGTCTCTCGTGGCAGAAGGAAAGGATAATGCAAGGCTCTTGCCTCGTGCGCTTTCATAAATATACTTGGCAGCAAGGCATCCAATTGGTTATTTGGTGCTAGAGGTTAATGTGATGGTGCCACAATGACGCACACATATAGTATATACGCATACATATCTACAAAAGTACATACATATAGTATACTTGTATATACATATATATATAAGTATATATAGTACATGTATAGTAATATATATACGGCTCATTAAGTGTCGCATGTTATCTGAGAGGGGACATTGATTCCAGCACCAGAAAATTTTGAGTCATAACTCATATAGACCAATTGTAATATTTTCTATGAAACGTAGTCTCATCTTAAGGGGTTAGGGGTAGTTAAAATTTTCAAAAAGTTATTTTTTTTTGCATTTTCGTTAAGTGTAATATCTTAAAAATATTTTCTGAAAATTTCATGTTGATCCGATAATTAGTTTTTGAGTTATTCGACAAATAACAAAGAGAGCTCAGGCACTTCAAAGCGCTAGTGTGAAGCTTTAAACGCGTTTTTCTGAAAACTATGTTTTTTGAACTGGTGACAACTGTAACTCGAAAACCGCTCAGTAGATTTTAATGAAATTTATACAGCTTTTAGAATGCATAATAAACTCGGGCCTGATCGAAGGATTTTTTGTTTTTCAAAAATTGCGATTTTTTAAGACCAATTAATGGTTGATTTTTTCCCAAAAAAATTTTCTTAATTTTTGAAAAAAATAAAATTCTTCGATCAGGCCCAGGATTATCTATTTATAAAACTAATTTTTTTGTCCGATTGATTTTAGATGACTATCCAAGGACTTATGGTTGTCACCGTAAGTACCTTTTTTTGGAACTGGGTCAACACAAACAATTATAACTTTGGAAATTAAATTTTTTTTCTTTGAAATTTTCGTCAATTCAAGTCAACCATTCTATAATAATGCCATATTACTACTTTTGTAAAATAACACGATTTAATAGCAAAAAAGATACCGAAAATTCTCATTTTTTCGTGCCTCTGACTACCATTACCCCTTACATAGCACCCTTAGAGTAACAGAGCCAGTATAGATATGAAGTTTGTTGAGTATGAAGCCTCACTATTTTCTATAGTGGCAGGTTTAGAACCAGTTCAAGACCCGCCGTTGCAGTTGTTTTTAAAGCTTTCGTTATGCACAGCGCAGCGAGCCTCTGAACTCTTTCCATTGGCTTCCGCTAGGTGGATTTTCGTATGCCTATCCACTGTACAGAAATGGTCTAACAATAGCTACGTATAATTTCCTTTAAGATTGAACTATTTTCGCAATGTACAAAGTCGCACTGGAAACACTGTTAAACAATCCCCAACTAATTTTGAGAATTGTTTCTGAAGTTACACTAATTCAGGTATAAAAATATGAGGTCCTTCCGGTTATGTTAATCAGACTAAAGTGATAACAGTACATACAATTTTCGAGACAAATATTGAGTAAATAATGAAAAAGGATTGACATGTGTTTATACACATATGTATACATATCTCGGAAATTATCGAGTCGGTCGAAACAAAATGAATTTCAATTTCTCATTACAAAGTTCACATTCTAATAGTTAAATCAGCAGCTAAACCACCTTCATTAGCTTTCGTCCATTTAAATAATATTTTTTAAAAATTTAGGCATCCAATGTTTAAACTTAAAAAAGTTCAATAATTTCCTTTTATTAAACATTTATTTATTAATTAAAATTGTTTCTTCAATTATCCATTATCCATAGCTTAAATTGGTTTAACCATTCAACGGTATACTTGAGTGTGTGTCTCCGATAAAATATGTGTTTTGTGCGCCTAATTGTTGGCAACATTTTTCATTAACATTTCTATAAAAGAACTGGTGTGAGCCAGCACATTATATTAACGACAAACCGTATCAGAAGACTTTCTTTTCCCCACTGTGCGGCAATCGCTTCATTGCGTCAGTCAACGACTTAGTCAAATTTATTGCTCGCAGGAGAAGATCTGCGAAGCAGCGCCGACCCAACTGTGTACAATAAGCGCACAGCACGCAGAAGAGGTGCCGACACGCCTTGTCATTGTTATTAATTGTACTTGAACAGCGCGTAGCGGCGCTCGCCATGTGCTTACAAGCTTGTCTACACACATATACGTACATAGATGTGTAATTGGAGGCGTGCTGCAGCGGCTTCCGGTTCTAGGAATTTACGCCAGCACCGAGAAGCGAGTAATTCCGCAAATGAAATGATTTTGTCATCATTTGTCGCTGGCTGCCTGTCACATTAGCAAACCTACAGCAGCTTATGTGCGTTTGTCGGGTATATGTGTACATGTGTACGTACGTATGTTTACTTGTAGACATGATGAGAGCGTTACAAATATACTAATATGACAGAAATGAATTTGTTAGATTCCTTATTCCTTCACTTCTGTCATTAGTCACATGCTAATTTAAGGTTAGAGCAAAACATAACTGTACATATGACAAAATAGCACATGAGCATATATAAATATACAAATGAGTGAGTTTAATGTTTTTTGTTGCCGCTTTGCCTGCGCCAAACTCAGAGATCTTATCAAAAGATGTCAACATTTAATGCCTTCGTATATGTCCAGTATAGCCTATATGTATACATACTATTTATATATATTTACATAAATAATTATTATAATGACTGTCCTAATATTTGTGTGAGGTTTTGCTTAAACATTTTTATTCCGGTATTCAATTACGGGTGCCCTAATTGGTCTATAAATACCATATGTGTGATTAATAACCCAGTCGTAAGTGACAGTCTACCATGGCATTCAAAAGACAGGATATTTCTTTTTAAAGTTGTCGACTCTTTCGAAAGGTCTGGACTTTATTTTCCTGAGATTCAAAGTAATCACATTTAGTTGCAGAGAAAAGAGGGATAAAGTTTCCTTTACCGGTTAGTATGAAATTGTATAGGCATTATATACATATAGTCCTTGTCTAAGACCCAACCTTTGTCCCAGATGCCTCTTATTTGCTGATTCTTTTTAAATTACTGATAATCTTCCGGTCACTCCTTTTCTAAAACTCGGTATTTGCCTCATATTCTGACAGTCCTTCCTTAAAAACCATCATTTCTTTTTTTCGTTCTGTTCTTGTCTGAATTCGCAGTTTCTTTATATTTTCTTCTTTTTCTGAAGCCCTGAATTAGATTTTTCGGATCGTTTCTTATCCGAAGACGTCGAATTTTTCTCATTTTTCATATTTTCCACATCTCTTATACTCTGAAGATCCTAATTTTCCCCAGAACCGACAACGTTTTCTTTGACACTTCAAGTTGTCTTGATTTTTGTGTCATTTCTTCTTTCAATACTTATGTTTCCCCATATTTTTGGACTACACCTTTTCTGAAGCCTCGAATTTTCTTGTTTTTCTGGACAGCTAGGCCTAAAATTTCCGACATATTCACGTCTACCGACCTCTTCTCCTATTGAGCTTCCAGTTCTTCTCACATTTGCGTCCGTTCTTCGTTAAAGCCTCTAATTTTTCACAAATTTCGTACCAGTCATTCACTGGGGTCTCGAATTTTCTTCTGATTCTGGCCAGTTATTCTCTAAAACCTCAAATTTTTTCCATTCTCTGGTCAACTTCCTTATGAAATTCTAAATTATTATCATATTCGGACCATTTGTTCTATGAGGCTTTAGGATTTCTTCTATTCAACCCGCTTTTCCCGACGTTCCAACTTTTCCTCATTCTTCGACCAGTTGTTCTGTTGTAGCGGCAGAAAGTATTTTATTTCATCCTTAGGCAGATAAGGGTCCGGGTCCGTTCCGGTAACTTAGACCCAACTGTCGTGGAAACCAGTTCTTCTCTCACATTCCAACTAGTCTGTTTAGTTCTCTAAAGCTCAGCGCAAAATTTATCTCCGTGCATACAATTAACCAAAATTATTGTGTACATACATATTTATCTCTACATTCTAAGCCGAATAGTAAGCTTTTGTCTGCACACCGCTTTTTCGGTTAAATACATTGTTCTCGCTAATGGCTGTGGTGCCGTTGCCCATTTATTACTCGCCTGAGCTTGGTGTGGCTTTTTTGTCGATTATGAATGACTTCCTGGTTGAATGGTTGGCTAGCTTCTCGTGTGTGGTATCTACATATGAGCATAGACTTATGGATTTTGTATATGCTCATGTGATTGTCGGTATGTGAAGCTCTCTCTATATAAGAACAAATGTACATATGTAAATAGCTTTCTATGCACATTCCACATATGGCAGTTGTCAGTAAAATTAATGATTAGAAATGCCCTTTTTTGACTACCACATATGTATCAGTGCGACAGCAAGTGAAATTTGGAATTATAAACTCATTTTCTTTTGTAATTTGGTAATTTGTAGACTTTGCTAATTTTGAAGTATTTAATATTACTCTACTTAAGAGCCCAACAAGTTTTGAAGGATGCATCCATCATACAGTGGTCATTCATTATAGTTATTAAGCTATTATATTTTATGTGCGTAATTAGAAGATTGAAATTCGTATGGATAGCTTGTGGTGGGCTTAAAATGTTTTTTACTCGAATATGCTATACAAGCTTATATTTAAAATTTATTCGAAGTTATTTAAAAATTAATTGCATATTTTATATTGTGGTAAAAAAGTGCCCGGAAAATGAAATTCCCCATGTAAATGATATTTCAAATATAATGTATTTTGCGAAGTTGGTAGAAATGTTCTTAATTACTATGCCAAATATGAGTGCGATCGGTCAACCAGTTTCTTTACTGCAGCTGCTTAAGTTGGTACAGCTCAGTAGTGCGTTGCCATTTATACAATGGATAAAAATATCGATCAAATAATTTGCCTTAAATTTTTGTATTTCTAACCCAAATTCATGTGCGAATTTGCAAATTCAAAAGTAGTCGAGAGATCGTTGAAGACATGCCTCGTTCTGGACGACCTTCGACTTCTTCAACCGATGAAAGTATTACAAAAAAGTGAAGGACATGGTGCTTAAAAATCGTCTGTCAAGTATTAGAGAGTTGGCAAGAGAGCCTTCCGTTAGAACGATTTTGGGGGATATTGTGGGTATAAAACGCGTTCTTGCTCGACTCGTCTAGATAAAGCTGAAAAGGAGTATCGTAGGCAGGTCTCCTTGGACATGCTTGATCGTACGAATTCCGATTTCACATTCATGGGGAGCATCATAACTTCCATGAGAGATGGGTTTTTGAGTTTGGCAGGCAAACAAGTCAACAATCATCACAATGGTTGAAACAAAAACGAGCCGAAAACAAAAAAAACCATTCCAAATCCGCTGAGAATATCCGTCGAAAACGGTCGGAATTGTGGAAGAACAATTCATGGATTTTACACGATGAAAATGCATCATCGCATCAAGCCACGAATGTGACCGAATTTATTTGGCACTGAGCGATTTTTATTTTTCTTCCAACTGAACTTGCTTCTTCGTTGACAAGAGTTAATGAAAAGTGACTGAAAAAATCGTTGGCATAAGTGTATTGCATCTACTGAGGATTACTTTGAAGACGACAAAGTAAATATTGAAGAATATTAAATATTTGGGTTTCTTTAAAATGTATATTTGATGTCTGTTAATCGCATTATTATGAAATTAATCGGTTTGGTCTAATTAAATGCAACAATGGAATCATTGCAATTGAACTATGTTGAGTGAATGACAAACATGCCTTGAGTGATATGTTCAGGAGCAAAAAATCCCAGATTATGCCTTAATCCTTCAACCAAATATCTTGTAAAATTAATAACATCTCAGATGGTAATAAGGAGATCGACATGTTAATATAGATATATAGTTGTCTGCTAGCTGTTCCCTAGACAGTCAGCTTGACAACAAATTTTATCATGACAAAAAGAAAACCAATATTTTTGCAAAAAATATAAAGTTTTATTTAGCAGAGTTAGAATACTCTGTTTTATTCAATAAATTGTTCCCATATTGAATTTAATTTCTAAATGTTTTTTTCATAGAAACACTCTTTTCTATTGGCAAAAAGCTGGGATATTTTATTTTCACTACCTTCTCTTTAGCTAAAAGTAATAGCTAGAAATCTTTTGGTGCCAGGTGCGGACTACAAGGTAGATGCATAAGAGCCTCTTCACCAAGCTCCTAGAGCTTCGTCCGAATTACTATCGATGCATTGTACGAGAGAAAACCATTGTGAGCTTTGGCGTTTGGTTTCCGGGTCTAAGAGCACTATCACCATACACTGTTACAATTTAGCGTACGTTTCCGAAGCTGTTTCGCCCAATCTGGCGCAAAATTTTATCGCGACGCGTTGCTCTTGATTTTGATTTTCCATTTTCGTGAGAGAAAGGGAATTTCAAGGTCACAGGTTTACCACGAGCGCTGCAATAAAAACAGTCGCATTACTTAATTGTCAAACCTCGTGCCTTGCGTTGTCCTAAGATACGCAAAAACAAAATTCCTCTCCTATTGACCAAAGCTGGCCGCTTTCTAGAAGAAGTCAAAGTTCAATATTCAATATTCAGTTCAATATTTGACAGTAAATGTCCGATTCCGACCACTACCGTTGTCATAAGTGACCCACTTTTCATCACCAAGAACTTCCTGTTTAAAAAAAGAATCGACTTTGTTTTCGCCGCAATCGACGAAGTCACAATTGCTGTCAAGATCATAATTAGTATTCACATTTCAACCGTCTGGTTTTAACCTCTGACGCGTGCTCAAACGACCCTGAGCCAAGCAATCACAAAACTCAGAAAAGCTTGTTTATTACGACATCTTGTCTTTATGTCGCCATATGGCCGATGGCACTTATACACACACAACGCGAGATACAGGATACTAAAGCCACCGACATTTTGGAAAAATAGTGGATTTCTTTTAACCCTGGATGAGCTTGGTTATTTTGCTCCTATTTACAAAACACGATAATTGTTGGTCGAATCGACTATCAAAGCACTTATAGATTTATCTAGACCTTATTAGAAAACTAATAAGAGAATAATTTTTGGAACTTTCAAAAAATGTAATGGCTTCTGTGATTGAATGTGATCAGTAGCGGACTCGGGGTTCCCACTTTTTCAGTTTGTGGTGAGTTTTGCTACAGCACGTGACTTTAGCGTTTGTGATGTTAGATTTAATTCTTCATCTACTTATCTAAACTGCTAGAAAAAAGATAAAATTACATCCGATTTCACCAAGTTTCCTGTATATTTTCAAAGCATTAGCATTCGGTGGTTAAATGAGAGCCAATTGAATAGCTTATATATATTAAACCAAGCATGAGCAGTCTTATTGTTTCCTACCTTTGTCACCTGCTTTCTGTACCTTTCTTTCAGTAGTTATCTAAAGTAGTTTTGGTGTCCCCATTTAATTTTCATGAAGCCAAGTTAGTATTATTTATTAAACAGAAACTATAAGGTCTTTTAAAGCACAGTGAAGCTAGCTCTGCGCCGCACTGCTTCGCCTCTCTAGCCTCTACTTATTATAAGAACCTATTATAATATTTACCCAACCCAATTTGACACATATACCCATATGAGTATATATAAATACCAAAAATGGTGATTTTTTGAAATGATTGTATAGGGAACCCCCCAGGGGAGTTCCAGGGGGTGTGCCATTGGCATTGGTGGATCGGCCGTCCAAAGTTAATGGGGGTCGGTCATACATTTCGACTCGATTGGAGCACTCTAAATGGGTCAAAGTGGGATTTTTCAAAATTTGCCCCTACTCAAAAGTTCGACCCAAATTGGAGGACATCAGAATTCGTTTCTGAGGTATGGTTCCTTCGGCAAAGTATCTTATTTTGATCCCTAGAATATGATTTTCATAGAGCAATGGGCGATTTTTTTGCCTCCCCACAAATCGACCCGGCCTAATGTATAGGCATAGATATATATGTACATATGTGTATGTAGATAGGCATATCTAGTTAAAGTCACTGATGAATGAAATGAATGGCCTCACACATTCGTTTACGCACTTTATGCTAATACACACACATACACATTCATACTGATTGCCTGCAATACCAGCGCTGTGGTCCACAAAGCACAATATCATATTACTTTTTTGTTTTACAATAAACAAATACACGCAAAACATGCTCACGCACACATACACACATGGATCCTCATACATATAAACACATATGCTTATTCATTGCTCTTTTTGCCACTTGTAGTGTAGCAAATTGAATTAATTTGTCATTGCAATGTGGGCCTACAAAAGGGAAGTCACACATACGTGCACGCACACACATATTTTAGTTTATATGTACATATGTATGCCACATACGTAGTTTGCTGCTTCATCATTTGTCTTAGAAACGCAAGTGAACAAGTTAGAGCCTTTTAAAAACACAAAAGTGAGTAGATATAATAAAATACTCAATACTCAATTTATAAGAGCATACATACTCATGTGTGTGTGTGCGTATATGTGAGTTACTAAAGACGCCTTTATAGCTGGAATGTCCTGTCTTAGCAACAAATTCTTTTAATGCTTTGTCTTCGCTTTCCGCTTTTATTGACGCAACAACAGCGTGACTGACTGAATGAGCAGCTTTGCTTGTATGTGTGTTACTCTTTGTTCTTGTACCTTTGTGTTGGTGACTCCCTGGACGACGCCTGTTTTATTAGATACTACAAATGACTATGCATAAATCACGCTTCGTTTTGGAGTATAAAGCCAGTTATAGTTTTTTTGGATTTACATATTATGCACATACATAAATATGTATATATTATACACATAGAAATATATTGTTACGACTGCCGCTTTTATTGTTCCAATTTCATGTTTCGCCTGCTTTTTTATCAACCCATAAAAACTGAATACATTGTGATCATGACCAAGTGTGGATAGGAATATAGACACAAACAAACATCTAAATATGCTTACCAATACACGTGCTTACACGCACATTTATATATACATACATATGTATTTATGTATACAATCTATTCTAAGCCATATTTTTCATCATAAAGCGTTGTATTAGCCTAGTAAGCTTCTTAATATGCATACATATTTACATTAGGGTGGGTTAAAAAAAATTATAAAAAATTTTGTTTGCGAGCAGGATGGCGAATAATGTATTACAAAAATATTTAGCATGAATTAACATTTGATTTAACTTTTTTTGGTTTTGTAATACCGAAAATCTTAATTAAAATTAATTTATATTTTTTAATCCCAAATACCAGATTATAAAAAAAATTAAAAAACAAATAAAAAAATGTAAACACAAATTTGAAAAAAAATTGAAATAAAATTAAAAAAAAAATTTTTAATTAAAAAAAAAATTTTTTGTTTAATTTAAAAGAATAAAAAAAAAATCCAAATTAAAAACGGCATAAAACAGCTTTCAAAATTTCATTAATTTTTTACCCCAAATACCGGATTAATAAATAAATAAAAAAAGAATTAAAAAGAAAATGTAGAAAATATTAAAAATAAATTTAAAAAAAAAAAATAAAAACCACATGAACTTTTTCAAATTTTCATTTTTTTCACGTTTTCAGTCTTCGTATTCTCTTGTTTTGAAATAGAACTTCACAGAGCCATCATCTTTAATACTAGGATTTTGGACCTAATTTTAAAATTTATGTTAAATTAAAAATTATATTTTCGATTTTTAATACCATAAACAGTTTTTTTTTAAATAATGCACTTTTCGAAAGTTATGAGAGAAAAGGTATAATTTTTTGGTCTAATAATTTGGAACAAATAGGAAACTGAAAATTACAGGATCTCCCTGCTATTATTAAAAGCTCACACTTGGAGAGAATTTTTTTAAGTGTTAACCAACCAATTTTTAGGAGTAGAAACTACTTTTTCTTGCACACCCTAATGTCTAAATGTATATATTTATGTAGGCAACCTTGTTTCTTCCTATTCACTAGCTATATGACTGCCATAAGCATTAGATCCATGTAAGTGATAATAATTGAATATGAGTGCATATAAATCAGTACTCTATTTGCTGTTGTTTTGTGCGCCAAATATCCTCGAGTTGTCAATTATTAAAGCGAACGACGCGAATTAATGTTGAAAATCAACGTAAAATTACCATAAGTCACAGCAAATTGGAAGTACCAGTAGTGAATGAAAGTGAAATGGTCTAAGAATATTTCTTTTTAATTTTCTTTGCATAAAATTTTTATCGCGATATAAAATAAACCCACAACTTTGATAAACAAAATTTTTCGACCTTCACAGAGAATATCATGTTTCTTCGGTTTGTTCCATTAAATGATTTATTAAAAAGTAAAAAGCACTTAAAGTATCATACAAGGTGTAGCCTAAAAATAACTGATCTTTTTGGATATAGAAATGCAAATTATATTATCTTTAAAAATTATTATTTATTTATACGAAGTAAGTTCCATTAGGCTCCATACAACCCTTTTAATGATCCAAGAGTGCTTGTGCAGATGCTTTTATGTTTCTATTGGGAATTTTCCAGCACCGCAGCTACGGTTGCTTATATATGTAGCTAGAATATCATCACAAAATATTCCTTTCCTATTGGTTTAAAATTTTGGGGTAAGAAAATAGTCAGATGATGATAAATCAGGCAAAGCCTAAGTTGGTTCATGATAGAAAATCGGTTTTTCGTAAAAAAATTCATGTGGAACAGAAATTCAGCACCAGAAGCCGGTGTAGATGACCTGGCTGTCATTAAATTACTCTTCACTATTTTTAAATCGTGTAAACCCTCAACCCTTGTCTCAGCGAATTTATTTCTTTCTTCCAAGTTGCATTTTTGGTTTACATATAATATTTTTTCTTTTATTAAAAGTACTGTAAATTTAAGGCGGAATTCTGGTCTAAAAATGAAAAATATATAATTTTTTTATATCATATTTTCAAAGTTTAAATATTCAAGACTATATTTAAAAGAGGATTTTTCAAAATTCAAATTATTTTCGAAAATAAATGTATTTTGCTGACCCGACCATCAAGCTAGTTCTGGCGGAATTTAAAATTTAAACGCGTTTTTCTCGGAACTAACGATGCACACTGGACCGATTTTCCTGAATTTTTTTTATAGGGTATTCCATTTTTTAAAGTATTTTTCAATTTTCTCCGTAGTTCCAGATATTGCGACATTTTTTCTAAATTAATAATTTTTTTATTTTGGTTTCAGATTGCTAAAAGGGTTAAAATCGTGACTATGGTCACTTGTCAATTTTTTGAGACCTTCCACTTTATCAGCTGTTAGTTTTAAAAGCTTTAGATTTTTATACCCTTGCAACATATTAAAGTGTGATAGTTTTGTTCACCTATCGCTTACACGTATCATCTAAAACTAATCGAGATAGATATACATACATAAAAGAACAGGAATCACATATTTCTGGACCCGACTGAACGATTTTGACTAAATTCTTCTCATATTCCTATGTCATTGTGCAAAAAACCACGCCTAAATCTTATATACAAACTGGACCTCAGCATCTGTTGTTAACTTTTGACCGAAAATAGCGGTCAATATATGGGATATACAATTGAAATTCAGAGAGAATCCTTTCCTGACAATGGTAACTCTGTATATCAAAAATGGGTTGAATCTGGTCAATAATTCTCTAAACCCCCATGTACCTAATATAAAGACTTTCGAACTTCCGGGTGACTTTATACTTCATATATCGGCCAATATTTGCGTTATCTCAATGAAAATGTTTTTCTTAAAACAGTGTAGCTCTTTCCCTAAAATTGATAAAATTGGGCAAAAACTTGACCTAGCCTAGTAATAGTAGTAAGTAATAGTAAACAATTTTTTTTTCTTTTTCACACTTCAAAAATCATAATACTAGATTGAAATACCTCCTTAAGTTAAGTTTATATGTGAAACACACGTATCAAATGTACTGAACATTCCTATTGTATGCCATGGCGTATGAGCAATATAGAATTTATAAGACGTTCATATGATGGAGGGTGATTCAAAAGGCATAAGTGCCTGCCTCTGTCGAAAAAAATAAGGCGCTTGTCGCAAAGGCTAGTACAAGATTGGACATTTCTAGTGAACTATACCATTATATTGTTAAGGTAGCACAACTGAAGATACATTTGTGCCAAAAAATAGCCGAACTCCGTTGTCACATTAATTAAAGATAATATAAAATATTTCAATTCCTATTTTCAATTTTCACCGTTTTAAGTATTTGCTTGTGATGTTCTGTTCCATCTTGCTTATTGAAAAACATGTAAATTTTCATCGCTTACAAGTTATTGTCGCCATTTAGAAAACTCCAAGTCTACAATTGCTGAACCATCAGCTGTCTTTCTACGCCTCTCTTACACACACAAAGCGCGACAATGGCGCTCTTCAATTTTTTAAATTGTTTGCTTATTTGTGGCAGCCTCTTCAGCCTCTTTAGTCTGTTTACTTGTCCGTCCGGCTGTCTGCGTGTCCATTTTGCCGCGCAACATTTACATTCTATTATGTTATTTATTCGCCTGCTGACTATTCATTTCATTATCCGCTATTAATATATATATATATATATATATACATACATATACGCAGATATACCTACATATGTACAGTTATGTATGTATTTATATGTAAGTGTGAATGTATTTCCTTTTTATTTATTTATTTACTTACATTCGTTGTTCGCTCTTCAATTACAGATGAAAATCTGGCGGCCATGCAAAAAAGCAGCGCCAGCTCGATGCGCATAATAATAACAACAACAACAAGGAGAAGAACAAGCTTGGAAGCGCGACTGCCGTTGCTGTTGCTAGCAGCAATAACAACAATAATAATAGAAACACTAATGACAAAGGCGAATGTAATAATGCGAACAACAGAAGCAACAATGGCAATAATAGCAACAATAGCAACAACAACAACGTTGCTGGTAACCTACTTAGCTAGAGTATGTCCGCTGCAGCAACAACAACAGTGCACGTGGCAGGAAGCGCAGAAAGTGAATTGGATACGCCAACAACAACAACAACACAAGCAGCAGCAGCAACAACAACATCAACAGCAACTAAAGCTTTAGCGATTGTGTTAGCAGCAGGCATAGCAAATATTCTGCACATCCTTTGGGTATCCTTCGCAATGTCTTGAGCATTGCTCTTTTGTGATAGTTGTTATTGTTGTTAGTTTTGTTTTGTTTGCTTTGGCGTTTACGTTTCTTATTGCATTATTCTAATGGCGCACTCATCTTACTAAAAGTATATGGAAACTGACACGCGCACACACACACACGCACCATCGTTTTCACACACACATACACACAGAAGCATTCGAACGCACACATACACAGACATCTTGTTGCAGCTGCTCAACTGCTGAAGGCCATTGGTGCTATTGTTGTTGTGACGTGAGCCGCTGGCGACACTGTCAGTACTGTGCTCCAACAACAACAACCACAATAATATTATTATTGCGAATGTCAGGTGGCAGCAGCTTCTTGATGCTTTCGGTTAATATGCGCTTGTCAGTGGCAGCTGGCAACAAGCTCATCAAAAGCAGAGAACCAACAGCACCACCAAGAATGTGGCAGCAACCAACCAGCAGTAGAAGCGGCTTGGCGTAGGCTGTATTGCCAATTGCAGGCTCATCCGCCGTTTGGTCTTGGACTCTCTACTTGTCCTTCTCCTCCAATTACTCCTCTGAGCCATTGCCGTATATCGGTCGTTCCAATAGCTTAACGCTAATGCCGGCACATGGACTCTGCCACAGCAGCAACTCCTCAGTCCGTGACAGGACCACAATCTGCATTATCTCTGCGGCATTGTTGCCGCTTGCCGACGCATTTCAACGGTAAAGCAGCACCGGCGCACGCAGAGGACGCCTAACAAGGTGACGTCTGGGAGAATATCATTGAAGACGACTAAAGACTACCTACCCACAGAATCACAAACACACACATGCATAACATATACGTATACCCCGAACATCATACAGAAGCAGCCTTGATTGCTGTCATGGCTCCTCTGAACACTGGTTACTCGGAATGCTGATTGACCATCGCCTCGGAGCTGAGGTAAGTCTTTGGGGTGTGGTGGCGGTGCTTAAGTAAATTTAAATACGAAACGAAAGAGAAACAAGCGGAAACAGCAAAATAAATAGGATCAAATATGGCAAATAAATATATACAGGGTGTAGGCCTAACTTTTGTCGGAGAGGGGTGCAAGCCTGGGCAGCCAAAATGGCAAACCGCTTAAATATTTGCATTTCATTTTGCTAAAAGACCAATGAAGCGAGTGAAAACAAGAAGATATGACGATTTCATATAATATTGTACTTGAGGCACAGTGTTGCCAATAGTTAAAAAAGTTAGAATGTTGCCACCTGTTAGCAAATTTTAAAAATTTATTAATTTTTGAAAACGTTGCAAGAAAGGTTTAGAAGGCTCAAAATTTGAATAATAAATTTAAGAGAGTTGCCACCTTTTTCAATTCTATTTTCATTAGTTCATTGAAATATTAGAATAAGGCTTCAAAGAAAACAAATTTAAAAATTATTTTATTTTATTATAATTATTTTATTCTATTGAGAAGTTTTTCGAGAAAGGTTGCCATATCTTTGAAAAAGGTATTGAAAAAAATTACCAAATTATAAAGGTAGCTGAAAAATCTTATATACATATATTTTCAAATTTCTAAATTTTCGATCTGTGTGTTTCGTATATGGAGATCCTTTTTTGGATATCCCTAATAGTTATATTTTTCCAAAAACCTCTTAAGCTCAATACAAATTTACATCTTCGTACAAAAGAAGGTTTAAAAGTCAGAACCCCAACATTTCTGACTTTTTCTCTAGTCTGTAAACAGAGCTTAACATTTCTGATGAATTGTCATCTTACTTCTCTCTCCCTCAAACTCATATGTCTTTCAATCTAACTAAAAAAAATGCATCCCCTTGAACATTTTCCTACGCCACTGCAAAATGTATACAATAAAATGGACAACGACACAATTCAGATTATAATTTAGAAAAACAATACTTCTATTTACATACTTCAGAAATGTGGCCATCAAAAATATGTACGCAGTCAATCACAATAAGCACAAATTTGATTGATAAATGCCGAGTTGGAATGCGAAGCTTTCAGCTGTTGATAAACAAGGTAGTCGACCGGTAAAAATGTAATCAATGGCTAACAAGCGGAAGCAAAAGAAAATGAAGGCACAATTCAATTGTAATCAAAGAGGGACAAAGAAGAAGAAGCAATCAATTGGAAAAGCAACAACGAGAGCACGTGACAACGCAATTTTTCTGATTGCTACTAAATATTTCTTTAATAATATATATTTTTGGTCAGAATATTTTTATCCAGTTCCAGTTAATTGTGGCTCGAATAATTTAATTTATAAAAGACCTCAATAAGACTGTTATTAGAGTAATTAATCACTCATTTGTCCAAACTCGAGCAGCTTCATACCAAAGTTGCCACACTTTAACCTCTGTTAATCACTTTTCCATACCTCATGCTATGTTAAGTTAAGGTTTACGAACCTCTAGAGTGCATAAACGACTATAATCATATCAATACATGGGACTACAACTCTGTAAGTTTCAAAATGTTGCCAGTTCTCGTTACTCTTCTTCCTCAAGTTTCAACCGGATTAGTCTCATTACAATATTTATTCGTGATTAACATATTCCAAACATTTTGAAGGCATGTTCCAAACATTTTGGAAATATTTATAGAATGCTCTTGCAAATAAAAGCTTCAAAAATATATTAAAAAAAATTACTGAGGTTTTAAAAGTGATTGTCGGTTGGGCACCCCCTCCTTAGCACTGATAAGTGTCGATTTGCTACTCACGCTGCTTTTATGAGAATATCTGACTCAAGTGTTTTAAGAGGGTAATAAGTGAAATGGGTAGAAAATCTGTTGCAAAACCTTGTCAGCTCTGGGCTTTCTTAAATACCATCTCTTGTTTTTTTTTCCTTTTTTTAATTTATCACTTTTGAAATGGTTGCAACTCTGGTTTAAAGATTTTTTGTGTTCATTTTTTTAGCCATCTCGCATAGATGTCAAAGTTCTTAAGTTATATAATGCAGGCAATTTTATTCTTCAGTCGGATGGCAACTCTTTGAAAAACATTCACTCGCTGAAACACTCTTTTGCTATCGAAGAAGCAAAGTAACTCAACCGTGTTAGTTCATCAGTGAAGTATGCTCAATCAGCCATTGCTCCATCGGCACAAACGAGTAATTTGAGAAGTTTAGATAATTTTTCAAGCAATTAATATTGCTATAAGTTTCCTACTGAAATGATTTTCTGAAGAACTGAAAAATAAAAGTCTTAACTGTTAACTATCAAGAGAAACTTGACATTTCTTAATCCAAAAAAATACCAGAAGAGAGCACAAGTTGAGAGCGTAAGAAGCAGAGAGAACTAGCTATTGCCGTATGAGGACACAGCTGTTAAATACCTAAATATGTAAACAATCCTGCAAAGCATCTATCAGTTAAATAACCGGTTAATTACCCAACCAGAGATTTCTGTTCTGTTTCTGTTCTGTTTCTGTTCTGTTTCTATGAGTTTCTTAAGGGCCAATTGACCATTTCTTTTCTTACACAAAGCCCTTATTAGTTGCACTGTGTGTACGTATTAGTTACCGCGCCAATGTATTGGATGTTTAGGTAGACATGACTTGCCGAAAAGAGATATTTAATGCGCTTGCTCCAATTTTGTTAATTGGGAAATTAAACATTCCATTGAAAAGTTTAAAACAGATAGTTTTCTTTGTTTTTCATAAATTTTGCAACCATTAACCCTCCGACTGCTTCTCACATATAAATTGAAAGTAGACACAATAAATTTCATAAAATATTCGAAATTTCCTTTTTTCCCGAGTTAAATTACTTTTGCTTTTTTTTTGTTTCCCTTTTTTTTGCTTTACTTTTAGCTCACATGTTTTCAGAGTGCAGTAGGGCGTTAAGATTACTATTAGCATAATATAAAACAATAGTTGTATATAATAAATTCAAAAAAAGCTACAACAACCATATATAATTATGTTAAGAATATGCAAACGAAATTTAAATATTTACATATGCATATACAAATTTATATTCATGTGTATGTATGTATCTAACCATGTGTAGAAATTTTTCATATATTATGTAACTAAAAACAAGATTATCGCTTTTGTTATTTTTAATTTTTTATTAAATATTTTTTTGGATTGAGTATTAAAATTTTTTAAACATAAATAATTTTTTTCTTAATTTTTTTTTATTTTTTATTATATTTTTTTTTTATTTTTATTATGTTTTTTTATTTTTCTTAATTTTTTTTTATTATTAATTTTATTTATTAATTTATAATTTTTTTTATAAATTTTTATATATATATTATGTTCTAACTAAAAACTAGATTATCGCATTTGTTATTTTGAGTTTTTTATTCAATATTTTTTTGGATTTTTTTAAACATTTTTTACAGCAAATATAAATTCTTTTTATTTTTTTAAATTTATATTAATTTTTTATTCATTCTTTTTTTTAATTTTTTTATTATTTTATAAAAATAAACTTTACAAATTTTGTATATAGCTAAAAACAAGATTATTGCTTTTTTATTTTGAATCTTTTATTAAATTTTTTTTTTAATTTTTTACTAATTTTTTTACCGCAAATAATTCTGTTTTTTAATCTATTATTATTTTACAAATTTTTTTGTATATTATGTAACTAAAAACAAGATTACCCCTTTTGTTATTATGGATTTAAAAAAGTATTTTTTTTTAATTTTTTATTTAACATTTTTTACCGCAAATGTAATATATTTTATTTTTTATTAATTTTTTTACAATTTTTTTATTTTATACAAATTATTTTATAAATATTTTGTATATTATATAACCAAACACAAGATTATCGCTTTTGTTATTTTGGATTTTATTAAAAAATATTTTTTTGAATTTATTGTTAATTTTTTTTCGAAAATATAATTTTTTTTAATTTTTCTTTAATTTATTATTAATTTTGTTTTTAATTTTTTATTAATTTTTTTAATTCTTATATTTTTTTATTATTTTTTTAATTTTTTATTAATTTTTATAAATTTTTTTTCATTTTTTTATTATTTTTTTTTAATTTGCCATCAATTTTTATAATTTTTTTATTATTTTTTTTTTAATTTTTTTTTTATGCATTTTTTAATAACAAAACCTTTTAGGTAATATATTTTTTTAATAAGGCTTTATGTTTCATTGAAAATAAAACAACAAAGTGAAGTAACGTAAAATGAGCGGCAAAACTGTGCGCAAGAAATTCCGCAATGTTGAAGCATAGAATTTATATATTAAAATAAATCCAAAAAAAAAATAAAAACGAGAAATTCACTCGCTGCCAAGCTGCCGAGTGAAAAAATTTAATCTTAAAAGCAAAAACCTAAAGCCACAACAAAAGCATATTTAAATAAGTAATAATAGGAAAACAACTATATGCTTAATACATAAAACTGCATAGCATAGTATATAAGCATAAATACATAGTATATACAAGTAAATAAACACATATGTACTACGATATATGTACAAAGTGGATCGGTGGATAGTAAATAATGTGCTTATATAACGCAAAAATGCAAGAAAATAGTAAAAATTAAGGAAAACAGTTATGTATATACAAACTTAAGTAAAATTACATACTTTTAGGCGCTTAAGCCGCAGCAAGCGGACCACAAATGCAACTCTGATGTTAAGTGCGTAACAAAAACTGAATTGAAATCAAACGAGTGCGTGTTGTAATCCAAGCGAAATAAAAGTAGAATAAATGAAATAATTAAATGCAATTTAAAGGTAATGAAAAAGTAAAAAATAAAACGAAATAAAGGGAAATAAATTAAAATACAAAGAAAAATCAAATTGTTCTCAATGCGTGTAAGAAATCGAATAAATTAACGCAATGCATGTGTGAGTAATTCAATGAATGCTGGAGTTAAACCGCGTTAGTACGCAATCGTGCAATGCTGTAACGGTACATTATGCACTCGAACGAGTTAAACGCAATTGCGTATAATTGGAATGTGCGTTTTGCGGTCAAACGCAGCCGAGATCCAACGCACGCACTAACACAAAGATAAGTGCCAATGCACAAAAATACATGTGTATATACATATATGTATGTATGTATGTATCTATATAACCATCCATTACCACAAAGTGACAACAAAAAAAGATATAATACCCTTCACAGGCGCACTTCTTGTAGCTTAAAAGGGTATAAAAATATCTTTAACTTGGTTTTTATCGGCCTGTTTGTATGACAGCTATATGCTATAGTGCTCCGATCTGCACAATTTATTCGGATATTGTACCGTTACGTGAAAAAGTAATCTATGCAAATTTACGTGAAGATCTCCTGTCAAATAAAAAAGTTTTCCATACAAAGATTTCAATTTGATCGATCAGTTTGTATGGCAGCTATGTATATGCTATACTCAGCTGATTTTAGTGGTTCCGGGATATGAGCAGTTTCTAGGGGAGAAAACGTTGTGTGCAAAATTTCTCAGCGATATCTCAAAAAAAGCGGGACTAATTCGCGTTTATATGTCAAGATGAATAGACTAAATGGACTCAGCTTGCCACGCTGTTCATTTATATACATACATACCATTCATATATGTATATACCTTATTAAGTCTATTCCTTCTATATCTTACAAAATTCATGTCAGACTTAATATGCCCTGCTTAGGGTATAAAAATTAAGTTTGTAGCAAAATAGCTGTAGGTTGAGTGTGTGTGTGCGTGTAGCAAGCATAAACCGCTGGGTAAATATGCGCTCTACACTTGCGTGTTTTTGCTAAATAGCAAATTAATTTCCGTTATCAGCATGCTTACCCAGTTTTTGCATGCAACTTTGCCCTGCAACATGTTTTTGTTGTTATTGCCTTCATTTTTTTACATTTGCTCCAAAGCAGCTAACGAAATTAATTGAAAAATTGCATTCATTTCTTTTGTAATGCATTTAACGGTAAAGCGTAAATTCAATTGTTTCCGTTATTTTCGGTGGAAAAACTTAATCCTCCTTATGGAGATTTCAGGCAATTTATTTACAGTAAATATTTTTATTTTTTTATGTTCCATTTTATCTTTAATATTTTGAGTGTTTTGACCACCTAACGGTACTTTTTAACACCTTACTATAATTGAGTTGTTATTGTAAATATTTACAAATGCATATTTACTATGAATGTATATATATATATAGATATATACTTGTTTAAAACCAATCAAAACAGCGAGAAAATTTTTTCCAGCTCGGCGAAAAAATAAATTTGCTTCAAGGAGTTCTAAGAAAAGGAGAATGCTTGATTTCAACTTTTTTATGATAGGCGTGCTGCGCCCTCTAAATTTTTTTCAAAAAAATTGTAAAATGATTGCATTTAACTAACTTTGGATAAAATATCGAATAAAGAATTTATCTTAAATTTTGTATTTCTAACCAAGTTTCATGTGCGGAATCAAAAACACAAGCTTACGAGTGGTATAAAGGCTTCAAAGACGATTGAGAGATTTTTGAAAACATGCCTCGTTCTGGACGAATGAAAATATTAATATAATATATTTAACTGATGAAAATATTAAAAAAGTGAAGAAAAAGTAAAGTGGTTCTTTAAAATCGCCAGGCAAGCGTTAGAGAGATAGCAAGGGAACTCGACACCGCTCACAAGTCCGTTGGAATGATTTTGGTGGATATTTTGGGTATGAAAGGCGTTATTGCTCAACTCGTGCCGATAAGCTGAATTTTTTTCAAAAACAGTACCGTAATAAGGTCTCTTTGGACATGCTTGATCGGCCGAATTCCGATCCAACATTCATGGAGAGCATTATATGCCGATGAGACATGGGTTTATGAGTTTGACAGGCAAGCAAGTCGACAATCATCGGACTGAAGCGAAGAAAACGAGCCGAAACCAAAAAAAAACACGCCAAAACCGCTCAAAATCAAAGTCATGCTCATAGTTCTTTTCGATATTCGTGGTTGGTCGAAAACAGCCGGGATTGTTGATTCATGGACTCATGGGTTTTTTACGAAGATAAGCACCATCGCAATTTAAAGCCAAAAACGCAATGAATAACATCGATCAACTACAACAAAATTCGCTGAAGAAGCTGAAGGTTTTACCAAAATGTGCTTATGAAAAGTGTTTCGTTTTTCATATTTTCATATATTTTCTAACATACATACCTTTTTATTTTTCTTCTTCTAATAAAACCAAATATTTATGACGCGCATAACTCTAAGCTTTACTTTAGATATTTTGTGTTTATTTTATTTAACGCGTTTTTTAAATATATTGTCATTCTTAACTGCTACTTTTAATTTTATTCAATCATTTTTCTCTGTTTAAATGCCTGTAAAGTTCTCATTTCAGTGCGAATATTTTCAATATACACCTATTGTGGAAGTGGATTCTTGCTGGGACCGAAGTACAAAGGCTATGTAAAGCACTGCCAGCCCTTTGGCGAACATGATACAGTCAATAATTTGCCAGGACTACACTTTTTACGTTGTGAAAATAATTCTAAGACGATTTGGTTGAAAGGCGATGCGTTCGAGGCGTGCCCACTTTAATCGGGTGTAAGTAACCAGAATGGACCTGGACTTTTATGCGTCCAAGAACTGTCAACTCTGCATTATTTTTCCAAATTACTTCCGGAATGTTTTCTGCTGCTACAACATAAACAACAATGTGATCTAGCAATACTGCCAATCTGCTGAAAGTAGTTAGAAAATTTATTTAGCATTGATTGCCATTAAATGTACATACATACATATATTGATTACATTTAAATAAAAAGAATGAAATCATAATCAATCTAAAATAATTGTTTTATTTCGTAAAGATAAATCTGAACCAATTATTACAAGGTTAAGAGCATATTAAATAGTCTATGGATGAAGAAAAATGATAGAAACTAGCGCGTAAAATACGCTAAAATATCAATAAAAATACTGTCGTTTAATATTTTTGTAATTTTGTTTGTTAAAATCCTAAAATTCTAAAATTTCCAAAAAAAAAAAAAAGCGAAATCATTGCCCTTGATGCACCCTGTGGTCATTGCTGGAATCTGCGCGACGCTAAAATTACCAAATTGCTAGTTAGTACCAGGCAAACATAAACAGCAGTATGTAAACGCTAATTATGTTAAACGAGCACTATAACTAACATAGCTGCATGCTGTTAAGCAACATAACAGCAGTGATTCATTCACAGAGGGTGTCGCTGTGTCACTAATGTTTGCATAGTGTGCATTGTTGTAGCCTGCTCGGATGTTATGTGCGCCGTGTCATTCGGCTCATTTACTCGTACATTTCGTTCAGCCGACGCACCCAACTAGCGTATGGATGGAGACAGTTCATTTGCACCAGGCGCGCAAAATTAACGCAAGATTAGAATTAAATATAGGGTCTCCAAATATTTACATAAGATGAGAATTAAATATAGGGTGTCCCAAAATTAATGCAAGATTTACATTTGTCGCAATTTATATAGTAAAGTGTAGACAAAATATAATCGGAATAGCATTTTTAATTCAACTGTGAAGAGATTTTATTTGGCAAACATTTAAATCTTGCGTTCGTTTTGGTATACCCTGTATATAAGGTAGAGACAACCAAAAGAAAATAGAAAATCGATTTATTGTTGTCAGAAGTTAAAGATTGCGAAAACAGTTAGTTTTAGTACAAATTGAAAGATGTTACGTTATTGTTGTGCTGAAGGTTCGTATGGCACCAGCGTCAACGCTGCTGTTGTTAATTCTGCTGAAATTGTTGTTCTTTGTGTAGTCTGTAAATTTCGCAAGCAATTTTTATGTTCGCCTGATAGCTAAAAGAAAATTACAGTAGAAACGTTGTTAATTTTGGCTTTTTTTATGGTATTTGGTATTTGTTCTAGGCGCTCATATAATGTGAGTCGGTCGATTGGATAATTTTTAAATTAGAATTTCTCAAGTTGCGCTGTCTTCACTATCAGACTATCTTTATGATCAAATTTTATATTGTTGGCTTCAGATCTGTGTTGTTGTTTGTTTTACTTTTTGTGGTATTCTTTTCGTCAGAGAAATTTTTACGTTGCTGAAACGATAAGGAAATGCCATGTACTAAATTATATGTTGATTTGCCATCTGTTTTTGTTGTACAAAAATGATAATTACATGTGCGCCGCGACTCCTCTTCATTATTCTTCCTTCATCTGGTTTTCCTCATCGTATGTTTTTTTGGATTCAATTATGTTTCATTATTAGCGTGCTGATTTTGTAATAAATAGGCCTGAAAAATTGAATAATTAGAGTAAAATTATCATGTGAATTTATAGCATATACAAAGAACAGCAACTTTAGCAAAACAAACAACACTACTCGCTGCCCTAGCGACACTCCTACAGCACAACAATATATTACTTTATTGCACTTTACTGTCTCTCAATTCATACTAAAACTAACAGTTCTTGCATTCCTTAGCTTGTGACAACAATAAATTACATTTTTATTTTTGCTTTATCTCTTCCTTATTTGTATAGTAAAATCAGCTAAGGTTACAACAATGCACAAAATGAATCACGGCTGTTAAGTATGCTGCTTAACAGCACGAAATGTTAATGAGTAGCAATAACATTTACATATTCTGGCAGTTACCTGCTGCTATTTATATACACCTGGTACAGTGGTCATCCGACAGAGAAAAATGTATACATTTTTAGTGAAGAAGAAGAAGAGTCAAATCCGAAATTGTTTAATACACAATATGTATGTATGTATATATGTGAATCTCTCTGTTATCAACTGTAGAGACGTAAAGGTAGCGCTAATTATCATCAATTGTACCATTCAACTACTCCACTTCGACAACTATTATAAAAAATTAATATTTCTTGCAGAAATTTCTTGGGTATAAAGCATATGGTAGCCAACGATCTTTGAGTCTAGATGAAACTTTAAATTCCCTGTAAAATTATAGCAGTACGCTGAAAGGGAGCCTAGATGAAAAAGTTATAACAGTACCCTCAACATAAAAAAATATTTCTTAGTGAATTTCGAAGATCAGTACATGTACTACTAAAGAATTTTCTAACTCCAAACCTAGTTGCCAGTCACAGGGTCAGCTAAAACACTATTATCGCAGTTAGCGCGATGTTTTGGTGGCTTATATAAATTCGTCCAAGTTCATTATTCAAATTTTTAGCTCTAAGGAAAAGGTTTTTCATACTTCTGCGCTTTCCTTTCTTGCTGGAAATATCTCCGTTAATAGCTTTTCAAAAAAATTACGCCATTAGGCGACACAAAAATTTCCCTTTCACACTATTAGAGGATGTTTTTACTGTTCCGCTACAAATTGGCCGATTTGCAAATTCCTGATATCTCAGTTCTAGTTTTGATGTGGCCGCTAGATCCATTTCTTCAGTAAATATGCAGAAAAATGAAGCAAAATCTAAAATTTTCCTTCCTCAACTATGGATTCTTTTTTTTATAAAATTCCCCGAAAATAAAGCTTCCTCCGAAATCCCTCAGCCGGAACGAATTTACAATCAAAAGCGGATAGTTTGCGAAAACTCTAGCCAAAGAAAGAAGAAGAAAGAAAGAATACATAGATGCCGGGTGAATGCGTTGGCAGAAACTTAGGAGAGAAGATAGACAAAACGAAATAGAGCGCTGTAAAAGCTTGGAGTTAAACAAACCAGGAACGGCAGATAGGCGAATCCAGCTGTCACGATGCACTCTTTCATATGCAATGCAACGTATATATACTCGTGTGCCAGTGTAAACATATCTATTTTCAATGGCGGACAGGGCTCAACTCCCCGACTAGTTCGTTTGTGGAAGAAACGCCGTTTCCACAATCAAGTCATTGCAGCTCAAACGGGCTAAAGTAACAACCGTGAGGGGCCAAAGGAAAAGTTAAGCGAAAAACGGTTAAATCAAATGCGCACTTAATTCGATCGTTGTTGTTGTTGTGAGCAACCTCAAAGAGCTAAAACGGCGAACTATAAATTGGAAACTAGGAAAGCAAAGCATTGAATTGCAAGCATACATTTCAACAGGCAAACTTTAGCGGAAACAATTCACAAGCATGTAAAGACATAGATACACATACATGCTCAACGGGGTCGATTCGCACGGAAATAAGCCACGTGGGTGACAGCACGTGATAATTAAAATTGTGATGAACTCACGCCTCGCATTCCCACCAGCAAACACGGTCAACAATCCGACACATAACGGTGTATCTTCAGCAGGTGAAGTCACGACAATTACAAATCCATCAGCAACAAATTAACAAGCAGGCAACAGCCACCAGCGCAGGCCAGTGCGGGAAACGCGCTCGTAACCACCACGGCGGCATGATGAAAGCGTCGAAGCGTTGAGGCGTGAAGTCAAAAGTAGCTAAGCGCATAAAAACGCATTAGCGTAGCATACTTTCGAGCGCGGGCATGCATTGGCGGTTGTGAAATTAGCTATGTGCTCGCCAGCGCGCGGAGTGCATATGCCCCGCAAGCATAAAGCATTCAACGGCGCGCACACACATACACACTCGCACTTTGGGAACTCGGCTTTGTGGTCTGGCGTTCACCGCACAAGGGCGACACTGCCAATTGTGGCACCCATCCAGCATTGGTAATGATGAGCATACGAGCGCGCTTACACAGGCACCTCTATGGAGCGCTCAAGGCAAAAAGCACTAGCTCTGATGATGAAACTAGGTCACAAACGAATTTTCCAACGGAGCTGAAGCTACATGAAAGTTGACAGTTTGATTTGAAGTGTTCGCATGTGTGAAAGCGTTTCTTCTATTGACACAAACAGTGTGACATTTATGTGGACGATTTCGAATTAGCCGAATTCGATCTTCTCTCTCGTTTTTTACTCTAAAAAAAAACACAGATGAGTTACATTTTATTCGGAAGAATTATGAAAGTTGTTGATCGCTTAAAATTTACGTAGAATTGAGCACATTGAACCCTCTGAGCAGCGAAAACAAAGCAAATACAAAAGAACCGCTAAAGAGAGAAAAACGTAGGAAAGAATTCATAAGCATTACGCTGAAATGTGAGACAAGAATTTTTAAATTCGTAAGTTCCACCAGAGCTAAAACAAGATCAATCGATTTGAGATATTTGTGCTCAATGTAAAAATGCTCTGAATATTTTTCTGTGACGAAAAGTCAAAAAGCGGCGGTCTTCAAAACTGAGCCAAAAGCCTTCTCTTATTGGGCATGGATATTTTATGAATTCGTTTTATTTTTCAATAAATTGATAAAACTGGCTAAACATTATCTAAAATATTAGAAATATAGAGCTAAAGGTTTATTCTTTAAGTGAGGTATAGGTTTGAAGGTAGCTCAAACAAGTCCTCAAGAGCACCTAAGGAGATTCTCGAAGGATTTTTTTGCCATCGGACAGATGTCTTTCTCCACGCTTCGCTCAACTTATGGTCATGGTCATCATAATCGGCCTACTGAGTGTACTGTTCGCCACACCATCACCCATCTTAAGACTAAATATTTATTATTGGATAATATTCAACCGAATAGACTACGTCCAGATGCAGTGAGGAAAATATAGCAGCCGTAGCTGAGAGTACACTAAGGCCGTGGAGAGTCGATTCGGCATCGTTCGTCGCAACTTGGACTGACGTTTGGAACTATGCATTTTACGTCGGGATCTTGAATTTAAACGTATAAAATACAGCTTGAGGAAGAATTGAAGCCGCTCGACCTTCCCAAACGACATCGCTTCGCTCTATGGCCTCTTGAAAAGTTCCAGAAAGATCCGACGTTTTTGAGACAAATTTTGTACGCCGATGAGGATCATTCTTGGCTCAATGGCCATGTAAACAAGTGGAATTATCGCATTTGGAACGAACAGCATCTGGAGAGATTCAAGAGCTGACATTTCACTTAGAGTAAACCACGGTTTGGTAAGGTTTTTGGGCCGGTGATTTCAGCAAGACAGTGCCACTTCCAACAAATTGCATCAATCAATGGATTTATTGAGTGAACACTTCGGTGAATAGATAATTTCACATTTTGGGTCGGTCGATTGGACACCAAGATCGTGTGATATCAACCATTAGACTTTTTCTTGTGGGGATATGTAAAGTCTAAAGTCTATGCAGATAGCCCCGATCCGATTCAGGCCTTGGAGCAAAACACCACGCGCGTCATTCGCCAATTACCAGTCAAAATGCTCGAACCAGTCATCGAAAATTGGACTCAACAGATGGACCATCTGACACGTAGCTGCGGCCAATATTTGAAAGAGATAATTTCAAAAAATAAGTGCCAAATAATGATCTTTGAAGTGATAATAAACATTTCTGTGTTTTTTCTTAAAAAAAAAAATAGGGAACCTAAATAGAGCACCCTTTATAATTGGTAGTTTAAAAAGTAGTATAGAAGAGATTATAGTGTAGACCCCTTCATCTATATTATATGTTAATAATTTATCTAATATACCATATATAACAAAAGTTATTAATAAATATAATATGAAGCCAATACATACCAATGTGTGTTTAATTAATAACTCCCAACGAACGTTTGAATGGAACGAATGCGATGTTCAAAGAAATGTCTTCAGAAGTGTGATATAAGAACCAGCTGTGCTGACGATCTAAAAATTGATGAAAAATGGAAAATCATATCAATACTTAACATAATTAAAATTAAAAAAAAAAACTTGTAGAATCTTGTAGAATTTTGTTAGGTTGGTTTATACAAGTATTACCTACCGAACGAAAAGCTGGCAGGGATGGCGTAAAAAATGGCACCTGTATTGTTTTCGCCTTCTGTGCGCGACAAATCATCAGCAACAACATGCGACGCGTGCGCACATCACACTTATACCAATCGGTGTCATATATGACCTCAGCAACTTTCAGGCTCTGAAAAAATATGGCAATATGAGGGTATTCTCAGTCTTCCTACTTGCAGGTCCAGGCTTACGCTTTCGCTGACATAAGTGCCGCCAATGCAGTAGAGAATCAGTTGAGTTAAAGCGGCGATGCTGTAGAATATGTAAGTCAACACGCCTACAGAAGAAGAATTCTGGAATGGAAAACGTTATGTGCGAAGAAAAGAAAATATTTTCTAACGTATGTATATACATTTTAAAATTAATATTTTTTCAATAAAACAATAATGATTTTAATTATAAAGAAAAAGTGATTCTAGAGAAGGTAATGTTAAAAGTAATTGAAACCGGTATTCGGTAATAAAGTAAATGATGAGTTAGCGTAATGCTTATGCTAATTATGGTATTTTTTTTTTAAATTAAAATTTACTGGTAATGGTATTTATACTTAATGCATTGTTTAGTCTAATTTAAATATTATTTAATAATAATTTTAATAATAAGACATTTTTGTAATGCAAATACCATTACTAATTATTTTAAAGTTAATAATAATGTAATGTAATGTATTTGAGGAAATTTTAATAATGATAATGGTAATGATTGTGTAATTTAAATGTATTGGTAATGGTAATTATACATAATGTAATGAATCGACTAACTTAATTATTAACTAAATTTTAGCAAAAGAAATACTAACAAAACTATATCAAAGTAATTAAGATTTAAATGTACTGATAATGATAATTACGCATAATGTATTGGTTTAACTATTTAAATTATTAGTTAATATTAATGGGAATATGTTTTGGTAATGAAAATACTAACTAAATTACCACAAAGTATTTATGGAGGTAATTTTATTGCCACTAACTGGAATTAGTGATGACTATAGCACTAGTAATTATTATAATGTAATTGTTAGTACTGATAATAGTTTCGGGAATGTTGTAATTATAATATTAATAATGATTATTGCAATGTTGACGTAATGCTAACATTGCATGATTGGTAATGGTAATTACATATGGTAATGGTAAGTAATTTCAGTAAAGTAATTTTCATAAGGATAATTATTTTAGTGATGACGCAGTGTAAGTATTTCATTAATGGTAATGGTAATTATAAAAATGTATTTATTAATTAATATTTAATATTATTTTCAAAAAAGTAATTTCAGTAACGATAATGCTGAGATCATTAAATATACAAAATATACAAAATATTTCTTAAGGTAATTAATTAATGATAATAGCATTGATAATGCTGATGTTATCGAAATTGAAGGTAGTTGCAAAAGTGTGACAAATGGTAAAATAAATTCAGTATTAATAGTAATGATAAGTGATTCATTGATAATAGCCATTGATTTTATTGTTAAGCCTTAAGATGTACAATTCTAGTTAGACGGAATCAAAGAAGAGATAAGGTTAAAAACCAAAGTGTAAGTATAAATTATCTGCTCTTATCTAGCAGTCTACAGATTTAGAGAGGTAATGTAGATGGTGAATCTTTCTTTCTTATGTCGGTATTGCGGTCGGTCTTCCTTATAAAAACTGGGTGTGAAATTTTACCACTAAATTAGTTCTAAGGTGTCTGAGTTACCCTACAGATAAACTCGTCCAAATTGAGTATTTTGTCGCAGACCAAATCTTAACCGATACTGAAGAGCAAAAATAATTTTAGGAGAAACTCCTTCAGAGCCGATATGGTTGAAGGGCTCAGCTTGCTTGTCCAGTAGCAACCGCTTTTAGAAAATTTTTTGCTGTTAATCGCAACAGAACTCTTGAACTAGTATTAGGTGCTTTATAACTACTAAGAATGAGATCATTTCTTACAGAATTAACGATTTTCTACCCAACTTGAACAGTTCGAAATTTTCTTGAAGTATCTTGCAACAACAGAATAGACTTCGATCCGTTTAGCAATATCTTTTAGTTCTACCAACTGTTGAAATGCGAATGAACCCAAATTTGATGAATCTGTTTGCCAATTTCATCAACTTCAAAAAAATTCAAATAGCAGTCTTTCTGGAGAACTCCCCACTACCGGCATATACATACATATGCATCTATAAGAGTGAGTGCAAAATGCAGCAATATTGAAAATAATTATAGAATATTGGTGCGCTGGTAGAAGTTACACAAAAGGAAGTTACTTTCTTGATAACAAAAGTTATGACGGTACACCAACAACAACAAGGCACCAATGGAAAGCATAATTCACAACACTTGAAAAGCACATCAGCAACCAAGTGGCTGCCGCACATGCAAACTCACCAACATCAAATCCAAAATGCTGAAGCACAACACCAGCGATGCCGAAAGGAAATGCATCAGGATGATGAGTGAAAATTCCGAAGCGAAATCGCTGCACAGATCGATGATTTTGTTGTGGCGCTCAACGAGCACCGCCAATCGATGCTGTATCCGCATATTTTGCGCCAACGTTGAGTGCTCCACTAGCAGCAACATCAACAACAACACGAGCAGGCACATGGCCAACGACCGAGGATACAACGAGGACATGCAAGTAAGAAAGGCAAAAGTTATAAGTGAGATGTGAGAATAGTGGATAATGTGAGGTGAGAGGCGGTGAGTGGTGTGTGTGGCGGCGGGGCAGTTTGTAAAAATTTTGTAAATTGAATCAATCACTATTTGGCGTTGACTTAGATGAGTGCAAGTCCAGTTAGTAAATTGTAAATTGTAGCACGCTTTGGCCAACACATGCTGTGGCATATACATATATGTGTGTGTGTGTGTCGTTGTTTGCGTGTGTATGTGTGTATATAAAGGAATATGTGGCTTAGAGATCGTGTATGTATAAAGCATATATCACAGATATATTTATGTTCACATATATTTTGAATCTGTATTAGGGTGGTCCTTAGGAATTTTTTTTTTTAATTAAGTTTACACCAATAAGAAAAAATTGGGTAGTCGAAAAAGACTTGTCGCATTTCTAATCAAACTTCCACATATTTTTTATTATATTTATAATGAACTTTGATAAACCAAATATGTATCATTATGGTCAACCACTTTTTGGTATTTTTCTGGTTTCTCGGCGAAAAACAACGAAAAGTTCTTAGTTCACAGGCTTCTCTTGAAGCCAACTCCATTAAGAAAAACAAATGGTAGTCCGATGGTGCAAGGTCGGGGCTTTATGGTGGATGCATCAAAACTTCCCAACCAAACTCTCCCAGTTTTTGCAGAGTCATCAAAGATGTGTGCGGTTTAGCGTTTACCTGATGGAAGACGAAGCCCTTTCTGTTGATCAGTTCTGACCGTTTTATTTTTCGATTGCTTGCCTCAATCTCATCAGTTGTTGACAGTAAAATGTATAATCGTTCACCAGGTGGAACAGCTTATAGTGGATGATCCTTTCCAATCCCATCAAACACTCAGCATAACCTTTCGAGGCGTCCATCTTGGCTTTGCAACCATTTGTTAAGCTTCACCATACACGGACCATGATCTTTTTCTCACGTTATTGTCGTATTTGATCCACTTTTTATCTCCTGTTACCATTCGCTTCAGAAATGGTTAGATTTCATTTCGTTTCAGCAAAGAATCGCAGATGTTAATTCGGTCCATTAAATTTTTCACAGACATCCCAACCCACACATCGACTTTTTCGACTACCCAATATTTACAAGAACGATAAGTTGTCGCAAGATATGTTTGTATGTACCAACCATAGTAATAGTTCAGTTTAAGAAATTTTTAACAAATGAAATCAGGTTATGTCGGGGCTTAAAAATCTTATCTTACAACAACCAATATGTTCTTGAACCGTAGTAGATAATTCATACAACGGTAACCGCACGTAAAAAAGCTTTTCTGAGACACTCGAATCTCTGAAGATCCTGAGACCGTCAACAAGATGAATTGGACCGATATTTTTTAGGCATAATTTACATCGCCTTCTAAGCCAATGTGAGACTGCAATTCAACTTCGAAGTACTCGTACATGACAGATAATAGTAGGATCGCACTCAAGGAACAATTTCAATGTTAGTCAAATGATATCAGGTTGAAAATGGGGGTTGATTGGCTTGAGGCAACACTGAAGCTATCAAATGATCTATAGGCTTTGAATTATTTAAGTTTATAGGCTTCTCGCAGACGTTGCCATGCCTTTCCAAAACAATCGTGATCGATCATACTGATTTTGAAGGAGCACCACAGTTTTGGCTACCGAAAAGTGTCACTGCATCGATGGTTTCTTGATTTGAGATATATCCGTTTCAAAAGCGTTTGGAAAAGGAGACTAAAGTTCATTTGGAATGGTGGCACGGTCGCTTTTCAGGTCCAGTCAGTGAAAATCATAGCATTAGTAGTGAGTAAGTGTACTCTGCTAAGTCCGACATTTCCCATTAATAACTTATTTGTAAAAAATATCGAACCACCCTAATGTGTTTGCGGCAATATGTGTGCACTGCGCCGGATAAGCAATATTATCTGGGTGCATACTCGTATGTTGCATATGTGTGTATGTATGTAAGCATTTTATTGCACCGTTTGTTACTCACGTTCTTGCAATTCAGCGAATGCGTTACGTATGTCATGTTGCAACATGCGAAACATCGCACTCGTGTACACACAGGCGCAGAGGAAGAAACCATCGACTGCGCTAAAAGTGAAAACCGTCATGGCACCGGAGAGCGTCAGCACCAGGTATGTAGCAGGGTAATATGGCCAATTGATGAAAATTTCCGGAAAACTGCAAATACATATGTACATATTTGTGGCAAGCATAAAAAGCAAAAAAAAAACATAACGGTACAGAAAATACGCACAATCAAATAGCACGGAGCAAGCACAAATTTAGAGAATAGTTTGCATGTGTGTGTGTGTCGGTGAGTGTGAGCAGAGTTGTGGGTGTGCAAATGTTCACATGTATGTGCGTGTATGTGTGTGGAAAAAAACGTAACTTTATGGGAGATTTATTGCATTTGTTGTTGCAATAACAGCTGGTTGTCATAAGTGATGACTTTTCATTTTATAAATTACTGGAAGCAGATTGTGCACAAAATTATACAAAGAAGAAACGCTGCAATAAATACAAAAAACTTAGAAAAATGTTGCTTTTTCAATGTTGCAAATTCTTTTTTTTTTTTTTTTTTTCTGTTGGATATTGGAAGAATATTTCTTGGTAAGTAGAAGAAAGCTTAAATATTACATATCTTTTAAATGTTTTTATGTAAACACATACATCCTAAATATGTAAAATTTCTCAAAACGAACTTCTACAATTCCGTCCAGAGATCAGACAAACCATTGTCAGTGTTCGGGGTATCTCGAATCCATTCAACTGTTGGAAGATCATAAATGAGTGCGGGATCCAGGACTGGAATTGTTTTCCTATTTGTTTACAACCTTCTTGGCAACTGTTCGGCTAACAATTTGCTTGAAATATTGTTTCCAATAGAATCCGACAACTTTAACCGCATAAGCGGTGTCTACGCCAATAAAGAAGAATGGAATCACGACTACGGAATCATTGAAAATATTGTAAAAGTTTTTCGGCGAGTCTATTTTATCACGAAAACAACTATTTCAGTGGCACAAAGCATTCATTAAAGGTCTTGATATCATCGTAAACTTCTCTTCCAACCCTAATAATGTTGATGGTTGAAAATTGTTGTGTCGGCATCAGGAAGATACCGGAGGATCTTAACATCTGTAATGGACCGACTAAACGCTTTTGATTAATGTTTCGGGTACAAAGCGACTCAAAGCTGGATTTGAAGACACAGTATTGACGGTCTGACTTTAAGTAATAACTATTGTAAGAAGGAATTTTATCCGAATTTCAACCATTCTTGATAGAAAGAGCACCGTGAGCGTGAATCTTTTTCAAAGCCTTCTTTATCGCTCTAGATCAGCTGTAGACTGCATAGTTTCTGTAGAAAAAAATGTATCTGTGGTTCATTCGTGAACAGAGTAGCACTTTACCTGGCTAAGACGTTAACTGGACAAAACTCCTCAAAATTACTTCGAGATGTTAACAACAGCCGCTTTCGACAGGACGAGAAGGAACCCTGCAAGCTTCCTTTGAGCAACACCAAAAACTCCTTTAGGACCTCAATAACCGCAACGTTAGTTCTACTTTCACCAGACTGGATGAGGAAGCGAAGCGTATTAATCGGGTTGTAAACGAAGAAGAGGCGAAATATTTCCAGTCATTAAACAAACAGTAGTCGCACTTGCGACTTGGCTCCCACGTCACTGTTGACAATCATAACATCGAAGTCGCAACAACAACAATGTCAGACTCGAGATCCAACGCAGAATAACTCTTGCCAACAGGTGTTACTTCAAACTAATTCGGCAATAGACTAGTAAATTTCTCAATCGACGAACAAAGGCCAAACTCTACAAGTCACTCATCATCCCCGTCGAGCTTTATGATTAAGAAGCATGGACAATGACAACATCTGAAAAGTCGACGTTACGAGTTTTCGAGAGAAAGGTTCTGCGGAAGATTTATGGTCCTTTGCGCGTTGGCCACGGCTAGGTCACGTCGTCCGAATGAATGAAAACACTCCAGCTCTAAGAGTATTCGACGCAGTACCCGCGGCGCAGTAGAGGAAAAGGAAGACCTCATACAGTTGAAAAGACAAGGAGGAAAAGAACCTGGCTAAACTTGGAATCTTCAATTGATGCCGAACAGCGAAAAAGAGGAACGACTGGCGCCAACAAAGAAAGAACCTGCTAAAGACTCCTCTTTGGAAATATTTATCTTTCTAGTAATTACAAAATAAACTAAATTTCAGGGTTCGTTATTTTCTGTAGTTTTAATAGAATCAGAGATTATTCTGAACCAGCAATCGCCACTGCCAAATTAAACCCCTGTTGACATGCCTTCCAGGTCACCAATCATAGTCAACCCAACATTTTCTATAACAGTGAAATGTCCATATATAGTATAAAAAATCTACGCTAATACCACAACTTCTCAAACCTTTGCACTACGCGGTCTGCCTTTAACAACCTGCGGTCAAGGATAAGCCTTTAAGCTAAAAGAACTCTCACTTTTCTATATTCGAACGGTTTTATAAGCCTGAAAATAACTTTGCAATTAAGATTTAATGCTCAGCGCGAGTTGCAACAGAAACGGAGTGCGAAAAAAACTACCAAAATAATGCATAAGCTCACTTACATAACATTGAAGGGCAATAACAGCTCGACTTCCAGCGACTGCCACTTGTAGTAGCCCATTTTCAGCAGCGGCAAAATGTTGAAAAATGTATTCGTTACCGAACCAGATAAGAGCAGCACAAAGGACAACGCGGAACCAAACGAGGCCAGTGGCTCCACGATGCGGCGCTTTTCGGCGCTGGTATCTGTGGTGTTGCGAAGTAACAAATGTGGAATAGAAAAGTTACACAAAAACAACATTGCTGCGGAGGCACTACGCCAAAATTAGGGCACATATGCACACGGATATTTGGATTGTACGAAAAAATTTGCAGGCTGCGGTGTGCATATGTAAAGGGAGGTTCATAAGGTGAGTTTAATCATTTCGGAACTCAAGCGAAAAAATCGGCGGCTCTTGGTGTCTCTCAAATAAAAATCATCAGCTTTAAGGTCGCGCCGAATCAGTGATATAACATTCTTTTTTACAGAAGTGAAAGATTGTCCGAGCCCATGTTTGCGATCTCCGAGCAAGAAACATATATTAAGCCTCTATCAACCATGGAACTGAACTTAACCTATAGGTTATTAGATTTAGGCCAAGTTTATCACGACTTCAAACATTTCCATTCAGAGTCCCCGTTTTCGATTTCCATCCAAGAAATACTATATATATATATCAACGCCAAAACAGTGATATACCACTTTATTTTACTTGAATCAAAGATCGTCTGAGTCCACGTGTTCGATTTCTATCTAAGAAATAGTATATATCACCCTGTAACGGAACTTATAGGTTATTAGATTTTGGCCAAGGATATCACGACTCCAAACAGAGTCCCCGTTCTCGACTTCCATCCAAGAAATATACATCAAGCGTCTATCAGCCGTGGAACTTAACCTAACCCATAGGTTAGGCTCAGTCCAAGATACGGCAGTAACAGTTGGAAAAAGATGGAGACCACAAGTATGCTTGACTCACTTAACAGTCTCGCTAACTTACTACCCAAACTAGAATCCAACAGGCACAGTGGAAACCTCGTTCTGACAAAAAATTCACTTTAATGGAAGCACTTTCCTTATGAATCTTGAAAAAGTTGTTCAACTTCGCCGTTGATTTTCTACCATAATTCTCAGAACCCGAAAAATCAAATGTTTAAAAGCCACTTTAGGAACCACCCTTTACGCGTTAGGGCACTGAGGCCCGCAGCACTTACCTAGCAACAACAATTGGTGCATACTATTAATCACATGTTGCCAACGCTTTTGGCGTCCAAAAAATATGGTCATCTTCAATAGTGAAATGACCTTGGTAATTCCCGGACAGAAAGCCTCGAGCGCGCTAAAAGGATCGTGCAAATAAACGAAACCGTAGGAAACCTCACCGAAACCGCCGACGGCCACGGCAAAGGTATTCACGCAGAAACGCAACGCAGTTAGCCATGAACGATGCCGATTAGTTGACTGTGGCCAAAAACCGGCGACGCGGGCCGAAAAGCGCGGAATGCGAAAGAAGCTGCGTTCGATGGGCACCTGTGGACCCAACAGACGGCGCATCTTATGACAGCTGGACAGCTAATGGCAACGTGCAAAGTGGTTTGCTAATTTCAAGGCTACAACGAGTATGTGTCAGCAGCAATGCGTGGCTTTTAACGTTCGAAATGCGTGGACACGAATGTTGCTAATCGAACTGGCGCCATTTATTTTATAGCGGCACTTGACTGCGCGCGTCGTGCCGTAATTAGGTGAAAGCAGCATTATTAGCTGCTGTTACATGCATGGGTTACGCCCACAGGCTGTAATTACTAAACACATCTACATGAAATTTATATAACTACGTACATGCGTGTGTGTTTGTGTGGCAGATAATCATAGTGCATGCCTGAAAGTTGTGTAAGTTCTAATGTAGTTCGCCCGCCGGATTTCAAATTTATAATAATGCTTTCAAAATCATAAATATATTTCATTCAAAATTCGTAATTTCCATTCAGCGGCGAAACTTTTAATTACAAAAACAGAGAAAAGTTCATAAACATTTACAGGGTTCAGAGCGGCCAGCTTTTAGCTTGTATGTGATGGTCGTTTTTGGAGGTCGCGAAGGCTACGATTAAAAAAGCTACCTATAAACACAAGGAACGTGAGAGAAACCCACAGAGCTACACCAATTGAACAATTTAGAGATTAAGTAAATACGAGTTGCTCTAATTGAGTGCATGTTTCCATAGGAGATCCGATTTAGTAGATTCTATCAGCAACATCCATTTAGTTTGGTTTGAATACGAAAAACTCATTAAAGTTAAGAAACTTTTCATGAGAACATATTGTTTGCCGAGATTATAGAATTATAGAAAAGCCGGTATTCCAAGTGTGCCGGACTTTCCTATGTTTTTGAATTAAAAGTAAAAGTCTTCTTTAGTTTTTCAGTCTTAGACCAAATTTTCATACGCATTCTGTAACTTTGTACATAAAAAAGAATGCTGCATTCACACTAAATTTTAATTTTCGAAAATTTTATTTTGCTTTCAGTCATACCTTTTCCTTCATGCTCGTTTTCGATCCTTTGGAGAGTGGCGAATCGAGCATAACACGCATAAATCATAGTCAAAAAAATGGTATAATTTCGGTGAACCAAGTAGAGGTACTTTTTTCAATAGCCCTTTTTTGACAGATCACGTGTGAGTCGTATCAAACTGTCATGTTATTTTTGTTGAGTTTTGTTTGGCCTTTTATAATAGAAAGACTGACACCTGAACAATTTATACAAATTACGAAAATTCACTTTCTGTTAAGAGTGCATATCGCGCGTTTCGCCCAACTCAAGGCCAATATAATCGGTCTCCTGAGCGTACTATTCGCAACACCATCACCCATCTTGAGCTGAGTCTCAATTAATTATTGGGTTTAATTCATTTTGGAAAATATTCAACCGAATAGACCACAGTGAAGAAAATATAGCAATAATAGTTGAGAGTGTACGCGAAGGCTATGGAGAGTTGGTTCGGCGCCGTTCTAACCAGATCATACTGACGTTATTCACGGTTTGGGCCAGTCGATTGGTCCCCAAGATCGTAAGATACCACGCCGTTAGACTTCTTCCTATGGGGACTTGTAAAATCTAAATCCTATGCGGGCAATCCCGCTTCGATTCAGGCTTTGGATTTAAATCGAAAATCCGGGCTCAACTGATGGACTATCTGAGACGTAGCCGCGGCCAATACTTGAAAAAGATTATCTTCAAAAAATAAATGCCAGAGAATGTTCTTTCGAATTATGATAAGCATTCTGCATTAAATTTGAAGTCTCTGTGTTTTTCATTTAGAGAAGTAAGGAACTTCGATAAGGATTATCCTTTAAAAAATCAAGTAGAAAGAAGTACAATAGATGCTTTTTGTAATAGGTATCTGGCGCAAGCAGGCACGTACTTTCGTACTTGAACTTCACAGACAGTTTTGAAATGCTTGACTCAGTTTTGTTGGAGCAGCTGTCAAAGATGAACACCAGCAAATAATAGTTTTTTTTTCGAAAACGCAAGCAGGCGGCTAAAAATATAAATAGTGTTTATGGTCCTGAGACAGGCAGGCCAATTGTCGAAAATATCGATAAAATAATGGAAATCGTCTGACCGTCATTTAAATCTTACTGGTGATAAGAAGTAGATCACGACGTTGTCAAGCGAAAACTGTCGAAAACATTGGCCAAGTCGACATTGACGGTCAGGAAAGTTTTTATATGTGTTTGATGAAATTGGCAAGGAGTCGACTATTATGAGAAACTCTCCTACGGTCAAACTCATAATTTGGACTTATGTTTGTATACTGTCGATTCGAGCGTCTGACAAAAGCTCCATCAGGATCGAGAAGGACCACCCCGAGGCGTTCGATACCAAACGAGGTTTCAGGCTAGGCGACTCTCTTTCATACGACTTTTCAATCTAGTCTTGGAGAAAGTAATTCCAGCTGCAGAACTATATAGAGAAGGTAAAATCTTCTATAAGAAGAAAGCAATCGTTCAGAAGCGCCCAGCTGTAGCCAATAGCAAAGAAATTGTTTTCCATTGTTAAAGTGATTCGCCAAAAGCACCAATAGTTTTGTATAAATACATCTTATAGTCTTATATGTCACCAAGTGACAACTGTCCTTTCTGAAGAGAAATCGTCTGCCCCAATTTTTGTTAGTAGGAGGATATCTATGAGTGTAGCTTTATAAAATTATCCTCAAATTGAGAGCAAGTTCTCGAACAAAAAAGTGCATATTTTAGCTAAGTCGGACCTTTCTAACTAAGCTACATAAAATCTGCAGTTTAATACAAAAATAATGGATTTATTTTGTCAGACTATATAGATTATATAGTTTATATAGGTGAAAATATTAAATAATATAGGAAATGTGTATGAGATCTGCATTTATAAAATAATCGTTGGTTAGGTGACGTCTCGATCCAATTAACACAAAAATATTGAGTCAATGATCCGATTTGCCTTATATTATATGTATGTATTTGATAATTGATGCATTGAATAAGCACAAAAATAGTTAAGAATTGAGTGTCGGAAATCACCAGACTTCACTTCAATATCGTCAATAAATTGATGATAGCTCTTTGAAGCACCACACGCCCACCTTTTCCATTATTTGTTGCCACAACAATGCTAAATTGAATTGAAAATGTTAAACTATAAATTTTTCTTGTGACTTCAATATTTTAATTATTGTTTTCACAAAATAATTGTTTACTTGTGTAATTTGTTCTTTGTTTGCCTATAAACTTATTAAATATTTAATTATTCTATGCGTGTGTGTTGTTGTCTATGCACTTATGTCATAAGTACAAATGTGTGCATGTATGTATGTGTAAGTGTGTGGTAAATATGGTTGGCTTAATTAAATTTTCCTTTGTACTAATGCAAACACAAAGACCTGCGTGTTTGTGTGCGTAAAGTTTTCTCAAGCGCGCCCACTATTTGTACTTACTGTTTAACTGCCGAGGTTTGTCTGCAAAGTATGAGCTCTAGTTGAGAAAGAACTCACTTGTGGATGTCGCTATATGTGAGTATGTGGGAAAAGTATGACAATAGACAAATGTATTTTCTTTTTAAACTAACAATTAGTTATATAGTTATACTTTGAAAGAAAAGTTACTTTTAGTACGAGGTATGCCTCGAAAGTTTGCAGTTTAAAGTTCGAGGAGTTTGGAGCACTAAAGCAATGCTTATTGTTTCATCTCATATAATGAATATTCAAACATATCGAGTTTGCTAAATATCCTGACTGAAATGTGTATATCAGTAGCTGGTAAATACAAGAAGTCTATCAGAAGGTAGAAGAGGAAATCGACAAAAATATTGAATCACTTGTCCGATAGTGAATACAGAATATATGTAACATTATTTTATTGGAGCCACTTTGCTAAGTCCACCAGACAACATCGGCATTTTCTTTGCATTTAGAAGCTTTGAAGGGACATTTTCTCATCGTTCTCGGCGAACTTGGTTTCAACAAGACAGTCCCACTTTCCACACATCGCATCAATCAATGAATTTATTGAGAAAATGCTTCGGTGAGCAGATAATTTCACGTTTTGGGCCGCTCGATTGGCCACAAAGATCGTGTGATATCGACCCGTTAGACTTCTTCCTGTGGAGATATGTAAAGTCTTAAGTCTATGCCGACAATCTCGGTTCAATTCAGGCCTGGGGGCAAAACATCCCGCTTGTCATTCGCCAGTTATCAGCCGAAATGCTCGAGCGAGTCATCGAAAATTTTACTCAACGGAGCGGCATCTGAGCCGTAGCCAAAGCCAACATTGGAAAGAGATAATCTCCAAAAAAAAAAATATATATGCCAAAAGAATGTTCTTTCGAACGATAATAAGTAAATTTGAGGTTTCTGTGAGTGTTGTGTAGTGAACCTCGAAGTGGATCACCCTTTACAACGGAGAGCTTACTGTGGTGGATTAAGATAGACCGAAAAAAGCAGAAATATAGGGGGAAAGTTGAACACGAGCAGGAAGAAGGCTGGTTTCTAACTTAAAAAACAAGAACAAACTGAACCAAAAGCTGTGTAGATTTGCAAAATATTCCACATGGGAACAAATGCTCATGGAAAATAACACAGCTAAAATTTTTTTGGATAAAGATATCCTTGCCTTTCGAGATATTCCATAACACGAAACTGACAAAAAACTATTCATCCATGGTATTTCGAATGAATGCCCACTTGTTGCAAACTTATACTGTCAATAGCACCCTAGTATTTCAATATTTCCACACGCATTATTAATTTGCATGCAATTAAAATTTGATGCGCACAAGATAAGTCGAAAAGAGATTAAACATAAATGTAGTCACATTTAATTGGCTTATTGACTTAATATTGGCATAATTAAATCAAACTAAAGAAAGTAAGATATTTAAATACTTTTTTTTAAACATTATGCAACATTGTATCTGCATTTGTTGCTGTGCTTGTGATTAAAGTAAAGGTGATTATGCATTCATTTCAATAAATAATCCCGTAATCAGATAAAAGTCACTTCGGTTTTTCTCATTAAATATTTGGCTAACCGATTGTGTCAATTTATATAATAGTTGCGTAAGGCGGATTATTTCTATATTTGGCTATGTTTATGGAAGTTTTGTGTGTTTGAGAAACGAATCTGACGGCAAATGCGTTTTACGGGGCTTCAAAAACAAATTTTTTAAACATTTTTGCTTTAATATTCGAGTAAGAACTTAAGGTGCGGCTTAGACAAACAAGCGAAGAATTCTGCCAAATCAGCGAAATTATCTTTTGCTGTTTACTTTTGAGGTTAACGCATTGAATAGAGTCAATAATTTTTCAATGAATTTTAGCCAAGAATCTAAAAGTAAATATTACCCGGTATTTTAGAAAAGTGTGCTGTGAAGTGTGAATATTTTCCCTTACGTATATATTAAGAAATTCTTATCAGTTTTACTACCTCTAAATTGACTACAGGTGGACATATTTAAATGAAATTCATTTGAATAAAAATTTCGATTTGGAATTTAGAGTCACTGTGAAATTTTAATATACATATGTAAATAGTAAAGTGCAAGCCCTCGGCAAGAACAGAGAGCGAGAGATGTTACCGAACAATGCCTTATAAATCGGCCGCATTGGGCAAGAGAAGAGAAGTCGAGACATAACGCCCAAATGAACGAATTCCTCAAACTACTTGAGAAGATCGCATCAATTGAGGAGGACCCAAAACAGTCTCTCACACATCGTTCTCCATCATTGGGCATCTCTGTGACGTCATTAGGGCGAATTTTGTGAAAAGATCTTGGCCTACATCCTTACAAGATCAAATTGAAGCCACTTGAAACCAGAATAGTTGTATGTTCGTGAACCGGGATGAGCAACAACTTTAAAATGATCCGGGTTTTCATCGAAAAATCATCTTCAGCGATGAGGCTCATTTCTGACTGAATGTCTTCGTCAATAAGATAAATATTCTTTATTTATCCACACATACTCCATGAGATACCATTGCATCTCGAAGAAATTATGGTACGGTTTGGTGCGGGTTATGAGCCACCGACGTCATTGGGCCTTACTTCTTCGGTGAAGATCAAGACCGGCACGTTACTGTAAATGGGTATCACTACCACACAATGATAACCGAATATTTTTTGCTTAATTTGAATGATATGGATTTGAGCAGTTGACGCCGTCAGACTATTTTCTGTGGGACTACGTCAAGTCTATGTTCTATGTCAACAAGCCAGCGACGACTGATGAGCTTCGTACGAATAACGAACGTGAAATTGCAGCAGTATCGGCCGATTTATGCTTAAAAACCGTCGAAAATTGGGTTCAGCGTCTGGACTTCTGCCGCACCTGTAAGTTGACCACAGCGAATTTGTCCTAAGACGTCAAGAGAAGACTTGGAAAGAAATTTAGCAGCATTAAAAAGGCAGCTGCCGAGAATGAGGACTACTGACAAATAATATCGATAAGTTGGAAGATCGCTATAAACGGTGTGTTAAGGCACACATGCAGAAAAATTTAAAAAAGGATCAACAAATTGTAACAGTTTAAGTATCTTTCCATCGTCTCTCTAAATTTCCAGTCAGACCATAAGAAGCTCAGTAAATACCAATAAGCGTGCACTGAATAGGTATGAGATCACATTCATTTCAAGTGAATGCTGCTCTTGTTGCATACCATTTTCTATACTTTTCGACTTTAACTTCTCTCTGCCTCTACTAAGTGTTTCAATCATAACGGCATTTTTTTTTAGATTATCGGCCGCCTCAGAATTTTGGCAAAAGCTATGCCAAAGTAATTTAGAAAGCAATGAAATCTCCGTTTCCCAAACAGCCGGAAGAAAACAATTTCATAGCTTTCTCACCAACAATCGGCTACGGAAAAGAGTCTAAGGATATAAAGTATCTATGCCAAGCCGGCTCTTATGCATACTTCATAGGAAAATTGACAAAATTAGCTAGTCAAAGGAATGGCCTGACACACAGCGCAAGCAGCCGGATGACCGATTAAACGTTGCCACACGCAAGCTCTTGCTTGTGTTTGTGTGTGTGCGTTGGTGAAAATGCCTTCGAAAACAAGTACTTCGAACAATTTTGACCCCAAAAATCATGCATTGATGTCAAGTGATATTTAATGGGGAATTGGTGTCAAATGGAATGACATGGCCTGAAAAGTGCCTTTGGAGGGCTTTAAAATGCCGGGTGTGTGTGTATGTGTACGCATAGACGCGTGCTGGCTTGTCTTTCACAAATCAAAGACCAAAATTTCGAATGCTGCACCCTCGCCCTGTCGGTCACTCTGGCATTCTGTCACTTTCATCAAGTTATCGCCAAGACGTAGGAGAACAATATTGAGGCACAGCAGATTGCGGGTGGCCAAACGAGTCGGCTGTAAACAAAGCATACCGTTATGCATGAGAATCAAACCTATAGGTATATTATGCTCATGTATGTGTGTGTGTGTGTGTTATGGGTAATAATCATGGCAGAGCGTTAACAACACATCAGTGTAGGGCGACACTTTTGGTAACATTCCTATACACGGGCAACACGCTGCACAGAGATTATGCTGTAATTGGACTATATGTGTGGAACTCCACAAATAGGCGGGCATGGCTAAATCAACACAGCTCGGCACTACGATCAGTTATATAGTATATACTCTGTGCCCAAAAATAAGGTGACATTGTATTTATTTTGAAAATTCTTTATTTATTCTTCCAAATCAATTTCATCCCCTTCAAAGTAATCCCCTCCCGATGCAATGCACTTATGCCAACGGATTTTCCAATTTTCGAAACACTGATTGTAGTCACTTTCCGGGATGGCCTTCAGTTCCGTCTTCGCTGCGGCTTGAATATCCTCTATCGTATAAGAACGGTGTCCCCGGAGCAGTCTTTTGAGCTTGGTGAACAGCCAGAAGTCGCACGGCGCCAGATGAGGTGAATACGGTGATTGAGGAACGATATGGGTTGAGTTTTTGGCGAAGTGATCACGAATTACGAGGGCAGTATGGGATGGTGCATTATCGTGGTGTAAAAACCAAGAATTATCTTTCCACAATTCCGGCCTTTTTAGGCGGTTAGCGTTACGCAAACGACGCATAACGTTCAAATAATATTCCTTGTTGACTGTTTGACCAGTTGGAAGGAATTCATATGTACAACACCACGATAATCGAAGAAAACAGTCAACATGACCTTGATTTTTGAGCGACTTTGGCGCGATTTTTTTGGTCTCGGCTCTCTTTTGGCACGATATTTGCTTGATTGATCGGTTGTTTCGGGGTCGTAAGCATAGATCCAAGTCTTATCGCCAGTTATAATGTATTTCATGACACCCTGGTAGTCGGAAAGCATCGTTTCACACACTTCAAGGCGACGCCTTCTTTCCGGAAAATTCAATGTTTTCGGTACCAGTCGAGATTTGACGCGCTTGAGGCCCAAAGCATCCTTCAAAATGGTATTGGCTGAGCCTTTCGATATGCCAACTTCATCAGCAAGGTCTCTAATTGTTAATCGACGGTTTTTCAACACCAAATCATTGATTTGTTGAACGTAAGCTTCGTCGGTTGAGGTTGATGGTCGCCCTTTACGCTCTTCGTCTTCGACACGTTCACGGCCGGCTTGGAACTCACTATACCACTTGTAAACATTTTTTTTAGACATAGCCTCATCACCAAAGGCTTTCTGCACCATCCTCAACGTATCCGCAGCAGAAAATTGAATCCGTAAACAAAATTTAATGCAAATTCTTTGCTCAACAAATTTCGACATCGCAAAAAACGAAAAACTCACTTTTAGCAGCTCAGAAAACGACACGTATTTCAAACACTAATGAATATTTTGACATGAAATTTGACATAAATGTGACTGACAGTACTACCAACCTAAAAAAAAAATAATTCTCCAAATCCTTCGACGCGCGCAGTTTAAATTCAAATGTCACCATATTTTTTGGGCACATTATGTTTACCTTATAGGGCCTCCGAGGTTCCCTTTTGAGCGTTACAAACTTCGTATCAGATTTAAGGGGTTAGGGGTAGTTAGAATTTTCAAAAAAAAAAAATATTTTTTTTGCATTTTCGTTAAGTGTAATAACTCAAAAATATTTTCTGAAAATTTCATGTTTATCCGATAATTAGTTTTTGAGCTATTCGACAAATAACAAAGAGAGCTCGTGCACTTCAAAGCGCTAGTGTGAAACTTTAAACGAGTTTTTCTCAAAACTGTGTTTTTTGAACTGGTGACAAGTGTAACTCGAAAACTGCTCAGTAGATTTTAATGAACTTTATACAGCTTTTAGAATACATAATATACTCGGGCCTGATCGAAGGAATTTTTTTTTCAAAAATTTCGATTTTTTTAGACCAATTAACTGCTGATTTTTTTCCAAAAATTTAGAAAAAAATTTCCTGAGGCCGCCATTTTGTTAATTTTTGAAAAAAAAAATAAAATTCTTCGATCAGGTCCAGGATTATCTATTTATAAAACTATTTTTTTTTTTTGTCCGATTGATTTTAGATGACTCTCCAAGGACTTATGGTTGTCACCGCAAGTACCTTTTTTGGAACTGGGTCAACAAAAACAACTATAACTTTGAAAATTAATTTTTTTTTTTGAAATTTTCGTGACTTTAAGTCAACACATTCTATAATAATGCCATATTACTATATTTGTAAAATAACATGATTTAAGAGCAAAAGAAAAGTACTGAAAATTCAAATTTATTTGTACCTCTGACTACCCCTAACCCCTTAATATACACTGTTCAAGGTATAAAAATAGTTGAAATTGGGAACTGAGTGCTTATATGCTTTCAAGAGGTACCGGCCGAGCTTTGTCCTTCCTTTATTGTTTCTTCAACTGAGGAAAAGTAAACTAAATCCCATCAAGCCATAATGTGCGCATTCGTAGGGTATTCATAAGGCGTAAGACATTTATTTTCCATTCGTTAAGGCGTGATATTTGATTCACTGTATTCTATGAGAATTGATCGCAAAGACAAACAATGTACAAACATAAAGAGTTATTAACCATGATCAAATTTCTCATAGGTAGAGGTCCTCTATGGCCACAGGCCCTCTTATAGTCCTGCTTAAACAAAAACCAACCTTAACAGTTCTGTTCAAAGAAAGCTATTCCTCACAGTAATGCTGAACAAGTCTGAGATAGTAATATTACTTATGTTAGTTGGGCTGCACTATGATCTACATATATTCATTACCTACCCTAAAGATAGGCTCGATGCATACAGCTCATCATTAATACGCAATATGGCCACAAGCTATTAATCCAGTCAACCTGCTAGTGTTGCCGCCAGAAGAAAGCCAGGAACAAAATGAGGGAATAGAGTATATTTGCGCCAGTGAAAGGGGTGAGCTAGTTATGTCACTAAACAAAAACAGTGCGAGTAACTAGAATTTACATATTTATGAGTAGGAGTTGGTCTTCATTGCTGATAGTCCAGTAAAACTGAGTTTTTCATGAACCAATACGGGTAAAGTGGGATTGGACAAAGATTGACTGACCTTCAGTGAACATTTTAACACTAAAATTTAAAGAAAGATTCTGAATACTCGTAGTTAGTAAAGGTGTACTGAATACGGTTATTTTCTGTGTTATCAATCATAATCCATCTCCAGCAAATAGGCCCATTGTATCGGTTCACGAAACTTATTTTAGTATGGGGCGATGACACTTGTGTAGAACCAATACCTAATGTGTGTGTCGTAAATCACACCTTCGAGCAATAGCTTTTCTGCAGGAGTTCATGACTCGAAAGGCCCTGAAATCCTGCTCCCAATGTGTTCTCCTCGGCTTAGTTTTTTGTTTTGGATAATCTCGAAATATTTGACAGAGCTCGATAATACAATAGCTGTGCAATTCAAAGAGATGGGATTTAATTGTGAAATGTTTGCCTTTCTTGATAAAAGACAGATTTCTGTTTTCTCCGGATTAATAGTAAGGCGAAAAGCATCAATAATGCATAATGTGATGCTTTAATAATGCATAAAATTGGCAAAGCAAAGAGCGTCCATTGCATATATCCTGATAACATTAACAGAGTATACAACATCTTTGAACGATACTGCTTGAAGGAAAAGTTGGCAAAGATATTCTCGAAACTAAGCTATAGATGGCGCTACCGATTCAAGAGAAGCTTTCTACCAACAAAAGTTGCCAATCAAGTTTTTTCAGCAGTTTTCGTATAACAAAACAAAATCAACAACAACAAAAGTCAATCTTTTCAGAAATTACTCATTGTGGCCACATAACTTTTGATGAAAATTCTAGCCCATAATTTCGAGAAGAGTATCCTAAATGCCAACTTTCACAAATTGAATCAAATGAGTTGTGACTGCCAGTGCAACTCTGTTGCATGCTTACGCACTACAAATTTCAACGAAAAGAATTTTCAACCAAAAACATGTCTGCTTTTCATTCACTGTCGGTTGCAAGTGGCAAATGGAGGCATGCGTTGTTGTTGTTGCTGTTTCTGTTGCCACTTATTTGTTACTTGTTAGTGGTGTCACAACTGCACGCACCATTCAAGTAGCTGTAGCTGTAGCTGTTGGTGTATATTTTCGAAATTGTCGCTGCTGCAACAGCAATTGCCACTCTTGTCGATGGCGCTCGTTAATGGCGGGGTCAGTTGGAGGCGGCCGGCTTGGTGGGAGTGGAGTCGGCAGGCAAACAGCAAAAACATACAATTTGCATAGTACATAATTTCGCCATTGGCACACGACAATGTTGTCCTCAAAAGGACAACACGCACTGCGTGCAATTTCAAATTCACCCTTCCGCACAATCACCCACCCCCAGCAGCACGCACACTTCTAGCACTCTTTCGGCATTTCCAGTCAAAATTACCACATACATATATACACAAGCGCACGTGTGTATGTGCTTATGTACTTATGTGTTTGCGTGCAAATGAATGTGAAATGCTTTATGTCCACTTGATGGGGTTAAGAGGTGTTTACTCGCTTTTGCCGCAACCTCCGTAGCCACGTCACCACTGCCCTGCTGGCAAAGATGTTACAAATATACACGCGTACACTCACACACACACACACTTGTTTTTCACTTTTCACATAGTTTGCCGGCCATATTGGCATTTGCACGCACCAAAAATTGCGAAAAAATGCGTTTCACGGTTGTCTGTTGCCTGAAGCAGCGCAATGTTGCGTATACGACATGTGCACCCGCCATTCAGGCTGAGGAAATGGTACAGCGCAATATACGCTTATAAGCAATATATATAAAAGTCATTAACTAATTATATAAAGTGAACAAATAGAAAGTTAAATTAAATTAATTAAAAATATTTAATTCAAGTAGTTTAAACCAAATTAAGGGACTCACCTAGTGTGTAATTAAAAAAAAAAAAAAGATTTTTTATATTTCATCATACCAAGTATCTTAGGTAGGTAGTTTTGGACAGCAGACTGCTATGGAAGTACAATGTGGAAGAAAAAGTGAGGAAGATAGCGACTGTCTCCCTCCCTCATGCTTTGGTATTACACAGCTATTGTTAGACCAATTCTGCTCTCCGGTGCAGTAGCATGGTGAGCAGGCGTACGGAAATCCACCTACCAGAAGCTAATGGAAAGGGTTTAGAAGCTCGCTGCACTGTGAATGACAGGAGGTTTAAGAACAACTCCAAAGACGGCTCTTGAATTGGCACTAAACCTGCCACCCATAAACCTCTTCGCTGAAAACTTCGCGGCGGCGCGACTACTGATTGTTGGAAAATTTACTTATAGAACCTTCGAGCATAGCTCCGTGGATAATGCAGGAGTTGAGTTGGGCAAACACCGACTACATGACCCCACTTTTCCACTGGGAAAGAAGATTCAAAGTAAACATAGAGAAAGATAGCTGGTGTCAAGGTATGAGCTACGCGCAACACTTTAAACATCTATATGGTTGGCTCGAAAATGAACGATGGAGTTCCTGCTGAAATATACTGTCCATAGTTACGCATAAGGCAACCTTTTAAGTTGCCGGATCACTGCAGTATATTTCAAGCTGAGGTTTTTGCTATTGCCAAATCCGCGGAGCTGGCCTCTAATGACCCCGCAGGCAATTGCAGAGTCAACATCTACATAGACAGCCAGGCAGCAATCAAGGCAGTAATATCGTATCGCATAACGGCCACAAGTGTCGTGGGAAGCAGGGCGGCAGTGGAAAATGTTGCCAGAAGCAAGCAACTTCAGTTCTACTGGGTGTCAGGCCACAAAGACATCGAGGGCATTGAAATAGTGGACGAGATTGCCAAGAATGATGTACGGCTAACATCCGAAAACGTGATCAACGTTGGGAAACATTGTCTATACGACGATCTTGACAAAAGCATGGCAAAGAAAATTAAAACACGATGGAACGAGCTATCTAATCGTTAAATAGAGTTCTATATTAGCTAATGTCTATATATCCTCCTTCTCGTCAGCATCCAAACTCTTTTCAATTTTTTTCTGTCTAAATTTTCTATCATAAATATCATTAAGCGGAAAATAGAAAAAAATAAATAATATAGAAATAAAATATACAATATATTTAAAAACGAGTGGACTTGAAAAAAACCATAGCAAAAACTATAGAAAACGCAACTTCCGTTAGGGAAAATAAAGTCAATATATTCAAACCCAACGCTACAACAATTTTCCTAATTAAAAAAGTACAATTCCCTGAAACCACAAAGTCCACAACAAATTGCTTGCTGTCAAGCTAATAAATCAAATCTCAAAGCCAGCTGCCAATTTTCAAATCGACCTCCGCCAACTCCGAAGCAATCGCCCTCTACTTAACAGACACACTGCCATATAAATTTTAACTGTGTCATAAGTTGTTTCACCACTTTATTCATTTGTGCTCTCACGACTTTTTAGTACATAAATTATGCTTATGGCCTTTTTCTTCGCCCCGAAAAGATCTATTGTAAATAAATTGAGTACTAAATTTGCATTTTAATCGGTTTTCATGTTTTATTTTTGCCAAAACTCTTATGCGTATGTAAATAAGTCAATACAAGCATATTTATTTAATACTTGCTACAAGCATACGTGTTACGTTCACACAAAGTGAGAGCAGCTCCTAAGAGACTCTTGACAATATTGAAAAACTCTCGAATTTCTTAAATTATTAACATATTTCAATTAAGTTGACAACTTTTAAAATTTATTTCAACTAAGATGATGAAGCTGTGTTGCAGCTAAAGCTGAAGAGTCAAAGCAATTTAAGCGCTACAAATTGCAGTTGCATAAGAGTTTAAATACAGTGTGTGATGAAAGTGTTCGAGGAGTTTAAAGAGCAAGACAATTCTGTTGAATGGGTGAAGAGTCAGTGGATTCGTTTCTTTCTCTGAAATTTGAAGTTTATCCGGGATTTGGGATAATAATGTCGATGAATCGAGAAGACTGCAGGAAATGTCTAGAGCAGGACACCAGAGAAGCAATGATGCACTGATCACTAGTGCACGTTGCGTTATAAGCTTCTGTTGTCCCCACGGTATGATGCACTGGAGGAGGTATCGATAGTGAGGCAGTAAAGTCTGTTAAAATTCGCGTCAAGCACAGGCATCCTAAAAGATAACTACTTGGACCTACCTCTTGGATCTTGTGAAAAAAAATTTAGAAGAGTTGCCACATATTTCGATCAATTAAATAATAAGAAAAACTATAACAAAATAGTTATTAAATTAAAAAGTTAAAAAAAAAAAAAAATTGGAAATATTTATGAGAAAGATTGCCACATGTTTTAAAATTTTGGATTAATAATCCATTAAATAGAATTACTAATAATAGTACGTGTATTGAACTAAAAATTAATAAAAAAAGCGTAAAGTTGAAGGTAATTTTTGAGAAGAGTTGCCACATGTTTTTTTTTATTTAATTCAATTAATAGAATTGCTAATAATAGTATGCGTATTGAACTAAAAACGGGCTAAAACAGCAAAAATTTGAAAGTAATTTTTGAGAAGAGTTGCCATCTGTTTTTATTTTAAATTTTCATAAGTTGTTTAAATCAATTAATAGAATTGCTAGTAATAGCATGAGTATTGAACTAAAAATGGGTTAAGAAAGTAAAAGGTTAAAAGTAAATTTTCAGAAGAGTTGCCACCTGTTTTTTTAAATAATTAATTCAACTAATAGAATTACTACTAATAGTAATATTATTGAACTAAAGATGGGTTAAGAAAGTAAAAAGTTGAAAGTAATTTTTGAGAAGAGTTGCCAGATGTTTTTTTAATTTAATTCAATTAATAGAAGTACTAATAATAGCACGGGTAATGAACTAAAAATGGGAAAGAAAAAAAGTAAAAATGGGAAAGAAAAAAGTTGAAAGTAATTTTTGAGAAGAGTTGCCAGCTGTTTTTTTTAATTTAATTCAATTAAAATGAAATTGAATAAAACTGTTCAAACTAAAAACTACTGCAATAAAAAATACTATGTAGTTGACGGCGAAAAGCTAAAAGCTAGAAATTTGTTTTGAAAAGGTTTGAAAATATTTTTTGAAAGGGGCCAATAACTGTTTAAAAAAAATATTCAATAAAATTATTAAAATTAAAAGCTACCCAGCATTAATATTAGAAACTGAAATGGTTTAAAATAGTTAAAAATGCAAAAAAATTTTGAGCAGCATTGCCGCCTGTTTCAGTTCATTATGGCATTTTATGGCATGAAATTAATGAAATATAATAATTTTTACAATATAAATATAAAAATCTAGAGGCTTAGGAAATCTGAAATTTAAATAAAAAATTCAGCAGCATTTCCAGCTGTTTAAATTTTTGAACAATTAAATTGTTAAAATTACTTTGAAAGCCTGAAAATTTTCAGTTCCCACTGTATGTAGAAATACTCGCACATATGAAAGTGTATGCTAATCTGCTTATGTAACTTTGTATTTGTATACCAAAATATGCATACACCTACGCCTTCACATGGAATATGTTAAAAGAACTGCTTAACTTAGAAGATGCTAAAATTCCATACGGTTTTCCTTCTCATATATTCCTTTGTAGCATTTCATAAGGAGCTAAGCAGCGTACAGCCACTTTAACCAGAAAATCTCAACAAAACAAATAACCAGAAATTTATATTATTTTTGTCATGCAAATTGCGTGCGTGTGTGTGTACGTTTATTTGTGTGTGTAGTTAGTTAATTAAAATAACGAGCATTTTTGTTGTTGGCTGCATTGAAGATGGACAGTTAGTTGACCTAAAGCGTAGTTAAGACACAAGTGACAAGACGAGCGCTTGAATGCTGATGCAACTACGTAATATACAGTACTCATATAGACCATATACATGTATATATGTATGTATTTGTATATAAAGGGTTGCAAATATTGGGATAAAAATAATTTAATTAACATTTGAAATATTTTATTTTGCAAATCCGAAAATCTTTATTTCAAATACTTTTATAAAAATTATTTTATTATTTAAGTTGAAAATTGAGAAAAAAATTTGTTTAAAAATTAAAGCAACAGACAAAAGCATATGTTTCAAAATATTTTGAATTGAAAATTTAAAGAATTAGTTTAGTAAACATTTAAAATCTAGTTTTCCATACAAAATTTTTGAGTTTAAAAATTCTTGTATATACAATATTACTTTATTATTTGAATTGAAAATTGAGAAAATATTTTTTATTAAAAAATGTTAATAAAAAAACTATTTTTCAAAATATTTTGTATTGAAAATTTAACGAATTAATTTAATAAAATTTTATTTATTTTTAATTTAAAAATCAGACTAAAAATCTAAAACTAGTTTTCCATCAAAAATGTTTGATTTTAAAAATTCGCAACCTTGTATATACTATTTACATACTATGTATATAGTTTTAACTATATCAATGAATTAAAAACAAGATTCAATCTTGGCTATGAGTAAACATATTATATTTAGATAGATATAACAAATAGCACATAAGTTAAGGTTAGCATCTCAAGTATTCAAACAATTTCTAGACTTTGACTTTAAGCAACAACTACGACATTCAAACTCAAATTCGGCCACACAATTTGGTGTGGAATCCTAGCTTTATTCATATATTCACCACAAATACGTGGATATATACCCATATATGTATGTATAAGAAAATATTTATACCGTTATGCAGCCTTTGAACACTTCGGCATGCTTGTTATGTTTTAAATGTTTCCGAATATTAAAATATTAACATCAACTTGCTTAGCGCCATTATTAATATTAATTGAAGTGCAGTGAAATTAAATTTACAGCTCATTTCTTAAATAAATAATAGTTTACATAGAAATAACCAAGCGTTAATAGCAGCAAGCAACATGGCCAACTGTGCGACAAAGTGAAAAGCGCACTGAAAATTGATGACCTGAGGCTGAGCGCATAGTGAAACGAAGCGCCAACAAACAGAGAAAGCAAAGGCAATACTTAGAAGCAGAAAAAATTTACAAAAGTTTTTTCTATTTGTGAAAATCGACATGGATTTAGAAGTTAGCAAAGCAAAGCAAAAGCCAACTTATCAAGTCTTTCCTAATTAATATCGTAAGACATAGTGAGATAAATCTCTTTAAGGAAGTTCTGGAAACAGCAAATAACCATAAAATTATAATACCACGTTCCGACCGAAGATTTGAAGTGATTCGATTACATGCAAAGGAACAGCTGGTGCGATGAGGACTGTCTACCTTGCAACGTTACAATCGACCACAACACATGTGGGATGGGATAGATACCGTGAGCTGAAGAGGGATGCGAGACGTATTTGAAGCCACAAAAAAGAGAGCTCGAAGTACGTGAGTATGAAGAGCTTGACAAGCTTGCCGACGGGATAATGCTCGAAAATTCTAAATCATTCAAAAAGACGCGGCGACTAACAGAAGGTTTCAAAACCGGAGCATACGCTTGTAGAAGCCCCCGAGGTGATCTTGTGACTGTTGCCCAGAGCAAACTGAAATTATGGAGGGAACACTGGTCCAGCCTGCTGAATGGTAGTGGAAGCACAACACTAGGAGATGGTGAACCCGATTCCACAATCGATGACGATGAAGCAGATGTTTCAATGCCCTACGAAGAAGAAGTTCGAATAGCAATTACCCCTCTGAAGAACAACAAATTCTACAACTATTCAAACACGGCGGCGAAGATCTGATAAAGAGCATGTATCAGCTTCTTTGGAGAATATGGTTGGATGAAAGCATGCCCGACAATTGGAAATTAAGTGTGCTCTTCAATCTGGTGCTGGAGAAAATAATTCGAGCTGCAGACTTAATCGAGCAGGTACAATCTTTTATAAGCGTGCACAGGTGCTGGCGTATGCCGATGATATTGTTATCAAGCATTGATTGTACCAAGCCCTTGCTAGATAATTTACTTATATTTTTTATTCCTTCAATTAGTGTAAACTTAAGTTTATTCAAGTACTAGGTAACCCAACATTCAGAAAAAAATTGTACATTAACTGAAGCATTTCTTAGCCATCAGTGGCCTTGAAAATGTCTCCTATAATAATTTTATGCTATAAAGAATTTTTTGTAAATTAATATGCCATGTACTCTTCCTTTGATATCCTTGCAAAGTTTATTCACTCATCCATTTCACCACTAAATATTCATTTTTTATTTTTATCAAGAATTTTTGAGGCGTGCAAAATCTTTTAGATTACTCACAGCAACGAATATTTAGTGAATGTAAATTTGAGTGAATTTGAGATTTCTCTCATTGTCATTGCAATTTTATTTTAATCAATCAGGAGAAATATTTTTTATCTTTTTCACATGTGTGCGTATGTGTATATGAGAGTAAGTATGGTATTTGTATTTTTCTGATTTGAGAAAGCGTTTCATTTGAGCGTTAAGATATTTCTAAATAAATTTTTATGAATAAGATATTTTTGTATATACTGTACGTATTTATTAGGGTGGTTCGTTTTGAATAATTTTTCTTTACAGCTCTATACTTGAAAGGCAATAAGGGACAGTGAAAAATCAAAATGATGAAAGAAGTAGCTGAGGCTAAAAGTATTATTGATGTTTTTTGCTGCTAATAAATTTCAAAAAAATGTTTTAGGTAATTTTATTTATGTGTTAACCAAGTGAGCTACATCAGGTAAAGTTCTCTTTTGAAGACTTATTATTGAATAAAAAAGAACTCAAAAGAATATAGAGTAAGGCATTATAGATAGAAAAGGTATAAATTGAACTTGGTCTTAAGCTTGGTGTCCAATTCATAGCAGCAAATTCTAAAATGTAACGATGCATTCTAAAGTTAGAAAATTAGCGAATAGAACAGACAATTAGTATAATTCGGGTTTATTATCATAATAAATTTGAAAAGAATAACAAGTGCTTATACAACTTTTATGAGGTATGAACTTTAGAGCCGGTCCATTTTTTTTCTACAAAATCACGTAAGCTGGAAATTTTCTACGAATCATTCTGAATAACTTTTTCTAAGAGACGATGGGTCTAAAACCGGTTGAAGCCAGTAATTTTTAAGGCGAAGTATTAAAAATCTGAATAATAGGTTGTAGTGGAGATATAGATTATAGGTTTACGATCTGACCGATTCCAACGTATGATCAATAGAATATCAAAATAAATTTCATCCGAATATCTTAAAAATTTACGAAAAATTTGTTAACCACTAAAAACTTTGCTTTGAAAATCGGTTTTGTCTCTTAAGCAAAGGTCCAGAGTATCTATAGTTGACTTTTGACCAAAAATTTCAGTCTGAGAATGGGATATACAATTAAAATTCAGGGATATTCCTCTCCTGATAACACTATCTCGTGTATTAAAAATAGGTTGAATCAGGTCAATATTTCCCTGAGCCTTCATATACCTAAAATAAAGGTTTTTGAACTTCCATGAGACTTTATACCTTATATATCGGCCAACAAGTGAGTTATCTATCTCTATGAAGATGAGAGTGATTGTTTTTCTTATAATAGTATATCTTTATGCCTGAAATAGATAAAATTGGGCAAAAGGATTTTCAAACGTCCGGCTGACTTTATTCCATATGATGATCCAAGGGAACATTTTTTAGAATGTGGCAATAGTATGTATTATTGACAAACACTCAATTTTTGAGATAACATTCTGAAGCACACGTCCTTTTCTTCACAATAAGTTGCTCATTTGTCGGAACTCCCGCTATCGAGCCACTATATGATATAGCTGTCATGAAAACCGACAGGTAAAAATTGAGTTCTTGTATAGAAAACTTTCTTATTTCACCAAATATCTTTATGAAATTTGATATAGATTATTACCCAAGCCTACGCCGCAATCTCCGAATATCTTGATCAAATCGAATTTTTATAGCATAGACATAGCTGGCATATAAGGTGCTTGGTCAAAATCAAGTCCTTGTTTGAAAAACTTTTCCATTTCACCAATTATTTTCGAAAAATTTGGCATAGTCAAGACTACAATCTTCTAACATATTATTCAAATCGAACCACAATAGCTTTAACTGGCATACAAACTAGCCGACCAAAATCTCCGACAAGACGTTTGGTTCTAAAAAATACGATTTCATTTTAAGTTATTGCTAATGAGTAATTTTTCTTTATTGACACCATAATATATTTCTCAACACTTCGCCGCACCTTAATACCGCAACATTTGTATACAAATATGTATGTAGCCGCATGCCCTTCTATGCGTTTATTTGCATGTTTGAATATTACTTTATTTATTTACATATGAATTTATATTTTAATAACTCATTGGAGCGCGCACTGCTATCATTGGCATTGGCAGGAGTAAAAGCACAACAAAGCGCACAAACATGCATACAAGTGCAGGAGTGCATAAGAGATTGCGTATACGCCTCGTTGGTCCCACAATATGCACTCTCAACTTGCATGTCGAAGTTCGTAGTGCGCAAAGGCTCTTCTGCCTCAAATATGTTGCATGCATTGGGAATGAAAGATTTTGAGTATATATAGGTATGCATATATATATATGTATGTATATTCATATTTATATTTGTGAATATGATAGCTCTAGAGATATGAAAGCAGCGGCACAACATATGTGACGTGCGTGTGTAAGGATATACATATCTATATGATATATATATTTTACTCGCTAACAAGCGTGTGCATCTTCAGTTTGCTGCTGTTCGACTTTGGTGAGCAAATCATATGCTCGTGATTCATTGGAAATTTTCACGAATATCAAAGCGTTATCTATCGCTATGCATGCGATGCATGTATGCCTGTGTGTTCAATGAATGGCGCACTGCGATTCGCATCTAATTTTCATTATGCCACACCATAGGAATCATAGCGAGAAGACGCACATTTGTAGTTTGCGTGTGTGTGTTTGTGTGAGTTTATTAAGTGAGGTGCTCATTTGCCTGGCATGGGATGCGCTCAGCTAGAAAGTTTCTATTGATTATGGCAGCACAGCGCATTGAATTGCTTCCACCTGAATTTGTAGTGGTGATAGGCAATTATTACGCTGATAAGCTCAATTATTATTTTGGATTGCATATATTGCGAAATTTTCATATAATCGCCAAGCTAAAGAGTGATTGCGCAGCTTTATCAAGCGATAGTTCGATAACGGTGTTTTTCCGAGGGGGAAATTAACCGAATAAATGCACTTTATTACGAAGCTCATCTATGAGTGAAGTTCGATATTAATTACAGGGTGCAAAGCACTGAAAAAACTAAGGAGAAAGATGAAGAATAGAAATAAGAGCGGAACGTAAATAACGAATATGAAGAACAGTGTGCGATTATGTACAAACAGATAATGCTTAGAATAAAAGATAAAGAATATGATAAAATATGAAATTTATGAGTTATAAGATACTCGAGAAACTAGATGCTAGAAACTCCCGCTTCAATACACTTCTGCCAACGAATTTTCTAGTCATCATAGCACTTGGAAAAATCCTCCGTGGTGAGGGCCATCAGGGTATTCTTCGATTCAGCTTTTATATCCTCAATTGAATCAAAACGGTGTCCTCGGAGTGGTGAATTTGGTGAATAGCCCTTTCAATTTTATCAATTCACCTTTCAATTTGACCAATTCATCTTTCAATTAGATCCTTCACCTTTCAATTTGATCATTCCACTGTCAATTTGATCAATTCACCTTTCAATTTGATCCTTTACCTTTCAATTTGATCAATTCACCTTTCAATTTGATCAATTCACCTTTCAATTTGATCATTCACCTTTTAATTTGATCAATTCACCTTTCAATTTGATCAATTCACCTTTCAATTTGATCATTCACCTTTCATTTTGATCAATTCACCCTTCAATTTAATCCTTCACCTTTTAATTTGATCAATTCACCTTTCAATTTGATCAATTCACCTTTCAATTTGATCATTCACCTTTCAATTTAATCAATTCACCCTTCAATTTGATCAATTCACCATTTAATCTGATCAATTCACCTTTCAATTTGATAATTCACCTTTCGATTTGATCAATTCACCATTCAATCTGATCAATCTGATCAATCTGATCAATTCACCCTACAATTTGGTTAATTCACCCTTCATTTGATCAATTCACCATTAAATCTGATCAATTCACCCTTCAATTTGATCAATTCACCATTCAATCTGATCAATTCACCCTTCAATTTGATCAATTCACCCTTCAATCTGATCAATTCACCCTTCAATTTGATCAATTCACCATTCAATCTGATCAATTCACCTTTCAATTTGATCAAGAGTATTGACTTGAACTGTGAATCCAAAGTCAACATTGAGATATACAAGTAGATATCTAAACTTAGACTTAAACTGAAGCATGGAATAATTAATGTGTGGTAAGTAATTATACGAGGATTTGAAGCTGGACTTAGGTTTGGACGTTGGACAAATTTTACAAATGCAGGATGGAAATCAGCACTCAAATCATAATTTGAACTAGGCTTAGACTCGGACTTGAAGTCAAACTTTCATTTAAGTTTATTAATATCTGGCAATGTGACCCAAAAGTACTTCATAGGCATCAATATATATTTAAATATCTGAACTTAAGCTTAGGCTTAAACATCAAAAAATGAAGAGTAAGAAAAAACAATACAACCAGCTTAATACTTTGCCTTAAACTTTGCTTAAAAGCACATAAGTTAAAATTAAAAAAAAAAATGTGTGTTTAAGTATGACCGAGAACTCAACTTCAGCTTAGATTTTTATTAAAACAAAGCTTTCGGAATCTTTTGCTAACACAAGTCCCCTTTGCAACCGAAACAATAAGTATGATCATCCGATTACTACTTGTTTGTGAAAACATATCTAAGGAATAATACGCATATTTTCTGTTCATTTGCGCAACAAAGCGCGAGCGCAACAATAACAACAACATTAAGGCCAACTTGGCGCATGCATGAATGCATCAGTAGTAGTGAAAAACACGTAAATATGTGTTTTTGTGTGCGCTATGTGTGGTAATGGTGATAAGCTGCTAAACAGTCAACGCATTTTCACGTCGAATGCGCGGCGCTGGCACACCTGGGCGTATACGCAACAGTGCAATTTAATGCCGCTCTATTATTTATGGGTTGAAAATTGCAAAACGGCCACAGAAAAAACGCGCAGGCAACGGAAATTACGTAGCGCAGAGGCTGAAGCGTTGGACGTGGCAACAGCAGCAACAACACCAACGACAGCGACACCGGCGGAAAAAGGCAACTAAACGGTGTGTGTTGTTGATATTGTTTCGGCTTTTGTTACTCAATTTTTCTCTGTTTGTTGCTGTTGCAGCATTTCTCTTTTTTGTTAGGCTTAACCCTCGCGGCTTTGGCGCAGCCAACAGGGAGTTGCAGCAGTCGCGTGCTAAGCTTAAGCGTCACTTTTGTTGCGACCGCATTCGCAATTGTGGTGCATTGCTTTGTAATTATTTACACCTTTTGTTTGCGTGCATGTAACGGTTTGCATGCAAACATATTTATAAACATGCAGACATATTTTTGAGTAAGTAACCTGTGTTGGAACTTACTGATTTAAAATTGTATAAGTTCTGGTGCAGCAAACACTAGTGTTAGTTCCCATTTCATAAGTTTGGTAAATTCATAATTTCGGTTCAGGGTCCAGGGATGACTCTGAAAATTTCCGAAAGTTTGAAATCAGAAATCAGAAAAATCTTTAACTTACCGTCAACAATAAAAGAGTTTAAAAGCAAAAAATTGCCAGTGATCGGCCAGTTTGTATGGCAGCTATATACTATAGTAGTCCGATGAAAAAAAATTTATTCGGAGATTGTACCATTGTCTGTAAAAATAAGCCATGCAAAATTTCTTGAAGACATGTTGCCAAATAAAAAAGTTTTCTAAACAAGAACCGGATATTGATCGATCACTTTATATGGCAGCTATATCTCAAAGAGGTCCGATATCGGTGGATCCGACAAACGAGGAGTTTTTCAATGAGAAAAATACGTGTGCAAAATTTCAGATCCATATCTCTAATATTAAGAGAGTAATTCGTATATATACAGACGTGCCTAAATCAACTCAGCTCGTCACCCTGATATATTTATACGCATGCTTTATACTAAAAATCCGACTACATGCCTCCGTAATTTCCTGCTAAACACATTAAATTATTAAATGCAGGAATAGTCGCTTAAAATAACCGTTATAAAAAAATTATTGCTTCCAGTGCCCTCCCTATTTGGTATGCGAATACTGAGTTCGAACCTTTCAACACTACATGTGGTTGCAGCAACAACAAAAACAAGTAATTATAGGCACATACACTTTCGTATTCTTACACGTATATACCGTTACATATGTGTATACGAGCAAGCGGCCTCAAACTCATTAACGCGATACCAACTTGCTGTAACAAAACTGTCAATTTCATTTTCACACCATCATTTCGTCGCTATGGGAGTTTGCACCACAATTTTTGCAATATTTTTTTTTTTGTTGTTGTTGTAATTTTTATTTTCATTTTCAGTTTCGTTTTGCCGGCCTGAGGTGGCCGCAGCTTGATTTTTCATATCAAATCGTTAATTATTGAGCGGGTGAGAGTGTGTGAAAGCATGTTTGTGTTGATGTTAGTGCAAATGTATATATGTGTGAGTGTGTGTTTGGAAAATATAAATTTAATAGACATTTCAATATTAATCAACCACAGCATAATGTTAATTAAGTGCCAGGAAAGCGATTTAAAATACCATAAAATATCTGAATAATAGAACGAGCTGAGGCAGCTGAGCGTGTGTGTGCCACATGGCGTATGAGCGATATCGCACGCTGTAATATTGATGCGATGGAGTGAATATTAACTTTGGGGAATGACGGCGATATTTTATTTGGTGTTCTCATTATATTATATATTGACGAATATGCATATATCCGTACTTCATAGGTAGGAAAACTGAGATCGGGCGGGGACAAGGGGTGTTTAAAATTCCGGAATATCTATTAAAATGTTAATTATTTTGTGATGAAAGTGGAAAAATCGAAGCTATGTTTTCTTGTACAAGGTATTTCGGATGGACACAGAACAGGACTGAAGTTCTACTACTGTTAGTCAAGGGTATAAAAAATATTCTGATATATAAAAAATTTACAGTAAACCTTAAAAGCTCTGAAATTAGTTAGCTTGCTACAATAGGCTTAAATTAATGGATAATATCATTAGCAATGGAGAGTTCTGAGCGATTTAGATTTTTGTCGTAGAATCGTATTACTGATCACTATCTTTCTCGCTTTCACATTCCTCTATCAGGCTTACCAAATAATCAAGAGACCAAAGAGACCTGTTTACGGTACACTTTTTGAAAAAAACTTCAGCTTTAAATGGACGAGTCGATGAAGAACGCCTACTATTTTTTCTTAGAAGGCTTGGTTGGTTGTTAAAGCATTTAGACATAAATATTTACATTAACCCTATTAGAAGGAATCTATATATATAAAAAACAGTGGTATATATATAAAAAGAAGTGTCGCGCCGCGATAAGCTGTGATTATAAAATGAAGCGGCGACTTCTGTGGAAGCTGGCAGTCAGCCGGCTCTATATAAGAAACGCAGGCACAGTGCCTGGCCAGTGCTTAGGTGACTGTCGCGCCGCGATGAGCTGTGATTAAAAAGTAAACGGCGACTTTTGTGGAAGGTGGTTGTCACCTGGCTCTATATAAGAAACGCAGGCACAGTGTCTGGCCAGTGCTTAGGTGACTGTCGCGTCACGATGAGCTGTGATTAAAAAATGAAGCGGCGACTTCAGTGGAAGCTGGCAGTCAGCCGGCTCTATATAAGAAACGCAGGCACAGTGCCTGGCCAGTGCTTAGGTGACTGTCGCGCCGCGATGAGCTGTGATTAAAAAATGAAGCGGCGACTTCAGTGGAAGCTGGCAGTCAGCCGGCTCTATATAAGAAACGCAGGCACAGTGCCTGGCCAGTCCTAAGGGGACTGTCGCGCCGCGATGAGCTGTGATTAAAAAATCAAACGGCGACTTTTGTGGAAGGTGGTTGTCACCTGGCTCTATATAAGAAACGCAGGCACAGTGTCTGGCCAGTGCTTAGGTGACTGTCGCGTCACGATAAGCTGTGATTATAAAATGAAGCGGCGACTTCTGTGGAAGCTGGCAGTCAGCCGGCTCTATATAAGAAACGCAGGCACAGTGCCTGGCCAGTGCTTAGGTGACTGTCGCGCCGCGATGAGCTGTGATTAAAAAATGAAGCGGCGACTTCAGTGGAAGCTGGCAGTCAGCTGGCTCTATATAAGAAACGCAAGCAACATGCCCGGCCAGTCCTAAGGTGACTGTTGCGCCGCGGTGAGCTGTGATTAAAAAATCAAACGACGACTTCAGTGGAAGCTGGCTGTCAGCTGGCTCTATATAAGAAACGCAAGCAACATGCCCGGCCAGTCCTAAGGTGACTGTCGCGCCGCGGTGAGCTGTGATTAAAAAATCAAACGACGACTTCAGTGGAAGCTGGCTGTCAGCTGGCTCTATATAAGAAACGCAGACACAGTGCCCGGCCAGTTCTAAGGTGACATTGGCGCCGCGATGAGCTGTGATTAAAAAATCAAACGACGACTTCAGTGGAAGCTGGCTGTCAGCTGGCTCTATATAAGAAACGCAGGCACAGTGCCTGGCCAGTGCTTAGGTGACTGTCGCGCCGCGATGAGCTGTGATTAAAAAATCAAACGACGACTTCAGTGGAAGCTGGCAGTCAGCTGGCTCTTTATAAGAAACGCAAGCAACGTGCCTGGCCAGTGACTGTCGCGCCGCGATGAGCTGTGATTAAAAAGTCAAACGACGACTTCAGTGGAAGCTGGCAGTCAGCTGGCTCTATAGAAGAAACGCAGACACAGTGCCCGGCCAGTTCTAAGGTGACATTCGCGCCGCGATGAGCTGTGATTAAAAAGTCAAACGGCGACTTTTGTGGAAGGTGGTTGTCACCTGGCTCTATATAAGAAACGCAGGCACAGTGTCTGGCCAGTGCTTAGGTGACTGTCGCGTCACGATAAGCTGTGATTATAAAATGAAGCGGCGACTTCTGTGGAAGCTGGCAGTCAGCCGGCTCTATATAAGAAACGCAGGCACAGTGCCTGGCCAGTGCTTAGGTGACTGTCGCGCCGCGATGAGCTGTGATTAAAAAATGAAGCGGCGACTTCAGTGGAAGCTGGCAGTCAGCCGGCTCTATATAAGAAACGCAGGCACAGTGCCTGGCCAGTCCTAAGGGGACTGTCGCGCCGCGATGAGCTGTGATTAAAAAGTCAAACGGCGACTTTTGTGCAAGGTGGTTGTCACCTGGCTCTATATAAGAAACGCAGGCACAGTGTCTGGCCAGTGCTTAGGTGACTGTCGCGTCACGATAAGCTGTGATTATAAAATGAAGCGGCGACTTCTGTGGAAGCTGGCAGTCAGCCGGCTCTATATAAGAAACGCAGGCACAGTGCCTGGCCAGTGCTTAGGTGACTGTCGCGCCGCGATGAGCTGTGATTAAAAAATGAAGCGGCGACTTCAGTGGAAGCTGGCAGTCAGCCGGCTCTATATAAGAAACGCAGGCACAGTGCCTGGCCAGTCCTAAGGGGAATGTCGCGCCGCGATGAGCTGTGATTAAAAAATCAAACGGCGACTTTTGTGGAAGGTGGTTGTCACCTGGCTCTATATAAGAAACGCAGGCACAGTGTCTGGCCAGTGCTTAGGTGACTGTCGCGTCACGATAAGCTGTGATTATAAAATGAAGCGGCGACTTCTGTGGAAGCTGGCAGTCAGCCGGCTCTATATAAGAAACGCAGGCACAGTGCCTGGCCAGTGCTTAGGTGACTGTCGCGCCGCGATGAGCTGTGATTAAAAAATGAAGCGGCGACTTCAGTGGAAGCTGGCAGTCAGCTGGCTCTATATAAGAAACGCAAGCAACATGCCCGGCCAGTCCTAAGGTGACTGTCGCGCCGCGGTGAGCTGTGATTAAAAAATCAAACGACGACTTCAGTGGAAGCTGGCTGTCAGCTGGCTCTATATAAGAAACGCAAGCAACATGCCCGGCCAGTCCTAAGGTGACTGTCGCGCCGCGGTGAGCTGTGATTAAAAAATCAAACGACGACTTCAGTGGAAGCTGGCTGTCAGCTGGCTCTATATAAGAAACGCAGACACAGTGCCCGGCCAGTTCTAAGGTGACATTCGCGCCGCGATGAGCTGTGATTAAAAAATCAAACGACGACTTCAGTGGGAGCTGTGATTAAAAAATCAAACGACGACTTCAGTGGGAGCTGGCAGTCAGCCGGCTCTATATAAGAAACGCAGGCACATGGCCTGGCCAGTGCTTAGGTGACTGTCGCGCCGCGATGAGCTGTGATTAAAAAATCAAACGACGACTTCAGTGGAAGCTGGCAGTCAGCTGGCTCTTTATAAGAAACGCAAGCAACGTGCCTGGCCAGTGACTGTCGCGCCGCGATGAGCTGTGATTAAAAAGTCAAACGACGACTTCAGTGGAAGCTGGCAGTCAGCTGGCTCTATATAAGAAACGCAGACACAGTGCCCGGCCAGTTCTAAGGTGACATTCGCGCCGCGATGATCTGTGATTAAAAAATCAAACTCCGACTTCAGTGGAAGCTGGCAGTCAGCTGGATCTATATAAGAAACGCAAGCAACGTGCCTGGCCAGTGCTTAGGTGACTGTCGCGGCGCGATGAGCTGTGATTAAAAAATCAAACGGCGACTTCAGTGGAAGCTGGCTGTCAGCTGGCTCTATATAAGAAACGCAAGCAACGTGCCTAGTGACTTAGTGTTCTATTCAACTGCTTTGGCAGCAAACAGCTTGAACATCTCTAAATACCACTTACTCAAGAACGATTATTTATAAGCCGGTTAGTATGCTTGTATGCATGAATGTGTGATGCGCATCATTAAATTTCTAGCCTAACATTTTAATTAGCAAAATTCAAATAGAAATTGTTTCATTCACCTAAATCACTGCAAATAAATAATAGATATTTATTGACACAAGCAATTTGCCAATACAATCCCAGCACAATCGACGCTGTAGCGCTTAAAACCACACACATGCAGATGTATATACATACATATGTATGCATATATGTATGTATTTATATAAATAAACACTTTGAATTTTCAAATAATACATAATTTTACAAATAACAATTTCAAGCACTTAATTTCCCTAATAAGACACTTGTGGAGTGTGTCACCAGTTTAATTGAAAATGCTTATTTAAATGAAGGGACATAGGTAGATGTATAGTATACTCATACTCATCCATATGTATAAATAAAATGGTGTAACAGTTGAGTGAATAAAATAAATAAATAATATTTAAATAAATAAATAATATTTATTTTATAGGTTTTTAGAGTCAGGATTTGCTTCATTTGTGGCTCATGGAAAATATTGGGTAGTCGAAAAAGTCTTTTCGTATTTTGTCAATAGATGTCGTTGGAGTCGTATACCTGCAGTGCAATTAATCACATTGTTTCATACCATATAGTGTTGAAAAGGTGAGATTTTAAGCTCATTTAACAAAAAAAATTAAAACCTGAAAAAAAGTTACAGCTGTTCAAAAAATTAGTGAAAATGATGAAGAAATTCGCTAAATTTTGAAATTTTTGTATAAAAAGGGAGGAATGCCGCGCAAGCTACCAAGAATATATGTGAAGTTTACGAAAACGATGCTGTATCAGTTCGTGTAGCACAACAATAGTTCGCTCGCTTCTAATCTAGAACTTTCGATTTACATTGATGAAAGTTTTACACTGATGAAATAAAGTCTCTAACGGATAAATAGCAAAAAGTGGTCAACCAAAATTATATTTGTTTTTTTTTTTATTTATTATTATAAATATAAAAAAATAAGTTCAAATTTGATTAGAAAAACGAAAAGTCTTTTTCGACTACCCAATATATAAAAAGAAGCATAATAAAATGTCTCTTTCAGTAGTATAGCAGAAAAAATTAATATTTTGAGTGAGAAACTGAAGATGAAGAACGGTAAAGAAGAATGAACGATAAAGACAGTGTTGTTGTTGCGGTTGCTGTTTCTTTCGCAGTTATATACCTTATTTGGTTCTATATTACCGGAATAGACCCGGATTTTATAGTATCTAGAGTTGTTATTTTGGCGATCTTGACCGATTGGTGTAAGGGAAACTGAAGTCTGAGAAATATACTTGAATTTGTTTTAAAAATCGAGTGCCAAGTTTTAGGCTTCCGATTTTAGGTTGTTTTTAAGATCGATCAAAATGCTCTCTTAAACCCAGGGTGACTTAAGCTATCCTAAAAAATCGCTACAGCTACATACATTTATATAAGGTTCTCAATTACAGTGTGTGCCTTGATGTAAACCCACAAATATAGAGCCATAAATTTCATCAGAAACTTCTTGATAACAGATACAAGTTAGACGTTTATCAAATTTTTTTTTAGATTTTACTTTAACCATTATTATTAAAAAAAATTCTTCATTATAAGCAACTCACCAAGAAGTACAAAGACCAAATCAACCTTTTCTAATAATATAGTTCTTTATTCATTAATTTATAAATTTAAAATTGAACTTATTAAAAACAGCGCGCTCTCTCGCTCTCTCTCATTGAAATGATTCGTAAATCATTCACACTATTCTAGCTAACTCTTTCACGCTCTTATTCGCTCTCTTCTCTCTGGCACACATATGCCGTTAAGCATTAGCTGCTACTATTTAAATTTATATAATATAGTTATGTTTCATTCAACTAAATAAAAAAACATTTTAAGTTAACATAAATTATTAGTTTGCAATTATTTTTATATTATTCTTTTAATTTTCTATACTCTGTATTATAAATATATATATGTATATAGTAAACGCAAATAACGGAAATTTTAAATTTTACTGTTATATCTTCTTTGATTATATTTTTTTTAATTTTTATATTTTAATTTTCGCACACACGCTACTTATTTTTTTTCTTATATTTCATATTTTACTTCGTTAAGTAGTTTTATTGTTGTTGTAACTAATAGTTTATACACATATACATTTGTATACATATATGTATTTCTATCTTTTATCGTTTATCTGTTTTCGCTATGCACTTTTCAACAACACTACTACATACATATATAGGTATTTATATATACATATCTACTATCCAAATATTCTCTCTATAATATACATATATGTCTTTATATACTTCTGCTATTTGCTACATTTGCTCATTTTACTCTTAATGTTAGTTTTGCCGGTGTATCAGTTTTCTCACGATATATAATATGTATGAATGTATACGTGTATTAGGGTGGGTCAAATAAAAATTTAATATTTTGTTTAGCTTGATACTGGGAAAAAATAGTACTAGGAAATTCACTGCTCTACAAAATTGTTCTATTGGAATATTCTCTTTCTTTACCCACCCTTGTATGTACATTCATCCTCTTCCGTTCTTTTTTTCTCTAACCAAATTTGCTAAATTTCTTTGAAATTATTTGTGGGTCGTTTGATATTTATTTATTTTAAATATTTTGGGGTTTCTTCTTATATAAAATTGCTTCATTATTTATCGTCTTTCAGTAGTTTTAGGAGAAACGCATACTTTCACTGAATGTGGTGTCTTTATATCGTATTTATATTTGGGCAATAACTGTTGTTTCCGGATTTTCAAAATTTATTTACGTATTGGCATGTAAAAAAAAACAATAAAAAGGGAAATAATTGTCACCTTAAATATATGTACATACATACCTTTCAACGAAATTTTAATAACTGATAATTTTATGTTTTTAAATAAAAAAGTAAGTTACCAGAAAAAGTCTAATTAAAATAAAATATTAAAAAAATAATAAAAATATTAAAAAATATAATAAAAATATTTGAAAAAAAATAAAAATATTAAAAAAAAATAATAAAAACTTTAAACAAAAACATATTAGAAAAAAGAGAATAAATAAAATATTTGATTTGATTAGTAACTGATAATTTTAGAAATATTTAATTTAAATAAATTACGAGAAAAAATCTAATTAAAATAAAATAATAAAAATATTTGAAGAAATATAAAAAAAAATAAATTAATAAATATTTTTAAATCACAATAATAATAAAAATAAGTATTGAAAAATTTATAAAAAATATTATTTAAATTTTATTCAGTAACTAAATATAAAAAAAATACTAAATAACTAAATCTACTAAGTGAAAACCATGAAAATTACAAAAAAAAACAAACAAGGTAATTTAAATCTTAAAAATATTTTTCATAAAGGAAAGTTAATTAAAAAAATAGAAATATGAAATTAATGAATAAAATAAAATACAAATATAAGCAAGCAAACAATTAAAAAAATAGTTATTATAACATTTCCTTCCCAAAATCTTAATTTAAAAACATGTGGAAAATTAAAAAACAAGTAAATACATAGTCAAAAAATAGAATATAATAAAAACCGGGAAGTTCTCACAGAGATTGTGTATGGCAACTTGACAAAACATTACAACATTAAAAAAAATTACAAAAAAAAAATATATAAAAATATAAAAAATATATAAAAATAAAAAAAATATATAAAAATATAAAAAATATATGTAAAAAAATATATATAAAAAAAATATAAAAAAAAATATAAAAAAATATAAAAAATATAAAAAAAAATATAAAAAAAAATATAAAAAAAAAATATAAAAAAATAAAAAAAAATATAAAAAAAAATATAAAAAAAATATAAAAACAAAAATATAAAAAAAATATAAAAAAAATATAAAAAAAAATAAAAAAAATATAAAAAAAAAAATATAAAAAAAATATAAAAAAAATATAAAAAAAAATATAAAAGAAATATAAAAAATATTAAATATATAAAATTAAAAATGCAAAAAATAATAAATAATTTACAAATAATAATAAAAAATTAAAAAACAAAAATTATTAAAAAAAATTACAACTAGACAAAATATTATTAACATAAAAATATAAAGAAAATAAAAAAATACAAAAATTTCTTAAAAAATATGTATATATGAAATTAAAAACGCAAAAAAATAATAAGTAAATAAAAAAATTAAAAAAAATACAAATAAAAATTAATTTAAACAAAAATTGAGAAAAATAGATTAAAATATTAAAAAAAAAACGGTAAATAAATTTAAAAATATTAATTTTTTTTATTTAAAATTAATTAAAAATTGTAATTAGAAAAAAATTGTTTTTAAAATAAATATTTTATTACGTACATAGTTAAAATATTTATACTCAGTTAACGAGCGTAATTATAGCTATATAAATTATTAACCCAAAGTAAGACAATTTTTACGAAAAAATACCTAAACAAGCCTACACCCGTTCCTTTTTAATTATTAACAAACATAAAACATTTTCGTTAAAATATTTTAAGCGAAATAATGAAACCAGTTAAGCATTTCGTACATTTAATTTAATGTAAGCATAGCAGTAAACCATTATAACAATTTTAGACACCCCAGAAACCAATACACACCCATTATTTGTTTTTGTGATATATGTATTTTTCATTATATTTTTAAAATAAATGTTCGTTAACGCAGATTGTTTTCGAATGTCTTTTGCCAATAATTATACATATGCATTTTTACTTAAGTAATTTCAACAGCTTAGCTTACATAACTTGCTAAGATGCCACCACATATACATACATACACGCGTACACGCGTACACGTTTGTATGTATGCATAATAACAAACTATCAAATGTAAATTAACATTAATATATGCCATTAACGTGCGCTATATACAAATTTAAAATTAAATTATGCCAATTTAATAAAATATGCACAAATATATTAATATATAGTATGTATATGTATATATGTATGCTAAAAAAAAATGATATTAAATTAAAGTTAGGTTAGGAAGGAGCATATGCTTACTGCAAGACGGCAACGTTACTATGTGATAGTTGAGAGCACATACACCCACACATACCCCCACACATACAGGCACATGAAATATGCGCGTAAATATATATTGTGGCTGTGTGTGTGTGTATGTGCAACTACATACACACAAATGTGTTTTACATTTCATACGGTAAATGTATAACTGATTAAAAACTCCCTACATTTGCATACATATGTATATATATAAGTATATAATGTTATATATTATAAATTCCTAAAAAATGAATAATAAGTCTAATATATTTCTAATACAATTAAACAAGCGCTTATAGTTTTTTGTTTGTTTGTTTCGTTTAAATTTTTTTTGTTTGTTTGTTTTCTGTCTCCCTTGCACAAAAACAACAACGAAATGATATGCGTTTGAAAATAAGCTTAGCAACAACAACTGCGCGCCGATAAGACAAATACATATATATATGAATATATATAAAGAATACAAAACAAAAAATCACCACAGATTTGTTTATACACACAAGGAGCACATACGTGTGTATGTATGTACATGAAAAACGGAACTCATACGATGTAATGTACATGAAAATAATAATGACAGCGCGCGCATTTCGTTGCATAACAATTGTGATTATATAACATTGCAAAAATATTGTTTGTTTTGATTACAACAACGCACCGGCGGCGTTGTTTGTCAAACCACATTCAGCCGCTTAGCCGCTTAGCCGTTTAGGCGCTCTACTCTTGGCAGAAGCCCTCAGTCTCTTCAATGGCAAATGTCAACTTCTCCACCAGCTGATCGTAGCTCTTGTAGGGCGGCAAGTCTAGCCGATTGAAGCAGGTATGCGAACGCGGCAGCCACGTCTCCTTGCCCACCTTCTCAATGCAGAAGCGCTGCGGTCCGTTGGAGCCCATAAGTTCCGCGAAGCCGCCGACTGGCACACGACACGTGCCCGTGACGAATTGCAGCAGACGCGCACGCTTCTCATTGTCCGTATCGCGCACGAACTGTTGGTGTGGGTGAGAGAGAGAGAGAGAGAAAAATTAATGTTTATATGAAATAAAGTATCTTATACAACAACAATTTGTCTACGCACCTGCCAGAACCACATGACTTGTTTGGAGCCGCGATTGTAATGTCGGTAAATTGTATTGCGCTGCCAATCGTCCACGTCCACATCCTGCATGCCGCACAGTATGAGCTCTAGTTCGCGTTCATCGAAGTATTTGAGCCACTCTAGCGGCACGACCTCATTGAAGCCTTCAAGGAACGTTTTCGTCTGCTGTTCGATACCTCTGAAAAGCGATTATTTTTTGGTAAGTTTTTTTTTTATGTCGCAATATCAGCGGTAATTCTTCTGTAGATGTTCACTCTCGCTCATTCGTGTCTCTCATTCTCTTTTTACACTCGTTGTATTTGAGTTGTGTTACTGTTGCTGTCTCACTCATACTATCACACATTTTCATTGCTTGCAATCAGTAATTCTCAACCAGTTTATAACAAACAGTAAAAATGAGTTCTTATAAACTTTAATTAGTGACTATGAACTCTTGTTGAGAGAACTCTGTTTTTACGGAAATTGAACATATTTTATATCAACGACCCATTTCTCAATCTGGATGAGTTAATTTAATAGAGGACTCCAAAAGTTTTTCGGATATTAAATTTGGTTCAAATTGAATTTAAACTCCAATTTATTGAAGAATAACTTCAAAACGAACAAATACTTTGAAGGATGCCGAATGCAACTCTTGAGGGAATCGAGCATTCCTCTACAATTAGTATTTCTTGTTTTGCGCTGAGGAGCTTGAAGAGCATGAGGAACTCGAAGCAAGCTCTCACACGACTTGTTTTTCGAATTTCAAAATTTCAGGAGGAAGTCGGCATACGTCGTACTCGACGGCTTGAGATCTCTATTATGTGAATCTCAATTAATTAATACTCAACGAACGGGCTCACGGCTTGGCCTGAAGAAATTTCTATAGAGACACGACAATCAAGCAGTTTGAATTGTGGGACAACATCAAAGCGCACAAAGAGAGAGCGAAGCTAACGCCGTTCCCACGTCAGTTGGGTCTAAGTAACTGGAACGTAGCCGGATTTTTATCCGGCCAAGGACTGTCAACTCGGCACCACTCCTCGAAATTACTTCAGAAATGTTTTCGACCGCTACAACAACAACAACAACAACAACACGTGAGAAGCTGGCCTTCAGCCCTAATAAATTTGTAAAAGGGTTTCTTTCGCAATTTTGGGAAGCTTCTTCATCGTTCTGAATTTAGTTTTAGGAATATATCATATTCTGCTTGTTCTTAATGAAAGAACCAAATAATTTTCATAGACTTGGTTAACAAGTGTGTGGTCTAAAATATTTTTGAGCGCAGCAACCACCCTAAATACTATAATTTTACTAAACAAGCCATCAATACATTTTTCACTTCCAAACTACGCTCACTACATACAGGTTCATACAATTAGCGGAAGCCACTTACCTCGTCATGCGCCATTCCGTCATTAATGTTATATATTCCTCTTTGTTCTCTTCGGTGACACGCTCTTTCTCGCCATTCTCCTTCAATTCGTGGTGTATTATCTGGCCGAGCACCTCAAAGTCCACGCTGAACCACAGCTCCAAACCACACTCGTCAATATTATTATCACGCACCCAAATTAATGAATTGTAAAACTCCGGATCGATGGTCTCAATGTCTTTTATGGTTAGTTTCTTGTTCAGCATACGCTTGTAGAAAGGCATCGTAAAACCGGAGTAAATGAAGCGACCATGATACAGCGCCATCGCAATGAAACGGCCGATGAATTTGAAATATTGCAAGTGATCGGGATTCACATACGAGGCCGGATTAATTTGTAGACTGTAGTTGTTTTTGTTTGCATACTCGAAGAGGCAATACATAGGGTTGAGCACTTCGTGTGATAGTAAAAAGAACCATTCACGCGACACGCCACCATAGTCGAGGCCCTCTTCGCCGCGGAATATAATATAGAGGCGTCGACGCAGTTCGTAGGCGGGCAAACGCATGATTTGGTGGTATGAGTCCTCGAAGAGCGTTTGACGCGTCACCGTGATCTTAATGTGCGACGGCAATGCATTGCTCTGGCACAGGTAGCGGAATTGTGAGAGCTTCCAGCGGAAGGAGCGCTCATAAGCGCGCGGCACACCGTACACACCTTTAGCGCCCTTCGGTGCACCCGGTCGCGGATCATCGAATGTGGTGCGACGCGTATTGTGGTCGACAAAGAAACGTTCGCCGGTTGTGGTGTAGCGTATCTCCCAACCGGGCGGTAATGGACCCTCATTCATCAGACTGACCTCTTGGCCTATATTTACAAGGGAGAGAATGTATAAAAAATAAGTTTTAAGTATTACAAGAAATCACCTTGCGTGCGCGGATCCTCCCACTGTGTGGTGCGGTTCTTGTGATTCACAAAGTACACGCGATTATCTGATTGCACCTTCTTCTCCCAGCCGTCGGGCAGCGGACCCAGCGCATCCTCATCATCTTGCGTCACAGCGGCTGTTACCGCTGTTGGTTGTTGTTGCTGTTGTGAGTAGAGGAAACGTTGATTGCCCTGCGCCACCACATGCGCACGCTGTCCCTGCCAGTGCTGGAAATGCATGAGCCTTTCGCTGTTCGGTCGCTGCCAGGTAGTTGTGCGCGTATTGTGATCCACATAGTAGACGCGCCCGCGTGGATCTTTGCGTATCTCCCAACCGGGCGGTAGGGGCGTTGGCTTCTCCCAATATGTAGAGCGCGTATTGTGATCTACGTAGTAGCGGCGACCATATTGATCGAAGCGTATCTCCCAACCGGCTGGCAGCGGCTCATCGTCCGCTTGAGCAGCCTGCAGTTACAAAAAAGGAAAGAAAATATAATATTAAAATTTTATAAATGTTCGTATGTAACAATTGTGTCCACTACGCACCTGCAACTGCTGATCGGCCACATTGGACACAGGCATTGCACCTTGCGCCAGCAGCGCGCCCTGATCGCCCGCCGAGCTCAACAGCGCGCTATCCATCAGTTGCTGTTGTGTTTGCGGTGGTTGTGGTTGTGTCGGCAGCGGTAAGGGCGCCAAGCTGCTGGCGCCACCACCGTTCGCATACATTTGCGACATGGGGCGCACTTGCACACCGGCAGCGTTAACCGCCACGGCGCCGCCATTCATCGACGGCATGCGTTGTACTTGCATTTGTGATTGATGTGGCTGCTGCTGCTGCTGCTGCACCTGCAACTGCTGTTGTTGTAGTGCAACGTGTTGTTGTTGTTGCGTTTGTGCCATTGGCTGTTGCTGTTCCCAGACGGGTGGCGGCAGCGGTGGCGCGGCACGTCGCACGGCTCCACTCTGCACATTACCACCACTGCCGCAGCGCTCCAAATTGCCATTGGCCACAGGTGAGCGTGAGCCACCGCCAATCGTCATATGCGTCATATTTCCACCACTGCCCGCCGCCGCTGATGTAGCCATAAGCGCGCCATTCTCAACATTGCGCATGCGTATGCGTCCACGTACGCCGGCGGCAGGCGTGAATATCGAGCCGTCACCGCTGATCGTTGGCGGCAACATTTGCATGCCATTGCCGTTTTGCTGCTGTACGCCGTTGGGCATTTCCAGCTTAAGTCCATTTAGCACTGCGACGAGTTCGCCGATTTTCGTTTGCCGGTTATCTGATTTGGAGGTAGCCAGCAAATCCATGGTCAGCTCAAGGTACTCGAACCGACCATTTAATTGTTGTAGCACATGCGCTAAATTGATGATGCGCTCGCCTAGTAGAGTGTCTTTCCGAAAGCTTGAGTGATCGAGTACTTTGATGTGTAACACGGAGTTCGGTGTTACCTGAAGAGACGGAAAAATGCTTGGTTATTTGTAGGTATATTTATCTATTTTTATTATGTTTAAGCGATGTCGGTCCATTTGTCTTTTGTTTAGGTATAAAATATAGACTCGCCCCACAGACGACTTTCATGAGACCTAAAGCTCATGATATCCTACTTTACTCTTAAGGCCGGGTCGATAAAGTGGCACAATGTCTGTTTAATGATTTTTTGCATATTTATCAAGATATTCTGAACTTTGGAGATCACTAATACAGTTAAAATTTGTGGGACTAAACATCCATCGTTTCCATTTACTCCAATTATTAAGATTTCGATTCTAATCGATAGCAGAGGAATAACAATGCTTCCGAGAAAGCAACAGTATGTCTTGAAGCTAAACCTTGGCACATTCTAAGCCCGTTTCCACGACAACGGGTCCACATAAACGAAACAGATCTCGACTTATATCGAAGCAAGGGCTGTCAACTCGACAGCATTCCTCAAAATCATTTCGGAAATATTTTCTGCCGCTACAACAACTGTAATTATAATCAACAGAGTCACACTACCAACCCCAGCCCATTCAAAACTCTAGTTCTGGTATAACCCAGAAACAATCCTGGTAATTTACAATATAACCTCACTTACGCAGTACAAGACCCTTTCTTTCTATGTGTTTTAAAAATAGACTTTATAAACCACGATAATTATACGAAGGAGCCAAGTTGTAGATCGGCAGGGTAAGAAGGGAGTAAAAAGCATTCGATACAAAAATAGACTTATTTGTTTTTGTTCTTTTTCCTGTGACACTCATACTTCTAGTACTTTTAACTATACTTTAGCATATACGCACGCACAACAAAAACAAAAATTTGCAATCAGATCTTGGCATTCAAGCAGTTATTGTCGCACTTCGCCGATAAAATTACAAAACAAACAACACAAGTGTATAATAGCACATCTTCAAAAACAACAAAAAGAAAACAATGATAATAAAAAAATAAAAAGGAGAAACCATAAAACCAGGGTGTGGCGGGTCTGAAGTGTGCGCAGCTTGTTGGGAGAATGAGGAGTGGGCACGCGTTCATATTTACCCGCCCATCAAAAAGCACATAAAAATCAGAAGTTATCAAAAATATGATTTTTCTAAGAGCTACTCACTTTCAATAGATGCTCTAGTGAACAGACAATCAATGTGAAGTGAGTTGAATAGCAATCATTTTGAAATCAATAAAAAAAAAAGTTGAAGTAGCGGAAAATAGCTAAAATGAGTGAATGTGTGTGTGCATGTGTAGAATATAAGTATTTCCGTTTATTTGTGCGCTTACAAACATATATACATATGTACAAACGAATGCATATATTCGTATCTACAATGACAACAACGGATAAAAGAGCGCCCTTTATACATTTTAATAATAACAAGCTATTTGCATGTAATTACAGCAATATCTACTTCTAATAACGGCACCGAATGACAGCTGTCGAAGTTGACTTTTAAAATTCTCAACAATTATCTAAAATTCAATGAGTAACTACAAATTATATGTACATATGTATGTACAAATGTATATGTGGGTGATTTTGATTGGACAGTTTGTTTGAAAGCTATATCCTATAGCAATTCGAACTGAATAATTTGTTTAGAGATTATAGCGCTGTCTTAGGTAGGAATTTGCTTTCAGAAATTTTCTCAAAAACAATTTTATGCCATGCAAAATATCCATTTTAATATTTTCTATATTGCCTGCATTGTTTTCCGTTTCCTGTTTGTCCGTGTACCGTTAGTAGGAATTACATTTTCTATTTGTGCACAAACTACTCAACAACATACCAGCACTGTGAATTCCTCATTCCATTTCGGTAGATAAGTATTCTTTACCACATCAGTTTTACGTTTACTTTTATTATCGATTACTAGTTCCACGTAAGGATTAGGCTTTAGAAATCCATTATTGCGCAGTGAAGCTTCCTCAACTGAAACAAGTGTACAAAAGAAAGTAGTCAATAAATTATTTAGTGCAAATTTGTATCGGCGTATGTGTTGATATTTGGTTCCACTTTAAACTTACTAGTTACACTCAGCTGGTGATAACCTTGATTGTTGGCAATGCTGCCACTGGCCGTTGTGCCCGCTGCCACCGCAGCAGCTGTCCCTGTCGCCATTGCGGGTGCATTCAAATTAATATTGCTACCACCCATATTGCCACCAATGCCACCGCTGCCATTGCCGCCACCAATACCAGCAATGCTACTACTACTGTTATTAATACTGCTGCCCACTGTAGAAACGGTAACGCCACTGCTGGTCTGCATGACGCCACCTACACCGGCATTCCCAGCCATGTTGACTGCCTGTGTTGCTGTTGCTATTGCTGTTGGTATGGGTGTTGGTGTTGATGACACTGTCGCTGTTGCTGGTGCTACTGTGTAGTAGTCAGCAGCTGCATGCCCTATGGAAGCTGCTGACATAACATTTCCATCGGCCATTAACGTCCGGCACTAACTCTATTTTAGCACTTTAGCACTTGTGCGTGCAGCAATTACTGCGTGCTAATACTCACTTCCACACCACCGTATGGTAGTAAGTGAATTGAGGCTTTTAACAACAACAAAAATGAAATAATAACAACAAACGACGTTGAGTTGAAACACTGCCAAATTTTTGTCACAATTTACGTGCTAATTGCGCCAACTGCTATTATCGCTTTACTATTTTCTTTTTTTATGTTGTTGTCGTTGTTGTTGTTTTTGCAATTACGTACTATTACCACGTTAAATTTATTGCGTATATTTATTATGCAGTTGACACAATTTTTTTTCTCACTCACTTATATTTATTTCTACACGTTTGGCTGAAGCAAAAAAAAAAACACACTCCACAATTCAGCTGTTGAGCACCGTCGTCTGGCCACCACCGCTGCCAGCAAACAGAAAACAACCTGTAAAGAAAAGTGAGTTGAGGTTAGTGCACAATCAGTGGATTACTAGCATATAGTATAGTGCATCGTTATGTCTATGACGCCAGTAGGTAATAAATATTATCACGACATATTATTTGTTATTATACTAAATGTAAATAGTAAAGAAAACAAAAAGCTTGAATAAAATGAAAAGATTCTTCACAGTGGTATATAAAGCTTTTTTATGTTAATTTTTAAGCACTTTTGGCGCACACTACTATAACCGTTAGGGGAACAAGAAAACATTGTATTTAATAGAATAAAGTTGCGTTTGAATAGGTAAATGAGGCTTATAAATTTTTTGCTCTTCCAAAAGCATTTAGAATGTCATGCGTCGAATATTGTATAGCCTTTCCTACCCTCATCGTTTAGAACTATTGCTAACTAGAGGAGTCCTTTTTCCCACCAATATTACAACCACCTAGCTTCGGTCGAAAACATATTCTAACCGGCAACTGGAATAAAAACACAACTATTTTCGGAAGGAAAACTTGACGGAACACTTGGCGACGAATATCACAACAGGAACGGCACAAACATACATACATATTTTTTTACTTAAAGTTCATTAACGTTTTCGTACCGACAAAAACACGAAAAATAAAACAATAACTATCCAAGAACTTGGTAAATTTATGGTATATACACTTTTGAAACACACTGTAAATAGTTGTTCGTTATTTCGGTTACCAAAATACATACTTTCGCCGGCAAAAATTCGTGCGTCATACTAGATAATTTGCAACATGAAAACAACAACAAAAATTGCTTATTATTTATTAAAATATTTGTTGCTATTTTTTGATAAACACGTTAATTTTCGACTTTATGACAATTTGGTTATATGATAAGCCACGCGTTGGCGTTTAACATCACTTCATAATCATAATCGTGGGCTTAGATAAGCATAGCGAATGTGACATATTTGATGAGAGCTTGGGAACATTAAGTATTTTTTTAGGCAAATTAAAGTCAAATTTTGCTTATATGACGATGAAATAACACGAGGGGTAATAAAGTGGTATAACAAAGAGTTGAGTGTGTGAAAGTAAAAAATCTGATTTGAGAGTACTGCGGCCATGGAGAAGCTTTTTAACATACATATTTATATACATATAATATTTTAAAAAATAATTTGTTTTTAGATAGCTACCTTACCAATAATTAATCTTAAATATAATATATCAAGGAGATGAAGTAAAGTGTCTGCTAAATTGCGAAAAAGTAAAAAAAAAAAATACCCGCCATGAATAAAAAAAACACACGGAATTTGCTGGTTATGGTTGTTCTATTTTAAACAAAATCTTATCAATAAGGTTTCCAGAACTATCGCACCTGCATTTGCAATTCGATGTGCTTATATCAGCTTTTGTAAAATCAGAATAGCAACCATTATATTTATTGTGAAATAATAGAAAATCAAACGGTCATTTGTCTAACGGAACTGTTTTTTGGATGATTAATCCACCTATGCCAATAAACTTAACGATTTTTTCGAGAAATAATAACATCCAGCAGCGTGATTTTACCTAATTTTATCATATACAAGAACACATTAACAACTCTTATTAAGCCTTATCACTGTAAGGAAGCTAAACAATGCAAAAGTAGATTCTAATAAAGTCAGAAAGTAAAGAAAGTATAATCTAAGAGAATGTAAAGTCCATGATAAAAATTAACGGATATTGATAAGTGCGCATAAATAAATATTTATGTAAGTGCATGCAAGGATCATTATGCCAGCAACACGCAAATCGAGTGAACAACTCATCAAAGTCATAAAGTCGATAGTGTACGTATTTTTTGTGAAATAATTTCATAAGCAGTTTATATATGATTATAAGCGTGCATATGTATATACAATTGTACTTATTTATATCAGTTTCATGCCGCCGAAAGCCTTTACAAACATTATAAATACATATGTACATATAGACAAAGGCAAAGGCGGGGTCATGTAGGCGGCAGGAAGGCAAGTTATAAGTATATTACCGACAAGTCATTGATAGCGTACACTTTTAGTTGGCAAAACGAAAGCAATATAGTCACGCAGAAACAAAGGCCCCGCCACCCCGCCGCCATAGTCAATGCACTTTACTCAGCAGTATTTTTAAGCTCAGACAGGAGATAAGCTGCCGAAACAAAGTATGTGCAGGCAAATGAAGCGCTACAAAAGTAGCAAAAAGACAACAAGCAAGTAATCAAAGTAGTGAATAGTACATACGTTCGATTACAGCTACAAAGGAATCTTGGTTCCTAAAACAATATATTAGGTATATAAAATGTATAGGTATTTGTGTAGATTACATTTGTACATTGTCCAAAGAATTGCCTTAGAAAGCTGTCGTTAGTGCGTATGTTATACATATTTTCAAGTAAATATTGCAAAGGCGTAACCACAATTGTTCTCTTGGCCAGTAAGGCTAACAAGTGAATAGCAACACCTGGCCACTTTCAACCCCAGCCGAACTTAAAGATTATATGTAACTATGAAACTTGGCTGCCAAACCATGCGAAACGTTTCCGACCAACTGACCAACTAAGTAAAACAACATCATGTCAAGCTAAATACCATACCACCTTAGCTGCATTTACATTCCAATGAGAGGGTACCTCACCCTTTATTTTGTTTGCCAAGTCTATGCGCGACATTTATACACACTTTGCAATAAAATGAAGGCAAAGGTCATACCAAACCATCTAAATTCACCAAAGTATACTGGCTAAACAACAATATGGTCATAATAGAAAACTTTATGGTATTGTGGAAAATTTATACGCTTAACAATCCAATTGCACGAATACTTACACATCAATTTTTCGTTGTATATTGTAACCAGGCAATTTCTACCACTTCGGGCGATAATAAATTACAGACTATTAGTTATTGCTGATTTATAGTTTAGGCTTTTTAGGGCCTTTCTTTGTTTTTTCTTCGATTAACAACTTAAAATGTGAAAGGTATTTTGCATTTATGATTTGATTACGAGCAGAAACTTTTACAAGATTTCAAGTAGCACTTTTCACTAAACATAAACAAGTCACCACGTCAATAACTGTTTCCTATTTTAAATATGTCAATAATATTATTTTTGTTTTTAAACCCAAAAGTTAGTATTTTTCACAAAAAATTTTCAGCTTTTCGACCCATGAACACCACAAAAATTCTTTCGTTTCAACGTCTGTTCCCTATCTGACATTCGCAGCCTTTTTATTTTCCTATTGTCACAGATTCGCTAAAGTCAACGAATGTGACGATGACTCGTTCAAATTCAACATGGTTGCATTTTGACAAAAATTTTAATTGCAGTATAAAAAATTAATAATTCGTATATTTTAATATAAATAATTTAAAAATAACCCACTTCATATATGTATATGTTCTCATACACGAACCAATTAAATATTAGTAAGATGTAGAATACCAAGCACAAAATAAGTATATAAGATACTTAACCTAAAAACAGAAAAAGATAATGTTTAACATTTTCTTAAACCCAAGAGACAAATAAGATAAATATGTTGTGTAGGAACTAATTTTATTAATTATAATTCAAATTTAAAGATATATTCACACATTTTCTTATTATTTGTAAGATTTTGTCCACTTCTGCCCACTGTGCAAGCCTTGATCAGCCGTTCGGCCGAACATACTATGCTTTCAGTAGCGGTAGTATTTGTATGTATATACTTTCATTGAAGAAATGCCGTGTTTTTGTTTACATTCAATAAAATGACTGAATTGATAAATTTGTTTAAGAAACTAAGTGAGTTTTTTGATCGCAAATTACTTTGGGAAAATATTGAAGAGGCTTATGAGGATGATGCTGAAAAAGAACAAAACAAGAATACATCGAATGCGGAAGAGCAACCTTCAACTTCTTCTCAACAAGCTAAATGCAGGGTACCTGAATTGCCATTTGTGCAGCGTGCACTCAACGATCCGCAGGTGTTGTCCACCCTACTAGAGCTATGCTCTGCCATACGTATATTGCGCAGTGAATCAAGTGCCAGCTATGATAATACCTATGATTGCTGGGATGAAGTGGTTAAAGTGTCACCGCGTGACTCCTACCTCAGCTTCGTGTATGCTTTAGCGGGCCTACCAACATTAGATGCTACTTGTGCCGCATATACAAAACTTGCACTTGCTACCGTCAATACATATTTTCTTTCGCTAACTATTCCCGGTGCAAAAGGATTTCACATCTTTGAGCCCGATATAATAGCGCATTGTCTCCAAGTATTCAGTTTGATAGAACGCATACAGCATCCTGACATTCTACGTCGAATGTCGAAACAGCAACCTATCGAGATATGGGTAAGATTTTCAACATTCTGCGATGATTTCAAATTGCTGCTAAGGTATGTGCATTTTAATGATCACAAAGCCACACGAGACATCTTGCTGAAGAAATTAGTGAACATATTGTACATGAATCATGAGCGCGGTTATGCCAATATGTGTAAGTGAAATTTCGTATTATATTCCACAAATCGTATTAATTTCGTGTTTTATTTATAACCATAGTAGCAGAACATTTCTATATATCTAAAATACAAAACTGACATATCAATGTTATTGATATTTATACGAGTAATTTAATTGGTAAAATGATAAAGTGTTTAGCCAATAGCACGTTTCATAAACAAATTTTTTATAGGCGAAATAGTGTCTGTGAGCTGTAAACCTAGGCTGCGCAGCAAAACCACCGGCGTGAATGTGGTCGAATAGAGTGTGTGCAAACCGTGCACACCCACCATTATAGGCACGTTCTTAGACAAGCTACGTTGTTCGTATTTAATAAGGTAGTGATTGTCACTGAGTTTTGCACCAGCGTACGCCGCCTCAGAAAGCACTTTAACAAGTTCACGCACATCACTGAACCCTAAATTCACACCTTGACCTGCGAGTGGATGTACTCGATGTGCGGCGTCACCAATCAAAGCCGCACCGGTGCAAACATATGAAGAGGCATGTAAAAAGCCCAAAGGAAATGATGCACGTGATTTTTCTATAACTCCATTTACGGCTGGCGGATATTGCCGCAGCATATCGGGATTACGTCCAATAATCGAATTTAATGTATTCATTGCATTGACAACAACTCCATTCTTGGGGTATTCCTTGAAAAAAGCCTCATTTAATGCTTTGGTGAAATCCGCATCAGACAATTCCAACAAATGTTTAGCATGTGGAATAGTTGTACTCCACACCACCGAACTGAGTGTGTCGCTTAATGGTAGTAAGGCTACCGGGCCGGTAGGTAAGAAGCGTTGCCAGGCCACCGTATTATCACAAGCGTCTTCTAATTGCACGGTGGCTACCACTCCACGACGTTGGTACTCCAAACTAAATACATCGATATTCATTTGTTTACGCACCAACGAATTGGCGCCATCAGCGCCTATCAGTAGTTCACATGTTAATATTTTGCCATCTTTAAGGTGCACTTGCGAGTATTTATCGCCAGTGTCTACTGAAAGTTGTACGCCTTCAATGCGCGCATTGTTACGTACCTCCACATTCTGTGCATTTGTGTTATCGGCCAGTTGTGCATACAGAGCATCCAACATCAAATCATTTTCAATAATGCAAGCCACATCAGCGGCGAAATGTTCGTCTTGAAATTTGATTAAGGCATCACTGCATGCATCCCACACTTGCATCTGTTTAACATGTTTTACTCTACGTTCTTCCATGTAATCCCAAGCGCCGATCGATTGGAATAGTTCTACACTATTATTATTTATAGCGGAGACACGGTTGCCATATTGCGCTTCGACATTGAAGCCTTTGAAAGGCGGTGCGCCCTCGAGCAATAATATCCGTTTGTCATTTAAAACTGTATTTTTGCCCAAAGCAACTGCGAGTGCTGTGCCGACGAGTCCACCACCTCCAATTATGATGTCATAGTGTTCTGCAGAGGATTTCGGTTTTTGTGCATGGTCATCTGCGTAACACTTCGAACTGACGCAAATTGCACGCACAGCATGAAGCTGCTTGAAAAGCAGACGCAAATTGCGTGTGCCAGGCGGTTTTATTAATGCAGACATTGTTTTGATACCGCGGCTAAAATTTAAAATATTTGAAATTAAATTGTGAAATCTTTATTTTGATTTTCTACCTTTCCAAAATTATGCGGCACTTTGATTATTTTCGGTCTCTTTTGGGTTCTCCTTTGATTTGTTTGAATGCTTTGATTTCTTTATTCTATGAAACAGCTGATGCGAAACACAGTGTTGCATTTTGTGCAGGAAATGATTTCTTTAATCATTTCTTATACTGTTTTTATTTCCAGTTTCCGTTTAACCATATCCGTTGTAGCAAATTTAATTATATTATTCATTATTTAAACAATTATGTTTTTAGATGCTGCCAATCTACACGCTAAATGCTTTGAAATATTTGACGAAGTAGTAAACGCGCATAACGGCGAACCGGAGGATACACTAAAGAAGCTAATGAATATGACAGTTTTCCTGCACACTTACCCGCCAAAACCGAAAAGTACAAGCGGAACTGTCATTAGCGGTGACTGCGAACATATCTCCGATTGGTTTATCAAATGTATTTCAAAATATCCGCGTCTGCTTGTAAAAGTTCTAAATTTCTATATCGAATGCATAGTCACCAATCCAATAAAATCTTGGAAAACAGAGCAGACACAACGCGCGCTAGAATACGCCGCAAAGTATGATGCTGCACTTTATACCACCTGTAATGAGTCATCAGTGGAGTTCTTGTGCGAAGCCATTTATGCCGATGAGGTAATGATACGCGCACGTGCCATAGAATTAATTTCACGCATTTTGCAGCTGGAGGCTCATGTTAATTGGCAAATGTTTCGACACGAAGTATCAGATATACCACGCGAAGTATGTCTCATTAATGAACTCATAAAGAGTTTGCAGGATTTTAACAATACTGTTAAACTGAAAGCAGTACAAGCGCTGCATCTTGCGCTCACCAAAGGCTCACAGAACACTGTGAAAATACTAAACGAAGGTATACGCTATACACGTTACCTCGATCTTGGTGTCAAGCTGCCAGATGAACCACGTGTACGTAAGAATGAAATACGCTACCAGAAGCCCTCTGCGTTGGAGCCGCAATACAGTTTCGAAGGACATGGTTTGGTGGAGTTATCATTTTTGCATTTGCCGGAATATGTTTATGAAAATCTCTTCCAAAGTCCCCAATCATATATCAGACGTGCGGGTGTAATGTTTATGGAGCAACTAATCAAACTAAATCCACTTATTATTTTTAATACAAATTTTGTAACAGAAACAACGCGTCTCGTTAATGAACCCACTGCATTAGTGCGGAAACAAACGCTAATCAGCATCGATAGCATTCTTGGCTGCTATCCGAACTGTTATCCAGTCGTGTGGGTGTGGTGCAAAGTTGTAGCGCCTATGTTGCGCGATGGCGATCCAAAGAATATTGAATTGGCTATGGATGTAAGTGTGTGATATTGTGTGCAGTTATTTATGTAATCCAAATTTTGTTTGATGACAGTGTTTTCGCGCACGCGTATTAGCAAATATGCGCGGTATTGATCAATCGAATCAAGCGGAACACTTTATGCCTTGGGTTATTATACGCACAATGCTGTCAACGCAGCCGCGACTCTATCTGCAAGAATGCTTTCATATGGCTTTACAGCAACGCTTGCTAAAGTAAGTGTTTAGAATTGAAAAATTATACAAATTTTATCTGAAAGTTAAATTTAAATCACATAATCTCAACATATAATCTTTATTAAATCTTACAGTCCAGAAATACTCAGCATAATCGAGTCACATTTACTCACTTCGAATTCCACAGAAGCTTGGATCGTGCTCAACTTCGTTTCTGGAAAGTTGAAGAGTAAAGAACCCGACGCACTTATACATCTTTTCATATCACTGAAATCGGTAACACACAATATGTTCCCGTAACTATACATACATACGTACTTAACAAACATTTTACTATTTCTTCTCCACAGTGGAACAAAGAACAAAATATGCTTATTGCTCTGGAAGTGATCGCCAACTGCATACAAGACTTCTCGCATACAGCACTCAATCAAGCTTTCAATCACATACTCACGCAAATACGCGAAGGCCAAATCATACCTGTACTCATTGGCAAAGCATTCGATCTGCTCATACACATCGACAATTGCTCGCAATCTCAGGCCACCAAAGGCAAAAACCTCAAAAGCAATCCACTTGAATTAACCGAAAAAGCTTGGTTGCTCGAATTGCATGATTTGCTGGAACTTCGCATACTCACGGGCATAGCAGATTTCCCCGATAATCGCGCCACATTTATGTCTCACCTTTACTCCTACTCCGAAGTGAATTTACAGACGCGTTTGCGCCCACATCACACTATTGTCTCCTTCGTGCACAAATACATGAGCGTGTGCTTGAAATTGCCTGAGTCAGAGTTGGATTTGGAAAATGAGCGCCTCTTCAATTCGATGATATTGATTGCTGGACGTCTATCTCTACGTGATGCCGTTACGGCCAGCACTACTTGTAAACTTTATGGTGCCATATTGAAAATGATCGATCGTCCACCGATCGTGAACACAATAATCGTTTCATTAACGGATCTTTGTAAGAAGCATACGCAAATTGTGGAACGCATCATTGAGCACGTGCTGGCGAAGTTGTCATCGTCTTATGTCATGAATCGTGTGGAGACATTTAAATGCTTCGAGAAATTGGTCTTGCAGGATCAGTTGAAATTACGTGGCTCCTTGCTGTTGGCGCTTATGTCTGTTATTTTAGATGAGAATAGAGAATTGGCTACGCGTGCTTGTGATTTTTTTGAAGAATTTCTCAGTAAGAAGAATTCAACGCTGTTTCAAAAGTGTTTAATTGAATGTCCATTCGTCTTCAATGAATACGAGGTGTGTCCGGGCGCTTGTAACTGCTTCTGGAATATAATATTATCAAGTTTGCATTTTTTCCTTTACAGAATTTCGACGGTTTGGATAGCTTTTCGGATACAAGCATTAAGTCGCCTTTGAAAGGAGAGGCAAAGCGTAAGAGTCGTCAATTGCTTTATAATCACATGCTGGCGACGGTAGATGAGGTGAATTTGGTGCTCTATTTTGGGCAACTCAAACTGATTTCAGGTGAGACGAAGTAGCAAAAGTTTGAAATCAAGATGAAGTGCTTTCTATACGCTTTTATGTATAAGAAATGTGTCCATGATGGGTATTATAGCTTCGGTGCAGATAAAGTTACGGGTTTTTTTCTTATTTTATTTATTTTTTAGAAAAATCACAACGTGACGCCTGCATGAAAAGCCCTGAAGGCATCGCATTACTCAAGGATGTACTGTTCATTTTAAAACGCGTCTGCCAATTGACCAAGGAACAAAAGCCCAACGGCGACAACAAAGAAGGCGACGGCGAGGATAATGCTACGGATGATGCAATCGCGCAAGCAAATGAAGCAGGTGCAGCGGATGAGGCTAGCACAGCAAAAACTACAGATGCTACCGCCGTTAGCAGTGTGGGCCGTGGACGCGGGCGAAGACGAGAAATAATAACAATGCCGGATGCGGTAAGAAAGAAAATACCAATTTCATAACAAAATTCATTAAATTTGTTGCTATTTTTAGCTGAATCTACTCGAAAAGTCTTTGATATTCATACCCACCATTCATGATTGCTTCACTGCACACACCGATGACACATTGCAAAAAGCATTCGACGATTTGGGCTTTGCATTGGCTAAGCGCTTTCCAAATCTGGTGCAATATGCACAGCCAGCAAAGTTTTGGTGCAAGTATCGTGAGAAAATAGTCACGGATTCGCCGTCGAAGCAAAAGAAAAAATCGAAACGAAAAGGCAAAGCTGCCAAAACACCCGAGAAGCCCAAAGCGAATTCAACGCAAGTCGAAGAAGATCTGGTTATGGCTGAGGAAGTCGACGAGATCGACGAGAATTTAGAATGTGACTCAGCGGATGAAAGTGATTTTTGTTCGGACGATGACATGCCATTGGCGAGCACGATGCGTGTCGGCGCTTCACCACAGAAACGTGTGCGTTTGAGCGATGCCGAAATACCGATGGAATACTTATTTAATCCGAGCATTTGAAAGTGGGAGTGCTCCTCTAGCGCATGTGTTGACACGTAGAGGAGCGATTGGTAACAATTCCTTCAATATACAAACGAGGTTATATAGAATAATTTAAGGTTATGCAGAGAGGTTTGTTACCATTATTTGATTGCCGTAGTTTAATGCATTTATTTATTTTTTTTAATTATACTTTATTTTAAGTACAAATAATAGAAAAGACTCGAATAGTTGGTACATATATTTTTTTATATTTAATTACTTTAATTTTAAATACTGACATAGAATGGAATGGAGAGGAATACTTACATAGACTTAAATATTATATATAATATAAAGAAGGTTAAGTTTCTTATAAAATGTATTAATAATATTAATAAACTAATTCTCGAATTACTACGTATATACTTGAGAGACATACTTACATACAAAGATATGTGTATTACATAAATTATATATTGCATATTTATAGCTCAGTAATATATTGTACGCAGCATATTTCATATAATAAATACATATTAAAAAATTTAAATTTTTATGCACATTATTATGTATTTCAAAAATAATTATTTTTTATGAAAAAAACTCAACAAATTGTAATTAAAATGTTAAAAATTTATTAGAAATATTATAATGAACATAATATATATATTTTCAGTTTAAAAAACAAAATTCGAAAATCTCAAAGAAACACTAACGCGGAAATAGAAATATTTATACAAGAAATTTAAAGCAAAACGGTATTGAAAACCAAATACAGTTGTGGGATCAAGACCCTAAGCGAAAATGGAATAATAAGGTAAGAATTCAACGTAAAAACATTTATAATTTATGCAAATATTGAGCGCAGACAATATTTTTAAACCGACTGGAAGAACTGTATGGTGGGAAGCAACCACGACGGTCTTGGAGTGTCAAAAACTCTTCTCAGCGTTGCATGATGCTTGCCTGTTTGGTTGTACATCGCACCGTCTCATTTGATGCTATGCAGGTTTTATCAGCTGCACCCACTCCTGACCTGATTGTCATACAGCGTGGTGTTGCATTCAGGTTAAGAAGGGGCTCGAGTGTATCATTGCTGCGCAATAACTAGTTTCCCGATGATGATGTGGAGAAGGGGGGATATCTAGGTAGCAAGCGGCTTTTAGATGAAAGTGTCAGGTGTAGGTGGCAGGAAGGTTGGGATAATAGTACTAACGGTCGAGTGACTTATGAGTACATTCGGGACGTTGGGTTTGTTGAGGGTATCCCAGTCTACAGATTTTCTCTGAGTCTGGGATTTCTGCTTACGGGGAATACATTTTTGCATCAGAGGCACCAATCTGATAGGTTGGAGTGTTTTTGTGGGACGGGGGTAGAGGGCTGGGTGCATATGATTGCAAAATGACCGATGTGCTCAAACGTTAGGGATTTGGTTGGACTGATGGACGTATAGGTGTTGGTGGTGTGATCTCCACTAATCGGAGTGCCGAATAGTAAGCGTCGTTTACGAGTGAACTGTTTAGGCGGCGAAGGCGTTTAACTGGGAATTAGGATTAGCTTCCTGTGTGAATGGTCTGTCCCAATGGGGTCCAACCCCTGGTCACCAGTCTACAGCAGTATGGAATTTCAACTGGTTGTAGTCTCAGCTACGAGGACTTGTCGGAGATTTAATTCTGGTACCCCGGAGAGCAGGAGCTCTTGGAGTTCGCTTTAAAATGCTCATGTGAACTGGCCCCTCGGGGAGTATCATGGTGGTTACAGTTAAAACCCGAATCCGGGAAGAATTGACACTTTGTCAGTGGAATATGGAGATGCATTGCAAACGGATGCCGAATTCAGAATACGCCAGACGTTGTAGATTGGCATCGAACCCTACCAAGGTGACTAGTTTGTCAATTCTGTACGCACGTCTTTCCGCACCGAACGCTACACCCTTTGTGAGTTGTTGTGGCGTTTATTCTAACCTCTATGATTTCCAATCGCAAAGTGGTTCGCGCTTAATTTCACGTGTCTCAATTCACCGCCTGTGGCACACTTCCAATTGACCAGTATTTACCTTTTCACAGCTCCTCTTTCCGCACAGATTCGTGCAAACACCCCGAGGTGATAGCCAGAAAGCCGTTGCCGGCTTGTAATACAATACGAGCTGCAAGTAGCACGCTGCAATGGCGAAGGCGTACGAAAACAAAACTAGAAATACCAGACTAATTAGATTAAATGCTATTTTTCATGTCAAGTTCTACAAAACAGAAATTATTTGAATGCAACGCAAAGTGAATTCGTTTCAGTACGAGATGGACTTTACTTAGCGACGCGCGCGCTCAAACCACACACACTGCTCGGACCAATTATTAATGAGCTCCAATTAGTTGTTATATAAATATCCAATAGTTTTGGAAACTCGCTAAATTATAATGAATAATAACGAATTTTGCTTCGATGTGCAACGGAAATCCTACGAATACGAACAGAGTTACGAAAACGACTCGAAACTAAGTCCGGACACTTACGAAAGCGCGAGTGAAAACTTACTCACCGATTATGAAGTTGTGAGCAACGAGGAGGCGGACGACGACGACACCGTTGAGGTCGCATATCGAAAGTTACGACGCGAAAAGACGGAAAGTGCTGTGCTAACCAAAAACTCACCGCGTCACGCTAGTGGCGAACGCGCTGAACTCTGTAAATTGCACCTGAGTTTGAGCGCAGAAAAAATATCGTTAAAATCACAGTCGGAGAAAATCGATAAATCGAACGCGTCGCTGGCAACGGAAATTGCGCAGCAAAAAGAAAGCGCAAGCGGTCGCGAGCGTTGTGGACGTGTGGCGAAATCGACAAGCGCAAGCGGGTTCTGTCCGCGGCACCGACGCCAACAACCACAGACGCAGCAACAGTTGGAGAAGAATAAGCCCAAACAATATGCGCCGATTAATTTCACCATAGTGCCGATTAATGTGGCGACGCAGAGGCGTGTTAACGAGCGCAAGCAAAACGAAAATGGACGTGATTTGCCGGAAATTGTGCTGACATCCTTCGAGCAGCAACAGCAACAACAGCCAAAGCAACAAAGCTTCACAGCTGGTAAAGTGCCAGCGTCGCCTGGTTTCGAAGCGCCCTTGACGTCGAAGCGTGGCACCACGCCGAAAGCCGGCAATACAACGTATCTGCAGCAAAAGGAACCACAACAACCACACCGGCAACCACAACAATATCGCAGTGTAATGTTATCGAAAGCGGAAATAGCAGCCCCGCCACCATTACCGCCACCACCACCATCGCCTGCACCCTCCCCAACAACATCCGCAACAGCAACCAAAGCAAAGAAAGTCACCAGATTTTCGCGTGCGCCCGAATTCGCCAACAATCACTTTGAGCTGCTACCAGCTGCAAAGCTCACCACCACCGCCGACGCGGCGGCTGTTGCTCCCGTGTTGTCAGCGAAAAAGTTACCGGATGCCGAGGATACTAGCATAAGCGAGATTAATTCGCAGCCAGGCAGCTCTACTTCACCGGAATCTCTAATGGATAATGTGCTAAGCGCTGCGTCATCCGTCTCCGTGCGCAGCAGTAGTCTGAGCAGCGCCGGCGGCGGCAGCGGTAGTGGCGGCAGTGAAATTCTAAAATTTCTCAATGTCACACAAAGCGAAAGCTTAACGCGTAATGTGCCACATGTTGCTGTGGCAGTCATGGCCAGAGAACAACAGCAACAACCACAGTCACATCAGCAACATGTCGTTGCACAGACAAAGGAATTGTACGATAATCGCTCATTGAACTTAAAATCGCCCGTTACGAGAGGCTTGTCACCGTTAATGACAATAACGGCGGTAAAGCAAGCCACAACAGCGGCACTCACACCCGTGCCACCAACGCCAACCGCAACAACACCGTTAACCCTATTGTCGCCGGCGCGCACACTGACGCCCTCTCCCTCCTCGGTGTTGGCATTGGGTGGAGGAGCGTCGTCATCGCGTTCAGGTGAGACGCGTGCGCTGCAGCCAACCGAACTAATCGAGGCGTCAGCAAATCGTTCAAGGTGCGTTAGACCGTATACACTTCAGTGGGTTTTCGTATGCGTGCGGTCAGGGTCGCAGGGAAATAGGGAAATTAGAATTATACATATGTATGTTAGATACGATTATCATAGCATGAAACGGACGTAGAACAAATAGAAAATAAACAAAAGAGAACAGTGTTTTACTCGGAAACACTAAAAGACTCTTTAGTGGAGACACTGAGCTAAAGATTTAGTCACTGCGCGTTTAATCGTACTTTACAGTTATTTTTAGTGCTATAAAATAATTAGTATCTTAAAGTCCTCCATTTCCTTTGTTCTATCCAGAAGTCCATCGCCAAGTTCCAGCATCTTGATTCGCGTTACTCCGGATGCCTCGTTATTTCCCGATGATTTGAAATGCCGCATCTGCAGTGAAATATTTCGTGATCCACGCACCTTGAACTGTTTACATTCCTTTTGTTTCCAATGTCTGGTTGATGAAAATTTCAAACAAGACTCCAGCATACCATTTTGGTCGCAACCTGGCGCCGAGGACCATGATTGGAAGGGTAAGTGGAATATAATTTTTTTAGTTCTTGTCGGAGATACCACATAGACTCCCGCCAGACTTCTTAGCTAAATACTACCAGTGGACTCTTGCACTTACACAGTAAATAACTACAATCCAAGAGTTTAAATCCAACGTCACGTGTATTTCCTAGTGAAAACTATGATTCCATCGGTGCCTGCATTTTCGGCCAGCTTAAAACTAAGATCTACACAAATTTATAAACCGAGTTCCTTTGAAAATGCCTTAATTAGCTTGAGCACAAGAACAATGTAGGACTAAAGAAATTGGGTAATTTTTACTTCGAGATCACCCTTATCCAGCACACCAATGATGTTGCGGTTCCAGGCCACGTCGACATACAATTTATCGGGTGGTAACTTCGGCATTTCGATTGGCAGCTTAGCCTCTTCAGCTGGCCTCAGTTTCTTGACTGCCAGTGCTGCAGCTTTAAGCTTAAAATAGGGTAGTACCGCTTTTGTGCAATCAATAGAATCCTGAAGCTCCTTTGTTTGGCGGTTGCAGCTGTCCCCTTCTTTTCAGGTAGGCAGCCCGACGTACGTGGCTTTTTCTGGATCATTGACCTTAAAAGTAGGCCATTCTGTGGCAGATACCCTACTGGTAGCTCCAAATTTGGCATCACCATCTCTTCTCGTCTTTGTAACCATACTTTGACTACGGAGTTTGGAGCTACGCTTATTTTAAGCTCCAGGGTTAATCTCATTCCTTACACCTAAAGGAAGCTCAGCTCCTGTCCTGGCTACTTACGATCTCGTTACGGACGCTGCTATCTCCTAGAAACAACTAGTTTCCACCAGCATACCAGGTATCCGTATGATCTGTTCCGAGGCGCATAACGCCTTGATCCAGCTGTTTTTTGTACCTTCAACAGAAGTAAGACTTCTTATTTGAATTAAGGAGGAACGAACACCCAACTAAGAAGTCAAATCTGACCTTTCAACTGCAACAGAGGCGAACTGTCCCTAGTTAGTTTTCTCATCGTCGAGATGTGGTATCTATTAACAATCGGCAGCCCTGTCGCGGAGTGTTCATGGAAGATTTTCGCTGCCCAATATATGTTATGTAAAAATTTCTGTTAGCACTTGTTAATAAAATTTTGAAACCGGCTCATCGCGGTTGTTCTTCTCTGGGTAGTAGGGAACTAACAGCTGTTTTTGTGACGTAACAGGAGCGAATATAACATAGGAGGCAGCCATTTCATTTTATCAGTAACTATACTCTCAAAGAATATTCTCTTTCATAAGAAGGAAAGGACTCGAAATCAGATCCTTGCTCTTCTCTCTTCCCTCCTTGGAGCCAGCAAAAAACTCATACAATTTTTAAGTGTTATTTTGTTATTTAAATTTATTTGTTTTTAGTTGCGCTACACTATTTAAAGCTATTGATATATGCTTGTATTTATATGGTATATAGTAAAGTACTTATGTATGTATATGTATATAAGAGTATAAACGAAGTTATTAGTATTTAAGTTTATAGAGTAATAAAATTTGAAACTCTACGTTATTTTTTATTTTTCGTAGATATAATGATAGTGGCCGTTATATGCTTATCAGCAGAGTAGCTTAAGATTTCCTTAAATAATTGATTGAATTTGAAAAAGTTCCACTTTGTGGGGCAAACTTTCTTATAACAAGTGATTTTACTAAACTAACAATTGCTTTTGAATGATTTTTCGGCTTTTTAATATTATCTTAGTTATATTGCGATTTTATTTAGAATATTAGAAGAATTTACTTTTTATAAATGTAATGTCTATTAGGTATTATGTAATATAAGAGTAAGAGCTAATACAATTGGCAATTATTGGAGTTGATTTAACACATTTCGTCTTATGTAAATACGTGAGTATTTAAGTGTAGTTGTAAAGTATGTAATAGCTTTATTTAGCTATCTTCGAATCGCCAGAAATTTGGAAAGTGGCGAATCGAACAAGCAGCTGACTTACTTATTCCTTGTTGAAATATCCGCATATCAACTTGTATTCAATTGATTATTAATGTTAATGGCTTAACACGAGATTATAATGAGCGGAGAAGTGGCGAATCGAAGACGGCTATTACTAGTGTGTGCTAGAGCAGTGGGATTGCAGCAAATTTGATTATTTGAAAATATGTCTGTCTATTAGATGCTTAGAGGTAATTTTATGTTAAATTATGTGAGAAAAGTGAGTTTCCAACCGATAAAGCCTATAATCTTGGGTCCTGAATATATTATTAACCTCTCTCTGTCTACATTTAGTAAAAATACATAAAATTATTTATATTCGACTATGGACCTTCCCGAAGCAGCGGCAAAAACAACATAAACGAACATTTGGGAGGAACAAAAATGCTAGGGTTGATTTTTTCAAACACTTTTTATATAGGGTGATTTTTTTGAGGTTAGGATTTTCATGCATTAGTATTTGACAGATCACGTGGGATTTCAGACATGGTGTCAAAGAGAAAGATGCTCAGTATGCTTTGACATTTCATCATGAATAGACTTGCTAACGAGCAACGCTTGCAAATCATTGAATTTTATTACCAAAATCAGTGTTCGGTTCGAAATGTGTTTCGCGCTTTACGTCCGATGAGCGATGAGGCTCATTTCTGGTTGAATGGCTACGTAAATAAGCAAAATTGCCGCATTTGGGGTGAAGAGCAACCAGAAGCCGTTCAAGAACTGCCCATGCATCCCGAAAAATGCACTGTTTGGTGTGGTTTGTACGCTGGTGGAATCATTGGACCGTATTTTTTCAAAGATGCTGTTGGACGCAACGTTACGGTGAATGGCGATCGCTATCGTTCGATGCTAACAAACTTTTTGTTGCCAAAAATGGAAGAACTGAACTTGGTTGACATGTGGTTTCAACAAGATGGCGCTACATGCCACACAGCTCGCGATTGTATGGCCATTTTGAGGGAAAACTTCGGACAACAATTCATCTCAAGAAATGGACCCGTAAGTTGGCCACCAAGATCATGCGATTTAACGCCTTTAGACTATTTTTTGTGGGGCTACGTCAAGTTTAAAGTCTACAGAAATAAGCCAGCAACTATTCCAGCTTTGGAAGACAACATTTCCGAAGAAATTCGGGCTATTCCGGCCGAAATGCTCGAAAAAGTTGCCCAAAATTGGACTTTCCGAATGGACCACCTAAGACGCAGCCGCGGTCAACATTTAAATGAAATTATCTTCAAAAAGTAAATGTCATGAACCAATCTAACGTTTCAAATAAAGAACCGATGAGATTTTGCAAATTTTATGCGTTTTTTTTAAAAAAAAAGTTATCAAGCTCTTAAAAAATCACCCTTTACTATATTACATAAACTACTAACAAAAGTCCTCTTTGAAAACCCGGTTTATATTGCTGGACTCGGGAAAACTGACTTTGAACTCTCTGTAATCTCGAAAACTCTACTTTTTTATATTTGAAAATATCTTAAATATAATCTAGTTTATAATCTAGTCTCCTTATGATTACAGAACACAGATCAAGTCATTTATTAATGATCTGTAGTATTTTGGTAGACAGATTATCTGATGAACATCCCAACTTTGTTTGGTTCACCGTAGAAATTTCATTGATATATATCATATCATATCAAAAAGAGCCTCAAATGGTTAAATATAGTTCAAGGGTTAGTAGAAGTTTCTGAGTCATACTGAACGGAAAATAAGGAATGTGAGAACCCAAGCTGGCTGTGCCTAAATTTGGCTCATTTCAGTTATAGACGTTTGAATCAATAGTTTAGATCTCAAAAATTTACCTTTTTAATTAAGAAAGGAATGTAAGCAAGATTTCCAGAAATTTCAAAACAACTTCGCGTTTACCTCCTCAAAAAGTATAGCCAATGATATCGTGGAAATATTCTTAAGAATATAGGGTAGTTTTATTGTTGCTGTTTACATAAAGATATAGATTTTTAGAGAAATAATGAAGTCTTATAGTTCATAAGGCTAAGTGGTGGAAGCTTTCACTATTTGTATGGAGTAGATTTGACATCAACCCTACATAGAAGAAGCGGCTGTGTCGTTTTTAACGACTTAGTGAAGCTTGAGGGGGCGATCTTAATGGAAATAAAGAAATCTTTTCTTTCAGTGTTTGCTGAGAAGTTTATTGTTATTCCCTGGGATCTACTGGAGATCTCATGTTACGTGGAAGTCTCAAACTTTTTTCAAAAAAACATGATTTAAAAATGCGATATTCTAATTGATTTGACACAGTTTTTCGCAAAATATATACATATTCATCTGACATTGATTGATCGATAGACGAGCGACTATCTATTGTGCCCTCTCCTAAATCATAAAGACTCATCTAGTCCCAGCATATTGATAAAGTCCAATATACCGCTGGGTGCTAGCGAAGCGATGTGATCCCTATGTGGAAACATGGCTATAAGGGCATTCTCAGCTGCCATTGAAAGAAGGTTTATATTTATATTGATACAATATATGTACGAGTATATACCAGTTATATGGAAAGGGGTCAGCAGACAAGGAAGCTTAGTAATCTGTCACTGTCACTACAGTCTGTACAGTCACGCCTTCAAAATTTTAAAAATGGAAAAATAATGTTATTAACTGTTATTAATCTAGGAAGCCACCTCCTCGCGATCTACTTAAGGCTCCCCAGCACATTTACGCAGCCTTTCTGCTATTATTAATATTTTTTTAAGTATGTATGTAGAGTATATAAATGTTTAGTATACTAGTTATTAATATATTTAATATGCATATTTTAGTATAAATATAAAGTTTCTAATGCACAGCAAAATGTTTAATGGCGTCGGCCAATTTAATATGACTTCATTATATAAAGTTATTGTTTATATATATTTTATATATGTATATATCTCAATTAATTTCGAAGAAAGTAATGTGATTATTGAACTTTTGTTGTTGTTGCCGTAATTGCAGATAGTTTACAGAGCTCACTTTTAAGCAAAGTTTTAATTTTTGTAATTAATTTTAGATTTTTGAAATATTTTAATTATTTTATTGTTATTTTTAAATTTCTGATATTTTATTTTAATAATTTTTTTATTTAAATTGATTTTTTATTTACTTGCATATTTAATTAAATTTTTTATTTAATTTTTTTATGCGTATTTTTTTAATATTATTTAATAATTATTAATTAATTAGTTATGGATTAGTTATTATGCTTTTAAATTTTTTTTTATCAGTTTTCTTTAAACTTTTTCCTCCTTTTGATATTTTTTTAATCAAAGTGGCATTCAACAAATCGTATTATTCAAGAATTCATAACAACTTGGCTGACCGAGAACAGCAACAGCGGCCGCCTCATGACGCGTCTTTAAGAAATTACCCACCCAATGTGTTGTCAAATCGATATACTTAGTTTTCGCCCCTGGATTATAGTCCAGAAATCCTGCTTTCGGTATGACCTCCTCGATTTGACTGCCATCCGGCCAATTATTGTAGCTGGCGATGTTAATGAAGCCCACGTGGTTGAGTATGGCTGTGCGCCAAGCGACGCCATAGTACTGTAAACACGATGAAAAGAAGCAGCGTTACGCAGTTGTGATTATTTTTCTAAAATTTTTTTTAATGATACCACATACACCCTCCCTACTTACCCTGCCATTACTGCGATGCCTTTGTATATCACCGTGTCGTGGGAATTTATTGCGTTCCGCGAAGCCTGGTCCCACTGTTGGCACAAATAACATTTTGTATGTTAATGCGAAGGACTTCAAATACGACCAATTCTTCCAGGTGCTTGCAAATGTGGCACCATTACTCGGTAATTTATTGTAGAAACCCTCGAAACAGAGTCGTCGCATGATATCCACATGGGTTTTGAGGCTGTGGGGGGTAAGAAAAAATATTTGAATTTTTTTTTTTGCTTCAAGTTAGATGTCTCTTAACTATACGTCAAGCTAGCCATTTTTTATACTGCCTTTGGAACATAATTATAGTGTTGGAAAGGTGAGATTTTAAGCCTCGATTAACCGAAAAAACTTCCACGAATTTAACAATAATGTGCGAAAAAAGTCATGGTCCAAGCGTGGTGAAGCTCAACAAATGGCCGCAAAGCCAGGATGGACGCCTGGAAAGGTTATGCTGAGTATTTGGTGGGATTGGAAAGGAATCATCCCTATGAGCTGCTCCAGCCTGGTCGAACCTTTGATTCTACATTTCACTGTCAACAACTGATGAGATTGAAGCAAGCAATAGAAAAGGCTTCGCCTTCCATCAGGACAACGCTAGACCACACACATCTTCGATGATTCGGCAAAAACTGGTAAAGCTTGGCTGGGAAGTTTTGGTGCATCTACCTATAGCCCTGACTTTGCACCATCGGACTACCATTTGTTTCGGTCAATGAAAACTTCGCTTAATGGAGTAAAAATGGAAAAAAACCAGAAAAGTTTTACATTGATGGAATAATGTCTCTAGCGGAAAAATAGTAAAAAGTGGTCGACCAAAATGGTATTACAATGGCAGTTTGGTTCATTATAAATATAAAAAAAAAAATAGTTAAGTTTGATAAGAAATACGAAAAGACTTTTTCGACTACCTAATATATAGGTGAAACTTCGTCAATACCGAATGGATTAAGTGCGTAACTGAACCGAAATTCAAGGGTTCTAAACTTAACTCGGAGAATTTTTAAAATTGTTAAAAATTTATTCATCATAGTTAGTCAAGAGCTACACGACTTCTATATCAAAAAACTATATAGTCATTGATAAAATCTTATAATTTATGAGATCTACGGAACTAGAAATACTAGAAGAACTACTGGAAATGTGAAAAGAAATACTCCCAAAACTCTAGCAGAGTTCGAAACCCTTGGTTGTAATTTTATTATTAATAAAACGTCTTCTCTAACATTTTCTTATTGTACCCAAGCGACTTTTCATTTAAAAATATCCCAAACTTACCGAATATGCCCAATAAAGTAGGCATCAAAGATGCGCCTCAACGTCTCGGGATGCGTTTGACACAAAGCACGACCAGCCGGCGTTTCACTCAACTTATAAGCGTTGCTTACGTAAATCACTGGCACCAAGCGCTTACGCGTCAACGAGTAAACACGATAGAAACTCTCAGCGGTGGCGTAACGACGCACCGCCTCCAATTGCTGCTGCAGAAACTCCACGCTCTGATTGCCCGCCACACTGATCTCAAAGGTAATGCTCAAATTGTAGCTGGGCGCCAGTTCCAACAGCTGTCGATAGAGCTCCACCTCGCCCGCTTTGCCGCTACAGCTGAGTATGAGCACACCAATGCCGCAATTGTGTATGTTATCGAAATGCTTCTGCAGCAAACTGGTTGTGGGCTTGTACAAACCCAAAGCCGGATAGAATGCGGTGTTAAGTATACGCACTGGTTTCACCGTCGTTGTCGTAGTTGTTGGCGATGTCATACCTGAAGTTGGTGATGATGATGCTGATGATAGGACGGCGTCGGAAACATCGTTCAGCAACTCTTTGGCGGCGCCACGCAGCTGCAACTGTGGTGCGACCAGCTGCGGCTTCTTCGTCTTGTACCAGGCGACAGGCGCGCTGTAGAAAATATGCACACCCGTCGTGACGGCATCCAGCTTGGTGCGTTCCTCGCCCGCATCAACGGCGTTACGCTGCTGTTCCTGGCGCAGCTGCTGCACACGCTCCTGTGCTATGCGCGCCTTCACCTTGTGCTCGTCATACTTCTCGGGCACAATAACGCCATTTTGGCGCGGCGATTTCAGTGGCGGCTGCTCCAAGCGGCCGTCCTGGCTGCCCACACCGCCGCCACCGCCATAGAAGCGCGCTATGAAGCGCTCGTCGAGCACGCGTTCAGTGGAGCTCACATTCGGCGAGATGTTCAGTATGACCACGGTAATCACAATCAGCGCTATGACCATGAGCAGAAAGAGTATTTTCAACTTTCGTCGATTTTTGACATATTTTTTCAGTAGCATTTTGTAGCTGCGCTTGCAATTGATGCAGCATTTTACAGACGTTTAAGTTAGTGGCAACAGCAGCGCAGGCCGTCCCGCGCGCGGACCGTGTGAGCGACTGACAAAGACTGCGTTTGTGCCGTTGCCGACGTCCTTGCGGAGGACTATAAAATCACTAGATTGCGACGTTGAGTGCGTCTCGTGTATGCGTGTGTGTGTGTGTGTGTGGGTTTGGGTGCCCAAGTGCTTTTGTGTACTTATCTGTGGAAGTGTGTGTGAAGCACTCGAGCGTTTTATTTTTAATGCACAGCGTTCTGTTTTGCCTTTCAACTTGTTCTTTACCTTTTTACCCTTTCGTACACATAATTATGCTTGCTTGCTTCCTCTTCTTTGTGTGCTACTTCTATTTTCGTATTTTAATGATTGCCTTTTTTTTACTGCATTCCTTTTTAGCGCAAACACCCCTGCTCGGCTTAATATCTATAGCTCTGTGTCTCTGTCTGTGTGCTTTTGTGGCTGTGTTGGTGTGTACCATGTGCTTCCTGTTTACGCTTTTGCCGTGAGTGAATGCTTCCATTCCACTGCCGGTGGACCATTGTTTACATGCAGTGCGCATGCGCGCTTCCAGTCATCAAAATAAGTTCAAGAGAGCAGAGGAAAAAGAGTGTAAATAATCACTTAACTGTCATAAGTATTTTAGAGGAAAATGTCAAGCGGTAACTGTTATAAAATGCTGTTCAATAAGTTCCAGGTCTAACAAAGAATCCTCAGCAAAAAATTTTAATATGTCTGTTTGTCTAGACCTTTTCAACCGTTCACTGATGTTTTGTTCATTAGATTAGAATGACATTCAGATCTAGATTCTATAGTTCAGATGAGATTAGTTTCTAATTTCGATATCAATTCTGTTTTCAAATCCACTTCTTCAGGCCGTTACCCAAAAAAATTTACTGATGACGATATTTAAATATCAGTTCTACAATGTGAGCGAAGTCTTATTTATTATTGTCACAGGAACAGTCTAAAGTTCAGAAGAAGAGCCATATAAAGGAGGCATTGCTGTTTTGTCCTTCAAGCTGTCCTTTTTTTAGTCTAAGCAACTCTTTGTGACCGCGATCAAGATCTACTGCGCCAGAGTAATACTAGGTTGGATCTTAGAGCCATCGTTTCGTTCGATACTTAGACTGATTTTTCGACAGATGAAAAATTTCGGAAGAAATGAAAATTCAACTCATAAAGTCATCTCTCATCGTCGCCTTCATTCGCATTACTTCTTTATCTAATGAGTTGAAGAGGCTCCCATTAATACGACGTCATTAAAGTATGCTTTGAACGCTATTTTAAGACTAGAAACCGCTTGTTTCAAGATGGACGTTTGTTTAGATTTCATTGGGGCGTTTTTTAGGTAGCGGGTCTCAAACCCAGCGCGCAACCCAGAGAAGCGATGGTACGTCTTCTCACTTTAGCTCGCTTTCAAACGGATGTTTTATGGCTACCCAAAGTATCCTTGGTCTAAGACCGGAAGTCAAGAGTTGCTTGAGCCTCGTTTCGAGCCACTTCCAAGTAAATGGCGATCAGAGAATTTTCCTAACTTGCGTAAAATTCTACACATGACTCCATCCTCGTACACATATCGTATTGGTTTCTGTAAAATTCTCTCTATTCCAGTCCTGACCTTTGGGTTCGGATGAGTTGACAACCAAATTTTCTTCGAGAGTTGTCAAGACCTCTCTTTTTTCAATAACCGAACTTTTCTCTGACTATTAAGTCATTCCTTACTGAGAACAGTCATCTGATATATGCTGGCATGGGCTCAATATAGCAATCTCTAATTATCTTTGCTGAACAGTAAAGCTCCATGTGGGTTAAATATTGTAAAATATAATGATATGGTAAAAAATTGGGTCTGAATCTAAACTTTTAGTCGGTCACTGCTTTTTACAACTACTCAGCCAGAGAAGGCATCAGTGCATCCATTGCATTAAAACCGTCCGAACTAGCTTTAATTCACAAAAAGAGCAACATTACATTTAACAGGTTTACATATTAAATGGACGCTTCTCGTCTCTAAAGTAAAGTCTTCTTAGCTTTTGGGACAATTTTTTACAACTTCCGAGTCCAAAGTTCAGTTTTTGAAAGGACTATTAATAAAATTTTTTTAGTTTTATTGTCTTAATTACTACTTAATGCATATATTACTTTCTTAAAGCCACCACCAAGTCTAACTGTAGCGCGCAATCGTCTTCGCCGGAGATGTCTGTACGTAGCGGTTCCACCTCGCCTTCGCGAACACGACAGTCGTCATTCAGCTTTCGGCGTAAAAAATCGCTCGAACGGATTTTGCTGAAAGTAAGGGTGGGTAAAGCAACAATAGCAATAAATAGAAAAAATATTTTAAAAAATCCACACTAACAGTCAAAATCGGACGGCAAGAGCTCGGAAAGCTCCACATCGCTGCGTTTGAGCGCTCCGCCCGAAGAGCGTCTACGCTACATCAGCTGTAAGATTTGCAAATATGCAACCGTAATCCCGTTAGGTGGCATACGTCAGCTACCGCAGAATTTTCTGCTCGTACGCAAGATCGAGGCCATACAACAGGAGCTGAGCGATGAAGTGATAACAAAGGTTTGGTGCAGTCTCTGCTTCGAGGAAACCAATGTAAGTGGTAGAGTGTGTATTAAAAGATATTTTTTTGAAAAGTCGCTTTCAGGCAATCTACCACTGTGTTAGCTGCACGCTGAATCTCTGCTCGCTCTGCCGGGATTCACATGAACGGCAGCGCAACACAGCCAACCATAGTATACGGAATATAATGGAGTTGAGGCGCGCGCGTAAAAAGCAACAAACTCTACTAGATGATAAAACGAAATTTACGCTGAAATGTGGCATGCATCCGGGTTTCGAGATGAAGGCCTTCTGCAACAGCTGTTTGCAGGTGAGTGTGAGCAGCTTAAGTACGCCTAGACTTTTTTTTACCGCCTTTCTTCTTCTGAAGATCGCTTGCGCCGATTGCCTGGTGCTCCTACACAAAGGCCACAAACATGAGCCGATACAAAAAGCTTTTGTAAATTACTCTAAATTACTGCAGGACGCTGTGGATCATACGCGTCCGCTCTGCAGCTATGCCGAGCATTCGGCTGAGCGCATGAGCGATATATCCAAGCATATAAATAAGAAATGTGATGACATACAAGCGCAGATTGAGGTGTTCATGCGGCAGTACTTCGAAGCGATCGAAGTGCATCGGAAGACTTTGTTACAGCAGGTGCACCGTGCACGCGAGACCAAAGTGGAAATGATACTCGAGCAGCAGTTGGATTTAGGTGAGCGCTGAGAACTATTTATTTTCTTACTTCGTGCTTTAATGGAGTTGTTTGTTGTAGAAAAACGCAATAACGAATCCAAGGAGGCTTTGCTCTTCGCTCAGGAACTCACCGAATGCGGTTCCCATGTTGAAGTGCTCTCTTTTCTCAATATTTTGCTTAAGCGCTTCGAATACTGTCAACAATTCAAAATGCCCACAGAACCAAAGGTAAGGAATGTCTCCTATACTCTGACAAATATTTTTAACGAGGTAAGCAATGAGCTTCGATGTCTGCCTCTTTATTTTTCGGCTGCCACTTTTATTTAGTGGATCATAAATCTGGCTCGTCTCGGCAGCGCAGATTGGACTATCTAAAGTTTGAGAAAAAGATTATCCGGACCAAAAGCTGGTTCGTATTTGATTGTCTTTTTGTAGCTTTCTGGGTCGTCTCGGCAGCGCATATGAGACTGTTGAAAATTTGAGAAAAAGATTTTCCGGGCTGAAAGCTAGTGCAAATTCGCTTGTCCTCTTGTAGCCTACTATTCAATAGCTGAATTATTTCAGCTCAGCATTTGAATTATAGTTAGTTTAGCAGCAGAAAATATTTCACAAATATTAAAAAAAACTGCCGAATTGACAATCCTTGATCCGTTATAAGTCCGGGTTCGCTCGGGTTACGAAAATGTGGCCGTGATCGGAATGAATATGAGCTCAATTCTCAAAGTCATCCTTTCCCGACATGAATCGTCGCTAGTTATGTGTTAACTGAAAGATAGACTCGCTTTTGTGAAGCAAACGTTAAAGCTCGGAGTCTTGGACTTTCTTAACGATATTTTAACAATACATGAAGACTTACTCCCTCATCAGAATACTGTCAACCGTGGTCTCCTTTCCCTCATTTGCTGCGTTAGTCCTCGGCAACAAATATGAACTCGAAATCGCGATTTTACTTTAGTCTGCAATTAAGATTTTCTTACCTTCTCTCTTCCAATTAAAGTTCACGGATACTCTACAATTTCTACCACATATCCGCGCACCTCCGATGAAAGCCCAAAACGACATACCACTCTTCGGCATTATTACAATGCAAACTGTTGAGCCTTCACTGTGCACGCTGCAATGGGAAGGTGAGCAAACGAGATTTCCACAACTTGTACTTCATAACCCTGTTACGACTTTCAGGCTTCACCCAATTACGTCTACATAAACGTGTAGAACTTCTGCTGCAGTCACGTGACACTGATGGTGCGGGACTATGTCATGGTGGCTTACAAATACAGACTTTACTTAAGTACAAAGAAACGAGTTCAAAATTTTTACCAGTGGAGGTAGGAGCAAGTGAAATAGTGAACTTGTGAGTTTTTAATTCCTTTTCTTTCACAGATCGCCGATAATCGCGACGGCACTTATGGCATCGGCTTTACACCCGACGCTGAAGGGACACTAGTGCTGATAATAACTATTAATGATAAGCCCATAAAGGTAATTATTTTATGTGATTTTCAAAATCAGACTTGTGAGTCTTCTAAACTTACTTAAGTAGTTCCTCTAAACTCAACTCTTTCGTTTTCAGGGCAGTCCCTTCACATTCCTCGCACGCAATGCACGCCCGCACAGTGGCATCTATCATTGCTGCACCTTCTGCTCCAGTAAGGGTAATAAGATGGTGAAATGTTCCTGTGAAGGGCGCATGCCTGGTTATAATGGCTGTGGGCATGGTCATGCCGGTCACCCAGGTAGTCGTCATTGGTCCTGTTGTGGTAATATTATAGAGATATCCGAATGTAATATGGCAAATAAGTTGATGAATTCATGAGTCTATTTTAAAGTAAGTAAATATTTAAAAGCGGCGTCGAAATAAATTCAAGAAATGGATTCCAAAAAAACTGAGTGGTAAAGTATATATTCCATAGTATTATTTCGCTTATACGATCTACACAAAAAGTATCCGAAAACCCCAAAAGTAAAAAATTAAGTATTACTAACTACAAATTTCCATAAGCTTCGTTTTCTACTAAATCGTAACTGTGTTCTCAATACACTGAGTTCCGAAATTGGATTGTTCGAGCAGTGAAAATGCCCCCATCAAATATCAACTAAAGGAAAGTATATAAAGATTAAATTTGCGGTTAGTATAGTCGAGCAGTGTATAGAATGAATACCCGTACATAGCCGAACTAAAGAAACTTGGAGTTTTGTATTTATTAGAACTCTCAAAGAATTTAGCACTAATTACTACATTAACAATATTATTCGCGATAAGAAAATTTAAATTAAGGTTAAATTTGTGGTTGTGATGGGAGCTGAAAACATTATTCAAATATTTTTAAGGAATGCGGTCGAGTTGAAAGCGCTTGGTCGGATATAAAACCGACCTTTTATACATACCATAATAATTCATTTGTGCTTGAAGCTACGAAATAATTATTGCGTTGACTCTGCGGTTTATTGCAATTCTCAGAATATTTACAGAAACATATAAATATAAAGAAAGGCGTCTTATCTTTAATACTGAGTAATACGTAAAATATAACTCTGACTCGTCTTCGGCATGTAATCTACTGTTAACCTATATTATATGCCTTATAACGACTGATTATTTCCTTGTTTTTATCAAATTTTCCTAAAATACGAGGAACGTTTTATCTGCGTCTAAAATTTCTTTCAACGTTTAACACCAAAATACATAAGTAACTGGCATACCTAAATAAAGCGTTGACGTCGACGCGGCATCCCTAAATAAACCGGCCACTTTACGTCAAATTCTCACTTAATTGCTAAGATGCGTATAAAATAAATGAAATGCAAAACGAATTATTTCATTAATACTTTTTATATCAATTTAATTATGCATTAAACATCGCGCGATACGAAATTTTTCAGAAAAATTACAATTTCTTCGTTTTGCGACCAACATTACTTCTGAACGCGCTCTCAAAATCGCATTTTTCAACACTCATCGTTACCCCCGCCCTAATTTAGGTAAGCACCATAAAAATCTAAGGACATGAGAAATATTTACCAGTATTTTGCGGCTGCCCTCTTTATTTAGGGACGACACACACATAAAACTTTCCTCGCTTTGCTTTGAGTGACAGTTCATACTGAAACAATGAAGCGCTGAAAACAAATGTTATGCAATAAACGCTTTGCTTTCAGTGGATTTTTCTAATACTGTTGTTTGCAAAGCGTATAAAAATTAAAGTTGCTCAATATTTTGCTTGGCTTCGTGTCAAAAACTCAAAAATACTCATAAAAAGCGTACATCGAACTTTTCTGTCAAAACAAATACCTGACGTAAAGCGAAGCAAAAGTTCTATGTGAATTAGCCATAAGTGAGTATATTAGTAATATGCTGAGAGTTGGATAATGAAAGAGAGAATATCAAAGGTATCTTAAAATTGAGCGTATTTCGAAATGCAAATGAGGTACTCGTAATAAATATTCTCAATACCACTCACTACCCAAAATAATTTTACCTACAAAACTATACATATGTATGTATGTATGTACATTTGTAGGTAAATATTGTTTATGTTCAAAACAAAAGAGGTAGGCACTGCTGTTAGTAGAGTACAAGCAACGGAAGTGAGCGGTTGTGTGTAACGCGAAAGACTGTGAGTTCACGTGCCTACCTACGGAAACTGTTTACGAAACACAAGAAAGCACTGCGAATTATTCCTTTTATTGATTTTTAAATCGAAACTCGTAAATTATAACAAATTAAGTGCACGAAAATCTTCGATTTATGTGTGGGTGATTATGTAAACGTCAAGTAAGCGAGCAAAACAAAGAAAAAGTGTGGAAAACACTTTGAGTGGGAAATAGCAGAAAATACAATTGTGTCAGTAGACGCCGAATTCTCTTTGCATGCAGGCATTTGTGTGTACACAGTTGTGTTCGAAGTGACAGCGCTGGTATTCTAGTAATGTGACAGTAACAATCACTATTATCAGCTCTCGAATTTAGCAGTACCTTAAAAGAAGCATAGATAGTTTTATCTTGAGGCGTGTTGATAATACTGTGTCTATTTAAATTCAATACATTGTCTGCTACAGTAAGCGCTTGATTTCTAAAAATAGTGTGCAAAAGTGGCGATTGGTTTCTTTCAGTGCTGTGCCTATTCTTTATATGTCACTCAATTAATTAATTAATTAATTCAAAGTGCTTAAGAAGTTTTTTTTTTAAGATGGATTTCATACTTTCAATTTTGCTTGGATTTTTAATAATTTTCTTTTTGTGTTTGTTTTTGTTCGATTCCATTCTTGTCTATTTGTTTGTTAGGGCAGTGATTCGTTCCAATGGTTTTGAAGACTGACTTTTATAACGGTTTGCCTAACCTGCCACGAATATGAATGATAAAAAACTAAAGTGTTATATATAATATATAAATATAAGAAATTACCAAGCGGTTTTCAGAACTGCGGTTATGTAAACAAGTCTCCGTATCCACTCACTTCCGTATCTGCTCACTTCCGTTTAGATTGACGAGTCTAACATTCATATCGTTCACTACTATAGTATATGTACCTTAGTTCTTCGTTCGCAAAATAATCATCTAAGGATTACAAGGTCAAACTTTGGCTCGATAAATCGTCTAAGCTTTGCTTATTGCCCGATGGTTAGCGTCCGACATCTTGTTTTCTATCGCTAGAGTTTAATGTTTTGTCAGTAAGATCTCATAAGATCTGATATCTAGGATCTCTTATGTTTGATTGTGGCCTAAATCCGAGCACACACAGAAGAGAGAGCGGTATATTAGCGATGCGACAGGATCGTATTTACATAGGTCTCCCATCAATTTGTCAGCCTTCTGCGCAATTCCTGTGGTCAGAAACTAAGCAATGCTCAAAAACATTATCGAACTCATAGAAACTGTAATTAAATGCTTGTCAAAGGAGAATTAGGGTAATATTTTTTCTTCAGCACTTATGTGTGTATCACAACTATAATCCATTTTTGATCCAACAGAAAACATTTAGAGGACGATCTCACTTACAGACCCTCATAGCGCATTTTTGGAACTAACGTAACTTATCTGGGATCCTAAAATTGAGAGTAAAGTTGATAGAAGAGAGCGACCGTGGCCTACTAAGCAAGCAACGTTTTTACAGAGCGAACTAGCCGAAGCATCAAATCATGAAAAATCAATCCCTGAACAACATGTATTAAGTTTTCCAAGATGTTTGTTAGACCCAAAAGCAAGCATCGAAAACCATATAAAGGGTTACGCTTAAAATACCGAAGTTCAAAATGTCGACAAATCAAAACACTAACAAACCAGAGTATCGAAAAATCAAAATACCCACAAACCAAAATGCCGACAAATCAGAGTATTGAAAGCAGCAAGAGGGGGCGAGCCCCTTTTCTGCCGAAGCACAGACAGAGAATTCTACAGAGAATTCTACTCCTAAGCGTGTTCCTGTTCGTGGCCGGATGTCGAAAGCCCCGAACGTACAACGCCACCATTCATAAAATATAGTTTTTTTTGTTTTTAATTAGGTTAGGTTAGGTTAAACTGGTAGGCAATAAGCCACGCATAGACCAGTTTTGGTCTTTGCGATACCAGATGAAGTTCAGTTCCTAGGTTCAGGAAATGTAGTCATCCTTTAGGATTTTTTCATTACACAACTAAAATCCATAAATTTAAAATTCGGTTAGTGTTTTTTCTACTTTGGGATCTAAGAACCATATTAACCACATTTTTCTTAAGTATATTACCTTATTTTAAAATTTATTCTGTCCATGTTCGGCTATCTGTGGGTCTGTATATACCCGAAGTAGTCTCTAAGTTTTTCAGCTATCGATCACCTCAACAAGAAGCTGCTCATTTGTCGGAGCACCCAAAATCGTACAAGTATAACACTTAGCTGCTGTAAAAACTGACCGATCAACCTCAAGTCCTTCTATGGAAAATGTTCCAATAGACGAGATACATATCTTCGCAAAATTTAATTCAAGAAAAAGCTACATTCTCCGCATATATTGTTCACCTCGGACCACAGTAGCTTATAGCTGTCTTTCCAACTGACCGATCAAAGTCAAGATAAAGATCTTTTAATACTCATTTATGCCATAGAAAAGCACCTGAGAAGGGTATTTTGTTTGCTTATACTTTCACTTCAATTTGAAAGGTATTCCGACCGGCGTACCTTCAAGAGCCAATGCGTTGCCGCAAAGAATTTACGCATATCTGCGCTTTATCGCCCTGAGAGCATCAGGGCTTGTTAAAATTTAATTAAAAAAGCCCAATTAAAGTGAAAGTCTGTTGGCGATTACAGATCTGTCACGTTTCAATTAAGTTAAAAGCACAGAGGCCTACAACAACAACACTAATTGTGTGTATTAAGTTGCAATTAATATTTGCAGGCAAATCGCGACCGCCACGCCATTCCCCAAAGGCACTAACAACAATTGGCAACGTGTTTAACATGTGTAATGCTGAAAACTGATCTGTAATCTCAATCAAACTGCGAAAAAAACGTAAAAAATGCAATAACAATTTAGACACGTTCGTTGCCTCTGCAGCCATTCAACAGCTTGGCGACGCTGTTGCTTTTTTTGTAGGGTAGGTATATAGCACGTCCGTGCATTTGCTGTTTAAAGTCACCAAATGTTGCTTTGCACTTCACTCGTCATATTTCCCTTGCTTTCTGCTTTTATTTTTAATTTTTGTTTTGGTTTATAATCGAAAAGGTATCGGCAAAATAATCCACAATCAATCACAACCACGAAAAAACTCTCTCTTACGCATGCGCGCGCATTCCGCTTACGCCCGACTCATTTGAATGAATGCAATATGCCGCTAAACGCTCACCCACTGGCCATTTGCGTGCGTTGCGTACCGAAGTGGTAACGCGAATTTCACTACCGCGCTTATGCGAAGCTTCCGTTTCTGTTTTGTTTGACAAATTGCATAAGAAAGAAGAATAAGACATAAAAAGTTGGTAATAAGACGACCCTAGCAGTCTCCCCTGACGATTGTTCCAACATTCCTTACACATTTGAAAAGTTAATTTTTCTTTAACTTTCGATTTGGTCTAAAAAAGAGTATAAGTTAGTCCGTGGATCTTTGATCACATATCAGTCCTTGAAAAATACTTCCGCTTCTCATTCTACACATTAGATCCTTTATTCCACTGTTACGTCTGGTCCACGTTCGCTGCCATCAGTCTTAAGTCGAAGAACTACCATTATCTGCAATTAGATGCTCGACGTTTCTCATATAGCCAAAGAAGCTTCCGAAAAATATCAGCAACGCATTAAGCCTCGCAACTATTGGTCTTTTTTGGTCGAATGCAAGCCTAACCTTCTATTCACTCTAAAAAAAGAGGGCTCAATCTTCCTTCCAACATTTTTTCACAATTCACTTAAAGACACAAAGATATAATCATGCCTTAAGACACATTTTTCACAATTCACTCTAAGAAACCGAGGTCTCAAGCTTCCATCAAACACTTTTTCACTATCCACACTAAAAAATCGAGGTCTCAATCTTCCACCAAACACTTTTTCACTATCCACACTAAAAAATCGAGGTCCCAATCTTCCATCAAGAGACTGTTTTCACTATTCACTCTAAGATATCGCGATCTCCATTTGACTGAGAATGCCAGAAATCACATAGGAATAACATAAGCCTCAAATTGAGAAAACATCGCATGCCTTCTTTTAGTAAATTATATCGAGGAAGGCCTGGCGTGTCAAAAGATGGATACAGTCTTATAGTATTCCGAAAATAAAGCATAGTTACATAGCTTTAAGTGAATCAATTGTGATAATAAAAAGAAATTAAGTAGAATAGCATAAAATGTGTACAACAACGACGCAACAATATACAAGAGTCGTTCCAAGCTTCCTCAGGACCATTTCGATTATAGGTAAGAGACCAAGACTGCCTAATATTGGACCTCCTCAAGACCAGAGTTTATGCTTTATTTCGTAGTTATATTTTCACTAGTCAACTGCCATGCCAAGTCATTTCTCAATCAACTTACGGCGGTGCCAACGACGACAACCGCAGCGCCGACCACCACACCCGCACCAACAATGCGCGATATAGTGATTGGACCCTGTCGTTGGGTGATCGGACGCAAATGCCCCGATAAAGACGTGCGCTTCTACTTGTACACTCGGCGCAATCCACAGCAGCCTCAGTACTTGAACATCGACGAAACATTCGACAAGTCCAATTTGACCAACTCGAACTTTAATCCGCGTTATCAGACAAAGATCATCATACACGGCTATAATGCGGATATGTATATGAACACCTTACAGCGCATGAAATATGGTGAGTGCGCCTTACTGGCAGAGTCTCAATACCTTACTTCGCTGGAATACTTAACCGGCCTTGGCTCTGTTCTGTATTTTTTTCAGAATATTTAATGCGCGGTGAGTACAACATCATCTTTGTGGACTGGGCTGTGCTGGCGCCCGGTCCATGTTACGTCAACGTCGCACATAATATCAAGCATGTGGGTGCTTGTGTTGCCCAACTTGTGGAACGTATTTTGGAGACGGGCACCACCGATATGCATGTCATCGGCTTCTCGTTGGGCGCACAGTTGACGAATTATGTTGCGCGAAATTTGGGCTCGTTTCAGTTGCCGAGAATAACAGGTGGGTACAAAACTCAAAGACTCATTGAACCTGAACGTCATCCCTGACCCATCTTCTACTTCCTTAAATGTTCATTTCTCAAAACTTTCACATAACAAGATACTTTTGAACAATGCCTGTAAAATTTTCAGGTCTCGACCCGGCCATGCCGTTTTTCATCACCTCCGGCATCGATGATAAATTGGACCCCACTGATGCTGCTTTCGTCGACGTAATACATACGAATGCCTTTGTACAAGGCAAAATAGAGCGTTGTGGACATGCGGACTTCTATATGAATGGCGGCATACTACAGCCCGGTTGCAATAAGGAAAATACAAGTGAGTAAGCCGGGAAATTATATTCAGACCATTAAAATTATATTCCTTTGTATTTTTCCGCGCAGATCCATTTGCCTGCAGCCATCAGCGCGCTGTCGAATATTTTTCGGAATCGATACGTTCACGTAAAGGTTTCTGGGGTTGGGCTTGCAGCTCGTATATCTCATATTTGCTCAACATGTGTCCGCCCACAAATTATCTACTCGAAGCAGGCGAAGATATAAAGCTCAGCACAAAGGGCATGTTTCTAGTTGAGACTAATGACACAGCGCCATACGCCTTAGGCAAATGGACCGACTTACCGACATTGGGTAAACAAAAGCCTACCATTAACAATGGGCGCATCACGATAACGCTACCTCAACCGTCGGCCTTCCGTGATCCCTTGTTGCAGCAGGTGGATCAATGGAATAAATTGGACTCACATTTTAATGGCATTGAACCCGAACCGACACCGTTTTCACAAGATCCCAATGGGGAAAATTGGACTTACTTTAGTGGCGTTGGCACTGGTGACATAACCGATACTTCGAAGACCGGTAACGAGCTAGCCGGCTCGGTGGAAGAGCAAAGTTTGGAGGATGTGCAGAAAGTGCATGAAACGCAAATTGAATGGCTGGAGTATCGACGAAATCTGACCAAGGGCCATATAGAAAATAGTATATTTAAGGTACCTCATATTGAAGGTGCAGAGTTGACTAGCAAGAAGCTAAGCAGGCAGCCACGTGGAAATGACATAAACTGATAAGTTATAAAAGTGATTAAATGTTTAAAAATATAAATTATTTGAAAACAGTATCGGATTTATGGAAGGTTTAATGTGTGAGGGTAGTAAGCCAGATCCAGCCGTTCTGGTTTTATGTACATTTTGAGACGGGTTTGGGCAAGATTTTTCGAAGGTTTAGAATTCCGTGCGTGAATCTGAGATACTGTGTGAATTCGTAAAGTTTGAACCACACATTGAAGAATACTTAGATGTAACCAAGTTGGTACTGAACGAACTAGTCAAAATTAGAATCTGATTGTGAACAGAATAGAAATACTCGACAGTGCTTTCGAATTTTGTTCGAAAGCGGCGGTAGTACTACGTTCCCGGACTGCACCCGGATTTCATCCGGCCAAGGACTGTAATCTGTATCTGGTCATTCAGTTTCTTTCAGTCCGACCATCTTGAACGAATACAGAGAAGGGTGCTCCCATCTCCTCCAAAAACTATATGGGGAATGTTTTCTGCTGCTACAACTACAACAATAAAGATTTTTTCTAAATTACAATACTCTGACCATTTTCCACTTATAATTCCAACTCTTAAAACTTTCAAAAAAAAAAATTACAAAAAATTAAAATTAAAAAAATAACAAAAAATTAAAATTAAAAAAAATAACAAAAAATTAAAAAAAATAACAAAAAATTAAAAAAAATAACAAAAAATTAAAAAAAATAACAAAAAATTAAAAAAAATAACAAAAAATTAAAAAAAAAATAACAAAAAAATTAAAAAAAAAAAAATTAACAAAAAATTAAAAAAAAATTAAAAAAAAAATTTAAAAAAAAAAATTAACAAAAAAATTAAAAAAAAATTAAAAAAAAATTTAAAAAAATTAAAAAAAAATTAAAAAAAATTAACAAAAAATTAAAATTAACAAAAAATTAAAATTGACAAAAAATTTAAAAAAAAATAACAAAATATTAAAAAAAAATAACAAAAAATTAAAAAAAATATTTAAAAAAATTAACAAAAAATTAAAAAAAAAATAACAAAAAAATTTAAAAAAAATAACAAAAAATTAAAAAAAAATAACAAAAAAATAACAAAAAATTAAAAAAATAACAAAAAATTAAAAAACAATATTAAAAAATTAACACAAAATTTAAAAAAGAAAATAACAAAAAACTAAAAAAGAAATAAAAAAAATAACAAAAAATGTAAAGAAAAATTAACAAAAAATTAAAAAAAAAATAACAAAAAAATTAAAAAAGAAATTAAAAAAAAAATTAAAAACAATTAAAAACAATTATCAAAAAAACATTAAATAATTTAAAAACAATTGAAAAACAAATTAAAAATTTAAAAAACAAAAAATTAAAAAGAAAAAAATTTAAAAATAAAAAACTCAGACTCTTTCGTTTTTGGAGTACTTTCTTTATTGGCGTCTCTTTTCTTAATTTCAAACGAATTTTTGTTCAGTAAATCAATTAAATATGAAATTACAGTTTTATGTGAAATGTCAATAAATGTAAACAAATAGTCAAATACGCTCCTGCAATATGAGTAAAATTCTTAATACGTATACATACAGATACTTGTGAAATATTAAGCTTCCAATCACTTTGCTTTTTTAAAGGGTAATATAGCAGGAGGTTATTTTTGTTTTTAGTATACAATCAGTATATATATATATAAATAATGTGTAGATAAAACTATGCATAACGGCATGATGCACGCTAGAGAAACTCACACATAAGCATGTGTATATTTGTGTTAGTTAAAAATAAGCAGTTTACTTTCTTATTGCGGCGGCAACGCCTCGCTTAGACTTTGCGGCGGCTTTGGGAGTTGCTGTGGGTGTGGGAACAGCAGGAGCAGGAGATTCGGGCGTCTCTTTTTTAATCGCCTTTTGTGTCGGCACGGCCTCTGCGTCATTCATCGAATCGACAGCAGTTACTTCTTCTTCAGCCGGCTCCGGCTTCACATCTTCATTATCGACTAACATAGCTTCTCTGGAGGGTTCCGGTGACGGTGTGCTGCGTGCGGCGTCCGGATCATCATCCTCGATTGCATGCTCGGTCGATTTGTTTGTACTCTCCAATATGGCTAAATGATAGAGCGCCTTCTCTTCATCTGAGATGGGCACAGGCGCATTCGAGAGCGGATCACGTCCGTTCAACGATTTCGGGAATGCAATAACGTCACGCATTGAACGCGCTCGACATATAATCGCAATTAGACGATCAAGCCCCAGTGCGATGCCACCATGTGGTGGACAACCAGACTCTAATGCGTTCAACAGATGATTCAAATGCTCATGTGGAATCTTAAGGATTTGTTCAAGTACGAAATGTTGCATATCACGATCGTGTATACGTATTGAACCGCCACCGATTTCCTGTCCATTCAGTACTAAATCGTACGCTTGCGAACGCACCTTCTCCAATTGGTCATCTTTGGCATTCATGAAGACTTCCATATCGTCCGGGTGTGGTGCAGTGAACGGGTGATGTACACTCTCCAATTGATTCGTTTCTGGATTACGCTCAAACATTGGAAAATCGATTACCCAAAGGAATTTGTTCTCTTTACGCTCACGCTTAACATTTTCGGCATTGAAATTGTGATAGTCGAGACGTATGCGTCCCAACAGTGCTTGCTGTAAATAGAGAGGCGAATGCAGAGTCAAAATGAGTAAGCAATTTATACTTAATTTCAATGCAAGACTCACAGTTTCACGCTTTTCACCGATACCGAGGAACAACAGGTCATTTTCTTCCAAATCGAATTTCTCAATCAATTCGTGCGCTACTTCATCGCCCAATAATTTGTTTAAACGATCAAGCACGTCCTTATATTGCTGTTGGTGGAGAGATGTTGATTTAGGAGAACGGAGTGGAGGACGTCAGCGGCCTACTTACCAAAAATTTGCGTACAAATAATGTGCCGTTAAATTCCCTGCTGATGCTCTCGTAATGTTTGCGTGCCGTGGAGTTCCAAATGGCCTCAGAGCCGCGTATAACGATGGCATAAGCACCCAAATTAGTAAATTTCTCAGCGAACTTCTCATTTTTCTCAATTATATCTGTGACATTTTGCAACTAGAATTTTGAGTATAGAAAAAATGTTTTTTAATGCAAATTTTATGGGCTTTTAACTACAAATGCACATTATGACACTCACTGTGAAGCCGAAACGTATGTCTGGCTTGTCGGTGCCATACTTTTCCATGGCTTCCTCGTATGTGATGCGTCGGAAGGGCGTCTGAATGCCGTGGAATTGTTTTGGCCACGAATAACGCAACAATTCCTCAATCAATTTCATGACGTCGTCACGTGATGTGAATGACAACTCAATATCGAGTTGTGTGAACTCCGGCTGGCGATCCGGACGCGTGGCCTCGTCACGATAGCAACGTGCCACTTGGAAGTAACGATCAATTGCGCCGGCCATCAACATTTGCTTGAACTGTTGTGGACTCTGCACGAGTGAATAGAAGTGTCCCGGTTTGCGGGTGGGCACAACGAACTCTTGTGCACCGCCTGGAGTACGACGGAAGAGTGTGGGTGTCTCCACTTCGACGAAACCCAAAAAGTTAATCAGATACTCACGCATGCGCATTATGACGGCGGAACGCATGCGCAGATTTTGCTGCATATCGGTGAATCTACGAGAAAAAATATATTTATATAAATATACGAATTCCAAATAACATGTGCAACGCACCTCAAATCAATGTAGCGATGTGTCAAGCGTAAACGCTCACCAGCGCGATTATAGCGCCGCACTTCAAATGGCAAATTCTTCTTAGCCGCATTGAGCACTTCCACATTTTCAGCCTCGACTTCAATGTGACCGGTTCCCATATTTGCGTTTATAGTGGCGGCTGGTCGTGGTATAACCGTGCCTTCGACACGTATAATGGACTCCAGCGAGAAGCCATTTGGATAATTCTCTAAACCTTTAGCTTTGCTTGTAAGCAGCACTTGCGTCTCTCCGTAACCATCGCGCAATATGAAGAATTTGCCCATACGTTGAAACTCCAACCAGCCACAAATTGTCACCTTCTCGTTGACATTATCTATTGTCAATTCACCGCATGTATGCGTACGGGCAGCGAATTTATTCAAATCGGCTACCTTCGTTTTTTCGCCTACACCTCCTCGACTGCCGGCGCCGTTGTTAGCTGTATTGCCATTATTAGTTGCATCTTCAGCTTCTAAGTCATCGATTGACATCTTTTGCACCTTCTCTTTGTTTTTAATGGGACCTTCATATGGGTCATCGGGATTCAAGATCTTTACATTATCCACCAAAATCTCTACTTCGCCTGTGTCGTATTTCTGAATTGAAATAAAATAATTATATAAATTTTCGAAAAGTTAAAATATTGCACTTACCAAATTTATATTGGCACGCGGCCGTCCCAAAACTTTGCCTGTAACTAACACCACGGTGCCATCAGGTGCACTGAGACAAGTTTCTTGCAACTGTTATGAAAGAGTTAGCAAAACATATAAATTATTGTTTAAAAACATATATTTAAAATGGTTTACCGTTTGGTCCTCTACTATGATTTGCGTCTGTCCATAGCCATCTTTCAACTGTAAAAATTTTGCTGTTTTGGATTGTGGTATCCAACCGACTAGCGTAACATTCTTGCCTATATCTTCACGTCGCAAATCATTGCATGTAAAATCACGATTTTCAAAATACTTCAGTATATTTTCGCTCTCTGCAGTTTAAAAAATCTATTTAGTACACACACGCGTATAAATTAATATTTTTCACTCACTAGCCATCTTATATTCTGTGCTGGTGATGCCGCAGTTATTTTGTTTTGCCATTGTGCTGTAAGTGCGCTTATTGCCCATGCCTTTAACACCAGTGGGAAATTCAATATTTACAATTTCTTGAACCTCCACTTCGATTTCTCCGGTCGGCATAGTTTGATTGCAAGAATTTTGTGGTCGTCGGTGCACTACGCCGGTTATGGTTAACGTAGTATTTTCCGGCATATTCTGCATGCGACGTGCTATACGGGGATACTATAGAGAATAGAAATGACATTCGCATACAAAAGGGTACTTCAATAAACTTTTTTACGCGAGTGTACCTTATCTTCCAAAATAACCAACTGCGATGCGCCACCGTGTCGGTCGCGTAATTCTACAAATCGCGAAACACGCTTTTTAATAAGCCGTCCCGTTAACTCAACCAACATGCCCGTATGGTTGGCGCGCAGCTCTCCGCATGACATGCGTGCTGGTGGTGGAGGTGGCGGATTCATATTGAAATTGTTCGCCATTGCGCTCATCAATTGCATGAGATCGTTAGGTACTTGTCCTATACAGAAGGATAATATCTTACATTACATATGAAATAATTACATCATAATCATACTCACTATTAAAGGGATTGATGTCGTTGGAGCCGCTATAATTGTTATAACCGTTATTGAAACCACCGTTTCCACCATAACTACCACCTCCATAACCGCCGCCACTATTTCCATAACCACCACCACCGCCACCCCCTCCATAACCGCCGCCATAGCCTCCACCGCCATATCGGCCACCGCCACTTCCAGTACCAGCACGATTTCGACCGCTCATTGACTGCAGTTAAATAGAATGTCCAATTTTCAATGTTAAAATGCGAATTCTACCACCCTTAAATCGAAGCAAGTACTTACGTGATTTACCGGTACTGCTGCTGCTACCGCTTCAGAGGTTTTTATGAGCGCAGTCTGCCTTGCTGCTATTGTCTCGACTGTTTTAAGTCTGTTCAAGTAACTGAATTGCTGACTACGCCACAAACTCCTAGAAATTAAGAGCATTGTTCTTACATAAACAAAGTTTGTAACAAAATAATAGAAATATATTTAGTAATACGTTCCCCAATCACATGGGGAGTAACTAAATATCAGTTCAGCGATAAAAAGTATCCCCCTCGTAAGCGCTGCACAACGAAAAAGCGATGCAAAAGGAAAATAAAAAATTAAGCAGAATAATACAAACGTTGACGTCGGCGTCGACGTACCTTTCTTAAAATTTAAACACTAATTTAGCGCAAGTTTATCTTCTTTTTATGATCACTAAACGTTTATTATGTTTGCAACTTCACTAATGTATGAAATTATTACTAAATTGCACAATAAAAGCAATTACTATCAGCAAATAGCGAATAAATTAAGATCACAAGAGCGGATACCGAAAAATCGCACAGACAGACCAAACGACGAATCACGAAACGAAACAGAAACAGAAACGTAGTGAACGACGTTTACTTAAACAGAGCTGCTAACTTCCCTTAAATTCTTGATAATTTGCCCAGTAATAAATTAATTTATAAAATTATGCGTGTTTTGATTTCGGAAACTTAATAGTTAAAACATATGAGTATTAATGTGGTGTTATTATTTAAGGGAGTATGCATCTCTTATGAATTAGGGAGTTGCTTCTTTCATACTTGTCCATGTAAATATGTATAGTAAGATATTCATTTTATGAAGAATCAGAAATTTTGGCCTGTGAGAAGCGCTTTTTGAGACAAACAATATTTTCAGCCTTGTTTTTGAGCTATAAAAGCATTAATTTTGCAAAAAAAAATTAAATAAAACACCCAAAGCTTCTTTGTAATTGTTTTACTGATGCCTTGAACAAAATTATGGTTCTGACAGAGGGTTTCACTTCGACTTTTCTTTCACATGATAATCGTTGGGAAATGTGATTACTATTATCGAAAGTAGTTTTTGCCATCACTAACAACTGTCAAAAATCTAATCAGACATTAAAAATATATGCTGTTTCCTGTTTTCATAATTGAATTAAGTTTTTTTTAAATGCAAGTTGCACATACAATAAAAATTCTATGCGTTATTTATAGTTAGCAGCTTTTCTATATGCTAGAAAAGTGAAAATTCATTAAAAGTGGCTTTGAAAGACTATTAATAATTTTGTACGTGAATTCCGAAACATTTGTAATTGTGCCATAAAACAGCCATTACGAAAAGCGTTAAAATTGCTATAAAAGGATAAAATGAAACAAAATGTTTTAATTACACATATATTTGTACATGTATGTACGCTATATGCATATTTATCACTCTTCAATTTTATATTTTCTCTTTTAATGTGTGTGTGTGTTTTTTTTTATTTACAAAACTTAATTCAACACTATTACATATGTATGTACTTTAGTTTAAAGCATGCAGTTTAACTTAACAATCAAAAATTTCTTTAAATGCAAAACAATTCATTTTATGTCTAAAAGTCTATCAAGTAACGCTAAAATGTGCTTCAAAGTCATTGCCCTTATCAAATTTCTTACTTTCTTTGTTGAGTGGCAAAAATATAACAGCTTAAATTAACATGCATTATTTTTTTTTATAAAAACAGCAAATAATAAAAACAATTCGCCGAAAATTATTTTAGCCTTTTGCTTATTAAAGCAAAGTCTGTCATTCACATGCGCTACCGCTCTCACAAAGTTTACTTGCATTACATTCTAAGTACTCGTTTCTATGCGCTTTCCAATGTGGTGTAAAACGTATTAAATTATAATATCTAGCCTTCAGTGTAAACAGTGCTATTCAACGCATCGTGATAATGCGTCACAACGTAGTCGTGGTAGTACATCATTATACATAACGGTTGTCCCAATATTATCGATGCCCAAACAATGATGTTGCCCATGCGTGGACCCATTTTACGCTCAATGGATTTTGAAATCGCCGATAAGGGTATCTGACCCATCATACCGAGGAAGGCCCATATTTTGTGAGTTTGCAGTGGTATGGATACCTGAGGCAGGAGAAATGGACAAATAAATATATACATTAAATAAGAAACCAGAAATTCCCTAGAATAATTTCATACCAAGTATTCATGGAAGAAGGCGCTTATTAGGAAAACGATAGTAGACGCCTGAGCGGATGAATATCCCATCTTCACTACTGGTACATATAAATGTCTCACACACCATCTAAACGATATATACAAGAATTTTGAAATTATATATGTTAACATGAATATGTGCTTGGAGTTACCTGTGCACTGGCATGTTCCATGTGCGCCAGAACGTATCAATATTGTTTGCATTCCACCAATCGCAATAGAAATTGCGATCAGCGAAATGTAATAATTCACCAACGGCATTCAAAAATGAATGGAAAAGCAAGTAAAAGAAACACAGCCAAACCAGGTGATTAGGTAGCTATAAAACAACAAAATATTATAAGTAAACCGTATAATTATTTAAAACTTTCGAGCTTACCGCCAACTTAAGCAGCCTTTCAGTGGCCAACCCAATTTCCATGTTGGAGAAGGGTATAAGTGAATTGCGTACCGACGGGATAATCCACTGTTGAAATAAAGCCATAATAACATTGAAGCCGAATAGCACTTCCAGTAGACGCTTCAACAGGAAACGCTTGCGTACACGTGTAGTTCTGGGGAAGTTTAGCTCATAACACAATGTGGGTGCAAGTAGAAAGTAGAATAAGTCTTTATAGCAGAGATTGTCAGGATACTGCACCAGTTTTGGTATGTCCTCATCAATTTCATCGCCTAAGTAACCATTTCCTGCAATATTAAAAAGGAGAAATTAGTTTACTGGCTTTCAAAGCGGTTCACGTATACAAATGGTTGGGACTTACGCAATTCCGCTACTGTTATACTTGGTCGCCTCTCACGAGGATTGTACTGCTTAAGGTAGTAGGTCTGCCGACACCACATATTCGTCTGCACGTAACTCCATAGCTTCAGAAATAGTAAGGAATAAATAAAGCATACAGTAGAAGCGCCCACTAGGAATAAGATATACTTTTAGTGATTAATTTTAAAAAGTTTTACAATTTGTTTATTACTTAAACTGAAAGCTTCACCCTTCAGGTGTATTATGATCACCGGTAAGAAAACGACCAATATAATATTGGTTACTTGCACGAACATTCCAAAGGCTTCTGAAAGGATTTCCTGTAAGAAGAATTTGTTTGTTTATTATTTAATAATATTATATATTTTTATTATTACTACTACCGTAAATCTAGTGAAATTGATTTTTAATTATTTAAAATATGTCGCGATGATCTAACATCCATTTCCTGTAAACTGTTTTCTAGAGATGAGTTTATATTTGGAACGTATTCCATAATTGTTTGTATATAATTCCACAACATATATATATATCTCTTCCAGCGCAACTGCGATAGCTGCTTTTACTATGTAGAGATACTACATACATATATGTTGTAAGGATACAAATAAACCTATATATTAAAATTTAAAAAATTAAAATTTGCAAAATTAATCAAGAAATTAAAAATATTCCCCCTACAGAGTGCACACTCTAATATTAACAGCTGCCAGTTATCGCTGGCATCTGAATCGCAGCCAAGTTCATATGCGGTCGCGCACAAAGGCGAATATGCGTGTAAAGTAAAATCACAGAGCAACGGTTTTCGCTACACATTTTATAGCGCGTTTCACATTTCTGATCATTCGTTTGCGACTCGTTTCTGATTGTGTGATTGGCAAATTTCGTCACTCGTATATTTTCTAATTGTGTGTAACTAAGTGAAATCATCTAAAGGAATTTATATAAAATATAAAGTTTAATAAGTATACTTATAGTTTTGTGCAGTGTTTTCTGTAAATAAGTAAATAATAAAGAAAAGATATGGAAATTAATGAAACGAATTTGCAACAGTTAGGCGGCTATTTGCAGCAGACGCTCAGCCCTGATCCCAATGTACGGCGACCAGGTGCGCAAATTTTTAATCAAGTAAAATTGAAAACAAAATATTTAATGCGTTTTTTGTGGTTACAGCGGAAAAGTTATTGGAATCAATTGAAGTACAGCGTAATTATGCCGTACTATTGTTGAATCTCATCGACAAGCAAGAGGTGGATATGACAATACGTATTGCCGGCGCCATTGCATTCAAGAACTACGTGAAACGTAATTGGGCTGCGCATGAAGTAAGTGCTGCAACACAAAATACGTTACGCATTTCAAATAGCAAATATTTTTTTTCATAATTTATCACAGGATACAGATGGCCCCGAAAAAATACATCAAGACGATCGTAATACGATTAAAACACTGATTGTAACGCTTATGTTACGCTCACCTACGGCATTGCAGAAACAACTTAGCGATGCCGTGAGCATAATTGGCAAACATGATTTTCCAAAGAAATGGCCACAGCTTATCGACGAGATGGTGGAAAAATTTGCTACTGGCGATTTTAATGTGATTAACGGCGTTTTGCAGACAGCGCATTCACTCTTTAAACGCTATCGTTATGAGTTCAAATCACAAAGTTTATGGGAAGAAATCAAATTGGTTTTGGACCGCATGGCCAAACCGTTGACTGATTTATTGCTTGCCACAATGCAATTGACTAAGGTGCACGAGAATAATACAGCAGCTCTGAAAGTTATTTATGGTTCTTTGGTGTTGGTTTGTAAAGTATTTTTCTCACTGAACTCCCAAGACTTACCAGAGTTCTTTGAGGATAATATGCAAACGTGGATGAAATCATTCCATGAATTGCTCACAGTCGATGTACCTTGTTTGCATACGGGTGATGATGAGGATGCAGGTGTTTTAGAACACTTGCGTTCACAAATCTGTGAGAATATTGGTTTATATGCACAGAAATACGATGAAGAGTTCGGTTCGTACATGGAGACCTTCGTGACAGCCGTTTGGGAATTGCTTGTAAAGACCGGCAATCAAACCAAATATGATGCGGTAGATATTTAAAATAATACATACTTCAAATTGTAAACTTTAAATTACTCCAATTTGATTTTAGCTCGTTTCTAATGCATTGCAATTTTTATCGGTTGTCGCTGAGCGGAATCATTATCGCAAATTATTTGAGAACCCAGAAATACTCGCCAATATTTGTGAGAAAGTGGTCATACCAAATTTGGATTTCCGTCAATCCGACGAAGAGTTATTTGAGGACAGCCCTGAAGAGTATATACGCCGTGATATCGAAGGTTCCGATATCGATACACGCCGTCGTGCAGCCTGTGACCTCGTCAAGACTTTGAGTCAGAACTTTGAGGCGAAAATATTTGCCATCTTCGGCCAATATTTGGAAGTACTCTTGGCTAAATATAAAGAGAATCCTTCAGCGAATTGGCGCGCCAAGGACACAGCCATTTACTTAGTCACTTCGTTGGCATCACGTGGCGGCACACAAAAACATGGCATTACACATATTTCCGAATTGGTACCACTACCACAATTTTGCGCTCAACATATTGTGCCCGAGCTGGAACGTCCCAATAGTAAGTATAAAATTAGTTTATAACGTGAAAATTAGTCTAATAGCCATTCTAATTTTATTACAGTTAATGAGTTGCCGGTTTTAAAATCTGCCTCCATCAAATTCATCATGGTATTCCGCAGTATTTTGGGCCCACAAACTCTACTAGCTTGCATTCCACACTTGATACGTCATCTGCCGGCAGAGAGCGTTGTAGTGCACAGTTATGCGGCCTGCGTAATAGAAAAAATACTGGTGATGCGCGACAGCAATCAGCAGCCGTTGATTACGGCACAACATTTGGCGCCATTTACAAATGATTTGCTCAGCGGACTTTTCGGCACATTGTCGCTACCCGGTTCCAATGAAAATGAATATGTGATGAAAGGTTTGTATGCCAAGATGTATTTTGTGTGTCATCTAAGTGAGTCTTTGACATCTTTTGCAGCCATTATGCGCAGTTTTTCCACACTGCAGGAGGCCACTATGCCATATATGGCTGTTGCTTTGCCGCGTCTAACGGAAATTCTCACTTTGGTTGCGAAGAATCCATCGCGTCCACATTTCAACCATTATCTCTTCGAGACGCTCTCTTTGGCCGTGAAGTGAGTGAGCTTGGACTTGTTTTATTTAATTTTTGTATTTCAAATATGTTTTCTTCCTATTTTTCCAGAATTGTTTGCAAAACGGAGCCCGCTGCCGTTAGCTCATTTGAAGAGGCACTATTTCCCGTCTTTCAGGGCATATTACAGCAAGACATTTTGGAATTCATGCCTTATGTTTTCCAAATGCTTTCTTTGTTATTGGAAATACGCGAGGGTAGCGGCTCCATACCCGAACCGTATTGGGCGCTTTTCCCTTGTTTGTTGGTGCCTGCCCTGTGGGATCGCCCAGGCAACGTTACGCCACTTATACGCTTAATAACGGCATTTATCAGGCAAGGCTCCGCACAAATTGTAGCCTTGGGCAAATTGGTAATATTTTACAGCAAAATTAATAACTTAAATCCGAAACGGTTTAACATGCTTTTTTGTTTACAGAACGCCGTTTTGGGCGTATTCCAGAAAATGATTGCCTCCAAATCGAACGATCACGAGGGTTTCTATCTCATGCAAAATTTACTCGCCTACTATCCCACCGAACAGCTGCAGCCCAATATGCGTCAGATATTCGCCTTGCTCTTCCAGCGTTTATCACTCTCGAAGACCACCAAATATCTGCGCGGCATAATAGTTTTCCTCTGCTACTACACGGCCAAAATGAGCGCAGTCGCTTTGGTGGAACTCATCGATCAAATACAAGCAAATATGTTCGGTATGGTAATCGATCGTGTCTTCATACCGGACATGGCGAAGGTCTCATCGGAGATGGATCGCAAGATCGTTGCCGTGGGTATTGCCAAAATACTCACAGAATGCCCGGCAATGCTGGCACCACCCTATGTGCAACGCTGGTCGCCACTGCTGCAGGCATTAGTTGAACTCTTCGAGCTGCCACCCGATCAGACTACTTTGGATGGCGATCATTTCGTCGAGGTCGATGATGCACCCGGCTACCAGGCCGCCTTCTCACAACTAAGCTATGCCCAGCCGAAATCACAAGATTTTCTCGCTGACATAACGGACGGCCGCAAGTACTTGGCCGAGTCACTGGCCAAGTTGGCGCAAACACGCCCGGGCGAAGTGCCCACCCTGGTGGCGGCCATCGGCGAAAATCACAAGCAGGCTTTGCAAAAGTACTGCGACCAGGCTGGTGTGCGCATAGTTTAAAGGCGTAAATTGTTAACAATTTTAATAATAACGAATATATAAATAAATCCTAATAAAGTTAAGCTGTAGACGGCACTAAATTGGCCAGTTAAAATTTATTAACCTTTTTATACACACACGCGCATTTCTATGCATTTATTGTTATAATTATTTGTTGTAAGCGTGTGAAATTCTATATATTATCACATTTATTGTCGTAGTTTGTCCGTTACTTCAAATATAATTACTGCGTTAATTTTTAAAATTTAATTTAAATCAAAATTAAGAGAATAATGACTGTTGGCAAGCAAATTCGTTACTTAGTCTCCACGTGCGAACCCGTGTACGATCCGGTTATGCGGGTTTGCCGTGATTCAATCATGAATTATGGTTATTCGTTTTCCAATTTTTATTTTGTTGCTTTCAATATTTGATTTTTCAAAAATCACTGCAATAAACTTCAGTTCTCTCACTTGCTTTCAACCAAAATTGCAGAAACAAAAAATAATAAATTTTCCAAAAAGTAAACATTTTCATAAAATCATCAATTTTCATACTAACATAACAATTTTTAAAAAATCATATAAGTTTTCAAAAAATAATAAAAAAATTTCAAACATAAAAATTTTCAAAAATTCATAATAATTTTCAAAAATAACAAATTTCCAAAAAATCAAAATTTTGAAACAAAAATTTTCAAAAAACTAAAAATTTTGGAAAAATCAAAAAATTTCTAATAATTATTATAAATTTTTGTGTTACAATTTTCAAAAACCCATAAACATTTTCAAAAAATCAAAAATTTTCGTATTATAACAATTTTCAAAGAACCATATGAGTTTTCTAAAAATAAAAATTTTTAAAATATAACAATTTTGAAACTTCATCAAAATTCGAAAAAAAAATTTCAAAACCTCATTTCAAAAAATCATAAATTTTATCATAACAAACTTCAAAAACCCATAAACATTTCCCTAAAATTGTAATAAATATTCAAAATTTTCGCTCAAAAACAAACCAAAAACACAAATTAGAAAATAATTAAAAATCCAAAACCAAAAAATCGCAAATTTTACTTCAAATCAACAAATACCAAAACTCAATGCAAGTCTAGGAAAGCCGAAATCTTCAGTTAATCCTCATTTTTGAACAAGCAATGCATAAATTTTGGATACAAATTCTATACAAGTCAAGAAATATTTTCAACCGCCAATTTTCGTGCATGCAAGGTGGCAAAGGTAAGTGACAACCTAACTGTTTAATGCTTTTATTGTAGAGTGGGGCGCGAATGAAGCAACAACCAATAATGTACTGTTATTTGTTCTAAAATATATTTTTCTGGAGGAATTATTAGTGTAATGATTAAAGGAACATCTGCTTGGTTTGAAATACTCCACCGTGAAGGTATCGCCGATATTGGACCACTATAGGATGTAAAAACTGAACGATCACAATTAAGTTGTAAGGAAAACTTTTTTATTTGACGTCTTACCTTCATGAAATTTGAACATATTATTCAGATCGGACCACTATAGCATATAAAAAATATATAAAAATGTTTTTTTTTATACCCTTTTATACGATAAGGAAATAAACCTGTGAAAGGTATTATGACATCCTTACACCGTATTGAACGTGTCGGCTCTACAAGCTTCTGCGATTAAGATCCTTTTCCACAACACTTTCCGTCATTAACGCCCGGATAGTTCGTGGCCTTAACCAGAAACAATCCTGTGAGACAACCATCCTCGTAGCGTTGGATTTGCCAAAAGCCTCTCACACTGTCAGTCACACAACGCTACTGCAGAAGGAAAATTTTCAAAACTTAGAAGAATAAAACAAGGGGTTCAGCAGGGTGGTGTCCTCTCTCCTCTATTGTTTAACTTCTATATCTCGAAACTCCCACAGCCACCAGAGGGAGTTTCCATAACCTCGTACGCTGATGATTGCACGATATTAACGTCGGGTAACGGAATCAATGGCATGTGCTCAAAGGTAAACGGCTGTCTCTCCGACCTTTCTTGCTTCTTCTCTGCACGGAACTTATTGTTCTCCCTCACAAAATCCACAGCGACTATATTTACAAACCGGAGAAAGGAGTACAGAATTGACCGTAATATTGCAGTCGATGGCGTCAAAACTCCGACTGTCAATAATCCTAAGATTTTAGGTGTAAATTTTGATAGTATAAGCTCCTCTTGATGTCTCCTATCGAACACCTACATAGTGCGGCCCTTATGCTTTCAGTTAAGAAGCATAATGAACTCCCTTCCAGGCGTTTCTGCTGTGCTGCTTTCGTAGAAATCACCACAACTTAGCTAATCCTTGTCATACTAACGAGGACTAGTTAACCGCTAAAACAACAACATTAAGTTCCTTTCTAATATCTAAAAATTAATTGCTCGAACTGGAGTTACTGGCTTCCACATTCTTATTTCTCACTCTGCTGATGATTTATTAGTCCACAGGGTTCGAAATTGATGTCGTATAACTTATTAATCCTTTGTGAAATAAATCATGTCTTCCGACAGTCATTGGCCACATAAAAATCCAAAGCCATTCCAGTATATAATAGAGTGGCAGGGAAACATTACGATGTGTTCAGCCTGTTTGCTATAATCTCTGATGATCTTTGAATGAAGATCACATTGACATACATATAATGCTGATATTTTAACGTATTAATTTTTACTTATTACTTAACATATTCTGCGCTTAGTGATCCCTATATGTATGTGCACAAAAAATATACATGCATGTGTATGTGTATAAATTCTAAGCATGCTGTGCAAGTCTAGCTTATCTCATAGTACGCTGCCCAATTTTTTTTTAATATATGTACATATAAACATTCAAATATAAGAATTCAAAGAAATTGCTCACTCACCATGGCTAGACCCTTTTCCACCATCAGACATATTGAGATGTGCACGAAAGAGTCTGTAAAGAAATATTTTTGTCTTTTACAAAGGGCATATGTGGTTATGCAAGCTTTATCACATTTATTACAATTTCAAATTATAATAATTTCTTAACTGTTTGTTCTCGATGGCAATACCGCTGCTGTAGCAAAAATAAACTTGTTGACTCATTTAAATGATTATTGAAATATTTAACGTTTTTTTAAATATTTTTTTTTAAATAATCTTTTTTTAATAGTTGTCTTTTTTTAATAATTGCCTTTTTTTAATAATTGTTTTTTTTTTCAATAATTGTTTTTTTTTTTTTTTAATAATTGTTTTTTTTTTATAATTGTTTTTTTTTTTATAATTGTTTTTTCTTATCCTTACAATTTAATACGTTCGTAGAACTAGCTTCAGAGCTTCTAAACGTTGGTCTCATATAAGGAATCTTGCCTTCTTTTTACTGTACTATGAACTGACTTTGCACTCGGAATTTAAGATTTACTGCCTCCTAGCGCACACTCAAATTTTTACGATTTTTTTTTGTAAAATTGCCTGAAGCTATTCTGCTTCTTGGTAAGATTAGTAAACTTTGTACCACCACTTTAGTGTCATAGTGTAATTTACTAATTTCTTCTATAGTTGTTCTTTCGTGTTTTATACTTACATAAAATCAATAAAAGCGAAGCGTGACCTTCTTGTCCCTGATCTTTGCCACTCATAAAGTAATACCAATCCAAAGGATTTATTCTGATGCCATATCTGCAAGATTAAGTGAGAACAAAAGCTACTTTACAATGTGCATTTTCGATGATTATTAACACTTCATGAACATATTATTCATGCTTGAATCTAACAGAAAGCTATTTTTTTTAAATAAAATTGATCGGTCGAACTTATTTCTTTACTATTCTTCATTTAACTTTTTTTCAAATCCATTATTTGTATACTTACTTGAGCAGGTTTTCTAAGCACAGTCGGAATCCCCCAATTGTTAAAAGCAGGAAACCCCAATTAACGAGACCTGTGAAATTACTAAATCCCGAACTCCATGAAAATAGTGAATCACGTGGTCGGTGGCAACTGAAAAGAACAAATACATTGTTTTAATAAAAGCTAAAAGCACATTATTATACAGATTTCGAAAAAGCTCAGATAAGTTCAGCTTCGTTCTTTTTCTAATTTGAAGTTGATCTCTCTAAGAATTCCACTTCAAACTATTTCAAATGTTTCCAATTTCGACAAAAACGGACGGTTAAAACTCAAAAGCTTTGGCTAAACTTTCAAAAAAACTTTATTTTCAAAAAAACTTTATTTTCTCATAAGTTGTGTAACTATTGAAATATTTGTAAGTTTTAGTGGCAGAAATTGACATCTTTTTAAAATGTTTACTAAAGAGCTTTCAACGGTGTAAGTGTAAAGCTATACACCTTGCTTTACCAGCTTTCGCCTAATTAATAAGCTTTCTACGCAATCCACGCTTTTCCACGCAAACTACAATTTTTATTCTCGGCAACTTACGGTTTATCTGGCTGTTCTTTACGTTGTTTCTCTTCTTTACTTTGTATCTCCTCGGCACGTGTCACACTCTGCGTCCGCCGATATCTCTGCTTCTTTTCACCATTTCCATTGCCATTGCCATTGTCGTCTTTGTCCAAGACTTTTCGATATTTATTCAGATCTATGGGTATGCCATTTTGGTCTAACAATGCCGAACTGGATCGTCGTTTGCGCAGTTCACTGAGATTGTGTTCGGTGGCGGAGGCAGAACGACGCAGCTTTTTTATGATGCCCATACCGCCGTTTTGCTCACGCTGCGGCATGTTTTGGCTGTTGTGGGGGAGAGGGCTGTGAACAGTTGTGGTAGTTTTTTCTGTCTGGAAATAATGAAAAGGAGGGGAAAAATATTTAATATACCAGAAAATGCAAGACAGGTCTTTGATTTTTCGGCCATTTTTTGATTAGATTACTAACTAGTTATACTATATATTGATATACAATCTGATAAAATTTATTCTAGACTGCAAAAAAAATTAAATTTTTACGTATTTTAAACAAATCTTTATTATATCTTCAAAATAGGCTCTTGAGATTAGGCTTCTAGATTGTTGGGATAGTTTCGATGTTACGTTGTGATAAGCTTACGTCCCGTTATCAGTATTGTTGCGTTTAATGAATGTAGGGTCCTCAAATACGTTGTCAAACATCTCTTTTGCGAACTCTACTCGACGTCCTTTTTCAAGAGATTTTCAAGAGATTTTAGCTTTTTCTACGAGTTTTGTATTGACTTCTTACTCAAAGCATTAACCAAATTTAACCAAAATAATAACCAAAATTTGTTGAGCCGATCTACGATCATAACTCGAGCTTCGAATTTGATCGTAGACGTTTCATGGGATTGTGAACGGTCACGTTAGACAAATTTATTCTTTCGACAATCTCTCGAGTTGTTATTCGACGATATGCACCGGTTTCAAGAGCCCTTCCAGGACGTGGTGCCTCTTCAAGGTTGAAATTTCTGGAACGAAATTTCGCAATGGAATTTTTGGCATTACCGTTCGGTCAATACATCACCTCACTTTCGCTTTGCGTCAGTTGCATTTTAACCCTTTTAATACTAAAACATTAAAATATGCCGAAAATGTGGTTTTCGATCTTTCTTCTTCGAAAGGGCACCGAACAAAAACTATTCCAAAAAATTTCAATTTTTTTAAATAATCATTATTATATCAGCTGTTTGAATTTATAGCGGTAAAGCGTTTATGTGTGAAGTTGGTTGGTCGAAAAAATTCAATAAGATCACGTGTTGTCATCAAACGAAATTACTTAGTGAACGACGCAATATTTTTATTTCGTAAATATGTGTGTATATAAACGATTGGAGTTATTTTTAAAAGCTATGACTGCAAAAGTGCAGTTATATATTTTATGAGCGCTTCTGGAATGTCACATTTAATATTCATGTTGTTTTGCTATTTTTTGCTATATTTTTGGCTAGTGGCAGATTAGCCAAAAAACAATTATCGGTTTACTTTATCAGCACTTGAAAAAATATAAACTCTGAGTATTGTGTTAAATTGTATAAAAAATAAAACTAAAAAAAATATTTGCATTTTTAATCGTTGTTATAAATCAGCGATAAAATTCCATTCCTATTGATAATATTAGTTAAAACTCGAAATTATATTAATTTTAATATTTTTTTTTCTAACTTACTCTCTTGCATTCTTTACTTTACTTTGATGAAACGACTACTTGTAGACATTCATGCGATATAACGGTAAACATGTCTATAAAAATTTTTATTTCATTTAACCACAAATTATTGCCTAAAAATAAAACATTCAATACCTCACGAGCAAAATATCTTGTTATATCAATGTTGTGGCTTTTCAATAGATTGCATTTAACCACAATTGGTTGTGTCAGCTTCGTTTCATATCACATATCACTCGAAAATTTGCAGTTTTTGAACGGGATTCTCCTATGACGTCATCACTAAGCGTTACTCTGTATTATTTGAGCGACCTCTGCCAAAGTCTGTAAGCCATTTTTAAGTGCACTGTACTACTGTGTACCAAGGTGACATTTGAATTTAAACTGTGCGCGTCGAAGGACTTGGAGAATTTTTTTTTTTTAGGTTTGTAGTACTGTCAGTCACATTTATGTCAAATTTCATGTCAAAATATTCATTAGTGTTTGAGATAAAAGTGAGTTTTTCGTTTTTTGCGATGTCGAAATTTGTTGAGCAAAGAATTTGCATTAAATTTTGTTTACGGAATCAATTTTCTGCTGCGGATACGTTGAGGATGGTGCAGAAAGCCTTTGGTGATGAGGCTATGTCTAAAAAAAATGTTTACAAGTGGTATAGTGCATTCCAAGCCGGCCGTGAACGTGTCGAAGACGAAGAGCGTCCAGGGCGACCATCAACCTCAACCGACGAAGCTCACGTTCAACAAATCAAAGATTTGGTGTTGAAAAACCGTCGATTAACAATTAGAGACCTTGCTGATGAAGTTGGTATATCGAAAGGCTCAGCCAATACCATTTTGAAGGATGATTTGGGCCTCAAGCGCGTCAAATCTCGACTGGTACCGAAAACATTGAATTTTTTGGAAAAAAGACGTTGGGACACCGTTTTTATACGATAGAGAAAATTCAAGCCGCAGCGAAGACGGAACTGAAGGCCATCCCGGAAAGTGACTACAACCAGTGTTTCGAAGATTGGAAAATCCGTTGGCATATGTGTATTGAATCGGGAGGGGATTACTTTGAAGGGGATGAAATTGATTTGGAAGAATAAATAAAGAATTTTCAAAATAAATACAATGTCACCTTTATTTTTTGGGCACAGTAGTATTTCGTATTTATTCAGGCTTTTACTGAATTTTTATTTGGTTGGTTAATTGAAGAGAGTTTCGCCAGATTGCCAGATCGCAACTCCATTGTGCTGCCCATTTTCATTTACTCAACTAAGATATGCTCTCATAAAGCTCATCATTTCATTATTTGCATATATGCCATTGCAGAAATAGTTTTACAAAATTTCAATTTCAATTACAGAAATACAAATTTGCAACTTTCTGAAATAATGAAATCTTTTTTCGAAAATATTATCTTCGTAAATCGTGAACTAAGGCCCCCAATACAACATAAGTTTATTTTTTACACTCAGAACATGTCTTATTATAATTTTTATTTTTATCTGTTTAACATATGACTACTTTTCCCTTGACCCAGTTTATTAATGCTTAGAATAGTCAATTTTTGTTCCTCCGAGGATAAGTTGCTGCTAACCTTATGTTGATTCAGATGTATTTAGATGTTCAGATCTATTTAGAATGGTCATAATTGCTTTCTATAATAATAAGATGGTATGACGTTTTAGAAGTATTACTCTCCCAAGTGGATGAAAATCCGAGAATTTTGGTAACACCTAAATTTTTGATAGAAGTCCAAGTCTAGATAGTCTCTAGTCTAGTGAGACCAAATAACATAATATTGAGACAATCTTTATTTTTTGTGATTTTGCTTAAGTCGCCAATCTTGGTACTGTTTTCTAAGTATTCGACCAATGTGGAAATATTTTTTTCTAGAGAACAGAAATCTTTAATAATACTTTTTATACGATAGAAATTCTCACAAACCCGCCATTTTCTGACCTCTCGATCAATATTTAATTATGTGAGGCTGTTTCTTGCTAATTTTGAATAATGATAGTAAAAATTTCTAAACACGTAGGATTTTTTATGTTTTAGTTAAGGATTCAACTACCAGAATTTGAAAAATTTTTGAACTCTAATTCGTAATGAAGACCCCTAAAACACACCACAGACCTTCTAGCACATCAGCCGCGAATTTTTCCTTCAGATTTGTTGAGTAGTGTAATCAGTTCAGGCGTCAATTATATTATTGCATATATTTGTATATTTTATATGAACTTGGAGAGTAAATGCATATAAACAATTTAAAAAAACGCCAGGCAATTTTCGCTTGCGAACCATAATTCCATTACATACATATTTGTTAGTAGCAACTAAATATTATTATTATTATTAATATGTTATCAACGGAGTCTCTAGAAATGCAAGTCATTTTCTGATTTAGCGTGAAGTTGCGTGCGTCATCCGGCGGGATTATATCGGAGGCTTTGCCTTTGTGACACGTCTCTTTATAAACTGAGGCCAGCACGTACACAAAGCAAAGTATATCGAACAAATATATATTCGTATTTATATACTGTATACATATGTATGTTTATCGTACACTACATAGTATATGGCATATATCTTATGTTTCTTTAAAGGTCACTGCACTTGGATTTATATTTAATTTCGGATTCCCGTGTGTGTTCAGTATCTTAATATTTTTAATCAATGTTTACATTTTCGAGATAAATGTAAGTAAGTGGGTATTTAATTATCATTTATTTGTTTGACCACAATACGTTACAAATTTAAAGTGGCAGCGTGCTCTCGGCACGTACACAAGTGTGTACTTATCCATACACGATTTTCATACAAATAAGTTCAAGTCTGTGGTTCATTATCACCGTGACGTCACTCAAAAGCGACCACGTAAAGATCATGAATCATTGACGAGGCTCCTTCAACAAGACAAAAGACCATGACGTTTTTGGAGCAATAAACTATTTAGTAAGACTTGCCAGGAGACTTTTGGAATTGAGATCTCTTTTCTTTAACGGAAATATCAATTTTAAAAGACTGGTTTGATTGAAATAAATAAGAATACTCAAATTAGTGGGAATTTTGGAAAAATTGGTGCCCTTAAAGTGTAATTAATGAAAGCAACGATTAATGTTTCCAGTCTATAATCGGAGTTGTATTTTCACTAAAGGTATGGAGGAAACTACAAACCAAGTAAATTTGTTATAGTTATATATAGGCCGCAATTAGTATCGAATATATTTTTATCTATGATACTTATAGACCAGGGTAGATAATTTTTTAAAACAAAAAAAAAAAAAAAATTATAGTAAGATGAAACCCATCGGAAATGCAAGATAAAATAACAAAAGTTTAAGGAAAAAAAAAATTATTCAAGGATCACCTTAGGTCGGGAAAAAGAAGACCAAATCTTTAATATTTTTTTGAATTTGTCACATAAATTTTGAATTTTAAAAGTTTCTATGCAAAAATTATAGATATTTTCATTATTTAAGACATTGCCTTATAAGCTTTTTTCATTCTTAGCCCTTAAAAATTCAGCCAGGCCCCCTACTTGCTTTTTCCGTCCTCAAATTGCTCATATATTATTTTACCCTTTTTTTGTTATTTTTTTTATCGAATGGATACTTTTTAAAAGGTGGCAACCCGTCTTCAAATTTATTTTTTATGAACTTTACCCACATTTTATCAGTTTAAGCGGATTAAAATTTTTCAAATAGGTGGCAACCGCTCAAAAATTATTTTTTTATGAATGGAAATTTTTTAATAGGTGGCAACTCTTTTCAAAACTTATTTTTTATGAACTTTAGCCACATTCATCAGTTTAAGCGATTGGAAATTGTTTAATATGTGGCAACACTTCTCAAATTTTACTTTTTATGAACTTTCCTAAACACCTTTTTTATTCGTTTCTCTTATCAGTTTAACCGAATTAAAGTTTTCTGGAGAGTGGCAACTATTTTCGGAATTTGTTTTCAGCTTTAAGTTTTCTTAAATCTCGTTGAGGCTTCTTAATCTGGACTAAACTAGAAAAAGGTGGCCACACATTTTCGAGGAATATCCTAGTCGATCTTTTTTATAAAAAGAACCTACAGTCTTATTTAGCACTACTGTTGCGCAGTGAGAGATTCAGTAAAAAATATTTAAAAAAAAACCTGTTTCTTAAAAATATGTTTTGAAAAAAAAAAACGGAGTTCTCACCATACTTTAATTCTTGCTATTATCCTTTATTAGCGAATAAATTATTTTATCGCAATTTTCTACATACTTTTTGCTGCCACAATGCTAAAAAATGTGTAAATATGTAGCAGTAAGAAAGAATTTGAAAAACATCCTAATTTGTAGTTAATAGCTCTGGAATATCTTTCTGGATGGCTTAGTTTGGTTCCCTAATGATTTGAGTACACGCCGCATGTCTAACATGTCTATATTTAGAAACGTGTACCTGCACATGCTATGGTATATAAAAGAAACCATAGCAAATGATGCGAATTTGCCGGCTGTCTGCTTCCCGCCCCATTTCATTACGACTTCAACCCCGACTGCATAATTTCGTGAATCCAGCCATAGCAGCAGCAATGCAGCGAAGCGACACGGCTTCTGCGCGGTTTGTTGAACCATCGCTGCCTCTCAAGGGCACTTCTTCCCATATTTGGCGCCGCGTTTGTACGCAAGTGCGCAAAAGCACAAGTATTAAAATAAAAAGGAAATGAACAGTACCATTAATGAAAACGAAAACAAGCGACACCTTCATTTCTCAGCTGTCGGTGTTGTTTTTTTTTTTATTCTAATTTTGATGTTTGCATTATCCATTAAATGGTAAATTTGAGGCGCATAAATTGAACAGTTTTGCATTTTTTCAAATTTAATTAAGTATAAATTATTTTGAGGAAAAAGAGAAAAAAGAGCTACCTCAATATATTCAGTTTTTATATATTTTTTATGAAGCATAAAATACGTATTTTTCAGTTCTTCAATTTCAACTCGAATTAATTCTAATGCGCTATCTTTTGGCAAATTACTTTCAGAGCTCACATACATATGTATGTGAATGAATCATAATGAGCGAAAGAAGCTCACCAGAAATTTTGATGCATTCAGCTGTCCCAACATAAACCGCAAAAAGTTTAGAGAACTTCCACCTTTTCGGGGGTCCTTGTTCCCTAAGAATTCTCCTGAAAGGGGAGATCCTTATTTAAAAGCTCAACCATAATTTTTGTATATTTTCTTCATTTCTTTTATATTTTTTTAAATATATTTTTTATATTTTTTTATAATTTTTTATATTTTTTTATATTTTGTTAACATTCTTATAATTTTGATTTTTCTGATTCGATCCAAGAACTTCAATACTTTATTAGAGCTATTTTAACCACATGCTTTCCATACCCATAAGCTTTTGTCCAAGATCACTTTGGTGCCTTTTTTTGAAACAAATGCCTATGTGCTTGCATGTGTGTCTTGCAAAAACTTAATTACAACTTTTATATGCTGTGAAAACTGTACAAGAAAAGAGTCTGACATACTTCGATCACTTTATGATAAATAGGTCAGCAAAACAAGCGAGCAAAAGCCCATAGGCAGACAGGCATTTTGTCTGCCTCCTTGCTAATTACAACTTTGATTGGCAAGAGAGCAGGTTATACCTGGATTCCATGCATGGTGGTGGTCTTTTCGCAACGGGGTTAGTTTGATAAATCAATGATCTCTTTACTAAAAATTTTTCCTCCTAAAAATATCGTTTTATTTCTGGTCATAGCAATTTTTTTACATTATTAAAGTATATTGACATTTGTTTGTATGTATTCTTCATTAGATACAAATGGACTAAAAATTATAATAATAATATTTTCATGTTGCTGTTGGCCTGATAAAATGGGATTCCGAAGTATCAAATTTGTAATTTTTTTTCTGCTGAACCGATTGCTTTCAAATTTTAACAGGCTATTCTGCATACTTATAGTTCTCGTCGGTACTAACCCCTAACTTTTTATTTTACAACCCTTTCTTTGCTAAAATAAAAGGACTTTTTTTAAAGTCCGCCAATTTGTTATTTACCCTTGAAATTTAACTTAGTAGTTCCGACCAGAATGACATGTCTATAGATTAAGAATAATCAAGAATATTGGATTTCAGATATCATCAAGAGCCAAAATCACTCGGGCCGCCCACGTGCATTTTTTTGAGGTTCCAACTTCGAGTGACAATAATAATAATAATAAAGTATTAAATTTTTTCAAATAATTTTTTTTTATATTTTCAATATGTAAATAAAAACACTCTAAATATTCAAGATAATTCATTTTTATTTTCCTATAAAAAACCACCCTCCAAAGAAGTCATGAAAATAGGCATAAGTTACCAGACCACTACCGACTATGATATCTGGCGTATTGATAGCCCTTTTGTGGATATAAATCCCTGTATGTTTTGCCTAGGTAAACCAAGTGTCTTGGGATAGATGAATTCATGTCTCATGAGCGGTTTTATTATTTAAAAATGATCGCAAGGTATTGCCCCTGTAAAATTTACAAATCTGATTTACTCTATACTAATTCTCAGTCGTGAGTTAAAACAATCATTAAAATGTTAATATTTATTAAACAAGTGGCTATTATCTAAAGTGCTCACATTGCAAAATATTGTTTAAACAACGCAATAACAAGTGATCATTAGAAATTGTTGCTATCAGTGAGAACACCGGCAACTGTTATGGTCGCATAATACTTGTTTTAACAACCCGTCAGGCATGAGTAGTTCAAAGCCATAATAGAACCAGTATTTTTCTGAATAATACTATATATAGTTTTCTATTGTTTATCTGTTGTTGAAAGGTTTGCTGGGGTTCTATCCTAAACAGTAGGTTCTTCGCTAAACAGTAGCAGATTATAAGAGCTGTACAAATCGGATATCACAGAAATAAGTTCAATATTAAACCAAACAACACAAAATCGCACAAATTATCCAATGATGAAAGAATTTTCAGTCGAAAACCTAAGGTTTTCCGTAATAATCTCTAAAATTTGATTCATGATTGTGATACCCTGAAGTCTACCATGAAGTTGGTAACAGCCAGAAAGAAACGATGGAGACCCTATAAAGTAAATGACCAGCATGTCGACTGATTTATCCAAGTTCTTCTGACTGCATATACACGAACTCGTCCTTCAGTTTTTGAGATATCGATCTGAAATCTTGTACATTCCTTTTCTCTCCAAGCAGCTGCAAAGAAGCAGGCGATATCGAACCACTATAGCGTATAGCTGCCACAAAAACTGAACGGTCAAAATCTAGTTCTTATATGGAATATTTTGTATTAATGAAAGGGATTATAGCTTCGATAAATCGCGGTTGACGTGTTTTCTAGTGTTTCAACTGCTATTATAGTCCAGTGCGCAGTGCCGCCCCAAAAGTTCAAAATTATACATTATACCCATCATAAGTAACATCCTGCGAAAAAAGTACTTCGAGTTGCAAGTAAAGAATTTTATAGTCTCTCCCCAAAATTCTACTGTGGATCCGCCCCTACCGTGGCGTGACTATTAGCCGCCCGCGGATTCAGAAATTAAAGAAGCCATTTCATTACTTTGCTTAGCCACTTCTATGTTCTTCTCTTCGCTTTTATCTGTTTTGCTATTCAATTTCTATTTGATTATGCCAGTAAATTTTTATACCAGTTGTTTGTTCGATTTGTCATTCTCCAAGTGTTGGTCTTGTCTTTGGTATTTTCAAAGTAATCTCACATTTATCACTGGATTTGTTCATATGTACGAAGTAACTGATTGATCTTACATGTGGAGACGAGCACATGTTGTAGATTATAAATAAGCTGTGCATATATAAATTAATATATATGGACGAATGTGCATATAAATATGTATAATATTTGAATAAGTGCATATAAGGATGTGCTTACATAAACAGAATATGCTGCGATAAGAGAAAAATGAATGAGCGGAGACTTAGCGAGTATTTGTTTTATTATGACGACCATAGAAGTGAGTACACAAGGAAGTCTATTACCTTGTTCAGCTTGATAAGTCCGTATAAGATTGCTTTTCGGTAAGAAATAGGTATTCCTTTGCTATTTTGTGGGTAAATAGTTACTGCTCGGGCCTCAATTAGATTTTTGGTCGAGCTTATAATTTTTACTTGATGATTTTAAACCATTAAATTCCCCTACAAGTTTAAAGAATATTTTAGTTTATGATTTATTGATACTAATATTGATTTTATCAGATCCCGCGTGTTGTTTTTTTTTTATAAATATCATTCTTTTGCTCACTTCCTAGACCATTTATCCATGAAATTGGTATAAATCTCACCATTGTCTAACTAGTTTGGTTTTAGTCAGGAGACACTAGTTGTAAACTGATTACTTCCTACTTTTACTTATGGTACATTTTGATACACACATATCTATATACCTAGGTGTTACGTATTTATCTGATAGCTGCTTATTTCTGTTTGTTCAACTCTTTAAAATCATATCTACTTACGTCTCATATATTGTTTACACTAAATTAATAATGATGCACTTAGCTCACTCAATCAGCACAGGCAATCACGGAACTTATGTACATATGTATACTCTCTGTTAATGGAATAAATTTCAAAGTGTAATAATAGTATTTACTTGTTGCACAAGTTGGGTGGCACAATTCGCTCACGTAATGTCGTGGAACTTGTTGCAATGAGATTGTATTTATGTATGTTTGCAAGTAAGCAATGATTGCTCCGAATATGCACGGAAGTTCCATAATTCTAAAGAGTTCTAATTACCATACTTCTGCCACTGAATCAATTATTGTCGTATTTGTGGAGTGGAACTGGTGGCGACTTTAAATTGTAAGTTCTACAAGGTGCGTTCCAAAGTAAACACGACTTTTTGAATCCAGCGCCTTCTAGTGGCGCCGTCTATATGTCGACTGGTGCGTTAGAATCGATTAGAAGTGAAGTTATTTGGTTTTAGGTGTCAGTATTATATGTAAATTGACTGACGACCAAAAATTGCTCAAAATCCAACATTCGATTGGCCGCTTGTGACCGATTATTTGACCTAAAATCACCGTGCGACTTCTTCATTTTCGGAAAAATGCATTTGTCCATGAAAGGAAAGCGTTATGCACACGTAGAGGCCATTCAAAAGGCTTGCACCGGCATACTGGCGGCCATACCGGCCAATGAGCTAAAACACTCGTTCGACATGCTTTTGGACCGTGCAAAAAGCTGTATTGAAGCAGGTGTCTATTTTAAATAAAATAAACTAATTTTTCCGAAAAACCCATTTGCTTTGTTATTTTTTAAAAGTCCTGTTTACTTTGAAACGCACCTTGTATGTGGTTTTGTGGAGAATATGCTATCAGTGAGATCGGAGTAGCTAAAGAAAAATGATCATTAATAATAATAAAATTTTGACCGCTCTTAACAGTTGACACAGCAATTTAAGTCACACATTTTTATCATGCTCTGTCCTTACTGGCAAGTTGATTTTTCTTATAAAATATCTGTGGAGAAATCAGTTTTGTAAAGACTTATAGCCATATGCACTTATGCTGATAAATTTTTATGTCACACTGTTATCAACATTGGGTTTATCAAATTTTTAAGTGTTATATCCATTATCGACTCTTGTTTTTAAAGCCAGTGACCTTTATATACTTATATTCGGTGCTTATGTTGATATATCGATTTCTTATCTTTATATTTACCATTATAAGTAATATGTAAGTATGTTTGTATGGTATTTATGACCATTTCAATGTTGTGCATTTAAGTGTTTATTTACTTGCATATTTTCAAGTGCAATAAATTTCAAACACACCAGAAAGATAAGCTTAATATTCTTTGGATTGAAAGGAATGAGATTAGTGTGAAATAAATAATGGTTTATTAAGGAAAAGATTGGTATAGCAAGTTGGAGACTGACAATGTGCTGATTATGAAATAATGTGCTCCCAAAACCGGCTTGCCTTAAGGGGTTTTATGGGCTCACGGGTTTCAAAAGCCTTGAGCTAAATTTTTATTGTTTTATTAAGTTCTACAACACCTCTAGAATATTTTCCTACATTTTTAAGTTGTTTTGAGTAACAGTTTCGGAGATACAGCTTTAATAACTTCTGTGCTGGAGGCTGACTAGGCTAAGTGCGCTGTCTTTAAATGCGTCGAAACTGTGTTTTTGAAGTCGGTCGGCAAGATTTTTCGAGAACTACTCAACCCATCTTCATGAAATTTTACACAGACCTTTGAAATGCAATCCTTATTGAAAAAAATGTCGCAAAATTTTAACTAAAATATTAATTCTTTTGTAAAAATGTCTGCCAAAAATCCAATATTCAGTTCTCTTTTCCTTCGCCCAAGTTTTTGGTTCACGTATCCTTTTCACTTTAGACGATCCTGTAAGGAGTTATCCTGCCCACGCGTGCCCATCTTTTTTCCGAGGGCTCATCAGAAATGGCGTCGCAATGGCCGAGTTTAAAATATTTTTTCCAAAAATTTCAGAATTTCTTTGTTAATATTGTATGTTTGTAACAATAAAAATTTCCAAAAAAATATTTAAATTTTTATGTGAGAAAAAAATTGTTGAAAAAGGGCTGTTTTTTACGCGAGGAAACCCATGGAACCTCCTAAAACAAGCTGATATAATACATAAAAAACGCCAGCGATCTAATAACGATCACTGATTTCCGACGCCATATTTTTTTAAACATTTTCAAATATCTGATGTCTCTTAAAATCTCATATTTTAGGGGAGTATCATGTTATCTGTTTCGCCTAAAGTCTGTCACTCCTTGCTTTTTATACCGTGAATAGGATATACTAAGTGTGCCACGATATTTGTGAGACACAAGAGGAAACGTCTGAGACCCCTATAAAAAATAAATATCTAGTAAATGATCAACATTATAACCTGAGTTCATTTAGCCATGTCCGTCTGACGTTTATCTGTCTGTCCAGTTCCTCAGTTTGTAGGAATCGCCAATATCGCATCACTATAGCATATAGCTGTCATACAAACTGAATGATCGGAATCAAGTTCTTCACAAATTGTTTACGGTAAATTGGGGTCTTAAAATTAAGAATGAAGTGCCAATAGGTGTTGAGGTTATGTAAAAAACATTAGATTTAAAAAAAAAAAAATAATAATAATAATAAAACAATATTTGTTTTATACCGACGTACACATATTTTTATGACACACTGTTGGAGTAGTACACTTGTTAAGTTTCTATTATAAATTATTTTAAAACGCCAAAACGGTTTACTTTAGTTTTTCCAGTCAAGACGCTGTAGTGCTGCTTAATCATAAAAATTTATGCTCACTTTTTTATGACACACTGTAAGAGCTTAACACTTGCCGGTTAAATTTTGAATTTAAATGATTTCAGGTCTCGCGCAACTGATTATTTTCTATTTGCCAGACAATCCTGCGCAATGGTGATTAATCATTACAACAACTAAACTAATTTTTTTTATTAAACAAACAAATCCATATAAACAAACTATATTAACACAAAAACAAAACTAACGATTTAATTAGGCAAAGTGAGCCTTATCAATTGTCCGCCACCACTGTCTGGGTCGTGCAGTTCCGCTTGTAACAGAAACCTTTGTTATTCGCGCTTACATTTTTTTAATGGTGCGTCCAACAATTGCTGATTACACACATGTAAATTTAATTGTGTGTGTGGATGCGTGTTGTATTTGAGGAAAATTTCTACGACGATGAATTATCGCTCCTCAGAGTTCTGCGCAAGTCTATGGCGTCGTGCCGAAACTGAAACTATGCGGCTGCTGATAGCCGCCTCTGGCTACCTTATCAACACTCGTCTGACTAGCCGGCCGGCCGGCGTGTGCACGAGGTTTTTATGTCCACGCCGTTGCCACCACATACCGTAAGTCTGTATGTTGGGGCAGGGCTATCTATTGACCGATAACCGCGCCTTGATAAGCGGTAGCTCTAGTTGATTAGGCATGATTACAAACAAAAAAGCGACAGTGTGAAAACAAAGCAGCAGTGTAAATCAATAGGTAGAAAGTAAATATTGGGAATTAAATTGAGCACTCGCGGATGCTTTAAATACTCTATTGAATGACCGTTTTGTAGGTCAAGCTGTTGTACAATTAGGTAAAAAGAAGAACAAGGCAATGCTATGAGTAGAAAACGACATTTGCACAACTGATCAGAAAAATTTAGTCAGCATGGGAAGAGCTTTTGGCACCAGGCGGAGCTTTTATGCAATTTTAGTTAGAGGTTTTGGGTATTCAAGATCATAGTTGCTAGATTTGGTGCCAGTGTTTCCTTAAAAAAAACCCTGATGACTTTTAGATATCTAATCCGTTATGCAAAGTGATACTAATGTAGACATATCGCCCTTGAATAAATAATACAATTTTTCCATTGAGGAAGGTGTGTCAAGCCGCGCTAATTTGGCGGAAATATCCGGTCTATACTCAAGTAGAAGCGCAGCATTTTTTGGAATAATATGCGTTATTTTTTCGAACACATAAGGAATCAAACGAGAATTAATTTCGTAAATTTTTAAAAATGTCTTAAAAACACAAGTCTTAAAAGATAGCCAAAGATGGCCAACATGTATCAAGTCCACTGTGTGGTATTGAATTTCATTCGAAATTTATTCGAAGAGTCGAAGTCGAGTTAAAGAATTTGTGTTTAGGGTTATAGCTCACTGATCTGATTTTTCTCTAGACTCCTTGAGAATTTTTAGACCGCTCAAATGAATTCAATCTTTGAAAAAAATCTTTAAACATATTTTAATGTTCTATAAGAATCTCGGTAGACAATGCTAAACCTTCGAGTTTTTTTTAAATTTATTTGCGGTTGGGAGAAAGAGACTGGAGACCGTACTATTTAGATACATTATATCTGAGAAAAAACGACTTATTTCGCCATAACATACTTTCACGTTGTAAACAGACCTATTCTTTCATCAATTAATTATACTGTTTTCTTTAAACTCGATTTAAAAATATTTATTTGCGAACGAAAGTTAAGATATAGTATAGTTGACGAGAAACCTATAAACTTCTAATCGACTGTTACTGCCTCTAACTAGACAGGACTTTCTTAGGCATGTCCTGCTCAGCAAAACAACAAAATTTTACATCAAAATCTGACAAAATTTCAATAATTTAAGAATAAATATGACATATACAGTCATGTGATTTTAAATGCACTCCAAAGAAATTCTTCTATTCTATTTTAAATTTAATAATTTTAATTGATTAGAATTTCAATTTAAAAATTTCATTCATAATCTTGATTTCCTGCGAAGGTCACTCTGCAAGTTTAGTGGCTTGGTATGTGGGGATTTGAAATATTATTCCATAACATCCACTTAACAATATGTTATTTCAATAACCGGCTCTTTGAGTGTGACAAGCTATATCCAATTGTGATATCTCAAAAAATGATGGCTTAGTTCGTGTACGACGGACAGACAGACGCCAAAGTTTTAGTTATTCATCAATACTCTTCAAAGAAATCCTCATTTATACCAACGATTTTTTTTAATACTCGAAACACTTCTTTCATATGCACTTCTGAGATGGCCTTCAGCAAATTTTGTTTTATCTCTTCGATCGACTGAAAAGGGGTTCTATGGAGCGGCAATTTCAGTTTGGGGTACAAGAAGAAATCACACGAACCCAAATCTAGTGAATAAGGCGGTTGATCGATGGTATTCATTGCGTTTTTGGCTTTAAATTCGGTCACAATCGTGACTCAACGCATTGGTACATTATCATTGTATAAAGTCGATGAATTGTTCTTCCATAATTCCGGCCGCTTTCGACGGAAGTTCACACGCAAACGCCTCAATAATCCACCAAAATCATTCGAACGGAGTCGCGAGAAATGTCGAGCCCTCTTACCATCTCTCTTATACTTGCCTGACGGTTTTCATGCATCATATCCTTCACTTTCTTAATATTTTCATCAGTTGAAGAAGTCGGAAGTCATCCAGAAATTTTTGATGAAACTGAATCACTTTAAGCCTTTTCCAACATTCGCAATGATTTCGCACACGAAATTCAAAATTTGAGACAAATTCTTTCTTTGATATTTTTATCCATTATAAAAATTCCAACGGTGTACCGACTTAAGTAGCTACTGTAAACAAACTGAATAACAGATCGCGCTCATATTTGGCATAGTAATTAAAGAAAGTCCTACCAATTTAGCAAAATACATTTTTTTGAAATATCATTTACCCAGGAAATTTAATTACTATTTCCGGGTGATTTTTTGTCACAATGTATAAACTTTATAGGGTCACCGACGTTTTCTTGTGGATGTTCCGAATTTCATGAAAAAATTAATTCTCTCTAGTGCTATTATTTGATAGAATATTTATATACTTAAAATTAATTGATTAAAATTAGTTTAATCAATTTCTCAAATAATTTCTTACCATATTCTAAAAACTTAGAGAGTGCCCTAGCATTTTTAATTGTCTAATGCTTGCGCTAAACAATTTTTGGTGCTTATCAAATTGAAATAAATATAAATAAATGTGATTATACTTATGCTTTTATTATTGCATAAGAATTCTGCATCCGGGATGCTCGTTATGCGCAAGGTCGCAAGGCCAATTGCAGATTGTTATTGGCAAATGCGTTCACTAACCTTTATGCTATTTGCTTTAACGCTGAATTTAGTTGGCAACTGAAATTCATTCACATATTTCATTCCACATTAGTGATACATGTTCAATGATTGTTTACTAGGATAGTACAAGATTATATGTACATACATCGACATGGACATTCCAATTCTATTTTACAAAACACATCCAGAAAATCTTTATGTGTGACTATTACGATCAGAATATCAAGTAGCTCAATCAGCTGCTTTACCTTTAAGACACGTATCAATCGATCCTCGTACAGTATAATAAATATAAGGTATGTATATATTGTAAATAATATGTATTATAAATGTTTTGGTGTTAGTGTTCCTAACAAAAATACCGGTATTTATGACTTTGCAGAAACGCTGCTGTTCTTTGTCCGTTTGTTTTTGCGCTGTTCATCATCGTTAAGTACACGTGCAGCAGACAGGTTTTACAACTGACCAACTGACTACAAAAACATACTGGATTGAGCGTATTCTACATTTTTTATTTGCCACTTTCAATTACGTATACTCAAAAGAAACCACCAAATCGAGCAGACACAAAAAAAGCAAACAAATTTTTTGGTTTACGTGCTTTTTGTTTGGTACGCAGAAGCGTACATACATACAAACGTTTTGTTATTGTATATATGTACAAATGTTTAATAAACTTTTGATATTCTAGTTTAACTTCCTAATCAGACATATCTTGAGATACATACATATGGTATGTATGTATGAACAGTCTTAATAAATGTCTACCAATGTTTATTTTTCATGTTTTTGCTTCTTAACACTTCTCGTTTCTCGTTTCTTGTTTATGATTTTAATATTTGCTCAATGAATGAGTTGTATTGTAGTTTTATACTTTTTTTAGATGTATTTTATGATATATTTTCTTGAAGTTAAAATTTTTTGTTTAATTTTCTCATAAATTCGGTAATTTATTTTCGTATATTTATTGGCTTGTCTTATTATAATACAAAAAGTGCTATTATTTTCTCAATTTTATTTTTTTATGGTTTTTGCATAAACATTTTGTTCAAGTTTTTAATATTATTTGTATTAATTTTTTGTGTTAGTTGATTTTTATTTTTGGATCAGAAGCTTAAATCTTGTGTTTTTTAGTAACTTTAATTTTTCTTTTATTATTTTCAAATATTTTAACTTTAAAAAAAAATTTTTTTTTTAATTTTGCATTATTAATATTAATTTATTTTTATGTTTTTATTTAATGCTTGTAATTTTAAATTCTAAGCATTTTTATTTATTTATTATTTACATATCTTTTTGTTTCAGTTTTAATTTTTATTTATTTTTTATTGTTTTTAATTTATTTTTATGTTTTTATTTAATGCTTGTAATTTTAAATTCTAAGCATTTTTATTTATTTATTATTTACATATCTTTTTGTTTCAGTTTCAGTTTCAGTTTTAATTTTTATTTATTTTTTATTGTTTTTTTAGTTTTTTTGCAATTTTATTTTTATACTTTTATTTTTTTTAACTTGTTTTTGTTTTTGTTTCAGTTTCAGTTTTGACTTTTATTTATTTTTTTTCTTTTAATGTTTTTTTGTCTTTGTATTTTTTTTACTTTTAAATATATTTTTTTATTTTAAAAGTTTTGTTAACATTTTACAATTTTTTATTAAATCAATAATTTATTTTTAGGTATTAACTAAATTATCATACTCCGTTTATGTATATGTATGTATATTGCGCTTAAAATAAAAAAAAATAAAATTATTTATAGCCAGTATTTTCTTGATTTCAATTTCGAGTTGTACATTTTCCGTTTTTTAACTCTTATTAAATTTGTCATAATTAATTAATTTGTCGAAATGTAACATATACATATGTATGTATATTGTGTTTTTTTACTTTGTGTTTAAAAAATATAAAGGTATTGAATTATTTTTTATATATACATCAATATATTTATACATTTTTTTATTTATTCTATTTTATTTATTTAGTTTTGAGATTTATTTAATCTGTTTTTTTAGTTTTCAATTGTTATTCATTTTTATGTTGTTAATGCCCACATTTTAATTTTTACAAATTTGTAACTTTTAATAATTTGTTGTTTTTTTTTTTAATTTTTCAGTTGTTAATAAATTTTTCCATGTTTTGCCTGCTTTTTATTTATATTTTATGTTAAATTACTTAATTTTGTTATTTTTGTATTTTATTTCTTGTTTTTAATTTTTGTGTATTTTTTCATAATAAATTATTTATTGTTAATGTCTAATTAGTTTTTAACTTTTTATTTTTTTTTATTACATTTTTAAATTCTTTCAGTTTTTCCATTTAGTTTTCCATTTTTTCTAATTAGTTTTTATGCCTTTTATTTATATTTTATTTTATATTATTTACTCTTATTATTTTTGTATTTTTTTCTTGTTTTTTAAATTTTGTTTATATTTTCTATTTTAAATTATTTTATTGTTAATACCTCTTAATTAATTTTTAATTAATTTAATTTTAACGTTGAATAATTTTTTTCAAACATTTTTAAATGTATTAAATTTTCCATGTTTTTTATTTATGTATGTTTTATGTTAAGTTTTTTGTTTTATTTATATCCATATTTTTTTTAATATTAAATTTTTTATTTTTTTTTAGTATTTTATTATTATGTTATTATTTTTTTATTCATTAACGTTATTATTTTATTTTTTAACTTTTCTATATTATTACTATTTTTATTTATTAATTTATCCTGTAGAATGAACACTGTTATCTGAAGAATGTACATCACATTATTTAATTTATTTCTAAAATATTCTTCTTCATTTTTGCCAACCACCATTTTCGCATCAAATCGCAATCTACATTCGGTTTTATTCCAATTTATTTTGTCGTCACTTTGGTGGCACCTCTATGTTTAAGCAATCAATTTTGCATATTTGCTTGTTTACCATGTCATCATTGTTGTGGTTTGCCATAATTTATAAGCACACAGCAAGTACGATATACACAATACTGTCAGTTAGTAAATAAACATTTCCTTGCTGTCTGTCAGTGTTCTCGCTCTTGTCATGATCGCCTAAATTGTCAATTACACATAGCACAATCACATAAAAGCTAATCGTTCATTAAAAAATCGTTTAATCTTCTCCAGCGCAAGCTTAATCCGGTCGCTACCAATTATATGTAATTTACATTTTATTTCTACCTTTCATTTTGTGCATTTTCCCAGATTTTGTTTGCTGTTAGCTCTTTTATTGCGTTCGAGCGTCTCACTTAGCTGTCAATCTGCTCAAACAACTACAGTGCGGAAGTGAGGCAATGCCAAAGTTCGTTGATACCAGCAACATAAACAAACGTTAAATAGCTTGCTTGTTGAGTGTCAAAGGCCGTGCAAATAGCGGCTTTTGGATCAGTTAGTAGAAATATGAATTGGGCTTTGTACGGGCGGAATAAATATTGGCACGAATCAAGGGCATTTAAGCAGTTAAAAGCACTACAGTTGTATGTGTTGCTATGTATGTGTATGTATATCCAAAGGTTATTAAAAAGGTATCGAGAGAGTGCGTATAAGTTCTAAAGGATCAGTCCTAACCTATTGACTTTTGCGTTATTAGATGGCATTTCACTTCTATTGATTGGCAATGTCACATATTTGACATCTTCCGTGTTAATTTTCCTATCGGGTATCTTTAGTATTATTGCAAAAAGTTTGAGAACATTATCATTAATAACTGTGCGATAAATAGAGTCATTACTGATAATTATCACTGTAAACATCGACTACCGATCTTAATTTGCATAACACCTGCTGTGCTTTACTTACATATATATTTCGCTTTTTTGTTTAGTCTTTTAAGGTAAAAGTAAATAAAGAAAAATAAAAAAAATAAAATAAAAAGTTCGAAACAAAATGAAAATAAAAGTAAATGGGTGCACAACAGAACAAGAAAAACTGTGCTATAGATTGTGATTTATTGAATGTTTTCAGACTTAATGAGTGGAATTAGTTATTGCTTCACTTAGCTGTATTAAAATCCGCGAAAAAAAGCTGGGCTATATCACGAACAATCTTAGTCATATTTTTTTACGGAAAATTTTTTAGAAAATCGATCAGCTTAAAGACTTAGTAGCTTTCTAAGGTCCCGTAGCTTCGATAAAAAACCTAAAAATTTTGTTATGTGAATTTTTCAAATAAATTTTGAGGTTATACGAAAAAAGTGGATAAACAAAAGTTATATATTCTTTTATTACCTACAACTTTGTCATACAACTGTTTTCAATAGGACTCGTAGTTTCACCGGAAAGCAAGATAAACCATTCCTAACCCTTAAAAATTCAGGCATTCCTCTCCAGACTTCAGAACGCCTGTAAATTACTTATCCCATAATGTTTGGTAGTTATTTTTCGTTTCCGATGGGTTTCAATCTAATATAAACTTATTTTTTTGTCATTTTTTAAGGTTTCTTCACCAGTCTTTCTAGTATAAAAAAGGTGAGCCAAACTTTTCTTTCCGAAATCTCGAAACTAGTTTTGAAAAGTAATTCTGTTTAAGGCGGCGAAAGCTTTTTCAAGAGCTAGTCCGAAAAATAACTAGTTCTTGTTGTTGTAGCGGCATATTCCCGAAGAAATATCGGGGAATGTTGTCGAGTTGACAGTCCTTCGCCGGATAAAAATCCGGATCCGTTCCGTTTACTTAGACCCGTCTGTCGTGCTAACGGTGCTTACTGTAGGTATAGCAACATTTTTACTTTCCTTTAGAAAGTGCTGCTAAACAACAACAATAACTGTATAAACCAATTGTGGAAAAATATAATACAACAAAAATAATCTAATAATAAAAGCACAACAAAAAGCTTTATTTGCAAAATCATAAAAAAGTAAATACCGGTATCCAAAAATACCTCGGCTTGCTACACGTGTGTCTGCTCAAACGTAAACAACGAGGCAGTACGAGCACGTCTGTCGGACAGGCTTGTTTGCTTGTCAAAGCTTGATAAAGTGTATATTGGGTGAGGCGCCCAATTATTAGTGCAAATAGTTCAAAGTACCACAGAATGTTTGATAAATTATTGCTGGTTGTTGCTGGTGTTGTTTGACATGTGTTTTGTTGTCATAAATGTCAGGGTAACGCACGCACGTGAATAAAGGCACACGCAACGCAGACGCGATCACGCAACAGCTGAGTGGGCCTCAAAGCAGAAAAAATATTTAGTAAGAGAGGGAGAGAAAAAAGAGTGAAGGCAATGTGGGTGGGTGGGAATTTCTTGTTTTACTTTTTTAATATTTATTTTTTTTTCCATATGACGAGTTTATTTTAGGGTTTATTCCAGAGCTCATATCCAAACATTTATTTCTGTTTATGCTTTCTTCAATACATTTCATATTTACCGCTTTTCTCTATACTCTTCACAACATGCGAAATGAGCACAATCGAACAAGTTACTTGTACACGCGATAAAATTAACACAAACGAAGTCGGCAAAAATATATATATGTATATATAATTAAATAAACAGTAAAGTAAAAATTACAAAATAACTGTGTCAATTGATCGACGAAAGCCCGCAATCACCGCGAACAAAGCATATAAAACTCATGAAATCAAGTGAATTTTATTTTTCGTTTTCCCCGTTTTCTCTTTTTGGGTTTTCACCAACAAAGGGGTGGCAGATATCGCGCTAAAAGATACCTACTTCTCTTGCGTTGCTTTTATTTTATTTTTAATTGTTTTATTCACAAATTTAATGCGCGAACACCAACGCCAGCTGCCGCGTAACCGTGCACAAAGAACCGAAATACAGGGAATTACTGCAAGTGAACTGTGTGCGGCCGTTGGACGGGGGCGTCTAAACGAGATGGCGACTAGTTGTGGATTTGTACCGGACTGTGTGTTCCGCGAGCGAACTGCTATCGACAACGCTTTGAAAGCAACTGAACTAAACGTGGGGCGGAACGGCCAAAAGCGGTGTGCGTCTCCCGGCATGGAGCCCATAAAGCAACGAGAATGAAAATGCCGACAGCGTAGCAGACGAAACAAGTTGGCTGCGCGCGATCGGCAAGATCAGCTGGCAGACGCAAATGCTGCGGTGCATACAATCAGGCATGGAGCAGTTTTTAAGCTGTTGCGTTCCTCATTCTTCATTCTGCATACTTCTTTTTTATTTATATTTCATATATCATATATTTCTATTTCTGTATATACTGTGCATATTTCTCTCCAATCTGTCGCGCTATCAGCTACGAAGCTGCGTGTGAATGCGTGCAGAAGCCGAGAAATGTTCGGAGGTAGTCACGTAGAGCGCGACCGGTCGTCGTTTCCGTTTTGTGCTTCTTATTCGTTATACTGTTTGTATGCTGCTGCTGCTGCTGCTGCTGCAGCGGTGATCGCAGTGAGCGCGTCGTCAGCAAACTGATACGGAGGTCAGAAGGCAGTGAGATGGGTGAGAGATTGAGGCTTTTGATATAAAATTCTTTCGTTTTTTGTCGAAAAGAACGGAAATAACAAGCTCGCAAGAGTGAATGCAATAAAATTAAGTAATTTAAGTGATTATTTTTTTTTCCAAATCGAAATAAAATGTATTTTTTTAAATTTTTTTTCCGTTGCGTGTTTCATTTTGCAGCCATTTTTTTCTTAGAATTTGATGTGATAAAATTATAAATTATTATTACGTCCTGATAATATATTAAAATGCCGTTAGATTTGTAATATGGGAGAATATAAAACAATAAAGTTAAATGCAAATGTACAATGCGGCATTAAAAAAAAAACCTGGAAAAAATCAGATATTTCTTCAGATCCCAGTACCGAAAATTGTGTGTTTCATTAAAAATTATTCTAGTACTTTACCAAATCCAATCTCAGTGGATTTCTTCGTACCACAGCCGAGTTCTTTCTCTTCCGAGACTGTTGGTTCTTGCTTTATGCCATAGAGTATAACCAAGCACCGATTTTTTTTTTTGAAATTTTTTGTGAATTTAAATCTAGTTTTTCTTTTTATATTATATCTTCCTGGGTTATTACTTTGAATACTTTTGAAACCTCAGTGACGTAAATATAATTATTAACTATTCTGCACATGTTATATAGTTTTATACTTATTTATCAATAATATTAAAATGCGCTGTCATCACATACTGTCTAATAGACCTTTGGTACTTTTCGCTATCGCTTGATGTGGTTCGTAATGTTCTATTCCGCTTAATTTGCTACGTCATTTTATTTATTTCTGCTTAACACTTTTTAAATAATTATTAATATGCGATGTAACGGGTGATTTTTTTGAGGTTAGGATTTTCATGCAGTAGTATTTGACAGATCACGTGGGATGTCAGACATGGTGTCAAAGAGAAAGATGCTCAGTATGCTTTGACATTTCATCATGAATAGACTTACTAACGAGCAACGCTTGCAAATCATTGAATTTTATTACCAAAATCAGTGTTCGGTTCGAAATGTGTTTCGCGTCCGTGTCCGATGAGCGATGAGGCTCATTTCTGGTTGAATGGCTACGTAAATAAGCAAAATTGCCGCATTTGGGGTGAAGAGCAACCAGAAGCCGTTCAAGAACTGCCCATGCATCCCGAAAAATGCACTGTTTGGTGTGGTTTGTACGCTGGTGGAATCATTGGACCGTATTTTTTCAAAGATGCTGTTGGACGCAACGTTACGGTGAATGGCGATCGCTATCGTTCGATGCTAACAAACTTTTTGTTGCCAAAAATGGAAGAACTGAACTTGGTTGACATGTGGTTTCAACAAGATGGCGCTACATGCCACACAGCTCGCGATTCTATGGCCATTTTGAGGGAAAACTTCGGACAACAATTCATCTCAAGAAATGGACCCGTAAGTTGGCCACCAAGATCATGCGATTTAACGCCTTTAGACTATTTTTTGTGGGGCTACGTCAAGTCTAAAGTCTACAGAAATAAGCCAGCAACTATTCCAGCTTTGGAAGACAACATTTCCGAAGAAATTCGGGCTATTCCGGCCGAAATGCTCGAAAAAGTTGCCCAAAATTGGACTTTCCGGATGGACCACCTAAGACGCAGCCGCGGTCAACATTTAAATGAAATTATCTTCAAAAAGTAAATGTCATGAACCAATCTAACGTTTCAAATAAAGAACCGATGAGATTTTGCAAATTTTATGCGTTTTTTTTTTTTTAAAAAGTTATCAAGCTCTTAAAAAATCACCCTTTATAAGCTTTCACTCTTATCTGCGTCTCTCATGATTCATCAAAAAATATATAACTACTTATCCGCATACGTCTGTACGTGTTGTAAAATCCACATGTGCAAACAGAGAGAGCGCGTAAACCGATCACTCTGTCTTTGATAGTGTCGACAGCGCAATGCAAATCGCTTTTGCCCTGAAGTATGCAATGCTTTTAACATTTGGTGCAGAATTGCATGAGGGATGTTAATACCGAAATTATATATTTTTATATTGTGGCGATCCTGAAAAGCAGTGGTAATGTATGTTATTCAAAATAACTGTAATTCCTTTAGAATTTAGCGGTGCAAATAATTTGGTAAATTGGTAAAATCTACTAAAGCAACACCGCTCATCTGTGACAATTTTTAATCTGAAGTCGGTCTATGCCTTTTATTTTTCTAATACATCGTATATTAGAAGTTTTTTTACCTTTGAAACTGGTTCATGCCTTCCTGTAGCCCTCACATATCAAATGTAGTAAAATACGTTGCTTTGGTTGATTTTATGATCAGAATGCTGAAAATGTTTTGTTTAGGTATCAAGTATTATGTACCAAAAAAGAATGAATCTGTTTATATCTTTCCTAATATTTGCCCAATAATTTTTTCTGTTATCCTGGTTCAATTTCTATCGGTTGAAACCTACCTCTGGTCTCTATTTTGATAGTCGAAAATAAGCAACACATGGAAAAGCTTCAGTTCTGATAGGCAGGTGTGTCCTGGAACTCCCCCCAATATAACTTATACAACGAAGTCTTTACATTGTTGCCATAAAGGGTGATACACTGATTATATCGACCTTCCATCGACGTTAGTCCTTTGCTTCAAAATAGTCAATAAAAATTATTCCATGAGCATCCCAAAATACATACGCTATAACCTTGCCAGCTGACTGTTGAATTTTTTCATCTACTCGGATGATTGTCAATTGGAGTTCGGTATGAAACAATGAAGCCATGTTTCATCCATTCTCCCATATCGAAGCAAAAACTCGGGTTTATTACGCTCGGACATTTTCAAACACTGCCCCGAATCGCCTTTATTTTTGGTCAAAAGTGAGCAGCCGCCGCACCCACTTAGCACAGAGCTTTCTCACACCCAAATATTCGTGAATGATGTGATGTACACAGTCGGTTGATCACCTTAGAGTGCCTGCTATCTCGGAATAACTTTACTTTACAGTTATCCAAAAATATTTTGTGGACTTTTTTGGGCGTCTACTGCATTTACTGATCATTTTACCACGTCTAAATTTAACTTATCTAAGATCCACAGCCCTTCTTCTTTCTTCTTTACTGGCGTAGACACCGCCTATGCGATTACAGCCGAGCTACAGTCCTTGACCGGATAATATGTATCTGGGTCAACTCCAGTAACGTAGAACCGGCTGTTGTGAGAATTTAGCATATCCAGCCTTGAAGGTTAATTTATCTTGGGCAGTGTCCGGAAACTCATCATCAAGCCCAGTTTTTGCTTCAACTGTATTTTCACCTTTCAAAAAATAATATTTTATCAAATGCGAAAGTTATTTTTATCCAGTTCATAATAACACAGGTTAGGTCTCACTAAAAATCATATGGATTTCATTTTAGTGCTGCCATCTATGTGTTAGGCCGGAGACTTCTGGTTCGTTATAGAACAAGACCAAGAGCTATTGAACTCTTGCGAACAGTGTGGTTCAGGCTGATACCACTTTGCTGCTTTTCTCTCATTTCTCCTTTCTCGAGATATATTGCAAGATCGGCTATTATTTATGAATACTCATTCCTTGACAGATCTTAGGTAAACTCTGGACATACCGTATGTATGATCTCAGCGAAAGCAAATCCATCTGATGGATATTCTGACACAGCTCTTTTGAATAGGTATTCACTAAGGGCGATAGACGAAATGTGCATAGCATCATAAGATCTACATAAATAAGGAGGGTGTTTGATACGCAAAAATATATTTTTCTTCAGACGCTAGACCCTACTCGACAGCGAATCGATGTTAAGTCCACAAAAGCAGTGATCCGCTTAGTCGAAACATAATCAGGCCGTATGGTAGGCTTTATTTCATTACATCTTCGTTCTTTTCCACTGTGTTCTCAGCCTTATAGGAAATTAACGATGGAGCATTTCTTGGTTTAAATAATTAAGTTTTATTTCGTTTTTGAAAATCTTATAAATTAAAGATGACAGCATAGAATACAAAATAAATAAGCTTAAAATCTAAAGAGACATTTAAATAAATATTGAGTCACAAAATAATCGCGACGAGACTTAAGCGTAGTAAGTGAGTAAATCTTTGCCACAAATAAATAAATACAATACAAAATACATAAATACATAAATACATAAATAAAGCTGTGTTATGTACATACACTAAAATTTATTCGGAGAAAAGCAAACGAAGACGCTTAGTAAAAAGTTGTGTCTAAAATACGAGTTTAAAAAATAGATTTGGTGTAGACCAGTACGTAGAGTGTAAAAATTCCTAAATGCAACTGAATTTTCCATATTACATACATATTGAAATGGTTTGACTGTACGTCTGAATGACTGAAATGCTGCGCCGAACAGCGGCAACGGCGTCCACAAAGATACGCGAATGCAAGCGATTAGTCTTGGTCTCATCGAAAGGTTAAGAGTTCAGCGTTTTCGCATTAGCTGTAGCGGCGTGTATTTAAGCGCCCTTGGCGTCTGGCGCGCACGTCTACGCCATTTTCGCTTGTGTGCGCACAAGTATTGACGATGGCGCCACATCACTCATACCCAACTCCTCCAAATCCACATCCTCGTAGTCGCCCACAAACTCACCCTCTTCGCCATCGACAAATCGATCCATGCGCTTAATTGGCAGATCGCCATTTGCACTATTGTTTGCGCCCTCTTCTTCGTACTCCTCGAATTCATCATCGTAGAAAGCTGACGACGCGCCCTCATCATCGGCTGCGTCGCCATCGAAACGCTCAATTACGAAATCCTTAAGACGTGATTCAGGTCGCTGATCATAATCGAATACTTGGCGCACCTCACGCGGCGGCATATCTGTGGTGAAGCTTAACTCTGCCGACCCCGAAGCAAAGGTGTCGGCGGCGTTAGTGCCAATGCGTGCATCTGGTGCGACGGGTACTACCGCAGATTGTGCGGCAATTGTCGCGGGAGTGGCGGTGTTGACTGCCTTCAAAACAGTGCTGGGTGAGCTCATCACCGCAAGTTTCGTGGATGCCGTTTGTTTTGTTTGCGTTGGGGATGCAGGCATTTCAATTGAATCTAATGGCTGCTCGGCAAAAAGTCCGCCTAGCGAGGAGTCAAGTAGGCTGAGTAATCCCGACATGCCAGTTGGTGGCTCATTAGGCAGCTCGAGCTTTAGCAGTGGCTCGCTTTGTGTCGGCTTTGCAACAGCTGGCGTTGATGTTGGCTTCAAGTCTTCAGACTTAACAGTACTTTTTGTAGTTGCTTTTGTGGTAACTGCTGCGGCTGTTGTGCTGATGACCTTAGAAGATACAGTAGTTGCTGTGGGTCGTGCTGTTGTTGTCGTTGATGTCACTGGTTTCGTTGTTGATTTAGCGGAATTAGCGGTTGTATTAGGTTTTGTGGTCACTACAGGCTTGGAAGTAGTTGGCGTGGCTTTCATGGTTGGCGCAGCCTTCGTAGGTTTCGCTGTTGTGGTCGTCGGAGGTTTGGCTGTCGTCACAGATTTCGGTGTCGTTGAAGGCTTTTCTGTTGTTGTCGTTGTCGTCGTCGTGGTCGAGGTCTTCACATGAAGATGTTCAACATGGAAGGTTTCGGGCGTGCCACGCTTCTCCTCTCCCGGTTCCGCTATGCGCACGACAGGTTCACGTTTCGGTATGACGGGCACTATTTTCGGTAGATTCAAGTTGATACCATTCTTGCCATACTTCTTCACTTTCGAGTGACCTTCAATAATTAGGTACATAGGGCCTCTGAGTGGCGCTTCGGGTTGTTTGTAGTGTGAGAATAAGGAGTCGGTAGTCATTTGCATTGGTGCCACAGTCGGTCGGGATGCCAAATTGCTGGTGGTTGGTATCAGTAGGCGTGAAGAAGTCGTCGACGTAGTAGTGCGCGGGGTCGTCGTTGTTGTTGGTGTAGTGTAAATGACATGCGCAGTAGTGCTGGGGGTGTGTGGGGCCAGTGTAGGGCTGATAGTTGGGTAGAAAACGTTGGGTGTGATAGCAAATTGTGATGCTGTTGATGGCATACGTGGTGTTGTTGTTGTTGTGGTCGTCGTGGTAGCTACAGTTGGAGGCGCTGAGACGTGCGTAATCGGTGTTATTGGTGTGAAACCGCCGCTTATTGCATTGGTGGATGGCATGCGCTCATAAATGGGCTTTGTAGTCTCGTAAGCATACTTATTGCCGGACGTTGAATAACTAGGCTTGGCTGTTGTTTTCACGACCTCCTTTTGTAAGAGTTCATGCAACCATGGCTTGCGTCCTGCACCGCCTTGCTTTAGACTGTTCGGACTATGGCGTACCGAATTGACTGTGTAAGACTCTTGTGGCGGATGCGAAGTGATGCTATTCGAGTTGGGACGTGCGTAGCTGAAGTAGTGATGGGAATCCTGTGGATGTGAGTCGTAAATGTGTGAAACTGGCATACGCGATGACTGTGCCGACGATGAAATGGCAGCTGCCGAACCGCTGGGCATAGCATATTGATGATGTTGCGGCTGCTGCTGGTGGTGATGCATGGTAGGCGGTGCATGATACATCCACGACGAGGACGAAGCCGTTGTAGACATGCTCGGATGATGCTGCATCTTCATATGTTGCATTGCGAGCGGCGACAACGATGACGAGGATGGTCCCATGCTTGACATTGTGGACGCATGCGGTGGTGGCGCCGCCGACATGCTATGCCTATACTCCGTATGCGCTTGCGAGGGTTTCATGGGCACATTGAAGGTATTGATTGGCGGTGAGTTCAACTGCATGGGTGGTGGCATTAGACGTGTCGGTGGTTGTTGTGCATAATAGCTGCGACGCACTGAGGTGTATTTCGGTTGTACTAGTGGTATTTCACCTTTTGCATTTTTAACGGCGCCCGGGTGGTGCGATTGATGGTAGTGCTGGTGTGGCATAACAACATGTTGGTTCATATGTGCATGTTGTTGCGGTGCATGCGACGATGCATGTATGAGACCGTTGCTGCCTCGTAAGTGTTCACTCGGCATGCCGTACTTTGGAATGTCCTGTTGGCCGGGGTGTCCAGCAAAGCGCACGCTATTTATATCCTGTTTGGCGCTGTCGCTCTCCTCTTTGCTATTGCCACCATCCTTTGTGGTTGTCTCCGCCCAGTAGCGTACATGCTCCAGCGTTGGCGGACTGTAATCGAATGTTGGATCGTTCTTCAATGGATCTCCACGGCCCACAGGTCGCCATTCGTTGCTGTAATCCAAGCGCGGGCTGAATGCGTGCGCTGTGTGTGCGCATCGTACGTAATGATTGTATGCCATGAGTTGAGTGAGCGTAGTAAAGAAGAAGAGAGAAGAAAAGATAAGCTTGTTATTAAAAATAGAGTTCAACCAGTATAACTAGCATAAGATTCTCTGTGCTATTTTAGAATATTAGTTAATGTATACCCAACATAGTTGCTTGTTGACAAGGGATTTTATTTTTCAGAAAGTGGCGGAAAATTCTAGTGAAATTCTCATTCAATGGACAGCTATTAAAACAACATTATAAAAAATTATACAATGAAGGCAACAATATTACTGCTAAAATATGAAACATGCTGGGACACTAGAGTCCCAATTATTATCTAGCCAACTTTGTGCCACGTATCGTTCGTGGGTTGTTCCTACGTTGAGATCTCTAATACTACTAGATTGTACCTTTGGTCCCGTTTTGGAACTCTTTAATGCATCTACCATATTTTTGTTCGAATTGAAATGATTCTATATCCTCACGAACCAAAGACAACTGCGTTAGACTGAGGAAGAGGTGCTGAGATTATTTGTGCCACGTTATGAGTTTTCTCCATATCTCCGTCTCTCTTTCGCCAAGATTAATATACATAGTTTTGTTCTTAATAACATTTCGCCAATTTTTATGAAACTCTGTTCTGTTTACAGTGTGGAATAGGAATAACATATCTAACTTTAAAGAAAGTTAGATTGAAAAAAACTCGTTGAAACCCAAATCCTAGTCCGTTTAGTTGATAATCCGTCAATATTCATTTCGAAAAAATAATATGACTTTAAGGGGGTATTCTAGTCTAGAAGCATGAATTTCAGGTAATTTTTAAAGTGTCGTAAAAAAAAAGCAATTAATATTTTTACTATCCATTTTTTATTAGTTATTTGTTAATTTTAGAAGAGTAGAGAAAAAAATTAAAAACTAAAAAAAGTAAAAAATTTCAAAAATTATGAGCTGACGAATTGGGAGGTCTCTGAACCATAGACAAGCCTATAAAGAAGACTCTATAAAAATTTCAAGCAAATCGGTCCAGTAGAACCTGAGAAATCGTGGGTATTGTTCCGAAAAAGTCAGTTTTGAGAAAAACGCGTTTAAAGTTTCGCGTTCCGGCCGAACCAGTTTGGATGCCGGGTCAGAAAATTGCCTATATCTCCGAAAATAATTTGAATACACATATTCTTGAATAGTTTCGATTATTATAAATTTCTAGACTAGAATACCCCCTTAAGATTTGATTAGCCGAAAAATTAAAAGATTTTATCTTTGTCCGTTTTGGTTCACGTCTCGGCTACATCTTCTAGCCACGTTTTAAAGGCTACTGAAGTTTCACTAGTTTTATGAGCAGTTTTAACATTTCAAAAGTGCTGCAAGAATGATCTTGACATAGTAGAAGATAAGACTGGTCATCGGAAGATTTTAAATTTACGGTATATGTCCTTGCTATAATTTAGAATTTAGGGTATGTGTCCTCGCTACAAATTTTAAGCTGAACAAGTACTTGATATTTCTTAAGCCAAAACTATATACAAATCCTGCCAATTTCTACTCGGAATTCAGGTTCATTCGATTGATATGTGGTCCGTTATGTGATTACCAGTATCTGTGAATTCGATAAAGAAATTAAGGTAATCGCCCTTTAGGGAAAAATTCTATACAAAATATTCTACAATCATTTGAGGGGTTAGGTTAGATGACTGATCTAGAAAGATCACATGTGGACTACTACAACTCAAAAAGGAAGTGTTGAGTGGTTTCCACTTCGTCTTTTTCCATACAGCTTCTGCAGATGGCATCTGGTAAGATTCGCAGTCTTGCAACACGGACGTCAATTGGGTAATGACCTGTTAAAACCCCCACAGCTAGGGAGAGGCTAGCACGAAGCCCAGCTCTCCAGTAGTAGAACATGATAGAATACGGGAGCACCAACCCGCTCCCATTCTACTATTAGCTTGCTAACCCATAAGCCTACTTGAGGATACTATGAGATAATATTGCTTGCGTTTCTGTATCGCCTTTCAAAAAGAAAGAAGGTCCGTCTTTGTATATCTAAAATTAATTAAAATTTATGTATTGGGTATCAACTAGGTCCGGCTGGTTCATTAATATACTTGAGTACATGCAACTTACTCACTCTCCGTCCTTTTTTCCCAAACACTACACATGCATATCTACCTTTTCAATGCTCCATTTAATTATTATATATTTTTTTTATTTATATTTGCCATATGTTTATTGATGATTTTTTATTACATGAGTGTTATAATTGCCCATGCTAATGCGTACAACGTTGAAAACATTGAAAAACATCAACGCCGTCAACGGTGCTGGTTTGAAAAGTAGCCGGCCGGGCTTGTGTGGGCCACATCAATGCCACAATGGGGCGCTGCAGTTGCTACTCGACTTAACATTAACTCGCCTGGCCGACGGTCGCTCACGGCACCGCCACAGCCACCACCACGGCCATGGGCAAGTGGTTCGCCTGGCTTGTGCGTCATGTGCTCCATCACCCCAACTGCTGGCCGCCAGAGTTGACTTGCTGCAGAGCACTACACCACTGTTTATACCAAGCTGTCTGTCGGTCTGTCTGCCTGCCACGCTACAGTTTATATATAAGTTTTTTGTTTGTCTAAAATGCATGCGACGGTGCCTTGGTGTGGCTGGTGTGGCTGTGGCCGTTGCCGTCGCCGGTTAAGCGTTCGCCTACTACGCAATAATAGATATTCGCTGCGGTATAATCATAACTTGTTAAAGTGTTAACAAATGTTTCTGCTACCACCTCACCTTGCAGCAGCAGCAACTATGGTAGGCCTGCCCCAGCCTGCTTCACTAACGCCACGACCACCACCGCAGGTCCCTAGCCATCATCACTGGCTTGTTGGTTGGTCACCTTACCGCCGCCTTCCGCCAAGCGCTGTGGTTTCACTGTTTGTTTGTCTGTCGTCGTGCGACCTGTCAGTTTGTAGTCTGTGCTCTGTCGTCCGTCCGTCTGTCCGCCTGCCCACTTGCCAGCCTGCCTATTAGTGCAGCCCAGTTATTGCTGCTGCTGCATTTAACAGCTCTACTAACTACCTGTGGTATCAAATGTCGTCTTCGTTTTCAACGTGGCCGTGGCATCGCGTCGCGGGCAATCAGCTCTGCGCTGCGCCGTCCGTCCGGTTCGTCGTTTCGTTTGAGGCGTCGAAGCGAAAAAATTGTGCAAATTATTTTATGATGTATCTACAATTGCCACAACAATGTTGATTACCACTTTTAGTGCGTTAATAATGCCAGTCAATGAAATTACTGGTTGCTGTGTTAGTTGATTGTTCAGTTTGCTCGTCTCTTTTTGCTCTTATGTATGTGTGTGTTATTGTTGCTGTTTGGTTTGATTTTTGTTTTCATTTTCGCCGATAGCTTGAATGTCTTCTTTATTGCTGCTTTTGACTTGACTCTCCTGACTGTGTTGATTAGTATTGGCTTGGCGCACACATATGTGACGTTTGTTGGTTTTCCGAGAGTTGGACTTTGAGAAATGTTAATGGTTGTCTCTATTGAATTTCTTCCATGAATTAATTTATATGTGTGTGCATGCAATAATTGTGGAAAATATCACGGTTCACAATAATTATATTAATTTTCACAATTGGTTTATTTCTGTGTGTTAATCAGGGTCGATTCAAATTATAATTAATACTTTAACTTGTAGCGTGGGATCTTTATGACTATTGAAATGGCTTTATTTTGTCGAATGTGGATGATGATTGACAAAATACCAATTGTTATTTTTTTTCGTGGTTTGGCTTTGTGTTGAAATCTTCCTTCCTTGCTTTGTGAGATCAACAACACCTCAACGAAGATCTTGTGCTCCAGAGCAATGCCACATAGATGCACTGCAGACTTGACTCATTAATGCCTCAGCTGCTTGTATGAACTCAATCCTTATTTTTCGAAATAGTTAGCCTGTCTTTTTTACATTTCTGAGTAGACTTTCTCATATCTTTTATATAGAGTTTTCCAAAAAGAGTGATATGATTTCTTTAAAGGAAAAACACCCTTAATATTAAGGAAATTCAAATATTTTTTGTTTAATGTGAAGTGCAATCGACATAATTAGGTTCTTCATATAACATCATTCACAAATGACCTCCACGACTTCATTTGCTGGAACGATTTTGATGAACCCGATTTTCGGGTACTTTTTCTGCTAAATCAAGTCGAGTTTCGAGTATTTCTTCTTCCAAACTTAGTTGTATGTCATCAATAGCACGTTATATATTAACTTCTAAAGCTTGAAGAGATTCTGCTTTTGGCTAAAGACCAATGACTACAAATAACCCCACAAGAAGTAGTCTAATGGTGTTAAGTCACAACTTTTTGGTGGCCATTCAATTTCACGATTTCTTGAAATAATCGAATCCCTAAATTATTCTCGCATTGATTCGCTTGTTGCATGTGCTGTGTGGCACGTATCCTCGCCTTCTTCAAGCCAGTTGTTGTTAAGATATATTTATTCCAATTGCGGTCATAAAAGTTGATTATCATCAATCTATACCGCTCTTAATTAGCAGTAAGGGTGTAGCCAGCTTTATTTCGAAAGAAGTACGGACCGATGATTCCACCAGATCAAAAACCACACCAAACTGCCAGTTTAGATAGATGTAATGGTTGTTCATGAATAATTTGTGGATTTTTCTCGCACCGGAGTCGACAGTTTTTCAGATGGAAGTGAACCTCATCGGAGAAGATAATATTCTTAAAAAAATCTTTATTATTTTCAAGTTTTTCTAAGACAAATCAGCAATTTCACGACATACATATATAGTGGTCCAATGGCTTCAGTTTATGAATGAGAACAATTTTATATAGATATAAGCCTAAACTTTTTCTCAACATCCGCCAGGTTGTGGTTCGAAACAGTCCCAATGCTAGAGAACGTCTTGGAATCGACAAATGGCAGCAATATTTCCATTACTTCGGGCGGTGTGTTGTCTTATTGGCGCTTAAACATTATGTAAAGGCAATAGAGACCACAGTTGAATCATTTTTACGACCATAAAATGGCAAGAGCGTAAGAAAAGTTGCAATGGGAGAATGATTATTTTGATAATAAAATTTAATTAATTGTAAACGTTGTTCTTGCGTATATCTTTCCACGTTGAAATTGTAAACATTACTGAATGCAATGAAAATTAAAAATGGCCGAAACGTCACTTAGTAAACAAATCATCCCTTTTGGAAAAGCCGGTGTAATATTCCGGTTATCCAAGGATATTAGTTAAAGCTAAGAACCATTGTGGTGGGTTGATTTTGTCCTAGGTGATCCGTAAACTATTTTAAAGCAGTTTAATGATTCTTTTTCTTAAAAGTTTGATTGGTGGATTGAAAGAGTAGTACGAAGCATAGCCTATGGCAAGCGGTACTTAAAGTACCGTTAGCTTCGTTGTACTTCCCAGTAAGTCTCAATTACACACCATCCGATTACTCGAGTTATTGTGTTTCTTGAATATCTACCACCATAGTCCAATTACTTCTAAAAAGGAAAGTTTAGCACCTTGAAAAGTAGTTCGTCTTAATCATCACAGATTCAAAAGTGTTATGCTCCAACTTTTCATCATTGTATACTTGTATGCATTCTCTACTTGCTGCCGTTCATACTTAAGCAGTTTTTTAGAGTAAGAGCTTGTGATGAGGTCGCTCTAGTCTTTTTCTTTATCTAAAAACCGCAACACTAAAGTCGATACTTTGTGTAGGAACTGAACTGAATGAACTGAGGACTTAACATGGCCGCGTTCCTGTCTGAACCTGAGCTGGCCAACTTGCCCACTTTATCTGCTATGCTCAAGTGATGTTTACAGAGTTTCTTCTGTCTGCTGAATACGTGCTTGCGAATCCTTACGTCATTTCGACACGAGATATCGTCTTAATTTATGCCTTTCTAATAAAAATTAATGGACCTACTTAATAAGTCCACTTTGTATCTTCTTTTGAACCCAAAACCTCTATCTAAAAGATAGAGTTGTAGTCGCAGGGTTTGAAGGGCTTACTAGAGAGCAACCCTTTTCTGTGTCTGATTCGCACTTCAACCCATATATATTACATTGTTGATAACTGTAATAGTTGTGTCCATGCTGGGTCTATACTTTTTAGAAAAGGTTTCAAAATCAACTTTTGTAAGAATTAGAGGTTCTGCAAGTGGAAAAGCATGCCTTAAATATATTGACTTTGATTATTATGTGTTGCATAGACTACAACTCAAAAGCACTGAGTGTATCTTACAATAGTTTAATTCGCCTAAATACCGGTTTTGTGGTGTTTTGGGGATGTAACTCTGCTTTGTAAAAGACTTCGGTTTTTTATCTGTCTGTATATGTACAATCTAATCCCTCAGTTTTCGAGATTTTGAGCTGAAATTTCGCAAACGTCCGTTTTTTCCTCAAGAAGTTGCTCATTTGTTGGAACCACCGATACTGAACCACTTCACGATAAGGGTGGCATCCAAACCGAAAACCAAAATCAAGTTTTTGTGTGGAAATTTTTTTATTTGACAAGGTAACTTGACGAAGCTTGGCAAACATTAAACCACGCTACAATATCAGAACACATTGTAAAGATCGGACCACTATAACATATATTTGTTATACAAACTGGACGATCAATATCAAGTCGTCGTATGAAAAACTTTTTTATTTGCCGTCATATCTTCATGAATTTTCGCATAGATTGTTTTCAAAGACAACTCTACAGTCGCCGAACATATTGTACAGATCGGAGCACTATAACATATCGCTGTCATACCAACAGATCGCTCAAAATAAACAATCTAATAAAATATCTTCAAAGAAAATGAAGAGTTACACATGTAAACAGTGCTGAAAAGCGCAGAAAATACGCGAAGAAAAATGGTAAATACAACAAAATATAAACAGTAAAGCAAATCATAACAGAAACTAGGTAAACAAGCTCCTGCCGAGCGACTTGACTTGAACTTGAACTAACAATGGCCACAAATGACGCGGCGACAACAACACGCGTGCCACAGCAGGTACAGGTGGTGCAAGTACTTGTGGCGAATGCAACATATATATTACAAACAAATTGTATATACAGTGTATTTATGTGTGTGTGTATGTGTTGCATGTGTGTGTGAATGTAGCTGTGTAAATATATCTGTGTAATTTCTGCTATGATAAATGTTTTGACAACAAAGACGAAAGATCAGCAACACAACTAGCAACAAAGATTGTGTATTTATGACTGCATATACGAGTATATATATATATGTGTGTATGTGTGTGATTTATGCATGTATATGGCGAAGATCAGTGCATCAAAACCCATATTGGCCAATCACGCTAATGGTTAAATGGCTGTGACTATGTGGTTATGCGGTTATATGGTGGCTGGCATTGCAACATTTGTGGCATTTGTGTTGTTGGAATTGTGGCAATGCAGCGCTAAGCAAAAAGACGAAACGTCGAAACGCATAAAAGCGAAATAAAAACAAAAGTAGAAATGCGCAGCAATGTTCAATGGTCGTTTGATGGTCAATCACTCATGCACTCGTACACTTGTACGAAAACAAACACACCAACACACACACATACATGTGAATACGAAGTAAGTTGGCTGGAGCTCAGAAAGGATGTGTTGCAAGTAAGCGCGCGCTTGTGCGGCTGGAGCGAGCGAGAGTGGCGGCGCGATCTGTGGTGAACGACGGATGAGCAAATGGTTAGATGATTTAGAAATAACAGCAACACCAAAGAGAAGAAAAAACAACAACAACTAAAAGAAGTAGTTGGCAAAACGGCTTTTTATTGGCAAGCGGCATAAAAAGCGGAAAGTGAACGCGCGGAGGGTTTATGTGCGGTTGCACTTGCTCTGACCATCAAAGTACTTTACAAATACACACACACACATACATGCGCACTCACACACATGTGTATATATAGTTTATGGCGAAGAAGAAAACAAGCGCTGCTGCGCAGGCTGATAAATTATTTGCTAAAACCTGACAAATCGCTTTCCATTTTAATACGACAAATACACGGAGATCGACGCACGCACACACACACACATGTACTCAATTGAAATATGCCACAAACACACATATAAATCATTATATATTTACACCAAATTGCCAGTGTTTTGACGAGCAAACGAGCCAACTGGCACGAAACAAACAAAAGACTTAAGACACGAACTCGCTTTTGGTGCCTTCGAACGCGCCGAAGCATGCAAAACAGACGCAGTGCAGTTGTCGAAGACCCGCTGCCCCAATCACGGCGGCAAATTTGTCATTACAGCAAGAAGGCTTCATAACAGTCAATCGCTGGCGATTTAATAGACTTCAAGCGTGGCAACTGCGGCGCGCGCAAACAAGGATCTGCTGCAGTTGCAGCAATGTGGACTGGTAGCTGGCGCAACTGCCGGCAATGACGGACAAATCAGTATGCAAATAGTGCCAGTGATGCATCATGTGCTTTTGGTGAATATGTGAAAAAGCTTGAATTGTCGACGCCGCGACGAAAACAAACAACAGCTGTTGCAGCGGCAACAGAAAATTAAAAAAAAAAGAAATGAAAATCAAAATAAAAACAAAAAAGCCACCACATTCACATCATAACAACGTAAACAATGCATTTTATTGTGCGGCGCAACAAATTTGCAATGTGCTCGTGCGCATGCGCATGCGCGGAGTCTGTGTCAAATTCGATTAACGTCACACAGCGACGGAAAAACGAGCTACAAACACATATGCATTCAACACTAAACAACAGCTAAGCTGGCACAGCTCGTTTCGTGGAGACACACTGCGACCGCTGACGTTGCCACCGCCACCAACAACGCCACCCCGTCACAGCTAGTGCGCTGTGTGCCTCTGGGACAGCGCTGTCTGTTATGACTCTGCGGCGGCTGTTGCGCACGGTCATTGCTGCCACTTTGTCAGCATCACTTTCAATTTTTTCGCAGCGCGCCGCCATTCAAATTGTTGCTACTTTGATGTTTTTCGCCAACTTTTTTTGGTTTGTTGAAAAATGCGCCGCACCGCCGATTGTCTCTGAAAATTTCGTCATAATTATATTTTGGTGTTGGCATTTCTACTTGTTCGCTATTTATATATAAACAATGCTAACCTCTATAATAGTTGTCAGCGCTATTGGTGTTGTTGTCTTTTCTTATTTTTGTTGTAGTAGTCGCTGTCAATGCAGTGCCATTGTTTGTTGTGTTTTTTGTTGAGTCCGAGATGGAGTTTGCGTTTATTTTTTGCACTTCTATTGAAACTTTTTCGTATTACGTAATGTGGGTATTTGAAAGAAGCGTTGAGAGAGTTTAAGGGAATGTTAATCAGATACAAAATTCAATATTTGATGAGTGCTTGAAAATTTTGAATGAGTTATATCTCCTTTTGATACTTTTCATCGCTTTAGGCGCGTCCGTAGCGATTTAGGACAGAATTCCTTCTCTACGTGGATCGCTAAAAAAATCATCCGTTCTGGAGTTGGCGTTGGAGCTGAAGATTTCGCATTGCCGTAACTTTCGTATTTGCTCCACTAAATTTCACAAGCCTATCATTATTTTTTTTCTCTCTCTCTCTCTTTGTTTCGAGTATTTTGCAAGGACCGCGACTTCAATATTCTCTTAAAAACAACTCCAACGGCGGCTATTGAACTGGTTCTAAACCTGACAACTATAGATGTCTTGAAACTGAAAGCTGAAAACTGTGCGGCAAAATCGGCGGAACGACTACTGACTGCAGGAGTATTTACATATAGAACCTTCGGGTTTAGCTCGGTGGGTAATGTGGGTTGGGCAAACACCGACTGGGAAAGAAGGTTCAAGGTTTTCAACTGGGAAAGAAGGTTCAAGAGAAATATAGGAAAAGATTCTGACGTAGTGACAATGGAATTGGTACGAGTATATACTGTCCAGAGTTAGGCAAAAGGCAGCCTTGCAAGCTGAGGTCTTTGCAGGCAACTTCACTTCTACTGGTTGCTAGGCCACAAAGACATCGAGGACAATGAAGTAGTGGACGAGATTGCCAAGAATGGTGTACGGCATCAACGGCCGAAAACGTGATCAACATTGTGGAACCCATGTATTGTATATTCGACGATATTGATAGAAGCATGGTAGATAAAATCAAAATCCGATGGCACGAGCTACCTGGGTGAAAAACGAATACTAACTGTCTGGTAGCGACACACGGCCGCAGGATGGGGCTGACAGATAGAAAAGACTGCAGAAAATGTCTAGAGCAGCGCACCAGGGAAACAATGGAAGACAACGCTGTAAGCATCAGGGTCCCCACAGGTATAATACACTAAAGGAGGTATCGATAGTAAGGCCGCAGAGTCTGTTAAAATTCGCGTTACGCTCAGACATCCTAATTTTTCAGTTAGTTTATATGTTTGACAGCTATATGCAATAGTAGACCGATACCGGCGGTTAAACATCTCCACGCAAGCTTAACATAGTCTGTTCAGCGTATAATACTGCCACGTTCGTTGACATTTGAAGTTGCCTTTTATATTTCGGGAATTTTATCACAAAGCTTGACATTTTTAATGCTATGCTTGCTCAGAAGTTTGACATACGAGCGCTATTTATGTTGTTAACAGTAACTTAAAAGATTTATCTCGATCAAAAAATAGAATTAAATCACGAACATTTTCACGCGATTATTTTGGACGTGGATTATGGTATGGTGATTTCAATCAAAATCGACCATCACTCCAAAGCGAATTTCGTGAAGGTCGTCAAAAATCAGTTGTTTTTCCGGAAACTATTGATGCTGTGCGCAAACTGATATTGCAAGACCGGCATGTCACCTATCTGCAGATCGAGACTGTAGGTATTAGTGGGACCAGCACCATTCAATATTGTACGAACATTGGATCGTTGGATCCCACACAATTTTTCAATCAATTTGTCAGTCGCTCAAGAAAGGCTTCGTTCGATACGTCTATGACATCGTGACAGCAGTCGACAGAACAGTAACTTATTAGTTGTCATTTAAAAAAACAAGAAAACTAACCGCCGAAGATGGCTCATTCTTCACCTAGACAATGCGAGCTCTCACACAACGGCTGAAATAATTATTTTTTGAACACTCAAAATATGGATTTGATAAGTCATCCACAGTATAATCCTGACTTGGCACTGAATGGCTTCTTTTATTCCATTAGGTGAAAAATTAAGTAAAAGGTCAACGTTTTCCGACACCTGAGTAAGCGGGAATTGCTTCGAAAATTTGTGTCAAACGCATTTGAAAGTGTAAAGATTTTAATTGAGAATATTTTGTAAAACAATTTTGATGATTAATATTTGTTTTTTGTTCTTTAATCCTAAAATATGAAAGGCAACCCTATTATACATAGATTTTAAATTTACAAATAATCGCCAGAAATTTAAGAAATATTAAAAAAACTCAATATAAGAAAAAATCTTTGACAATCGTTATATAATCCTCCACAGCTTTCGATAAATTTTAAGTTAAAAAATATTTTATAAAGGTACAGTTGAAAAAATTGTGCCTTTTCTCGTGAGTTGAAAATATTTGCCAACACTTTTCGTTTTTAAATTCACCATTGAATAATTATTATTTTTTTCTCATTCGCTCTCCTATTACATAATTAAATTATTTTTCTAATACCCTTTTTGTACATACCCACATCGTTTATTGGCTCATTTAAAATCGCATTAGTCTTCTCATCTTTGTTGTTGTCCACCACTGTTATAGTTGCGATAGCCGCCTGGTTTTGCTCAGGCGTTTGCAGCTGCTGCTGTTGATTTGTCTCCTGCTGCGCGTTGCTCGTTGCTTGCGCGGACGCCACGCTTGCGCTGGTGAGCAGGAAGCTTAAACCAATGCATATCGTAACAAAATTGAATTTGTTGCGATCGGTAATCATTGCTGTCAGGGGATCTGTAACAGAGAAAATTGAAAAATTATTACCATTTACCATTTGTGGGAAGAGCAGAGAGAGAGAGAGAGAGAGGAGGGGAGTGAACTTGTTAAGTTAATAAATATATTTTTCTGTACGCTATATGGCTAAGAAACTAAAGAAAATCGTAATAAAATAATGTAGTTAGTCTTAGAAAAAGCTCTTCGTGATAATAATTATAAAGTGACCGTAGGTAAATGTAGGGCACTTTAGTTACAAGGCTCATGTTTGCCAAGCTAACCCAGAGGGAAAATAAATTTGAGACACTTTAGTTACGAAGCGTCTATTTTCAGGGTAACCCAAAAGCGAAATAAGGTCTGTACGTTTAGGGTCATTATATAAAAGTGTACTCTAGTACAAAAAAAGGACTTCAGCCTTAAATGGATTCAGCTAAAACCATACTACCTGTTGTTGATTCGTAAGTTAGCTTCTAAACCGAACGTAACGAAGTACGGCTTTGTACGCCTCGAATAGCCTGATCCTCTGATTTTCCCTTTCTTAATGACTCAAGTTCCACAAGGAAACCGAACATAACTGGTACGGCTTTGTAAGCCTCGAACTATCGGATCCTCTGATCTTTCTTTTCAAAATTCGGGTACATAAATTCACCCAGGAAGTTCCAATTAGTCTGTGAATGTTTCTCTGCCTCTTCTCTACAGATTTCTTCTTGGAAGGATTCTAAGGAAGGAGACTAATACCCACATTAGTCAACTTAACGTCAGGCTCTTATGCACGAGGTCTTTCATCAATTTGAAGTGAAGGGAAGCGAATAACGTAGGAATCTGAAAACTCTTACAGGGTGTGGGTCTTCTCGGTTGTTCTCGAATAATATGTACTATATATACCTTCATGATCTTGAAGAGTCCTTGAAGTGAATATATATTTTCATGAGCTTGAGGAACAGTTTCAATCTTTGCCTCGGACAAGGTTTGCAAAATCAGTGAGGTGACAAAGAAGATGGAAATGGAATAAGCCTCTCTGCCCCATACTAGTTTCTGTTGTGAAAAGTCTGAATTTTTAAACTTCTGGTTGGAATTTTGGTTACGATTTACCATCCTCCTTGAGCCCCATAATCCATCCCTACCGAATTTCTCACAGGGCTTGGCGCCATACCCACACAACGAGATTGCGCAATTTCTTTTGACACTCATGTAAAAAGCGCGTATTTTAAATTGATTACATCTTTATAACTTTGCCGACTGTGCGCACTCGGCTGGCAAAAGCGCCGCATAGTATAGCACGGCTCGGCATGATACAGCACAAACCGACGCGCATGAACACAAGGGAACAGCCCACTTTTTTCAGTCCAAACGGACAAATACACATGACAAGCATGAGCTCTGGTGCTGGAGTACCTTCCTACCGCATATGTTCGTCCCCTATTTACGAGTATGTTGTTGTCTGGCTTATCGGTAAAGTATATTTTTCTGCAATTCTTGTCAGGACCAACATGTATGACAACTTTATTAAAATTTATTGCGTTATCGAGAGTTGGCAACCGCAGAGGAAGAGGAGCATTAAGTGAGAGGAACATGAAAGGGCAGGCAAGCGCAACTAAAGAAGAAGGCTCGCATGGCGGTCGGTACTTGCGGTGTTGGCTGGTCAGACTGCGCGTCGGACGCCGGAGTTGCAGTCCCACGTTGTGGTGGGCAGCCACACTCGCGGACTCGTGGTGTGCCACACACGCTTAACGAAGATGCGTATCTCATTTTGATTTTCTCGTTTATTGCGATAAATTGCAAGTAAATATTATAATCAGTTGTGCGCAAGGCAGGTACTGTTAAGATATTGTTGATTTAGAGGCGGCGAGCAATTGTGAGACTGAAAATAAATGAAAGATGCGGCATACAAAGCTGCAACGATGCGGGAAGTATTGCTGCTTCTTTGAAGAATATCGTCAGTGGTGGTGGCGCTTGCATCATGGTCCAGCATATTAGCACCCAACACACAATATACATAATAATGATGGATACATATGCCTAACTGATCCGTGCAAAAGGTTGTGACACCAATCGAGCAGTTTCGACAATTTATTTGAACTCTAAGACGTCTTCTCTTCTCTTGACTGGATTAAAATCGCCAATTCTAAAAGCTTGTTAGCTAAGTTCTTCTTCTAGTAGTCCTTCGAACATAGGTAATGCTTCTGTTCTTGTTGTTTTAGCTTTGAAAAACCTTTTTCAGTCACGTTAAAGGAATGATGCTGAATTAATCGGCCTTGGTCAGACAAAAATCCAGGTTCAGACCTCACTGCCGAGGAAAAGAAAAGATGATACCTCTCTCCTCCTCTGCTGACATAAGTCGTTTCCTCAATAAACACTTTTAGAACTTATATCCATGTCCAGCTTAAATGTTTGCCAAGCACCTCTTCTCTCTACTCCAACAGTCGTCTCATCTGCCGAACTACTTTTGGCTCCCTTTTGGGATCTATTTTGATTTTATCTTACAATATCGCCATTGGCAACACCTAATCCATTTGATCGACCTACTTTTCCTCTCTTCAGAAGCCTATTTCGTTGATATTTGTCAGTTCTTCTAACAATCTACTCTTTGTCAGAGAAATCATACCCGTTTCGTCCTCAAGCGTCCATAAATTATGCTTCCAGCTCTATGTTTGTCATCATTAAAGAATGATGCCTCTTCTAGGTCACGTCCCATGTCATGAAAAACGCCAGGTCTCGACGTGTCAGCCACGACTGAGCATTTAATGTACCTGTAGCAGAAATAACTAACCAAAGATGAAAGATCTTAATTTCAAAGTCGAAGCTTTGCTGGGTAATCACACCATGCCTCGCAATCATTGGTGCTCATTGTCCATACGAAATTCGTGCACGTCATTTTTAATACACCCAGGTGGGCTGCTCACTGTGCTGTCAAGTCATTTCAGTGCACAATTCATTCTGTTTCCTGTTATGTGCGCTTCTTTCTCCCACTTTTTTCATTTTTCTTCGGTTCCAGCCTCTGTACATTTCATTGCATGTTGCATTGTCGATTTTTTCACCCACATTGTGTATGGCTCTGTGCGAACTCGCGGTGTTGCTTTAGAAATTCACTTTTCAATTTTTCAACCTATTTATATTTTGGTGTCCTCCTTTGCTTGAATTTTTAATCAAGATCAAGTGTGGCCAACGCATGTCCTTAGGGGCAGCGTGCATGTCGACTGACGTGGCGCCATTCAGTAAGACAAATGTAATTTTGCATAAATCGAATGCCCTCTAGGAAAGTGTGGGGTTTAAAAAACTCTTCGGTGAATATTTATTACATCTGTTGAAAGAATCGAATAAAGGTATATTCGAAGGAACGTTGAATATTTCAGCTTGTCGTGAGGGTTACACTTATTTATCTCTGCAAAATATTATAATATTGTGGTGACTATAGGATTATGTCCGTCCTACGATGTCAAGATAAGGTCGTTTCTGATTTGAATGGTTCATTACTTTTAGGCTGATGCTATTGTGTCATTGCTGTGGAATGATTGATTTTCCGATGATGGTGTGGAGAGGAAGGCATATATAGAGAACAGGAGGCTTCTAGATGATAGTGTCAGACATAGGTGACAAGACCGTTTGGCAATAGCCATAACAGTCTAGTGACATACGAGTGCATCCGGGACGTTGGGCTTGTTGAGGGTAACCCAAACTTCAGATTTTGTCTGAGTCTGGGGTCTGAGGGTGCTTATGGTGCATGGGTCCTATGACTCGAACATCGGGATCTTAAGGGTATGGAGATTAACTAGACTGATGGACATTTAGATGTTACCGGTATGATCACCACTAGTCGGAATGGCGAACAGTTAGGATCATTTACGCGTGAATTGTTTGGGCGGCGAAGGCGTTTATTGAGAATTAGGTTTAGTTTTTGTATGGGTGGTGTTTGTATTGGGTCCAACCATTGGTCACCAGCTCAGAGCAGTATGGAGGCTCAACTGGTTTTCGAGTATGAAGTCTGAACGAGACTTAATTCTGGTACCACCGGGAGCAGGAGCCCTTGGAGTTCGCTTTAACCTGCTCAAGCGGATTGGCCCCTCGAAGAGTTGTGGTTAAAACCCGAGTGCGGGAAGAACTGACACTTTCTCTGTGAAAGTGGAGTTGCATTGCAAGCGGGTGGGGGACCCAAAGTACGGTAGAGGTTTTAGCTGGGCCTCGAACCTTACCAAGATGGTTAGTGTGTCCATTCCACACTGCCAATTGGTACTGAAAATTGCTTGGCATTTTCATGGCACTATGTGCAACTCTGAGTTTGTTTTATATCATTAATTATATGTGCCGAAATTCCTACAGGGCACACATGCATTAATCTCCAGTTTGAGTTCACGTATGTAAGCGCCACACGCATAATTCTTTCTTCTTGTGCCGCATTGCTGTTGTAATTTTTTTCTTCTGCACTGAAAGTGAAAATGACCACACAACAGCGCCTGGCATTTCGTTTTCAACCGATCATTTAACCAAAAATTCGTTGTACCGGTACTTTGAACACATGAAAATGTTGCATCCCATCGCCAGCGCGGCCAGCTTTGTCCCGCTATATGCGCAGGCGCGGCTTGACAGCGCAAACCCTGTGAATTGGCACATTTCGTATGTGTGCGTGTGTGTTCGGGTTAGTTGTCAGTTGGCGCGCAGCATGCGCCCGTCTTTAAGGCACAAAGCCAAATATAAATATGTATGTTCGTGTCTCTGAATGGGTGCTTTATGATTTATTTTCGCTTTTGTTCACTGGCGCTCGGCACAATGTTGCTCATTCGGCGATTTTCCCTATCTTTTCCCACAATTTTGATTGCAGGCGTCACAAATTCTCGCCGACGGCATGAAAAAAGTGAAATTAAATTAAAAATTTGATATTTTAAATATATTTTATATGCTTCTACTTATTTGCTTGGGCGTTCTCTTTCTGGCAAACAAGCAATTAAGCAGATCTTCGCTGCGTTAACACTTAATTAGCTACGCGTTGTGTAGGAAATCCCTTTGATTTTCGACCGTGTGCTGCGTTGTGCCGAAATAATTTTGCTTTACTGACACTCCACACTTTCTAACTGTCATAGAGGTACATGCAAATTTATTTATTACCCGAGCATGTAGTAAGTCCAAAATGATATATAGTATTTTAACTGCTTAACTATGATATATGGCTATTTTACAAATATAATTTTCATCCAACTAAAAGTGAAAAGTTTGTCATGTCAAATGGGAAGAATAATAATAATTTAGACGAATTTTTTTGAGTGTTTTTGTGAGATTTATATTGATTCCTTAGACCCCCAGGCGAGGCTACTATAGTTAGCTGGCGCCGTCGACCCATTTTGCAGAGTTATTCTTCGAAAGTTAGCGTGGTTTCACCCTTTGATGGGGTGTAAACATAAACTTCTGTCTATCACAACCAATGTCGGTGAAAGCATTGGATTTCGTCACTACATTGTGCCAATCGACAAATTAGTTGGGAATAATGTCTGTAGGGTAAAAAGCGATATTAAACTCACATTCCGTCTAGGTCAAAAGTTGAATAATGGCTGCGCTACTACCTATTTTTGCGGAATATTTTATGTATCTATTCTAAAATTGATAGAAAGTTTCCCAATGGTTCTCTGATAGTATACCTTAAATTAGCCACGTCTACCTTCTAAAGAACGTATTTTTGAATTCTATTACTTTTCTAATGATAGCGATTCTAGGGTACCTTTCCTTGAGAGCTCATCTGCTTTGCTATTTCTTGCGATTCCGCTATGGCCTAGCACCCATACCAGTCTTATCACAAATATATTCGATGCTATTCATGCTACGTCGGTTTATGGGCAGAGAAGGAGCCGCCAGAGTTCTGTTTGGCGACTCCATGATTCAAGTGATCCGGTATGAAGTCAAAGTGTGTGAGGTTATCCGAGTATTTAGTGATGGGTTCTTTTAAGAACCCAGATTCTCTGATTCTGATAACAACTTTCGCAGCCCCACACCAGCCGAAGATGTCTACGGGCACTATGTTCAATATGATGTGAAGTGCCTTGGTTGGAGTGGACCTTAGTGCACCACACATTCTAATGAGCGCCCCGTTGACCGCTCTCGAGTTTCTTTGCAAGTGTGGTCTTTTATGGAGCCCTCCAACACATAAAAACTTCATAGAACATAATGGGCTTGACTATGACTATTTTCGGTGAGAGACCCCACCTTTTGATTATGGCTCCTCTACAGTAAAATAGGGCAATCGTTGCCTTTTTGGCTTCTCTTCGATATTCGTCTTCCATGAAAGTTTCCTATCCAGGAAGAGCCCTGGATATTTGATTGTTTCCGCGGTGCCACTGGGATCTTATATATTCTATGAAATCTACTTCGGTTCATGACGAGACTACTTCCGACTGCCCATTTTGTTACGATGCTGAGATACCCCTGCGTCAACTCGTACACTATACTCAGGAACTTTCCCTTAACCATAAGTGGTACATCGTCTGCATAGGCAATCACCCAGAAGCTGGTCGTTAATGACTAGAATCTTTATAAAAGGAAAGAGAACTTCACCTGTGGGATTTCTGTCGCACAGAAGACTGAGAATGAGGTATTTGATTCAACCCCAAGATCGTCCAGAGCAGTAACGACTGCTTCTGGCATTACGTTATTAAAAGCTTCCTCAATATCAAGGAAGGTCCAACAGAGAATTTCTTAACTCTAATAGCTTACTCAAGCCAAGGCACGATAGTTTGCAGGGCAGTATCCACTGACTTGCCTTTACAATAAGCATGTTGTGCTCTCCAGAGTTTTTAGAAGGAGTAGAGGCTGATGGGCGAAAGTCCTTGGCCGTAACGTGGGAGCCCCTACCAGCCTTCGGGATGAACGTATATAGAATATGATAAAATTCCTACCTTCATTCAATTTATACTCTATACATAGGTCGGTGGGTGAGTTACCTCGAATAAGATACGGTTGACGAAAACCAAAAATATATCAACTCTCCTAATATCTCCCTAGGCCCACATATGTATGTTTAATAATAATTACAATCTCTCTGGTTAATTTTGTATTTTATAAGTAAATAGAAATGTTGGGTCCTAAAAAATGTTTTCCGTATGGTACTAAAGGCTAACCCTGATGTCGTAGTGCACATCTCTGTAATCAATAACAATAATCAATAGAAAGAGAGAGAGAGACTACCTAGGCTCGCACTGCAGTGTGAAAAATGTTAGGCAAGGCATACTTTTAGGCTAAAGATAAAATCATACTTAAAAAACGGCTTATTACAACAACATAGTCATTTATTTTTATTGACACAAAATTTCAATAGCTTTTAACCATAACAATTTAAAATCAATGGCATAAATAAACTCTTGAATAGTTTGTTAAGTGAGGAAACCGAAAAAGCCGAGCGGAACCGATTAACACGGAGCAAAGTGGCCTGTGCCTAAACGAATAACTATGAAAATCAATATTGAAAAAGCTATAAAAATAAATAAAGAGCAAACAAAAACAAATGGGGAAAATACAAAAATCACACACACACATATGACTTGAATTGAAAGCAAAATGTAATAAATGACAAAAATCAATAAAAGCAATGGAAAACCACACGAGCCACATTAGCTCTTCAACGACTGCAATTCAAATAAAGTGCAAGTGCAATGCTGGTTCAGCCATAATAACAGCGTTTAAAGTGACAATAAAAACAAATACACATATATATATGTATCTACATATATTATATATATATACATACATATGCGAGTACATAAAGTAAGCAGCAGCGTTTAACTGCAATTGACCAAACGCTGACGGTAGCTAATTTCATTTGAAGAATGTCATCTTCACTTTAAGTGAAAGAAGTTAACACATAACACTTGTCGCCACCGTAAAGGGAGTGGCTGTTGGTGTTGGTGCTGCTGAAGCTGTTGCGCTCTGCTTCGATGTGCTGCTGATAGCTGCTGTGCTGATAGTGTGGTGAGGACGTAAACGCAGCGGGAAATACTTACACATATGCATATACATATAGGGTGCTATTTTTAGAGGTATAATAGCTCTTTGTGGAATAATTATCGAATCAGCTGTCAGAGAAAGCACATTCGTTTGAGATATAAGGGCTATTTAAAGTTAAAAAATCTTCGAAATTCTTTGTAGAAAATTTACAAAACATCAGCGGGGTACGTCCTTGGTATAATGAGTAAGCATACATGCAAACATATTGATATATTTTCAGCCGAAAGATCATGGAGAGGCTTTAAAAAAAAGTGAATTTTTATTTATAAGTTTTTATTAGTCTTCCGCCGACTTCTTTCTTCCCGACGTCAGTATCAATCTATGGTGCATGGGAAGGCCTCAGGAGTTCTATATTCGAACTAAGATCGGCTATAATGGAAAAGCGGTTTACGATTTCACTATCAACAGAGAAATTCAATATTTAGTGTTCATTGGACACATACTCGTTTCTCATATGGTCGAAATTCAGTTCAGTGTCCAGATATTGGTCATTCTATTAACTTTTATGGGTTTTTTATATCCTGAACACTGCGTAAGCGGAGAGCTAACATTTATTCTTGTATAACTTAAAAAATATTTATTAATTTTTTTAAAATTAATTTTTAATTTTTTTTCGCTTGATTCGAAAATTAACTCCAAATCTCTAAAAGAAACACCCTTTAAGCACAGAAGCACACATACAGCCCGCCACACTTAAGTACATTTGTTGCACTGCACTTAAGAGGCTTTAGTGTTGCGGCTGCTATTGTGCCACTGAAGTGGCCACCTAGCGTCTAACGTCCAGCGGCAATTGCCAATTGCCATTTGTTTGATTGTTGTTATTATTGTCGATATTAATGGTGCTTAAAGCGTTGGGCTGCCTACATGCCGCTACTAATGTTACTGTTATTGTCGCTTCTGCACTTACGCCTGCACTTGCTGTTTTGTTATTGTTGACTGTGTGGTTTATGTTGTTGTTGCTACTGTGCTCGAGCGCTTCCTCCATTCAATAAAAATGCATAAAATAGCCACTAAACGCTGCACTGCGTGCTTTTGTTTTGCTTTTCAGCTTTGTTGGTGGTAAAACCCACTTGCTTTGCCGTCTATCTGTTCGTCTGTTTGTCCCTCTGTCTGTCCATCAGTCAGTCAATCCATCTATCTGTTGATTTACCTCTCAGTCGGTCGCCAAAGCTTTCGGTGGCTAAGTGAAACTAATGTTAATCACATTGGCGACGGCATGCCAAGTCAACTGAGTGACAATCAATGGACGTGCGTGCGATAAGATTTTTGCAGCGGCTTGAGATTAGATTAAGGTAGACTCTCAGTAGATGTAATTTCGCGCTTAATAAGGTCGTTCACTGCTTTAGGGAGGTTTTTTTGCAGTAGCCGTAACTATTTTTTTTTTGTTTAGAAAGGGTGTTGTTTACCTAGCGCCTACTAAGGTAATGGTAAAAATGATATGTGGAGCTCCAGTATGACTGAGATGGCAATGTGTTTCTTCACAACTTTCTTTCCTATAACTAAATAAATATCACCTGATCAACCACGGGCATGCTTGCCTAGACGATACTGCTGCGAATTCCCATTCGATATTCGTACAAAGTCCATCAATCGTCGCTGGCTTGTTGGCATAAATCACAGACTTGACGTAGCCCAAATAGAAAAAGGAATCAGGAGATAGTCTAAGGGCGTCAAATCGCAAGACCGAGGCCGCAAATTGACTGGGCCATTTTGATCACCAAACTTGGTTTTCAATAAAATCGATTGTGACATTCGCTGTGTGGCTTGTGGCGTCGTCCTGTTGCAACCACACATTGTCCAAGTCCATATCACCCAATTCGGGCCAAAAATATTCGGTTATCTTTGAGCTGTAGCGATTACCATTAACAGTAACGTGCCGGTCTTGATCATCACGGAAGAAGTGTGGCCTAATGACGCCGCCGGCCCATAACCGCACCAAACCGTAATATTTCGAGATGCAATGGTGACTCATGGAGTACGTGAGGATTGCTGCCTGACCAATAACGCATATTTTGCTTTTTGACAAAGCCATTCAGCCAGAAATGAGCCACATCGCTGAAGATGATTTTTCGATGAAAATCCGGATCATTTTCAAGTTGTTGCTGAGCCCAGTTCACGAACATACTACTGTATTTTGTTGGTCAAGCGGCTTCAGTTCTTGCTTAAATTTAATCTTGTAAGGATGTAGGTCAAAAACTTTTCAAAAAATTCGCCACAACGACGTCACAGAGCTGCCCAACACTTGAGAACGACGTGTGAGATACTGATTTGGGTCTTACTCAATTGATGCGGTAGCGGCAGCAATATTCTCGACGCTACGTGCACTTCTTTGCCTCCCAGGCACGGGAAAATTTTGCACTGTGCCTGTGAATTCAAATATTTGCACTAGACGCTCAATTGTTTACCTGACAGGACGATTATAACGACCACAAATTGAACGTATCGCTCTTAAAATTGAGGCCACTGACTCTGAATTTCAGTAGTAATGTTTAACAAATACGTGGATCGTATATCTTTCCATAATAAAATGGCAAACCTTACTGAAGGTAAATGTCAAAAGAGCGGGGAAAAATATGGCGCCGTTTGTTGGCCCTATCGGTCTACTTTTGTAGCGTCCCTATTGAAAACCCCGTTACATAATTATCCATTTTGTTTTGTGAAATGAATGTAAAAACCTTACTGCTTCAAAGGATGGGCATATATAATCGTTATCATAAAAGTCGTCATATTTCGTATTTGAAAAACGGTCTTAGATATTGGTAGTCGAAAAAATCTTTTCGTATTTCTAATAAAACTTCAACTTATTTTTTTTATATTTGTACTAATAAATAAATAAACAAATGTGTATCATTTTGGTCGACAACTTTTTGCCATTTTTCCGCTAGAGACATTATTCAATCAAAGTAAATCGAAATTTCCAGAACGAAAGCGAGCGGAGCATTGCTGTGCTACACGAACTGATACAGCAACTCCGTAAACTTCACAAATATTATTGGTGGATTGAGTGGCATTCTTTCCTTTTTATACAAAAATTTCTAAATATGGCGAATTTCTTCAATATTTTCACTCATTTTTGAACAGCTTTAGCTTTTTGACAATTTCTTCGAATTTAATTATTTTTTTTGGTTAAATGAAGCTTATGTTATGACACAATGTGACTGGTAGTACTGGAGATACTGCAACGACATCTATTGACAAAATACGAATAAACTTTTTTGACTACCCAATAGATTAATAGAGAGCAACTCTAAGCCCAAAATTATGTTTTTGTGCAATCCACCTTTCGTTGTTTGAAATGGAATTCGAAAATATTTCCAACGCTTTATTTTTTGTTCGGCACCAACCGTTTTTAGCTCCTCCTTACTTGCTAATCATATTTACTTATTTATTTATGACTTGTAATATTACTTATTTTATAGTTTTCTCGTTATTTAGTCAGATAATGCCACTTACCATAAACTATACAAATATCCAAACAATTTTCCTTCGCTTATCGGCGCTTTATTGTCCTGTTTTACAAAGCAATTTCGCACTTTTACACTTCGTAAAGATTTTTTGCCAACAAATTTCAAATTTCTTTATTTACTTTGCACTTTTTTCGCACTTGTTTTTCTTTATGCATGTATTTTCACACTCAATTAAGCGAGCAAGCACTTACTTATGCACACACACACACACACTTACATGCATACAAACATGCAAGCACACGCTTGGTGGTGGATCCTTTTGGCTCGCTATCAGTTTGAAATTAATTTTTTTTGCTGAAATTTACTTATTTGTTTATATGCGCGGATGGATATTATTTATATGTATTTGATGCACTCAAATGCGTGAAATTATTGCCGCTGTTTAAGTGGTCTTTTTGCTGTTGCTGTTGCCGTTGTTGTTGTTTTGCCTAGTTGACAATTCATTGAGTAAAATTTCACTTTTGTTGTGTTGTTTTTTATGCGCACAAACGCACCGAACAAGTGTCCGTCGACACGGCAGAGCCTGTCTCTGGCGTACTACGTAGCCGCAGGTGCAGGAGGGGGGTGCGGGGCGTTGCGGAGAAGCGCAACTGGCCGTCTGTCTGCCCGTTGGTGATGTCTGTTTTGTTAGGCGCTGATTATCAGATTGAGCGTGAGCTCTTCGAGTATTTTGTTGTGTGCGCGTGTCGGACTAGTCCGCGTTTGCGCTTCTATTTGGCTTGCGGAGCTTGATGGTCTTCCTGCGCGCTGCAGTTTTATTGATTTTTATATGCTTTTTTTTTCACCGAAATATTTTCTGTTTAGTTTGTAACGAGTTTTGGTAGTTGTTTTAGTGCGCTTAAATTCGCGTTATCAGTTTATAAATATATATGTGTACTGTTAAGCGATTTTCGATTTTCAACACCAGTGGATTTCCGTTAGAGCAGCCGTTTCGGACGGCGTTCGGTCGATAACTGAATGCGCGGTGTTTCCCCACGCGGCCAACAACTTGTCACGCGAATTTCAACCGAAAGAAGAAGCAACCAGCGCGCAAGCGCAGCGTCAGCAGTGCCGGTAACAGCGCATCATCGCAACAGCAGCAGCAACAACCGCGCGTCATCACAACAACAGCAATAATAACAGCGCACCTTCACAACAGCAGCAGTAACAACGGAGCGCGCCGCAACAGCAGCAACACAGCACGCGAAGCAGCAATTGGCAGTGACAACAAATGTGGCGGTTTGTGGAAAAAAGATGATTTGCAGCGCTGCCCGCAAACGCATGAAAAGCATAGTCCAACAACATAATAACGGTAAGGTAGTGAAGAAAGAAGCTTCGGCAAATAAACAACTACATAGGCTTCAATATTGCTTTGACTGGCTGAGCGTGCGCGCCCGCAATAACGAGCGTCTTGCCGGCAGGCGCGCAATGAGCCAAAGCCAATCGATAGTAGGCTGTGCGCAGGCAGACAAAATCGCCAGCTTTGGCACGCGCAACGACAAACGTCGTAAGCATGAAAAAGCACAGCCCAATAAACGCTAACTCGCGCTCACACGCTGCGTTCGACGAAGCCGCTGCCGCGCCGCTAATGACAGTGACAGTGAATCGCGCGAAGCAGTGATTGTGGCAGCGCCCGTGTTGTTCGCTGCTGGTTGTTGTTATTGTTGTGTTTGCGTGTTGTTGCACCTGCCTTTTTGGCGTAGTTTTGATTTCTGTTTGACTACTCTTCTGCGCGCTGTTATCGCTTGTTGTGTTTTCGGCGCTTATTGATTGAGCGGCTCGTGCGTGTCGCTATTTCTGCCGAGACTTCGCGCTTGTGAACTCTCTTGCCAACTGCAACTCGCTAACATCACCGATAATATGAGCGCATGCAATGGCAATGCGTGTTGTGCAATTTCGTTATTCCCAAAGAAATGTTTGAAGAAATTTGTGTGGTTTCTGAATGAATTCTAATATGGTAATCATAAATTTCCACTTTGGTTTGCTAATACATAAAGTAATATTTTGCTCTTTTAGGTTAAGGTGTGAGTTTAAGTTCTTTACTATTAAAAGTGTTTAGTCTGAGGGCTTAACTAATTTTAGAGGGCATTTAAATTGGTACTGAATTGGTATTGAGGTCTTTTCGTACAGAAAATTCACTCTTTTTCGCCATTGTCTATTTCTCAACGAATCATAAAATGCCAAAAGTTCACATTATTCAAACTATGTCATATTTAAATCGCTTTCGAGTAGATCTCTGCTCCCTTTATACGAAAATAAATGAGTGGTGAACTGGCTTTAGTTTGATCACACTTGGAAAATGTTTACTTTTTCTCTCATCACATCGAAGAACCAGTGATAAATCCAATACAAAACAGAACAAAATCACCTGTAAGGTTTATCGAGGTAACAGACATTCCTCCTCCGACACTCTTCGAGCAATATTCAGTAACTCTTTCATTTATTGTTTTATTACGAAGGATTCCACTCAACAGAACTCAGTTTGTAGTATGCTTCAATATATAACAAATTTTCTCAAAAATGTGTAAGAAAATCATACCAATATCTAAAAGATTTATAGAGAGAATGCTTCTCAAAAGTTAGCGAAATTACTCCAAATTTGGTATATATTAGTATGGCTTCAGACCAATTCTCCACTTAGAACAATATAGGGAAATGCCTGCCGAAACCTACCGACTATTTATTTTTACATGAAAAAGAATATCCTTCAGATGACATTGAAATGTGAATATCAATGGATCAGACCGAAAGTAGGCATATATAAAGAAGCATTATAATCCAAGACCGAAGACATACAATGATAGGTGTTCTCACAGGCAGATGAAAATCAGCGGGACCTAGTGAGAACTAGGGAGAGTCTGTGAGAACCGGATAGCGCTAATGAGAGTCCTTGAGAATCAGTGAGAGTCACTGGATACCAATGAAAACCTAGAAGAGCGAGTGAGAACCATAAAAAGCCAATGAGAATTAGAGATAATTGAGGACAGTCGCGATGACCCAAAGAAAACCATTGAGAAATAGTGAGGCCGGTAGGAAGACAGCCAAATGATAACCTGGAGAGAGCCAGTGAGAACCGTAAAAAGCCAATGAGGACTAGGGATAATCGAGGACATTTGGGATGACCCAAAGAAATGAAGGATGGTAAGACAGAGTAAGAACCGGTAGGAAGAGAGCTAGGGATAATGACCCAAAGAGAACTATAGAGGAAGGATGTGAACCAGTGAGAAACATAAAGAGTTAATGAGGAACAGGGAGTATCGTTGGGGTGACTAAATGAAAATCAGTGAGAAAGCGAGAGAGGCGGTAGGAAGCAATGAGAGCCAATGAGAACTTGGAGAGAGCCAGTGAGATCAAAAAGAGTAAATTAGTGCCAGAGAGAATGATCCAATGAGAACTCGTAAGAAAGGAGGAAAGTCAGGAGACCCAGTGAGATTCGAAAAAAGGTAGTGAGAAGAGAGTTAGCGAAAGTATCTGAGGATCGGTAAGGGCCGATGAGAATCAGGAAGAGAGCAAAGCTATGAGAACCAATGAGAGTCGAAAAGATCCAGTGAGAATGTGGGAGAGCTAATACGAAGCGTGGATAGGCAATGAGAGCCGCTAAGAACCAGTGAAGTCAGTGAAAACCAAGAAAAGTCAACGAGAACCATTGAAAATCGTGTTGAGGCCCGGATAAACTTAAAATGTCCTTGCTATCTGCGGGATATCAAAATTTATATTTCCCTCCAAGTTTATTTCTAACCTCAAATTATAGCTTGATTGCACAAATCTATAATACATTAAATCAATACATTGTGCCCGGGTACAAATATCACAAATCAAATGACAGCTGAACCAAAGCATTTAAACAAATAAAAAAATCGCAGCTAGTTGAAATAGAAATTACTTTTTTGGGCATACATAAATATTTATAGATAAATTTTAAGTAAAAAATATTTGTTTTGTTTGTTCAGTAAAAACACACCTCAAAGCATATTCTTCCTTTCTTCAAAACAGCAAAAAAAGTCTGCTTGTACACATTCACACACACATATACGTACATACATACATATATTTATGAGTGTCTATAAGCAGAGATGTGTTCATACATATTGTCACCTGTCACTTGTCAAGCGAACATTATAACATCGCCTTTCGGCATACATGAAAATAAAATCAGCTAATGAAAAAATCATTACCCACAGACACACACACACACACACACACACACATACACACGAACGTTGTGACTGATGCTGAGGCTGACGATTCACTAGCTTATTGCAGATATTGATGTTGCTGTTGTTGCTTGCGTTTGTGTGATGCCACTCAAAATGTTACTGAGCTACTGGCAACAAATGTCATGTAAAGATATATACATATATATTTTCTGTATGTATGTTTGTTTGTTTGTTTCGCGATTGCTCGCTTACGTTGTACCGTTGCAAACATTTTATTAACTTTCGTTTTCTTTTGTTTCGCTTCGACGTGATTCGACTTGCTTCGGTTTCGTTTGACTCGGCTGGGAAGGCATGGGAATTATTGTTAAGTCTGCACAGAGGTCAATCATTGATTTTGCACGTTTCGTAGCTGCCAATAGCCAAAGCCAAATACAACAACAAATACAAATGTAACGTAATTTTTTTCGTAACAATTTGTATGACTGTGTGTCAGTGTAAAGGCAACCAGCCGAGGAACTGTGATGTGAACAATGATGGGCAGGCAGGCGGGCAGACAACGGCGAGTTCACAAATGTTTCATAAATTTTACGAAACTTCCAGAAAATGTTGCCAGCGGCAGTTTTTTTTAATTGTAGCAACCTGTAGTTTCGGGTATGAAGATGGGAAGGGCGATAATAATTCTTTGGTTTTATGAAGTTTTTCATGAACGATCAGAATGGAGATATGTTATGACAAGGAGTAGTTATGAAATAATTTAGCAAAGTCTGTTCATCCTGTTTGTACAAATGATAACTTGATTTGAAAATTCATAGACCTTTCATAACATATCTACGTATAGACACTTTGATTACTATTCCGCTGCTGTTTAGCTACTTAAAACTAAAGACTTAAGCAAGAAACTTTATTTGACTGTCTGCGTATATTAGAATGATAGGAAAGGCTATAACATAAATAAAATTTATTTTGCTCTATTTTTTATTATATACTTAACATAATATATATAACAAATATGAAATTTCAAATTTTGGTATTTACGGAGCTAATTCTAATTAGTCGTACTGAAAGCGAGGGTGCGATCTGGTGAAAATCATGGCAGAAAAGCAATTTTTCTTTGTCAAATGAGGACATTTTTTTCGGAATTCAGCGCCAAATCAGCCCAATAAATCTTTATATTTACCAGATTTGTAGTTTTGTTCTACTTCAGGTAATTGCTGAGGATCACATCCAGAAATAGAAAGTAGATTCGCTGTGTCAACTCCACACTTTCAGATGTCCCTTGGTCTCTGAAGTGTAAACGCTAACATCATAACAAGCGGCGGCTTATATACTGGTTCTTCTTCTTCTTTACTGGCGTAGGCACCGCTTACACGATTATAGCCGAGTCAACAACAGCGTACCAATCGTTTCTTCTCTTCGCTACGTGGCGCCAATTGGATATTCCAAGCGAAGCCAGGTCCTTCTCCACTTGGTCCTTAAAACGGAGTGGAGGTCTTCCTCTTCCTCTGCTTCCCGCGGCGGGTACTGCGTCGAATACTTTCGGAGCTGGAGTGTTTTCATCCATCCGGACAACATGACCTAGCCAGCGTAGCCGCTGTCTTTTAATTCGCTGAACTATGTCAATGTCGTCGTATATCTCGTACAGCTCATCGTTCCATCGAATGCGATATTCGCCGTGGCCAATGCGCAAAGGACCATAAATCTTCCGCAGAACCTTTCTCTCGAAAACTCGTAACGTCGACTATACATACTATATACTGGTTGCAGACAAGAATTTAAAAGCCACAAGAGACTCAGTGTTAGGCCCACTATTATGGAACCTCATAGTATATGGCGGGGTGCTTCGAAGACAGCAACCAACAGACGTGAAACTTACAGCGTGTGCGAACGATCTTATAGTGGTAGCAGTGGCTAAACAAAGCCGACCTAAGAAATAAATAAAATGAGCGCTTAAATGGTCTACGCCAAAGTTTTACTTATAAGCACCAGAAAGGTAGAAAAACGAATGGAGCTCACAGTAGGGGAGTGCGAGATTACTTCACAGCCGCTGAAGAGTCTGGGAGCAATGTTGTATTCCAAATTAAAATTTAAGGAACACCTGGAGTATTCTTCCGATTAAGCAAACAAAATATGCAATGCTCTATCGAGAATGATGACCAATAGAGGCTGTGTGCGTTCCAGCCGGCGATTCTTAATAGCGAAAGCAATGAGTTCCGTAATATTGTATGGAGCACCAGTATGGACTTCGAGTAAAAAGTGCTTTCTGGACTATATCAACCGACGCTGCTGAAGTATTAGCCAGTTTGCCGCCCATTGACATCCAGGTAGATGAACTCGAGCGTTTATATCACTTATCAGCTCCTAAATCAATTTCGGCAAAGACAGAGAAGAGGAAGAAGAGCACTAAAATTTGGTGGGAGCGGTGGAATTCCTCATCCAAAAGACGCTGGACCCACCGACCCCCCTCGAGGACAGACAGACCATATGGGTACTTTAAAAGCTATCTTTACAAATTCCACAATGCCATTAGTTGGAACTGTCCAACGTGTACAGAGTATGTAGAAAACTCTGAACAAGTACTATTTTATTGCCCTCGATTCTCAAAAACAACGGAAAAACTAAAAACCACACTCGCTGGTACTTTTACGGTCGATAAATGGAAAGCTGACAGTGAAACGTCAGCATTCATAATGACAAAACTGAAATTTTTTCAACAGATTCAGTCTGCACAATAGAGGGGACTTAAATGTTTTGTCCCTCCCACCAAGTAATACTTAACCGGTGGTTCCGTGGGAGAGTTTTGAGTTGAGGTAGGTTAAGTGTATCGCATTGAAGTTCCGCACTCCGGCTTTTGATGCTTCCCTTTACTGTAAAAAAGGCCACATATCAAGTACTTTATGGCAATTATGGTCTGGGATGCCTACTTTCTTAGTCTTAGCAACTGGCGGTCTGCCAATACGAGATGTTCAGTTTTTTCATGTTCGCTCCATTTTCTGTCTCATCCAAGTTTAGTGGAACTTCATAATCGGAAGTATAGGAGTAATATCCATCAAAGTGCTGTCACTTTACCATACCTCCAAAACTAACCTTCGGCCGTTGCAACAACAACAACTATAACAAACATTTCTATATTGAGTGAAAGTAAGACGGACAATAGCTGCGAAATTCAGTGAAACTCGACTTCTAAGCGAAAATTAGCTGTGTCAATCGATAAACGCGTCCATTGGCTGCATTCTAAAACAGCAACAACAGAGAAATTATAAGTTTAAACAAGTGTTTTCTTGGCCGTTGCTGTTGTTGTTTTGCACATTGCAAATGCACACTTCCTTCACAAAGGCAATAAGAGAGCACAACAAAACCAATAAAGACGCGCTGAACAAATAAACAATGTCTCAAGCGAACTAGTAGTTATTGGGTTTACATGCTTGTGCTGCTGCTGCTGCTGCTAAAAGAAAACAACACTTTCGACAAAAACAAAAGTGTGACAAACTCTACACCCAAACCAAGCCACACCCCGCGCATACCAGCACGTTCTCCCGCGTTTAGTGGGCTCGCATAAAACTCAATTATGACTGCATCACCACACACACACACATCTACATATGCGTGTGCTTGTATTTGTGGGCGCAGGCGCACACCTTCAGCTGCTGCCAGCCAACTACTGGCTGCCCGTTATTCATTATGCAAATTCGTACAATTTTAGGTTCGCACTAAAATGCGTGCATTTCACAAATTCTGCTGATCCATCAGTTTGTCAATCGGTTGTCATAAAGCGCATTTCTATATTTATGTACATCGTGCACTAAAACGAGTGACAGCTACTAGCTAACGATTACCCTGCAGGAACGGGTGTGAGCTATTTCGCATTTATACCACTTTTCAGTAGTTGATCATTTAGCAGGTTACAGTGACGATTAAGCTCTATAAACTAACTACATTATAAGTATCCAAATTTTGAAAAACTGTCGGAATCTTCGACGTATACTCTGATTATTCAAGTTATTCCGTGGCTGTTCTAGCTTTTGGTGGAATTTCTCTGCAGTTCATACTTTTTGAGAAGGAAAGCTGTAATATCTTCTTAGATTTTTCGAAGCTCTAGTGAAAGTCGAGGCTGTGATTTTTATAGCATAAACTTTAGTTTTAAGCATGCAAAGTCTATATTATTCTGAGAATGGTAGATCTGTTGTTTAGAAGCACCTTTCAGAGAAGTAAGCACTAATAGCAAGACAGCTGCATAGACCCATCACTCGTTGCTTACTTTCGATTGGATCATAAAATACATTTCTGGGTTTGTCCCCATATTGCTAGGGAGTTTAATGTTAGGGATATTGCAAGGAAAGGGCACCCACGAATTATTATTGTAAGAGCGGATGAGAGTTATCTTGCCTTTTGTAATCTGCCATGAAATAGCTAGGTCTCACATAAACTCAGTGAACGACGATCTCTTGCCATCTTAAGGGGTTTAAGGGGCTATACCAACGTGACATTTTCAAAAAAAAAATTTTTTTTATTTGCTTTATCAATAGAATATATATCCGTAAATATCCTGTGAAATCGGCAAAGTCGTATCTTGAATAGTTTTCGAATGGCAGCGTTCTAAAGAGCGACCGCTCGGAGGTGCAAACACATATAAGTGAAACTTTAAACGCGTTTTTCTCGAAACGACATTTTTCAATATTCCTGACATCATAACTCAATGTCAAATTGACCGATTGACTTCAAATGAAATCTGAGTATTTTTGAATACATTTACTATACAATGGACTGCGATCTTTTTGATTGATTGAAAATTGTCAATTTCGCATTAAAAAAAACGACCATTTTTTTCCTAAAAAAAAAACGATTTTTTTTTTCAAAATTACGCCATTTTGTTAATTTTTGATATTTTTTTAAAAATCGTAGTCTATTGTATAGGAAATACCCTTAAGTTTAATAAATTTATAAAATTTTTTTGTTTCAGCTACTCATTCGGCCGGAATATTGCCTGCAGTTGGGACACTTTTTTTTGGCACCTCCGAAGACAGCTCATAACTCCGTTATTTGTCAAAATTTTTGTAAAAAAAAATTCTAAAATATAGCTGAAAATATACCTTATTACGTTCAAAGATGTTCCAAATATTCAATCGCGTACTTTCTCTTAAAAAAATTCACGAAAATCGCCTAATTTTTCATGCGTCACACTGGTATAGCTCCTTAAGGGGATTATCCCAGTTTGACTACTTTCGAAAAAAATTTGCGTGTCCGTTCAATATCCATTGGAAAAACTTCGCATTATTTTTTTTTATTATCTAATAGAATTATACGGTACCAAAATGAGTTACTTTAGGAGATTTGTGCAGATATCAAGATTTTTGATAAAATTTATAATTATTTCTGTTAATGATCAGTTGCAGTAGCTTAACCTAAACCCGAACCCTAACTTAATACTCCATTGTATGAAATTTCGTAAATTATGGTCTAGTAAGGACAAGTATGTTCCTAGCTTTATGACTTCGCATTTTAGTTATTTTACTTTGTGAATATATTCTCCTGATTGGGTTTGCTTGATTTAGTTGACAGCATTTATTAACTGAGTTTCTAAAGTATATAAATTGTACTACGGATTAGTAGGCAGCAGAAAGAGAGGCAGAAGACCAAAAAAGCCGAGCTTTGTGTGGTTGACTAAAAGGTTTCGATCACCTCTCTTTAGTTTAAGTTAATATGGCGTAGTCTAAGTTAAGTTTTTTCGGGCTTCTCTAAAATGTTCTGCAACTCCCTATACTATCTCCTTAAAGTAGTAGTATTAGTGTTCTTCTTACAAATATTGTCCGTCAAACAGTTCCCAATGTTGACTTAGGATTTTCTTACCCAAGTTGGCACATCTCTGAAATTTAGAAATTTTTAATAAAGAAATTTGGCATTTAGTTAGCACTATCGAGCTATCTTTTAGGTGTGTTAAAACGCTTTTGTCGCTGGGCTAGTAAACTTTACCTGCAAATAGAACATCCTTGATGTATCTTATAAGAACTAACTCACTAACACTACAATAAGCTGAAATAAGCTAAAAGAAGTATAAAATCAACAGCGATGAATATCTCTACGCAGAAGCATCTTTCTTCTTATTTTACTATACTTAAATAAAATTACCTGACAAACTGAAGTCTTTTATATGGTTATTTAAGTTTGCCTTCCAGATCTATGTGTTCTAGATAGTTAAATTAGTTCTAACTTATTTTTTTAATTAGTTTATTGAAAACCCAAAACACCCACAAAGCAACTTGCTCACTTGCTCCTACCGACAATCGACCATACTCCGCTCTCAAACCAGGAAAGTAATTCTGCATTTGTGTCTGTGCGCTACCAATTGTTGTTATCACAGCCCCCGCTACTCGCTCGATTTGTATTTGTATTTGTCGCGGAGATGTTCGTCAACAACTCGAAAATTATTTGCTTTTTAATTTTATTGCTTTTGCCACAAATGCACCAGCTTCTTCGCTTAGCCGAAGACGTAAAGTGCGTAGTTGTGTTAGTGAATAAAAATTGTTGTTGTTGTTAGTTTTGTTGTGACTAACGACAATGACACATTACTACTTTGTACGCAAATTTGGTCGAAAAGGAAAGTGTGAGGCGTAAATGGAATAGCACTTACACATATATATTTTTGTTTGTATGTATGTACGTGTGTATGAGCGTGTTTTTGTACCATATATACATTTGTATGTGTCTTGCATGATCGTTTGTATCTGATATGTGCATGTCGACTTGCGATTTTTTTTACTTCAGACTCTTTAAGACGTCTGCTACTTACAACTAAACTTTACAGGAGAAACAAAAGACTTAAGCAACGAACCCGGAAACTTTTATGAACTTGTGAAACAGAGTATATTTGTGCGTAAATGTGTATAGAAATGAAATGTGTGATATTCTATATACATTGGTTAGGTTTCTTTTAAGCAAAAAAATTTTTTTCCCAACATTCGATTTTATGTATTATCCAACATAGTTGCCATCGTTAGAAATATAACTATTAATCCGATCATCCAGTTTTCGATAACTTTTTTGTAGAAGCTACAAATAAGCTCTTACTTCAAAGTAGACTTCCATCTCGGCCTTTTCCTCTTCATTGCCTCCAAATTTATTTCTAACGAGTAATTTTATGAGGTCTTAGAAGTATTAAAAATCGTTGGGAGCTAGATTTGTAGAACAAGGAACAGTTCGGAACTCGGTTCACAAAATTTTGTTATCGTATTCATGGACTTGAGGCACGATGTATCGGTCGTTTTTTAGATCTTGTGTTTCACATTTTGCACAGATCTTTCTCATATCCAAATCTTCACGAACGATATGACCAACGTCTTCTACTCCTTTTGACGATCTTCAAAAGTCAAATGTAGATTGTTTTGTTTTCATCCATAAGAACCTCCTTAGCACAGTTAATAGTCTTCGAATCTCTTATAGCATATACGGAATACGAGTTGTTTTTTCGCCGAGCACAGAGACTGGATAACACTTACCACTGAAGATTTGACCGGTATACGGTACCTTCCAGTCAAAAAAAATTTTTCATAAAAGTCCCTGTTTTGTAAATTGATGCTGATGGTACATAGCTTATTTCGACATTCATCCAAATCCCATAAGTACCAACTTCATTCTCACCTTTTTCTAAATACTCTTCATAAGCCTCCCACGAATTCATCCACTCTTTCAAGTTGTACATTTTGCATACGTGAAAAGTAAAACCGTGTACGCATGCGCAGTTTCAATAATTTTTCTGGAATCGGCGAAATTGCGGGTGTTGCTGCCAACAACAGCAGCAGCAGTAGCAACGAATTCAACAGCAGGCACGGAGTAATTGCTGCTATTAGCAGCGACGTAATGATGTATGGCAGTAATGAGTACGAGTGCCAAATACACGTTTGGCTGGTGTGTGTGTGTGTGTAACCGTCGTAGTGATGAATGAAATGGAAAACTACGCGTACAAGTCAAGCAAGCAAACGGCAAAGAAAATTGACGAAAACAGGTACACCACGCTTATGGATACAATATACAGGCTTCCGTTGTTGCCTAAAGCCACGCATCATTTTTAATATTTTATTATGTGATTGTCGAAATAATTCCTTTTATCAGCGCATAATGTCAGTTAGATTAGAAATATTGAGAGAATACGAGTTTATTTTCATGAGGTTTCTTAAGGAAGGGTCCATGCGTTGTCCTCACTGTTTCTGAGTATGTTTTTTATATTTTTTATAAAGAATTTGGGTCACGTGATATGTTCCAGCTTGAGTTGTTTCGGATTAAAATAATTATCTTCCTTCCAGCTTATTTCAGATTCAAATAGTTTTCTTCGAATACCTACTATATATCAGTTCTTGATGCCGAGCTTCCCTTATAGTAGCGAGTTCTGGTTGGCTCACACAAGGGTTTCCAAATATACGTTGATTGGACGAGTTGTATTCGAAAATCAATTTCTACTTCAGAGATGAGCTTTGAGTCAAAGCTGAAGCCAGCCAAAGACTTTGATTCATATCAGATTTCTGATCCCTCATCGCTCTAAAGCTTCCTATTCGTTTTAATAGGGTTGAGCTTTCTTGTCTTGTTTGGTACCAACAACTCAGATTCAGAACTGACTTATCTGTATCTAAGCTCACTCATTACTCCCGTGTTGCTATGTATATGCGATGACAACATCTGATGAGTCGACGTTACGAGTTTTCGAGAGAAAGGTTCTGCGGAAGATTTATGACTCTTTGTGCTCCGATTAGACGAAACACTCCAGCTCTGAAAGTATTCGACGCAGTATCCGCCATGGGAAGCAGCGGAATAGGAAGATCTCCACTCCGTTGGAAAGACAGGGTGGAGAAGGACCTGGCTTCGCTTGGAATCTTCAAATTGGTGCCAATCAGCGAAAAGGAGGAACGACTGTTATAAACTCGGCTTTAACCGCGTAGGCGGTGTCTACTCCAATCAAGAAGAAGAAGCATTGTGATAGCATTTCTTCTGTTTTCTAGCGTTTTCCGCAAAGTTTTGTAAGGAAGGTGGTTCCGGGATCTTATGGAAACTCGCACAAAGCTCTGTCTAACATTTCCAAAATGCCTCAGTGCTTCCTGAATCTGCAGTATAGCGGGTAAATGTTTTATTATGGTTTTTCAACTCACAAAATCTCTCATAACTTACATCCGTTTGCACCCTTCTTTGAGTTTTGGAAAGCACACTTGCATATTGCAAGTCCAAAACTTTCCGTTTCCATGCCGGTCGGATCTATGTAATCGAAACGGACCTGAGTTTCAGCCGTCCGTGGACTGTTAAGTCGGCAACAATCCTCAAAATTGTTTATTAAATGTTTTCTAGCGCTACAACAACAACAATTAGCGTGAAAAAGACGAACATGTCAATAAACAAGGTCAGAGTTGCATCTGCTGGGCATAGATTTTGCGTAACTGTATCAGCTCTTAGGCTTACAAAGCCTCACAGCTACTTATATATCGGCGAATATATAATATATATTTCTTTGAATGGATTGGTTTATAAGTTTGTATAAGTGAGATGCAAGTTTGTATGTAAATGTAGGGTATGTGTGAATTAAAGAGCTGCACTATCCATATATTTCTGGATGTATATGTATGTGTATAAACATCTTCGACGACATTAACGCGCATTTGCAGCGGCTACCACCTACTGCCTGCCGGCCACTGCAACTGCTGCATTGTTGTGTGTAGCCAGCAATTGATCGCCTGCATTGCTGCTGCCGACTGCTTCCCCCATAATTAGTCATATTTGCTTAGCTGCGTTGCATGCAACGAATGACTGCGCGTATTTGGTGTGGCAAAGTGGCAACTGCGACATGGCGCACTTATGGCTTTGAACGCAGCAGCCAGTTGGTCCACCAGCTGTTGAGCACAAGCACACAGGCATAGACAAATACATACAGACAAAGCCAAACACCGTGAGGAGCAGCTCGAAAGAAGCCAACGCAGATGGAATTCTTCGCCGTAAAATGCGCTTCTTCAATAACCATTGACCAATGCCAAAGCGCAAGCGCAAGCAAGCCGTGCAATACCGCGCCGCCTTATATATATGTTTGTATGTGTAGAATTATTAATAGTTAATGCAATGCGGAAAGCGGCTGAAAGCGTCGCGTTCGCGGTCGTGGCCGCCTGGCTTCTTGCGCTTACAAATCTAACTTTCACTTTCAATTAGCAAATTTGTCATTAGCAGCCGCGTGTTCTTTTTGGCATGTACCCACACACACATACATATATGTATATGTACATACACGATCGCTTCTGCGCATGCGCACGCACATTTGCATAGTACGTGTCGACTTTCATAACACTCTTTGGCTGGCACCCTATTGCATGCTGTTTCCTTTGTATTTTTCCACTTTTCAAAATTTTCTAAATATTGGCGAAATAAATTTCTAACAATGTATGTATTTGTTGTTGTTTCTACGGTTTTGGTCGGTCACTTTCGTTGTCCGTTGCCAAAAGCGCTACAAATTGTTTTGTTACCTTTGAGACGTGTCTTCGATTTTTTTCCTATTTTTGTTTCAAAATTTATTTTCGTTCAAATATTTCACCCAAGAAAGAAGTGGTGAATTACGCATTCTTGTCAGCTAAATTGTGGCGCGTATTTTCACTTGTCGTCGTCGTCGTCGTCCGTGTTGTGTGCGGTTCGTTGCTTTGCTGGCCTAACGGTTTCGCTCATTTTGTATGCATTTTGCGGCGCGGATTAATGAGACGAAACGCGCGTTGTTGTTTGTAAATGGTAGCAGCGCTTAGCAGCGAGGGGAGAGGAGAGTTCGGTGGTGTGCTGACGAATGGTCAACAACTTGCGTACATTATCAAATCAAGTGCATAAAAGCTGCCCGTGCGTGCTTAGTGGAAATTCAATGGCAATAAAATTAATTTCTAATTGCGCTGAAACTATGTGGGTCCAAAGAGCACGATGAAATGTTGGCCGGCAATGCGAAAATTCTAGGCAGCGATCACACCAAAGAAGTCTTTATAGTCACAGCGGTCTGTGAAGGAAACTGGGTCCCAACCGAAACCGAAGGCCGCCAATACAAAAGGCAGTGAAAGAACTAAACTCCTGACAACTTGGTATAGGACCGACCAGGGTTACAATCCTCCAAAGAAATTCGAACACTGAAACCTTTAAATTGACGGTGGTCTCAGATTTCTCTAGGTTCTTGCAATAAGTCGGGCTTACTATAGTATGCTAGTTAGACGCCAATGCTTTAGAAAGTATCTGTAGAAACTCATCGGCCCAGATTATCTTTCACAAAATCGTTTCCAAGAGTACCGAAACTGACTAAGCCTAAGACTAGGACTAGGACTGAAGAACCCTACTGACAGAGGCCTGACATGTGAATAGAACTTCTTCAAGTTATTAGGTGCCAAGTGGAGCTTCAGTAATTAGAAAGAAGAAACACGTCGCGCGAAAATGTTTGTCCGACTTTCCAGGTGCTCGGAGAACATTGACCAGCCCGCTCGTTCGTTAACTAGGAACGCCCTCTACCGAATCCAGACGGTGTGCCAACGCTCCAAATTACAGTCGCGGCGGAAGAAAATCAGTCTTATTACTTTCCGGACAAACCCTGTATATGGGGTTTAGGGAGGGAAACTTTTCACTAACTTACGAGGGATATGCATAGTTTTTGATTTTAAATAATACGATAACGTCGTTAGAAAAAATGGTTCCCAAAGTGTCAAGTCTCGAACTACTCAGATACAGATAAATATAAATCTCGGTAAAGATTAGACCAAGCTTCTACTTAATTTTTTTAAAGTGCACACTAATTTCTTCCGTCGTGTTCTACAAGGTTAAAACATCTCCGTCCCCGAAATACATTCGGGTTGCAGAATTGACTGCTGCTAAGGGGGCACATTCTTCTTCTTTATTGACGTAGATACCGCTTACGTGGTTTTAATTGAGTTTACAACAGCACGCCAGTCGTTCTTCCTTTTCGCTACTTGGAGCCAATTGGAGATTCCAAGCGAAGCCAAGTGCTGTTATTTGCTTTACATTCGGAGCGTTTTTTACATGGCGGGTCTCAAACCCAGCGCACAAACCTGAGAAAATGATGATTTGCCTTCTCACTTCAGCTCGCCTTCAAACGGATGTTCTTTGGCTACCCAGGGGTTATTTAGTCTAAGACCGGAAGTCGTGGGGTGCTTGAGCTATATGTAAACAATTCGTGTCTGGCCACTCCCAAGTGAATGGCGCTGAGAGAACTTTCCTCACTAGCGTGAACCTCTACACATGACTCCATCCTCCAAGGGGGGCACCTCAGTGTAATAGACATAAGAAAGTTGTATATGATAAAGAGAGTTTTGTTGTTGTTGAAGCGGCAGAAATCATCCCTGAAACAATTTGTAGGAATGCAGCCGAGTTGGCAGTCCTTGGACAGAAATAAATCTGGATCCATTCCGGTTTCGTAGACCCGACTGGCGTGAACCTCTACACATGACTCCATCCTCCAAGGGGGGCACCTCAGTGTAATAGACATAAGAAAGTTGTATATGATAAAGAGAGTTTTGTTGTTGTTGAAGCGGCAGAAATCATCCCTGAAACAATTTGTAGGAATGCAGCCGAGTTGGTAGTCCTTGGACAGAAATAAATCTGGATCCATTCCGGTTTCGTAGACCCGACTGTCTGAAGAAGGGTTGATCAAGAGATCTCGGTCCTTCCCTCGTTTTGCCAGAAACGTAAACATCGATGATGAAGTTGATATAGTGAGCTCATATAAGAATCAATGGAACAATGGGTGATACGGGTACTAATGCTTCCCAGCACTAATTGAAATTTCTGCTAGGTTGATTTGAAAGAAGTTCTAATATTAAGCAAGATATTTTAGTGAAACTTGCAGTCAATAGGATGGAGATTATAAATTTTCTTATGCAAATTTGGAAATATTTTGAGGTGGCAGTTCTCTGGCTTATCGGGATTTAGTTTTAGTTCATTTTGATAGCACAAAAAAACGTGTCCTGCTTTAGTTTGACTAAATAAAAACTACTTCTGTGCTTTTTTAGTATGTCCCTGCCGCGACGCCAAACCAAACGCCGAAAGCAATGCCGAAACGGCCAAACCTTTACGTTGGGGCATGGCGCCGGTGAGCTTGATCGCGGATGATTTTGTCACCGCACTGAAAGTGCTGCCATATCAGCATCACGTGGTCACCGCTTGCACATCCACCTATCACTCAGTGGCGCAAGCATTCGCCGCCAAACACAACATACCGCACGTCTACAATAGCTTTCAAGAATTGGCGCGCAGCCCCAATGTTGGTGAGTAACAAAGCATGATGGAATTCGATATCAGACCTAAGTTGGATATTATACCGACCCCACAGATGTTGTCTACATCTCGTCGCTTAATCCCTTCCACCTGGAGATCTGTCGCATGATGCTGGACCACGGCAAGCACGTGCTCTGTGAGAAGCCACTTTGCATGAATGAAGACCAGACGCTGCAGCTAATTGGACACTCGCATAGCAAAGGTTGCTTCCTCATGGAGGGCATTTGGTCACGTTGTGTGCCCGCCTACCAATATATACGCAAACAGATTGAGGCGGACGCCTTGGGTGATGTGCTCAACGTGAAGTGTACACTTGGCTTGCCCATGCAGAAGGTGGGGCGTGTAATGTGAGTTATTGTAAACTATTTAGTTGTTCGAATGAACACATTAACAACATGTCACTGTTGTATTTTTGTATTTTTCCGCAGGCGTCGCAGTCTCGGCGGTGGTGTAACACTGGAACTGGGCGTCTATGCGCTGCAGTTCGCATTGTGGGTCTTTGGTTATGCGCCGTCCAACGTCGCCGCCAATGGCAAACTGAATGAGGATGGTGTCGATGAAGAGGCGAATATATGCATGCGATTCGGTCTGGGACGTACGGCAGAGATTATGTTGAGTAGTACGAAACGTTTTGACAATAAGGCGGTAATACAAGGCACCAAAGGCTGTATAACTGTGAGCTAGCTGTAGTTTGTTTTTATATAAATCAAGGTATGTAAATTTAATTTCGTATTTCTTTTCTCGCAAAAATTCTATAGGTGCCGGACTATTGGTGTCCGGTGAAGATTTTGGACGTTAACGGTACGGAAAAAACGTTTCCATTGCCTAAAAGCGATTTGTCAACGTATTTTCCCAATCGGTTGGCGTTAAGTTTTGAAGCAGAAGAGGTGCGTCGCTGCATAACGGAGCACAAGTCACAAAGTGATTTGTTCACGCATAAGGAAAGCTTGGAATTATCATATATTGAGGATCAAATACGTCGCCAATTGGGCGTAATTTATACAGAGGATGCAGTGGCGAATTTCTTTAAATAGTTCAAAAACAAATTAAAAAATTTACTGAAAGTCTATTAAAACAACAAGTTGTATGTTCAGCAATGCAATGTATTTCACTTTTTGTATCCCTTTTTCCCCTCCCTTTCTTCATCTTCATCTACATCCTCATCATCTTCTGCTCGTTGCAATTCACGCTCATATAGCTCTTTAAATGCCTCGAATTCTATCAGCGTGACATGACAAACCTTGGTGGCGAATGTCTTCTCCGATGTGTTGGTTATTTGGTATAAACGTGGGTTTTTTGAAGGCTCATCTGGATTTGCTTTTTTCGGTCGTGGCACAAACAAACCCAAACGCTCCAGAAAAACATGTCGACAACGTATCTCCTCCAATGATTTCGACAACGCTTCTGATTTAATAATTTCGGGTATTTCAATACGCATTACCTCCTTTAAATATTTTACTTTCTCTTCTATGCGATGTTCAGACTGTTCCATAAGATCGGGGCTGTTCATGAGCAACTTCCAAACGTTCTTATCTGTGCCCGCAAATGTTTTCAAGTAGCTTATATGTTTGCGTAAACGTAAACCGTCACTTACGTTCAGCAATTCTGGATATTTCGTTAGCAGCAAGAAAAGTAACTTCTCACCGAATTGACAGCTACGCCAGTTTTCAAACGCATCAATTATACGTTGTTTTGGGCGTGCAAGCACATCTGGATTGCCAACGGCAATGCGCAAAAAGTTGCTTGTATTTAAGCCATGATTCAAGAAAGTTTCATGCGTTTTTTGCCATTGCGCCTCAGTTACTCGGGACAGCAGTGGATTCAAACGCACCGCTTCATCAATATGCGACTGTTCCAGTTGTGTCGTCTGCTCCTCAGGTGCGGCAGCGACGTACCGCAATGGTGTCAACTGCCGTTGTATGAACTAATGTGCAAAATGTTAATAACAAAATAATAAGAATTAGTTGTCATATAGTTTACCTGTTGGTTTCTGTGAATAATTTGCACATTTTGCTTTAAATTTATTAAGTATCTTCGAAACATTTCGTCTATTTATATTGTTGAGTGCCGGCGAACATATGTAACCAACCGGCGAATTCAACAGCTGACCAAGAGGAATGCCCAATCGTATTAAATCTAAATTCACTGATTAGAAATTAATTAAAAGTTTATTTATTAATTAATCCATAAACATTTACTAAGATATAATCAGGGTTTGGATTAAAAATTTTTAGTTCGTTTATTATAATTTTTAAAAGGATTGGTATTAAAATTATATTTTTTTCTTGATACGGTATTTGTGAGAAAAATTAAAAATAAATTTATAATCCGGTATTTGGGATTAGGCATTTAAAAATTATTTTTTATGTACGGTTTCGTGGAATAATGCACTAAAAATTGGATTCCTAATTCATTATTTCTCCAACGCAAGATCTTCAGGCAAAATCTTCTGGCATCTCTTTGCCACATGCTATTGTGAAGCTGGAATTCTTTACACGTTAGAAGAAGCAAAATAAATATCAAATTTGTACAAAATATATTTTAATTGTGCGTAAAGTTATCATAAATGTAAGTTGAGTATGATATTATATTATGAAAGTGCAATTTTTATAAATTAATCTATTATGATAGCTTAAGTATATTAATGTTCAATTTTAGCTTCGAGTATTTTTGTATTCTACGCTTTCAATGACCTTGAAAAGAAGTTGTACGCTATACCGGTTGAAGTTGTGATAATATTCTACAGCTGTTTTTGTTGTTTTAATATTTAATGACGTTTTTTTATTTCAATTTTTTTCTGTGATATTAATTTATCTAGGAGAACTTTCTACTCAGATGTTTTGACATTCATACATATTTATGGAAGGTGTTGTGAAATTCATAGAATTCATTGATCTATGCTTGTACAAATATTTAATATCAAAAATATGTATGCAATTGCACGTATCGTAGTTTATAAACATTTTTATTAGATTGTGCTACACGGAAGGGGTCACTTTAAAAACCCATATCATTAGTTGGCATACTATATCAGTGAACGCAGCGCTCCTTATCTCAAAACAACAAAACCCAATAGCAAAGAAAGTAGCAATAAAATGCTACGTGTGCGTTATTATCTTACCAATTGGTGTAGATTACTTTAGTATTTAATAAACTTACTCGAGTAAATTCATTCAGTTTTAACTTTATTCTCTAACAGCTTACAGCTTTCTACATCGCTTTAATATATAATATAATAAATTATAATGGCTTTGCGTTGGGGTATTGCATCTGCTGGTAAAATTAGCCACGATTTTGCTGTTGGTTTGAGCACACTGCCAGCGAGTGATCACAAACTCGTCGCCATAGCAGCACGTCAAAAGGATCGTGCGGAAGAATTTGCCAAGACACATGACATCCCAAATGCATTTGGTAGTTACAAGGAATTGGCTGAATTTGCGGATGTTGGTGAGTATAAAAAATTGCTTTGGAGTTGCTGCTGTGAAACAAAGTAGAAAAGTAGTGAAGTGAATTGTTGCAGGAAATATTTTTAATACTTCATTAGTGCACATTATTTTCATATTTCGAACAAAGTTAACTTTCCATACACTTAAAATGTTGTTTGACTAGTAAATTTCTTTAAAATTCAACGCATACTCAACTTAAATCAAAAGAAGTTTGTCAATGCTCGAACTCACGACTAAGCTAAGTTTTCGATTACTAATGTTCTTAAATTCATCCCTTTCCCATTCATAGATGTTGTTTATGTTGGTGCCTTGAATCCACAGCACTTGGAAATTGCTTCGCTCTTTCTCGAACATGGCAAGCATGTTTTGTGCGAGAAACCGTTATGTATAAATTACAAGCAATCCAAGCAACTGACCGATCTTGCCAAAAGCAAAGGGCTTTTCCTTATGGAAGCAATTTGGTCACGTTTCTTTCCTGCCTACCAGTACACACGTCAGCAAATCAAAAACGGCGCCCTGGGTGAAATTAAAGAAGTGGAAGTTTCATTCGGCTTCGACTTGAGTGGCGTTGACCGTTTAAAGTAAGTGCTTTTATATAAAATATTGAAATAATGCATAGCTTTCTTCTACAATTGCGCTTTCTCTTTGTAGTAAGAAAGATTTGGGTGGTGGCGTCGTGCTGGACTTGGGTGTTTATACCATACAAGCTTCACAATGGGGCTTCCAAGAACCACCGCAAAAGGTCATTGCCAAGGGAGAACTCAACGAGGATGGTGTGGATAAATATGTTGAAGCCGAATTACAGTATTCGGGTGGACGCGTTGGCAAACTGACTTTCGGCGCCAAGGAGGAGCTGGCTAACAAAGCGATCTTCAAGGGCACTAAAGGCCAAATTACGGTAAATTACGATGGTTTCAATTTAAATTTTTACAGTTTTTAACATTTACTTTTGACCTTACACAACAGATCCACAACTTCTGGTCTCCCACAAAAATCATTGACGTCGATGGTCAAGAGAAGGAATGGCCACTACCAAAGGCTAAACTTACTACGAATTATAAAAATTCTGAAGGTTTGAGCTATGAAGCCGAGGCCACACGTAAAACCATTCTAAGCGGCAAAATCGAAAACGAGTTTGTTACACATAACGACAGTTTGATTATCGCCAAAGTACAAGATGAAATCAGACGTCAAATCGGTGTAGTCTTCCCCGAAGATCAATAATGACGTAAATGCATTTATTTTATACTTATGTATATACAATTTTATATAAGCAATGTCTTTGAGACAAACAAAAAAATGTAAAGTGCTTTAATTAGTTGACCGTTTTTGCACGTAATAAACAAAGATGCTTGGCGTCCAATTACCTGCTGCTAAAAACAGTTCAAATGATAACCTTTATTATACCAAATATATTTTTTTAACTTTGTACTGACAACGCAATTTGTTGTTGGTGCATAATCAATAATACTAAAATAAATTTAAATCAAATTTCCATACATACATACATTGATTGAAGTGCTAATGCACACATTAATGCAGTACTCAAGATTATTTGCATTGATAACGGCACAACCGACCGTTGCATCACATTAGCCCAACGCCTCTAATTTGCAGGGTGTAAAATGGTGTTGTTTAGTTTTTCAAAGGCCGTCTCACGTATAACTGCGGAAGATATAAAAAATACATACAAACATTATGCCAGTGCTTAAGTGGGGTATCGCCGCAGCGTCACGCATAACGCACGACTTCGTCAACGCCTTGTCCACCATCGAGGACAGCCAGCATACCGTTGTGGCTGTGGCTGACGTGGAAATGGCACGTGCGCGCGAGTTCGCCGCACGTCACGAAATACCAAAGTGCTATGACGGCTTCGACGCCTTGTCACTGGACGCGGACGTCGATGTGGTCTTCGTGGGCACATTGAATGCCTATCGCTATCGTGTGGTGCGCCTAATGCTGGAGCGCGCCAAGCATGTGTTGTGTGATAAACCGTTATGTTTGAGTGTGCCACAAGCCGAAGAGCTCTATCGTGTGGCAAGGGAGCGCAATGTGTTCCTGATGGAAGGTGTGTGCAAGTCTGTGAAGTGTGTTTGAGCGAATTTTTATTGTTTTCTTTATTATTTTATTTTAATTTTTTTTGTGCTGCAGGCATGTGGTCGCGCTGCTTTCCCAGCTATGCACGCCTCCATGAACTGCTGCAGTCCGATTGTATTGGCGACATAACACACATACAAGTGCAGCACGGCTGTCAAGCGTATGTGGAACGCTCACTGTGCAGTTCCATCACGCTGGAACTTGGTTTGTATGCGCTGCAACTGGGACAACTCGTCTACGGCTGTGCGCCGGTGCATGTTAAGTGTAATGCTCAGCTGAATAATGTCGGTGTCGATGTGGAATGTGAATTCATTTTGGATTATGGTCAGAATCGCAAATTGGCTGCTTGCATTTCGATTTTGGAGAACTTGGAAAACTGCGCGAAGTTGTTGGGCGCCAAGGGTGAAATCAAGGTTGGTGCTTGCATGCTTTTATCATCCACTTTAATTGTGATTTTTTGTTTTTGCTCGGAATTGATTGATAAATGGCACAAGTACCGGCTCGCTGGTGATAGTAAATACATACATACATACATACATACATTTACACCACTTATGTATGTGGGGTAATAGCTTTCAACTGTTTAGATAAGTGCGGTGACGAAATCGGTCTTATCTCTTTGTGTTGTTTAATGGTTGGGGTTGTTGTTGTTGCTCAACAAATATGTTATTATTGCACTGCTATTTGCCAAATATTGATGAGAGTTGAGATAAGTAGCAGCTCAAGACTTCATGACCTCCAAATGTGACATGTCGGGTATAATGAAGAATTAAGATTTTTAGGTTATGTGAAATAGAACTTAAAATCTGAACCTTTCAGTTGGAAATTATTATTCCTGTAACAACTTAAAATACTCCTACTTAGTGGTTGAAGTCAAAATTTTTGCAGTCGAAACTCAATAGTTTCAAAATTCCTCCATTACAGTTATTTGTGTTGAGTTTTTGTATACGATTCAACAGCCGAGCCGAGAGCTGCAGCAAGCAGGTAGAATACAGCGTGATCCCTTCACAAGGCAGCTGTGTAAACGTTAGCAGCCCTATTCTTCGATAGTCGCATCAACATAACCAGAATGGACCCGAATTTTTAACCGTCTAAGTACTGTCAACTTGGCAGCATTAATCACAGTTATTTGTGGAACATTTAATGTCTTAACAAAACCAACAACAACAACAAGCTAAAATTTATATCCTCGAAGTGGTATTAGGATTTCCTATACAATTCGGTGAATGCAGTTGTTGTTGCAATGGCAGAAAATATTCCTGGAGTAATTTCTATGCAAAGTGTCAAGTTGACAGTCCTTGGTTGCTTATAAATCCGGGTCCGTTCCGGTTACTTAGGCCCAACGGTCGTGAAAACGGCAATTTTTCCGTTTTTTTTATGCCGTTACAAAAACAACTATCACTCCACTGATTTTACAACAAAAACTATATTTACAATTGAATGGTATTGCCTACTTTAATGTCAAATTGGCACTTCAGTTTATATTTTCTACTTTTAGAAGCATACTTTCAGGCGTTGAGAGCCGATTTTTATAAATTTTTGCCAAAACTTACTATTAAAACGCAACAGGGCATCCGAAACGCGTGGAAATGTTCATCAAATTTATAAAAATATTCAAATCTAGGGTTGCCTTGTTTAAAAAAAAAAAGTATAATAATTGCTGCTTTAATAATAAATAAATAAATATAATCATTTTCAAAATTCGTAAAGTTTGTGATATTTTTTTTTCAACTTCTGTCTTCGTGTCCATATTTTCCCTCACATTTCTACACCTTCATTTACGAATTTTGTACTCTCTTTCATTCAAAACTTTTGTAACTATTTTTTCCTCTCATTTACAGCTCAATAACTACTGGTGCTGCACATCGTTAACAAAACCCAATAATGTCAACGAAAATTGGCCATTGCCCAGCGCAAAATATGAATTCAACCACACAAACGCTTGCGGCCTGCGCTACGAGGCCGAAGAAGTGCGCAGATGCATAGAGAAACGTCTACTCGAATGTCCTTTATATACGCATGCGCAAAGTCTCGAGTTGCTACAAATCGCCGAGCAGATGCGCAGACAAATTGGTGTCAACTATGATGATATTGTGTGTTTGAGTTTGTAAGTGAAAGTTCCTTGAAATTAGTTTTTGAGATTTTTTTGGTCAAAATTCTCGCAGATAATTGATTTTTGCTCAATGTTAAGCTTTTTGGGAATCTCTTGAATTACATAAATAGATAAGTAGTTGTTGTTGTAGCGAATATTTACACTCTGAGTCTCTGAGTAGCTAGTAAATCGCTTTTTCTGCTTTTGATAGATTTTGTTGAAATTGTTTTTTTTTTTTATCTATTAACGTTTGCCGTTATACGCTCTTTCTGTAGTAACTTTTGTAATTTAACGCTAATATTTAGTAACTTTTAGGATTTTTATGCTTTTTATTTTATTATTATTTAAGTTTTTGTTTAATTTTGATTCTCCAAAGACTTAGTTTAACTACGTAAATGACTAGTTGCTATCGGTAATCGTTTGCTACATAATCCTAGTTAGTTTTTAATTATATATTTACACAACTTATAGTGTATGTAGGTATGTATTTTTGTAGTTGCTTTGTTTTGAGATTATTCTTTGTTATCTTTTGTAAAAAAGTAGCCAATTTCGTAAAGTAAAAAACAATTTTTTAAAGTGTATTTTATTTGCTTTTATTGGAAATTGTATTCCCCACTTTCTTAGGGGTTTACCTTTGTGTGTGTTGGTGTGTATATACAAATTGCTGTATGTCTGTGTGTCCATATGAATCATTTTCAAGTTCACAGGTGTGTCCTTACGGTATTTTTTGCTTTTATTTAAAGACTTTAGTATTTACTTTAGCATGTGTGTGTGGGATTTTTCAAGATTTAAATAAAAAAATAATAATTTATACAAAAAATTATTGAACAAATAATCATTTTATTTAATAAATTTTTTTAAATAAATTTAGTTTGTAGGGTAGAAGATAATATATATATATACTTACAAATACTCTAAATGCAAGTAAAAATACCAAAATAAAATAATTTCCCGTTCAGTCAATAGTCTGCAAAGTTTAATGAAAATATATGTATGTGTATATACTGTTTCTAAAATATTGTAGGATTCATATAGGAAAAAAATTACAAAAATTTTGGTTGGTTGATACAATGAAAAATTAATTGTTTGAAATGTAATACAATTTATTTAAATTTTTTAATATTTATTATTTCTTCGTATAATTATTTTATGCTTAAATTATAATTTTTTTATAATTATATTTTATAATTAATCAATTTTAAATAATATTATTTATTCTTAATTATTTTATTTTTTTTTTAGTAATAATAATTATTTGTTTAATGAATTTATTATTTTTTTTATGAAGAATAAAATCATTAATATTAAATAATATTTTTTATTCTTAGTTATTTTCTGCCAAATTGATTAAAATTCAAGTTTTTGTATAGACAACTTTTATATTTAACAAGAAATTTAATTTTATATAGATTGTTGTAGAAGGCAACTTTACAATCTCCGAAGAAATCGTTCAGATGGGACTACTACAGCTTATAGCTGTTCCACAAACTGATCGAACAAAACTAAGCTCTTGTATAGAATTCTTTGGCTTTGTAAAGGATATTATAGCTTCGGTTATTTAATTTTTATGCCATTTTTATATTTAGTTATTATCTTAAAATTTATGTTTTACTTTATTTTAAAAAAATTTTAAATCAATTTTTAAGGTTTTTTATTTCTTCTTTTTAATTTATTTTTTTGTATTTTTATTTTATATTTATTTTATTTATTTTTATTTATTTATTTTTTTTTATTTTTTTATTTATTTCTTTTTATTTTTAAGACCTTTTCAAGGTTTTTTTCATATATTGTTTTATTTTTTATTATTTAAATTTATGTACGTTCTCTTTTATAATTTATTTGTATCCGATTTTTATTTATTTATTTATTTTTTAATTTTTATACACTTTTTTAGCGTTACAAGTGCTATAATTTATTAATATTGGGTTGTTCACTGATATATTTCGTTTTTTGTCTTATTCAAACACAATTTTTTTCATACGTAAAACATTTTACAAGTATGAAATTAGTAGGGAGATTGATTCACCACTCATATGACCTTTGTACTTTGTAGGCAAAAAACTGATCCGATTTGTCTTTGACGTCCTAATTTGAGGTAAAGGTTGGTTCTCCCACACAAAAGAATTTTCAGCGGCAAAAACATGTAATAGTCCAAAGGTGCCAAGCCTGGAGCATATGGTGTATGTAGTAGCAAATTTATTCTTTCAGCAATCTCTCGAGTTGTTATTCGATGATTTTCATCGCCTTCAAGAGTTCTTCTAGGACGTGTTGCTTCCTCTAGATACAAATTGCCGGAACAATAGTTTGAAAACCAGTTTTGGAGTTGGCGTTCGGTGAACACATCTTCTCCATACACATAATTTCTTGCTTCCTTACCCATCATCCCCTTGCTTTAAGAGCATTTTTAACTTTTTTAATAACAAAACAGTAAAAATACCGAAAATGTTGTTTTCGATCTCCAATCTTCGAAAACAAGCAAACACTAAACAATAATTATTCCAAAAAAATATTTATTTTTGTCAAACAAGCTTTACTATATCAGCTGTTGAAATATATAACGGTAAATCGGTTAAGTTTGAGTTGGCTGCAAAAAATCAGCAAGATTTGCTGTTGTCACCAAACGAAATTAGTTAGTGAACGACCCAATACATTTCTGATTCAAGTTATTTTGTTACTGAAATTTCAAAATATAATAATCCAAACATATAAATAATAAATAAAAATATTAAATCAAAAAAATATAATAATCCAAACATATAAATAACAAATTAAATAAATAAAAATATTAAATTTAAAAAATGTAATATATTCGAAACATATTTTTTAATTTAATATTTTAAAATTTTTAAATTATATATTTAAATTTTTTAACTAATATTGTTGTTTTTTATTTATAAAAAAATGTAATTATATATAACCAGTAGGAACAAAAACTAACAACCAAAAAAACAGAAGCCAATATTCCGTAAAACAAAGAAAAAAAAAAATAAACACAATGATAATTTTAGCAGAAGTCTTATTTTATTAATTTCAAAAATCGTGTCATTTCGCCGATTACCCCAATCAGCACACAATAATTTTATAATAATAATAATATTAATAATTAATTATCAATTAACTCATTTAGACCAGCTTATGCTAATAATCTGAAACAAAAATTTATAATTACCGTTAAGCTAATTAGTTGGAAGCAGTAGTACTTAGAACATATGTACATAATAAAGACGTGTGTTGAGGCAGAGAAACAGCGGATTTTTAAAATAATAATTTAAGTTAAAATAATAAATTTTAAATGAAAATTAAATAAAAAAAAAAAAAAATTTTTTAGATGAAAAATAAATTTAATAAAAAAATAATAATTAAAAAATATTAAAAATTATAATTTATTAAATAAAATATAATTAAATAAAAAAAATAATTTAATAAAAAAATAATTAAAAAAAAATTATAAATTATTAAAAAAAATATAATTTAGTAAAAAAATAATAATTTAAAAAACTAATAGTTAAATAAAAAATATAATTTAAAAAACTAATAGTTTAATAAAAAAAAAAAAAATAATTAAAAAAAAATTAATAAAAACTAATAATTTTTAAAAGGGAAATTAAATAAAATTTAAAGAATAAAATAATTTTTAAGATTTGGAGGAAGATTTAAAAAGTTACAAATACACTGGGAAGCTGAGTTCAGAGACTTTTGTGTTTGTTTGTGTTGAAGATATTCAAATTTTCAGCTTTTTTTCCTTTTCAATTAATTTTGGATACATGTATTTATTTTAATTGATAGTGGTTTTTTGTATTAAAAGAAAAATAAATAAAAATAATATGGAGGTTATTTACACTGTAAAAACCTGAGTCTTAAAAATTAAATAAATTATATTAAATATAAAAAAATAAAAAAATAAAATAAAAAATAAAAATAATAAGAAATAAAAAAATGAAAAATAAACAAAACACAATAAAATAAAAAAAAATACAATAAAATAAAAAAATAATAATATGAAAAAGTAAAAAATAAAAAAATGCAATAAAATAAAAAAAAAATAATATGAAAAAGTAAAAAATAAAAAAAAATATGAAAAAGTAAAAAATAAAAAAAAATTAATATCAAATTTAAAGTGAATATCATTATGGTTAATTGAGATATTTAACCTCGCTATGAAGGAAAATATTATCAAACAAATTTGGGTTTTTTTCTTAATGTTTGATACTACTAAATGCGTCATTAAAATTTCAAAATTTTCAAAAAAAAAAAAAAAAAAAAAAAAATGGAAACAAATACATATATCGGTCGAAGCTGCTTTATGGTGAGTTCAAACAAGGTGAGGTTACTCTAATTCCGTTATTTTTTCCATATAGTTGTTATTTTCTCGATAAAGAAAAAAATTAAATACAAATCTCTCTTTATTCACCACACCTTTGTTTTATCAACTTAAAATTTTAATTTTGCGGATCCCGTTATAAACAAATCACTAACCGTTCTATTGTGATTTTCAAATCGGTAGTAAAAGAATAATAATAAAACAATTAAGCGTGTTTTGAAAAGTATTTTTAAAATTCACCGTCTTTAATAACTTTCTGAGTTTCAAATGCCTTCCACAGCTATATTTGCTTGCTGCTTCTCAAGCTAAATATGGAATTAACTGCGCCAACACACATAAAATTAAAACAAAAAAAATATTAAATAATCATAAAAAAATCTTAAAAGAAAAGCCAACAAAATTTGAGGGAGGGTACATAACCACACACACATTGCTTTAACACACATATGCATAATAGTATAGATGATAGTATTTTCATTTATTAGCCATAATTTAAAAAGGAATATGAACTTGTTTATATATATGCATATTATATATGATACATTAATTAACACTATAGTATATATTATATAGGTATGTATGTATGTATATACTACAAGTATAATTCAAACTGTTAATGCTGTGGTGGAAATTACTACTTGCGTGTGTGTGATAGTGTGTGTGTGTGTGTCTTGTTTCTTTTTATACAAATTCTATACATAAGTTATCTCGTGAGTAGTGAGTGCAACAAAGAAGAAAAACTTAACATTACTTATCGAAGCAGACTGCTGCTTGGCTACAAAAAATTCATTCATTCATTTCGGCTGCTAGTCAGCTTAGCTTATATGTTTAATTGTTTCTTGCTTTTACTTTATTTTTTTGTAATTATTTTCATATATATATGTGATCTCAATTTTAAGGTTCGATAGCGGCATATTCACTTGCGAAAATCCGCTTAGATTTTTTTTTATTTTATATTATTTAATTTTTTTTTTTTTTTGCTTTCGTTTCATACGCTGCCAATGTACTTTTCCTCATACGCTTTTACGCTTACCACAACTAGAGGCTAATAGAAATCAAGTCTTGTCTTAAAAATTGCTAAGAGTGAGGGAGAGAGCGCGGCGCTGGCGCGGCTGTACGCCGGGGTGTGATTGTGAGTTGTGAGTGCTTGCAAAGCATCTGATTGTTAAGTGTCTTTGTGTTTGTGTTGACACCGCCTTCCGCCGCTTCTTAATTGCTGACCGAATGAAGTGCGCCTGCAATCGTCACAGCAGCTCAGACTGCAGTTGCAGTCACAACAGTGCCGTTCTCTGATTGCTCAGCGTCGCTATCTGCGCTACCAATGCCGTTCGAAGCAACCGCTGGACTAAGCGTTTTAGTAACCTCGTCCGTGTTGTGGCTTGTTGCAGCAGTGCTATCGGCATCAACACCCAACGGTATGCCTGTGTCTTCTGTGGCATTATGGCTAGCGCTTGCTACGTTTTGTGGTGCTTCCAACGCTTCCGGTTTATCGGGCTCCACACTTGGTTTGGGTGTAGCATTTGTGGCGCAACTTTTCGTCGACTCGACTGAGTTCGTGGCTTGTGTTGTTTTGGTTTGTATTGCGACTTCCAACTTTTCGGCCTTCACCTCGACTAATGTCTCGCATTTTAACGCATCTTCACTATTGCTGTCGCTGTAATCGCAATCGGTAGTGACGGTGCGGCTGCTGACGACGGTGTTGGTGCCGCCATTTGCGCTCAAACACGTTGTGTGTGAGACGGACACCAGTGTGGCGGTTGTATGGCGATTGTGTTGTAGTAGATCATTGATTTGTGATAGACGTGTTGCACTGGAAATCGGTGTGCTGAGTTGTATGAAATTGCTGTCGCTGTCGGCGCTAATGTCGCTTTTGCTGGCGCTTTCGCAATCGTCAGCAGCTGGGATGTGCGTATTCGTGGCGCTTTTGCTGCAGGAAGTATTATTGTTGTTGTTGGTTGTAGAGTTGATGATTGTGCTGTTGGTGCTGATGATGCTGGTGTTGCCTTTAGTGGCGTTGCTCATGTGGTTGGCGCTGGGTACGACTTCTGCGTCGCTACCCATTTCGCTGCCGCCGCTGTCCTCCATGCTAATGCAGCTGGGCGCTGTGGTATCGACAAGCGCATAGCTGCTTGTGTCCTGATACTGCGCTGCTGCTGCGGTTGTGGTAGCGGTGCCGTAGGGTGGCAGCGATGGTACGGCGCAAGAGCTGTAGGTCGTTGGGGGTGGCGCTAGCGTTGATTGTGCTGGCGCTGGAGCTGCCACGGTGGCGCTTTGCTGGTTGTGCTGCGGTAGGTAGCCGCCAGCGCTGGTAGTTTGCTGATAGGCAGTGTAGGTGGAGACCTGTAACGGTAAATATTTAATCGTCCGATAATAAAAAAAAGTATTGTTACAGTTTTGAAGAATTGAAAATTTCGAAAATTTTAAGGTTATGTTTCGAGTATCAAAGCTCATATACTATGTATCAAAAGTAATTTTAGTTTAATTAGTAACAGACATCGGAGACCCGTTCCCACTACCGTCTGGTCTAAGTAATTGGTACGGACTCGGATTTTTCAAAAAGGATTCGGAAGTTCGTTCATAAAAAATGTCGGAATAAACCAAATTTTGACAATTTCATGACACAGTACTTACCTGTGTTGAATAGTTTACATTCTGGTGATAAGCGCTCACTGTGGCGGTGCTGGCCGACACACCAACCGCACTGCTGTAAGCTGGCATCATTTCGCCATACGCTGTGGCGGTCGACGCGCTGCCCGCGAATAGACCCGCATCCAACGTGTCTAATTGAAAACTTTGTTGTTGTTGTTGTTCTGCGGTCGTTTGCAAATCGCTAGAGCTTACTGCACTGTAATGGGTGGCTGTGGCGGTGCTTTGTTGCTGATAGTAATTGGCAGCCGGTTCACTTGGATATGCGGGCGATGCGTAACCCGAACTGTAATTTGATTGTGTTTGCATGGCATAATAGCTGCCCGGTAACGTATTGGCGTACGATGGCGTCGGCGGTAGGGCGCTGGTGTGTGGACCCACAACGGTGGCGGTGGTAGCGCAGGCGGCCGACAAGCTGTAACTGCTCATCGTGCTGCAGAGTGGTGGATTCTGTTGTTGGCGATTCTCCATTTCCAAACGCATAATGGTGTGTATGAAATGTGTGCGTACGCGCGTCGGATTGAATTCCACACGGCCCACGGTGTTGAGGCAGGCGTCACGCGTGCAACCGCAGGGAAACATGGCGCGATCAACCTGAAGTGAGTGTAAATTATTTCCAATATTAATGTATGAATTGGCAATGAATAGTTTTTAAATTCCAAAAAAAAACTATACACTTCACTCACCTGACATTTGATGCCCGCTTGGCTGCAGGCACAAGTCTCCGGATCACAGAATTCCACACACGCGCAGCCGCACACCTCACGCGAGTTGCGTATGTCACGGCATTCGATTTTCTCGGCAGCATCGATTTTGCGCACACCAGCCGCTTTGAGTAATGCGCGCCGCTGCTTCGGCGATACCGGTTGCAGAAAACCATTCGATTCGGCATCCAAATCGGAGCCGCTACCCTCACTTAAGTAATCCTCTTCGGACTCTTCGCTGTCGTCGCTCGATGAACCGCGTGGATTGATCTCTTGTAGCTGCAAGCGATGCGCACGTCGCAATTCGGCGGCATGTTCGGCCAGTGTAAGCGTTTTGAAGCCGATGTGACGTGCGCCCATGCCCAGCGTACAACCGCCCGCCGAGGGCACACAACTGAAACCCTGTTGCCGTGGAAAGTAGTAGACTTGCACATTTTCGAAATTAATCGAGCGCTTCAGCTTTTTAACTTGCGTACCCACGTTGGTTGTGGCCAACTGTGTTTCGTGTGTGGCGTCGATGAGTGCATCGTCCTCCTCGAGTCGTCGTTTCAAATTCGAACGTAGCGGTTTCGCTAACGTAGCTAGTGGTGGCAAGGCGGCGCTAACAGCAACAGGCACAATAGCGCTGGAGTTGGATCTCGCACCGTCTACGAATGTTACGTTGGCAGCATCAATGCCACTGTTGCCGCTGCTGTTGCTTGCATTATTCGTAATTACTTTGGATCTGTTAACTGTGGGCGTATTGACGGCACTGCTGTCGTTGGGCGCCGTCGACTGGCTGGTGTCGGCCAGACTGTTCAGCGTTGTCTGCAGCGTCGATGTTTCACTGCCCAGCCCCGAATCGGAGCCGTCGCTACGTAACTCTTCGGCATTTTCATCACGTTGGTTGTTTAGCTTTGCCGCACCAGTACTACTACTAGCAGCGAGTGCGCTATTGCGTTTCTCTTTGCCCAGCGTTGTGGCAGTGGGCAGCAGGCGCTGTGGTGTGCTTGTAGGCGTAATTATATGTGCCTCACTTGGTAAGTCTTTTTCTGCATTTGGCGTTATAGTATTTGTCTTTAGGTCGTCTATAGTAATCCATAGTAAATCGGCGCTGGTGGAGGCCTCATCATGAGTGGAGGAATCCAAAGGATTCGACATATCCTTAATTCCCGAATTCGATGGTTGTGTGAAGTCATCGATGGCTAATGGATCCTCCGAGTTCACATCGGACACAGTTGAAGAGTTTATGTCCCCATCGTTTAGTACGATTATTTCGCTGTCTGAAATATTCAAAAATTTCGAAAACTTAATATTCGATTTGGAAACATTTTCAGCACATTGAAATTTAAATTTAATTTAGTATTTGAATCATGAAAATAATAATCGATTTAATACAGTAAATATGTAAAGTAAATAGGGTTTGTCGTGCTTAAGATTGGATACGAAGAACACAAAGTTCTAGAGCATTTCAATATTCAAAACTTAGGCTCTGCACTCAGTCCCGATTCTCAAAAAATATATATCGATAAAACGAATATCATCCCCTTCATTAATTTCTACTATAGCTTACCTTCAAAACGTTGCTCTTGATCACTCGGCAATTCTAGAAATATGTCTCCAGCGTCCTCTTCTTCAGTGTTAAATTCTTCGTCGGCTGTATCCTCTCCCCCAATGGCTGCTCTATCATCGCTGAGCAGTGAAACTGCCTCTGCACCTTCTTGCTGATACTCCTCATATTCATCTTGTGAATCAATACCGATGGCATCATTGTATTCATGTAAGGAACCTTGCGATTGCACATCCTCCAACTCACTACCATCTACTTCATCCGTTAGATTTTCCACCAAAGAACCGGCACGTTTTAATGGTGGCCGCAGCATAACGCTGCTCTTTATCTGCAATTCGATGTCATCGTCGGCATCACAATCATCACCCTGATAAACTGAAATGTTCTTCGGCTCATTACCGTTAATCACTTCTACGGTTGCATTTTTACAATTAATAACACTTAATTTATTCACTTCAACGCGCTTCATGTTTTTGTTCTCTATTTGTTCATTCAAAAGTTTAGAAACCACTTTTGTCTCCACTACACGACCGTCTTTCGTACTCGCACTTTGCTCTCGTGTCGCTTCACTTTCGACACGAATATTTTTTGTTGATTCGGTGACAATCTCTTCGGCACCTGGTTCGGTTTCGCTGTCGGCTATTGTCGTAGTGCTGCCAAATATCGCACTGCCACTTGCATTCTTCTGAATATAATTGATGAAATTCTTGATTGGTTTAAACATTATCTCTGCGCGAATAACGTTTAGCGTAGTAAGGCCCGTCTAACGTACTGTGCTGCTTTAGCAGCTGCAGCTGCAGAAACCCTACTGGACTTCGGCACTAAGTTCTTGACGTGGTTAATAATATATTAAGAATTTCACGTAACTCAGCCGAACGCATCTACAAAAAAAAAAAAAAGAGAAAATATACATGTAACTGGAATATATTTTTAAAAAATAATTTTCAAATAATTTTTAATTAAGGAATTTTGGTTAGTTTTAAATGACGTAAATTCGCAAAGCACATTTTTTTATAAAGCATCCTAATAAAAAAAAAAAGATTATTGGTTAATTTCCACGACAATCGGGTCTACGTAATCGGAACGGACACGGATTTTTATTCGCTTAGGAATTGTCAACTCGCATTCCTCCAAATTATTTTAGGGATGTTTTATGTCATTGCATTTTTCAAAATATTCAGATGCGGGAACAATCAAGACGATCAATCACAATATTCAGGCCTGCGTAACGGTAATGAACCTGTATTTATGCTGGACAAGTTTTGTCAATTGGCCTACTCAAATTTATTTTGTGATTTTTATTCGGCTAATCATTTTCAACCTACATAGGAAATATTTCATTCTCCGGGGCAGTAAAATGATATGACAAATTATCGTTTCTATGATTAACGTAATGTCTGTGTAAGGGAATAGCTCTCGAATTTATGTATGTTCAATGATTGCCACATCGCCATCATATCCGAATCCAATTTAGCTTGTTAAACTCTTTTGCTACAATCAAATTGGAGTAATTTGGAGACAGTCCAACTTTCTCCGGCCAGCAAAATTTTCCTACTAATACACAAAGGAAGCTGCTGAAAGTCCAAGCATTACATAACAACATTATTTTGTGTGTAAAATGTCTGGATTCTATTATAGTATTTGAATAAACATAGTATAATGGAGTTTTTGAGAACTACAATAACAATATAGCGCATCCTTGCAGCCTTCTTCGCTGACAATTGATATTTTCAAATTATGTATAGTTATGAAATAATTAACATGCAATCATAAGAACTTTTGACAGGTTAGCTAGACCTATTTACGTCATTAATTACGCAGCGATTTTCTATTCGTTATTAATATGTACATTAAATATAAATTAATTATCCTTGCTGTTTGCAGTGTAGAAAGTAATTCGGTAGAAATGCTGCAGTCTGATGTGCTTTACAATAAAAACAAGTCGTATAAATGTAAGTATATCAACACATTTGCAAATAACAAAAAGAAAAGGTAGATGCCACTTGTGTGTACACACATTTATAGAATACGTATGTATAAATGTGCACTCTTCGTTAGAAACCTTTTAAATAAGAATATATGAATGCTACTTGCTATGGCAGACTGACGATGATAGTTGTAGTCTAGTGATAACTGCAATGATTGCACGGATAAATAAAAAAGAGTGGGTGATGCATTTCTATGTGTGGATACAAATAATAATGTGCGTGTGTGCAATGCGCGCCAATGCAGGCGTCCCAGCGGTGTACGTGAGCTGGGGAGTGTGTTTGTGCACAACTTACAAGCAAGAGTATTGGGGCGGACGAAGTTACTATAGGTATGAATATTGGAAAAAACTATAATAGCTTGAGCAATAAGAAAACATTTAATGTGCATATGTATACTACTTTGATGAAGTTCTATATACTTTCTTTAAATTTCAAAGCTCAACATTAAACAAATGAAGGTTTTTGCTACCTGTCATTGAGATCAATTTATGATGGGCATTGCAAGAAGTCGCTGACAGGTAGGCTTAGATACTGATATGTACATATGTACGTATGTAAATACAATTTCTATACAAAGTGCTTTCGGCTTGGTTGATGTGCCATTCATTTGCATGAGATGCCATGAAAAGTTTCAACTAATTAGTATTGATTGCTGGAGAAATATACACATTAAGTACATTAGTTTTAATAGCAAGAGCAATGTTATTTGAAGCTAATATTTTTTTAAATAATAGATTGCTTTTAAATCTCGTAAAAAAGCTTAAAAAGTAAGGATGAGCGGACTTATTTGATATAAATAATGTGTAAAAAATTTGAAACCATTCAATTAACGTGCGGTTAATTTCAAAATAATTTGGAAATTTACCTACCAACCGAGAACTTGGTGTGTGGTTGTGATGTGGTAATACTAATGTAAGAAGTGCTGGGATGTAGTACAATAATTTTTTACAGTAAAACTGATTACATTAAATTTATATGTACATACCTTCGCAGAAAATATTTAATATTCTTGCCGATAAAATATGCAAAGTTTTTACTATTTAAAACACCAGCTTCGATTGAAATTCATTACGGCTTTTGCCAAAATATTTGATTAAATTTAAGAACAGCTGTCTTATATTTGCGTCGCTTATGAACTTTGCTTGCGGTGCTGCGGGATTTTAATTATCAGCGGCTGTTAACGCATTTCGTGAAATTTAGCGTTTTAATATTTACATAAATTATCCATCCAGCTAGGCATACTATAAATGTTTCAATATTTTTGCAATAAATTAGAGTATCCTGCAAAAAAGCGTAAGTGTCGCACTATTTGTCGAGCTTCCCTTAGACCGATTTTTTTCACTTCACATACGCTCTGACGTTTCACTTTTTTAAACCGCACGTCTTTTTTCTGACACTTTTTCGACCTTTTGCTGGAAAAATATATTTTGTCACTTTTCAATTGATTATTTCATTTAAATTTGATGCGACTTTTTTATATTTTTTTGCTCAGGTGTTGCAGTTTCATTGGAATAAATCTTTGAATTTTCTTACTGTAGTTTGTGCTGCGACTCACAGCTTCTTCATTGTCACAATTTTCGGCCAACGAAAATTTTACTACGGCTCAACTTTTTGGTTAGATGCTGCATTTATTGATTTGCTATTTTTTTTTCAAACAACTTGTATTTATCATAGTTTTTCGTGCCTCTAGAATTTATTCAACAATTTTTTTGCATGAAAATTCGCAGGATTTGAATTTTCACAAATTTTCTTACGACTTCTCATTTCCACTCAGTACGTTTTCTATCACAATTTGCCTCTTCTGCTTCTACGGTTGCCTTTTTGGCGTTCATGTCATTCTACGCCTATTCGTTCTTTGGTTTTTCGGACACGCTGCGTTGCATTCGGTAAAGTTTCGGAGCAGTCAGTTAAAAATTGTATGCAAAATTAAAAAAAAAGTTTGTTTTAATAAAACTATTTAATTATTAAGCTTCAACTAAGAAGTACAACAACATAAAATAATACTCACTTATTTAAAAAGTGTATATTTGAGTAAAAAGAAACATTTCAACGGAGAACGTAAACAGAGAACGTATTTGCTGATGTACGTTCTCTGATATACGTTCTCTGGCGTTTAATTCTTAGATTTTTAACCAACTGAATATATTAAAAATTAATATTTTGCTACTGTACGATAGATGTCGCCCTAGCCGGAAAACGTCATAATTTGTGCGGAAATTATTTGACATAAGCGGAAATGTTGAAGAAAGTGAAATAAAAAGTTTTGTGAGCTTTGTATTAAGTGCTTGTAATTAGTTGTTAAGTGTATAAAAAGTGATAAATTTGTGGTTGTTTCAGTTCTTAGTGCTTAAAAAATACAGTTTCTATGAAAAGAAACGCCTGAGTAGTGTTTTGCATTAATAAATCAGCAAGTGTGCTTGACACGGCCTGCCGGTTGCGTCGTTCGTCTGCTGCGCTCCACAACTGCGGTTTTCTTGTTCCGGAACACGCCATCATTCCAATGACGTCAACCAACTGACCAATTAATTTTCTCCACAAGAATGCTGCTCCGCCACAGTAACTCCATTGATCAAATTGCTTACGTAAATCTGTAAATTTTTGCGCAGCAGCCTTCAGCGAAGCGCACGTAGCAGTGCCAAGTGCTACCCTTATTTTTCAAGGTGAACGCGCGAAATTTCGTATTCATTTTGGCAAGGAATCATTGATCTTCTTGGAATTTTCTCAGTAATCAACGTAATCCACAGCAGTGCACAATCGCCTACGCACATACCGCCAAAGTGTTTTTCAGAAAACAACGCAACTACATATAATTAATACAAATCGAATGTAAATAAACTTACCCCTGTATAATGCGTAGCTAAACATGTTTATATGTATGTGCATACATGTATGAATGTGTAAATATGAGCCGCCAAAGCAGGAACACCTCATAGACGCGCGTTCCAACGCTGAGACCGCTTTACGCACAAGGTGCGTGAGCTTTGTATGGCGATGTGTATATATACATACGTACACTCCACTTATGTATTGTTTTTCTTTATGCCGAAAGCGCTATTGTGGCGCGAAGACGCCATGGAATCATTGATTTTTGCCAAATTCAAATGAGCCTCTCGGCCGCTGCGCAGAAGGCATTGATCTCGGCGGCGTTGCTGTGGCGGCGACAGCGGTGCTGAGTGCGTAAGGCGTCGTGAAACATGTGCTCAGGTATGCGGCAGTAACGCAGCTTCCAAAGGTACGTTGACACTTTTGTCAATTTCCCTTAACCCCACCGCGTTGCCCCAGCACCAATCGTTGTGCTTGGGGATTGTTTTCGTCCGTGTTATTTATTGTGTTTGGTGTTTTTGTAGTGCTCTAGCTTAAAGAATTTTACGCGCGCTTTTTGGTTTGCTAAATTTTGTTTTTGTATTTGCATAATTCATTACCACTAGGCTTGCTTATAAAATTAGCTTTTTTCACGCGCTCAAAGGCTATTGACATCTTTCAAGGATTTTTGTTTTATTTTTAAAGTGTAGCAAATTGTATGAGCGAATTTTTTGTGTTGTTTGACTTTGTAAGTTTACGCATAAAATACGCAATTCGGTAAATATTTTAATTGGCGTAGAAAAATACGTATTTTCGCATTGTTTTTGCATTTCAAATTTACTTACATAAGCACGTAAGCATACGAGTATGTTAAGCAGCGGTAGGCTGTTCTGTGTATAAGTATGTACATATATGTATTATATACATATATATATAAGTAAGTGAGAAAAAAATGTTTTTATTGCTTTAATTATAAAAAAGTTATACTACTTGTTTAAAATTTAGGAAAATGAAATGAAAAATTGTATGTCGAGCCAATGAAAAGTTGTGTTTTTGGAAGGAAATGCCATCATCTGTAAATAATCATATAATTTCTTTCATAACTTTAGGCTGTCTGTTCGTTTTGGGATAGATTGGGTCGTAGGATTGGTCCAAAAATCGATGGATCTCATTGGACAGATTTTTTACCATTGTGTTACTCAAAAACTCCTTCCAGTGCATCACTTCGCAGATCTACGAAACATTCTGAGTTCGCCACAAATGTATTCAGACAGTCAATATCAATCTCAGATACGCGCTGGGTTCTCTAAAGGTCAAGAGTCTACTGAAATATTTCCATCTCAGTATGGCCACAGTCGAAGAAATTGACAAGATGATTCTACCTCGCCTTACTCCATATAACTTTGGTAAAGACAAAGTCACATAAATTCTGGTTGCTCACCAGTGATTGCTGAGTTCACTCGTTTTGAAGTAAAATAATAAAAATATCGATTTTGTACATAGTCGATAACTTTCCGATATAATTTTGTGGCACGATTTGTCTTTTGTTTTAGTGTCGGCCACGGTCTCGGCGATTACTGCTTCAGTTCTCTAAACTTCTTCCCACCGAGCATTCTCTTGAGGTGTAAGAACTGGAAAGAGCCCCTGGGTGCCAGATCTGTAGAATATTTTGAATGAGAAAGCATTTCTAAGCCTTATACACACATATGATTTTGTCATTATTTTTATCGATTTAATCAAATAACGTTTTTTTTTCTTCAAATTGGTTCGCGATTTTGCTTTTTCATACTTAAACCGCCGTAAATACCTGTATTTGTTTTACTTTGTTTTTAGTCGTTGTTGTAACGGGCACTTAATAGCCGTTAGGTTGGTAAGGATAAGATAAGTTGTCGTTGACGTCATCCAACGGTAGGCCCAAGGGATCGGACCAAAGGGAAAAGGGTGTCAGATGAGTAGGGCTAGCAGTGCATGCAAAGCGGTGCCAGTGTCATGCGTGGACTCATTACACGCTTTACATATATTTGATATGTGAGGTTCTGTTCTGGAGAAGTAGAAGCTTAACCTGCTACGGTATCCAGAATGAAGCTGCGCAAGGGTCACTCTCATTTCGAACAGCAATTCGAACTCTTCTGCAATGGTTTGACTCCAAGTACGCCATTCACTGAGAGTCGGGGGTCGGTGAAGGTGTTAATGGTTCCACTGTGCATTGCGGTCAGTACTTGTTGGAAATTAGTTGCGTCCGAAGTCTGGTCGGCGTATTGTTTGATGTCATCGACGTAGTTGAGAAATCACCTCTTGTAAGCAAGTGACTGCAAGGCTGATTTCCGCGAAAGCAACCCTGCTGCTTTTACTGATTGTAACTTTATAGATATATTTATACAAAAAAACCCGTGTTAAGACTGGTATTTCCGTCTTTTTCCTTAAAGATTGCTTGAAGACTTACAATTTATTTTTCTGAAGTCAATAGAGTTTAGTGTTTCCACTTTTTGCAAAAAAATTGTCTGTGAGGCAGGAGCTTGTGCCATTTATCTAAGAGACGGCTTTTAATCGTTGGTTGCTACTTCAAAATATATTTTACTTTGTTTCCGTATTCCGCTTACGTAACGGTGCCTCATTCTTGACGATCCACGCCAAACAATTAAACTCTCGAAATTATTACCCAATCAAGGAAGCTATTTTTGTGTAGGCATTCAAATTACCCAAGTATGTATGTATGTGTCTCGTAATTTACGAATGCAAGCCCAGAACCAAACCTTCATGGCGCTGTCATAAACAAATATTTGACAATTGACAAATTTTGACTTGCATAATTACGAAGCCGGCAATCAGCGCCAACGAATCGGCGCATTTTCTCAAATTATGCAAAATGTCAATGCGTTCCCGAAAGAATCAATCAATTTGCCTACTCCGAGCGCTGCGAGCAACTTTTGATCGTCAAATGTTGATTAGTCACCTACTGTGGCGTCAATTATGCCGCAATTGCCGCGCCATGTTGCAAGTTGCCAGATGAAGCGCAGAGTACTCACAAGACACAGACAAATGTGGGCTGGTGGGGGAGAAGAAGTGTCAAAAAAGGCAGCTACTGTTGGCAACTCGTTCGAAATATATGTGTGGATCTGTGTCTCAATGCGCTACGTGCCCTAACATTGCACGAAGTCGGTAGTATACAAACATACCTACAGACCTACAAATATAGTTAGGGCAAAAACACAGCGGGCCAACTGAAAATCAAACCCTAATGTGCACCTTCCGCTCGCAGCTAATGTTTATGCAGCGCGGCTACCGTAGCGCTACTGTTGCCAAAAAACCCAACCTCAAATCAAATATTTTTTTGTTGGTTTTTCTGTTTTTTTCGAACTAAAGGTGTCTTGCAAAATAGTTTTTTTCGCACTGTCGAAATTTTGCTTGAAGAAAAAATACAAAAAAGAGTCTACAAAAAAGAAGTGCAAGCAGCGGCGCGCTTCGACAAATATTGCCAGCGCATTAGATACACTTAAGGCATATTAGACGGCCTGCGGCTGACGCAATTTCCTTCAACATTATACCCGAACCCACTTATCGGCGCGCTTGAATCTTCTTAATCAGCTAAAAAGTAAAGCAAAACCACTGTCAACATTGCAAAGGGTGCTACTAAGCCGAGCTTAAGTGTTGTTAGTGTTGTAAACAAAACCATTGATTTAAACTCAAGTAAGGTAGTGCTAAGTTCGAGCGCAAATGAATATTAGATATTCAGGTTTTTAACTTATTATTTCTCTTAGGTTTTCGAAAGATCTCCAAGAACGATTCTTCACCCTTAGTCTAAGAACTAGCAGTTCAATGGACCTTTTATGTTCTTTCGCAACTCTGATCAAAGTTTGCTGAGCTCGCGTAAAGCTCAGGGATCCATCGCCCGAGTACACGAAAACAGAGGAACCCCAGTTCGTTCCTATCCTGATGGAATTCGGGTATATATGCCTCTTTTATTACAATCTCATCGGCTTTTCAGTTTTCGACGGTTCGACGGCACCCAGAAAAGTTTAATATGGAAGTAGAATGTAGAATAATGTTACTGCTGATAGGGTTATGTACTCCTTTACTAGCTTTGAGATCACTGTCAGCGACCTTAAGGCCTTCGAAGCAGCTCTGGTATCGGAGTAGATGGAGTAGATATGTACTTTTCTAGAAGAACTTCGGAAAAGTACATCTGCTGCTTCCTCGACGGCTGCCACTTCAGCTTGAAAGCCAATACAGTGGTCTGGCAGTCTAAAACAAAAGTTAATCAAGAGCTCCTGTCAGAAGACTTACTAAGCTTCCCCTGGATGTTCGATCCATTTGTGAAAAGGCTCACTGCGCCGATCCCTCACCGACTCCGCCCCATCACATATCTTTAGAATGATCCTGCTAAAAGTAGGTTCCGAGGCTCAGTGATCCAAGTTATCAGGGAATCAGTCGAATTGTGAGAGGATTTCGGAATGTCCCTTTTTGGGTCTCTGACGATCGAGCCTAAATACGTAATCAAACCGAATTTACTTACTTCCAACAACAATCTCTTCACCAGCTCTGCAGCAAGGCAAATCCAGTATCTCACGCCAGAGTATACCTGAGACGATTCCGTTAAGCTCTTATTACTACCGTTACTTGCAAACATTTATAAAGTCCTTGTAAAGCACAGTATGCCCGGGTATAAAAAGTACACTCCAGCTAAATTTAATATTGAACGTCTTGAATGTAGTACGAAGTGGCAAGCGGGGGCTTGTCGTCAACTGCCACTGCCGAAAATGTACGATCAATGTTAAGTAAATGTTCTTGCTACACACTATTTGCCATTGCTGATAGCTGTTCTTTCACATTTAACGTACACATACATACATATGTATGTATGTATATAGCATATAAATACTTTTGTATGAATATTTTAACTTTGAAATTTTCGACTTGTTGCGCTTGTCAACGCTTATCATTAACGCTTTTGTTGTCTTAACCTGTACTTGAACCCTTTTTCGTTGAAGTGCAGACTTATTCATGCACTTTTTGTGGCCGAACAGCAACAAAGACATCGTATATATGTAAATAAAATATTTAATGTGGTGGTAGTACATATTTGTATGCCGAAAGGGCATGGCTCAGGTTAAACGTATGACAACATTGAAAAATTCTGCGAAATTTTTTTGGAAGCCTTGCAAAATATTCAAAAATATCAATCTACTATGCACATGTTTTTGTAGTTTTTAATTAATTTTTTTTTACTAAAACTTCTCAAAATTTTCGTTATAACCTACTGGCAATGACTTTTGAATCCCTTTTTCTTGCTATGCGACCGTATTGCTGTATTTTGAGAGGAGTGAAAGAGCTATTGGATACATATCTTCGATATTGGATTACTCAATACACCACTGTCAAGGCGAAAAACCTCATAAATCCTCATCTTCAAAGAAATACTTGCGGGCCTTCGTGGAAACCAAACCCAAAGACGTCTTTTGAGAACTAGCTGTTGGGTGTCGTTATCAATATGTCAATAAAATAAAGGAACTCGTGCTTGAGAATCGCGATTAACAGCCAGAGATCTTACTGGCTTCATTGGAATATCAGAAGGATCAGTGAAAACCATTTTGAAAGATTATTTGGACCTAAGAGAAGTAAATTGATTCCAAAAGCAATATTTTTTTTTGAAAAACTGTGTTGCGTTAACGTCTGTGAAACAATGCTTTCCGACTACCAGAATGTCAAGAAACGTATTATTACTAGCGATGAGTCTTTGAACTATGCCTACGATGCGGGAATAGACGATCAATCGGCCGAATATCGTGGCAAAGGTGAGCCAGACCACGTCAAAGTAAGTCAAAAATCAAGGTTATGTTGGCAGTTTTCTTCGATTATCGAAGTGTGGTGCACTTCAAATTCCTTCCGACCCGCCAAACCGTCAACAAGGAATACTATTTCAGTATTATGCGTCGTTTGCGCCAACCTATTACCGAAACTATGGGCCGACGACTCTTGGTTTCTGTATAATGATAATTCACCGTCGCCCACTGCTTTGATTCTTCGTGAGCTTTTCGGCAAATTTTCAACCAATATTGTGCCGTAACCACCATATTTGCCTGACTTAGCTCTGTGTGACTTCTGGCTATTTAGCAAACTCAAACGACCGCTTCGGGGTTTTGAGCCAATTAAAGACAGGTTATTCGGGAAATTCACCCCTTCTGTTTCTTAGGTTGAAACATTGGGAGCCGTGGAATATGTCCAGTCTTATAGGGCTGAAGACAGGCATTCACATAGGTAATCATTTAATCTTTCTTCGCGCATGCTTTACATTCCGCCGAATCTGCTTCTCATTTTCTCAAATTGGGATCTTAAGGGTAGATGTGATAACCTCTACAATATTACTAAGTTTGCTTTTGCCTAGAAGTATAATCTTTTTGGTCTGTCCACCATCAACACTACCCCAAAGTAATATTGTGGTATGCGCTATATTGCCTTTGTTCTAAGACCTAAGTTATTCCTCTACGGTCCCTTGCTTTAAACAACTCTCGAAGGAGCTGAATGGTCTGGAGCAGGATTTGTGTCTTCAACTGTCCCCGAGCGAGCCAGTTTGCCTGCCTTTTCATTTCCTTTTGTTCTCATTTGACCGGGTACCCAGATGATGTGAACCGTGTTACCTACTAAGAGTTTTGACTTAGTACTGGGGCTACGGTTAACATTAATCGCCGCTAGTTATTCACTAGAAGGTTTATGGGCTTGCTGGTAAGAGCAGAAACCTACTTAGCACCTTCTTTAACGCTCGCAATTTCGGCCTGAAGAACTGAACTGTAATCATTTAGGTTGAGAAGAAAGAGAAGAAGGTACCTTCTTTGTATGCATTATTACAGAAGAAGTCCGCTTCTGTTTCAATCATTATTACGATCACTTACTAAAATGACAAAAAAGTTGCACGTGATGGAAAATTTTGAACTAATCAGGATACCTCAAATGCCCCTTAGACCACTTAGAGTATCATTCGCAAAATTTTTCCTTGAAATAAGTTGAGTAGTGTTATCTTGTAACATTGAATTTGAAGTAAAATACAACTCACTCCTCATGTAGTCTCACTGTCTGAGAAAGTCATATGGTCTTACTAGGGGAATATAGTGTTCTATATACATACACATCGAATTTACTCATAGCTTTATATGAAATGCGGCATTTGGCGTTGCCGCTAAGTGAAATTTGACGCGCTAATCCCATTTTTGATTGATTTGTATACCAAAAACACGATGAATAATTAAGTATGCGAAAATCCGGGCATATTATGTAACACAAACACACGAAGCAATGCCACTTTCCGTTAGTTGCACGGAATATGAATATAAGTTTCTCAGGCAGCAGAAACGCTCGGCATTCAAGTGGGCGCGCAAATTCTAAACAATCATTCTTTTTTACATAACGAAAAATGGCAAAAAGCAAAATAATCAATTTATCAACTAAATACAAATGCAAATACCGTTAAACGTTTTAATGGATTAACGAAATGAGTGGAAATCGATTTCAAATCGAAGCGGAATCAAAACATAATCATTGTGATTCATACAGTCGATATTAATGACCCTAAAACAACAACAAAAATATTGACAACAACGATAGCAGCAACAACAACAATAACATAGTAACAACAGTAATAATAATATTAACAAAAACAATAGCAACAACAACTCAAAGAACAAACACGCTGCCATTTGCGCCATTGAATGCAAATCATTGTGTCAATATGCCAATATGCCGTTGCATTCACCAACATTTATCACCATCGATTTGCACACGTGTGTATGTGTGTGTGTCTGACTAGTGAGATACCCATATCTGTAGCTATATCTATATCTATGCCATAAGATCTGTAATGCCTTAATTAATTCAGTTCATAAATCGCGCAGTAATAATTTCTTGTGGCGAAGCGGAGGTGTTGAGGTGTTGCCAACTGGTGGTGGCAAGAATGACGGCGACGGCGATGGCGCTGCTGATGGCGGTGGTGGTGGTGGTGACGGCGGCGTCGTTGTTTATGGTGCTTACTCAAGCCAAACAACCGTAAGAATATAAAAGTGTCACTTGTATGCGCATGCTAAATTCATTGAATGAAAATTATAATGGCAAATAAGAAACAATCACGTAAAATTACAATGTCTGCATATGCATTTCGTTTACTTAATAACATAAATTAATAACATGTGAATGCACTGGGCGAAACAAATATAGCAATTCAACTAGTATTATAATCTATATTTTAATCTAATAGTTCAGGCTTGGCGAATACGATCGCTTATGTGGAGGCCGAGCATACTTGAAGTATTACCAAGAGCTTATTGATTTCTGGAAGAGACCGAAGTGCTGAATTGCTTGCAGTGTTGTTGTTGTATTGACATTAAATATTTTCCACGTTATTTTGAGACATCTTTCCGTGTTAACGATACTGCACTGGTTATAAATCTAGGTATATTCCAATTACAGAAGATCCAATAGACGGGGTAATGGACGATGTAGAAAAATTTTCGAACGCTTGTAGTTCGTTGAAAGAACAGAAAACTTATTGTAATCAATAAAAGTTCTACTGTATTATTCAAATTTGTTGCTTATTCAGGTACACGTAGGATTACCGTTAGAAATTTTTATAAGCTTTGCTCCATATACGACAATAGTGAGTTTAGAGACTAAAGTAAAAACTTGGCAGATCCAATTTTCTTTGGTTGAAAAGTTGGCGCAGGCACAGCAGTCCGTAAGGAACGGCACTTAGGCCATTATTAGGTCCATCGTCTTTGCATTTGACAAAGTGTCTGATTTTTCCACTATAACTGCTCAATATCTTTTAAGTTGGAGCATTATGAGTCATAGGAGATATCCTCTCTCAACCGGCAGAAGATTAAGTATTCAAAGAGATAATGTTCTAGCGTCTCATCATCCTTCGCACATATAACTTAGAAGTAGATGCCCTTTAATGACCCCAAAATTGCTAAGTTTTTTCCCAATTAAAATTAGAAGCCTTTTGATCTGTCCGCCATCAACATTTTCTATTTTTGTGGTATGCCCTGGGTTCCAAGTTCTGAGGTATTCTTATAGAGTCCATTACTTGAAGCAGGGAAATGATCTCTGAGCGATCGAATTCGTCTGCCTTTTCAACTCCTTCTATCCACAACAGGCCATAGCTGGGCTAGAACCTGTTTAGCAACAATATAAAACTCTACCGATCTTATTATGCGGCTTTTACTCTCTCTATTCGTGAACTAATTATGTATCGCATGAAACTTCTAATCTAATCAATATATCATCGCTCAAGAATTACTATACCTAGAACTACTTGGTAGTTGCTTCTTCTTTCTTTCTATGTGATAAAGTCCGTCTTAATTCCTGAAGAATTCTCAACACTGAATACGGTATTGACATTAAAGAGAATAAAGTTCTCTAAGTTTCGAACCCAGATTCAGATAAAGTTTAGAAATATCGTACAGTTGTCCAGCTCGCTAGAAACGATTCATCCTAAAGCTGGAGTAATGAGTTGCAAGAGATCTATATGAATCCTAAAAAATTATGAATCGTTGAACAGAGCCTTGAGCTACTGAATGACGTAGGAGTACGATCTTTAATCTAAGGTGAGGGAGAGAATGTTTCGACTAATGCGCGGAACTGATCTACTCCACTACCTAGACTGAATTTGATATAAGTCTACGTATATTAAAAGGTTCATTTGCTTGTTGTTCGGAACTACGTGGACATATCTTCTTCTTCTTCTTTATTAAAGTAGGCACCGCTTATGTGGTTATGCCGAGTCTACAACAGCGCGCCAGTTGTTCTTCCTTTTCGTTGTTTGGTGCCAATTACAGATTGCAAGTGTAGCCAGGTGGGAAAAGATCTCGTCTTTCTAAGGGAGTGGAAGTCTTTCTCTTCCTCTGCTTCCCCGGCCCGCTGCACCATATAGCAGGTCAGGGATGATTAGTGACGTGTAGAGTTTGGATCTTGGAGGTCATGTTGCCCGGATGGAGGAAAACACTCCAGCTCTGAAAGTATTCCACGCTGTACCCGCCGGGGGAAGCAGACGAAGAGGAAGACCTCCACTCCGTTGGAAGGACCAAGTGGAGAAGGACCTGGCTTCGCTTGGGATATCCAATTGGTGCCACGTAGCGAAAAGAAAAAACGACTGGCGCGCTGTTGTTGACTCGGCTATAATCGCGTAAGCGGTGCCAACGCCAATTAAGAAGAAGAAGAAGAGCTTGGATCTTTGTTCGTCGAGAGAGAACAGGTTCTGAGATTTAAGTAAAAGTTTATATGTATTATATATGCGCTTGACTATGTAATGGATCTTTTTCTTATTTACTGGCTTAGACACCGCTTATGATGTTATAGTCAAACAGCCAGGTCCTTATCCACCTGATCCCTCCAACGAAGTTTAGGTCTTCCTCTACCCCTGCTTCCAACGGCGGGTACTGAATCGAAAACCTTCTAAGCTGGAATGTTCTCTTCTATCCGGACAACATGAACTAGCACGCGTAGCCGCTGTGTCCTGATTCGTTGAGTTCTGTCAATGTCTTATTTATTTTTCATTGGGATTGATTTCTAAGTGGTGGGTGGTAAAGTTTTATACATATTTATATATGTAGCCGTGTTTCAAGACTGACGTCCGCTCGGAGCCGCACCTCTGGTCGGTAAGGCTCCCCTAAAGCTTCCTCTTTTGTAGCCGTCACCCTAGACTCCACATGGGTTGACTACCGCATCTTACACAAGGAACTCTCAACTTAACCGAACAGTTTTCCAACATAAAAATGCTTTGAAATTCTCCCAAAAAAGCTTTACGGTGTATCTCCATCAGCGGGCGCACGCCTTACAGCCACTTACGCCCACTTCAAAAAGCGCAAAGCACAAAGCGCCAAATCGAAAAATTGAATAATGATGTTGCATGTGGCAAAATATTGCATTTTGCATAATTACCGTTGCACTTGGCATGTCAAACAGTCAATACACATGTGGCTATTATGAAGAAAATACAGCAGCAACAACAAACACTACGTTTTCCGCACACACCGGTATATGGTCGTTAAAACAAAAGCAAAAGCGACAAACTATTGTTGTTGTACATAAAACATTGTTGTCTCTGCAAATAGCGGTTTATAAATAAATCGCGTGAATATGTAAATTGGCAAGCGAGTATTTGCTTAGCGCTGAGGTGAGGAAGCAAAAAAAGTGGCCGGCAAACCCAGCAACAGCTGCCCCCAGCAGCCTACACACGCAACTCGCGTCTGGCTGTGGGGCGCTGCGCATGCGCCGCGAGTATTTAAGCGGCAAGTCTATATTTGCGTCCACATGAGTGTGTGTGTTTGTGGTGGTGGTGGTGGGCGCAAAGCGTTCGCTATTTTTCAGCGCAAATTTTTATTCACTTCTTTCTGGTTGTTGTTGTTGCATTGGTTAGTGTTGCTGCGGCGATGACTCATGCGCTTGCAACTCAGCGCGGCAGCTGGACTTTGTACACTCGTTGCATTGATTGCCATTGATTTGTTGTTCCCACTATTGTTGTATTTGATTTTGTTGATATTGTTGTTGCATTTGTTGCTATTGTCTATCGCAAAGGTATGCACTTCTATGACCAGAGGTGCAGCCACAATTGTTGGCGCCAATCTCGCATTGTTGTTGTGCCGATATTTAACTTTATGCACTCGTTAGCTGTACAGTTTTGAGCGAAAGAGAGAGTGAGAGAGCAGTTGATGCTTGAATCGGTATTTTATACCACTTATTAAACAGCACAACAAAGTTTCGGGGGTTATGCTGATTATAGCTTCAATAAGCTCAGATCTTCTATGGTTCCTAGGAATAAAATTTATGTTAGTTGGTCAAAAGGTTCGAAGCCGGTTTGTGACTATCGTTTTCATCAATAACGCCATTACTCCTCTTAGTCTACTTAAGTATAATATATTTGCGTTAACGAATTTCCTTTTGTATAATTATTAGTAATGTCATTGCGTCTCGAAGCATCTGAAAGAGAACACTATAATTTAAGACCTTCTTTCCCGTTTCATCGAAGCAATTTGTTATGGAAGATTCAAAGTCCAGCACAACATAGGCATAAAATATATAACCCCCGTTTTCTTCAAGATATTCGTGCGTTCATTGACAGGGCACGTTTTTGTTGTATTGACGCTGCTAACTTCAGTGGAGCTACTCGTATCAAATCTGTCACTGAGGGCAATAAAGTTGACGGGTTTTTCAATAAAAGCGTTACAGACGTTTTGGGATATCAATGGAATTTTTTTATTCCTGTGAAAGTACATTCGGTGGCATTACGTATGAAACTCGATTTCTTTTGCATGGCCACGCTTGCAGAAGTCCAGACGCTGAACCCAATTGTCGGCCGATAATGCTGCGAATCTACATTCGATATTCGTACGAAGTTCATCAACCGTCGCTGGCTCACATATTGTCCAAGTTCGTATCATCCAATTCGGACTAAAAATATTCGGTTATCTTTGAGCTGTAGCGATTCCCATTCACAGTAAAGTGTCGGTCTTGATTATCACGGAAGAAGTACGGCCCAAAGACGCCGCCGGTTCATAAACCGCACCAAACCGTAATTTTGTCGGAGTGCAATGGTGACTCATGTAGTAGGCGTGATTTGTTGCCTGACTAATAATGCATTTTTTGCTTACTGACGAAGCCATTCAGCCAGAAATGAGTCTCATCGCTGAAGATGATTTTTCGATGAAAATCCGGATAATTTTTAAGTTGTTGCTCAGCCCAATTTAAGAAGATTCGACGATTCTGGTGGTCAAGCGGCTTCAGTTTTTGCGCCAATTTCATCTTATAAGGATGTAGACCAAGATCTTGGAAATTGGCCACAACGACGTCACAGAATTGGCCCAACGCTTGAGAATGACGTGAGAGACTAATTTGGGTCTTCCTCACTTGATGCGGCAGCAATATTCTCGGCAATACGACCACTCCTATGCCTCACTAGCACTGGAAAATTTTGTACTGTGCCTGTGGATTGAAATTTATCCACTTGGTGATCTGACAGGACGATTACGACGATAATATAAATTGGGCTCCGAATTTCGATAGTAAATTTCAATAATTTCGACTCGTTGTTGGATCGTATATCTTTCCATTATGAAATGGCAAACCTTACTGAAGAGCGTCCTTATTGAAAACCTCGATATAAGATCTATCTGATGTCAAAAAGGCGGTTTTCATGCATTTCTTTAATTTTCCCGATGCTATCCTTGGCAAAGATGGATGGAAGACTCACATGATGCAAGTTTGGAGTAACTTCACGTTTTTGTCGGTAGCCGTCTTTGAACATTTCAAGCGAGCTTGGTGTTAAATTTTTTTCATGGTAAAAATCGCCAAAAAATAGAAACACATTTTATCGATTCGGTTCACGTGCGAGGTTTCAATGCATCAGTCTGAGTTAAATCTGATCAGATGGTAGTTCTTGAGGATGTCTCTGGAACTCAGAGATTTTCGATGAAAATCCTTGGAAAGAAACAATGAAGACGATTGAGAGATTTCTCCAAAGAGCTCTGAGACGACATATGTATGAAGAGAGGCTACATGACAATATAAAGCCTTCTCTGTCACTTTCTTGCTGAAGAGGTTTAAAGTCATCTGACTCTACATATATATATCCCTCATGATTTTAATAAGTCACATATTTAGCTCTTCCGTTCCATTATTAATACCATTCTATTTTTAGATCCATAATGATAATTCTAGATCGTGGCCGAAAACTGCAACGTCCTTAGATATTTTTTAGAAAATATGTGTAATACCAATTTTCATTTCGATTTGTTGTTGTTTCTCTTAAATTTAGAATTGAATTTGTTGTTGCCGCAGCGAACGCCAGCTCGGTTGCTGTGAGGGAGTTTTCCGCTTGACAATTGCTTGTCAAATTCTGCCTTGTCTGCGATTTTATGGCAGCCAGACATGTCAGGCGCTGTTGTTGTTGTTTTTACTGTCATTGCAACTCAACTTTGTATGCAAACACTGGGTCACACACACACACACGCGCGCACAGACATGTCGCTCAACTGTCCGTCGCGACTTCGGTGTGGCATTTTGCACTTTGCGCACTTTAAAGCCTCGCAGTTTTATTGCAGCTGTTGTTGTTGCAACTAACTTTTTATTACAGAGATTTCCTACTTCTTCTCATGTTTTTTCTCGCATTTGTTCGATTACTTGCTTGGTCAACGCGACATTTTAAGCTGGGCTTGGTGACAACATTTTTATTGGCTTAATTAAGCCGGTTGTCGGCGGTTTGCGAGCACTGACGACGTAATGATCGGTCGGTTGGTTAGGCGGTGTGTTGGTAACAGAACGGTTGCTGCAACTAGAGTATATGTATGTGTGTGTGAGGCTTAACTTGTGGAAGATCGCAAAATGTCTAGATTTGTGAAGACTTTCGCAATGCCTGACATTATAATGTACATATATTATTTGAACTCGGCATCGTTATGATGGGTTTTGCAATTAACCCACACGCAGTCCTATTGTGTAATCATTTCGAATATAAATTTGACGAAGTGCGCTAAATATAGCCTGGACGTCGGTCAGCAGATTTCCTTATTATTCTTTTTGAAATTACCCTCGCTTTTGAATTTTGCTTTGAATTCAGCTTCCTATTGAAATTATTCGCATTCCGAACTCTTTCGTTAAATACTTTAATTGTTAAACTGTTCGCCGAGACGACGATCATATTTGAACAGCTTAAGACTGATCCTTTGCACAACTCCGATCTAGGGTGTGATTAATTCTGAGTCTATCCTATGCCAACCTTATTTTATCCACATTAACCTTTAATTATTATTGTCCAATCGCTTTCCTATGAATTTGAAATTTCCTGGTAATATATTACCCTCGCCACCATGTCTAAATATGTGGAGCTTTGGACTGCTTTCCTACCGCTCATTGATTGTTGCCACACTATTGTTGCTGACTTGTTATTTTTGTGGTTGCAGTTTTTGTTGCTCTTGTCGTTGCTGCCAACACCTGGCTGCAATATTTTCTACTCACGTCGTGGCGCCCCTTGCAACTGCCTCCTTGTGCCTCTTGCGCTTTGTAGCAGTTTATTTCTAATATTTTTATTAAGTTTAATTTGCCTTTTTCCAAAAACTCTTTATCTCATTGATTTCATGTTCATCACAAGTATCCTGCACGTTGTTTGCTGTACTATATATCAGGTTTTTTTGTTGTTGTTTACCATTTGGTGTGAAACAATTCATTCCTGTTGGCGCATGATGCAATTACGAGAGTCTACACAGGCACTTACATACGTACAATGAAATGCAAAGCAATCGTTTGACCCATTTTTTGTGGTTAACATTTCACCAACTTGAGATTTCAACTGATTTTGCATTATAAGCATGTCATCGCATTATTTATCTATCAGCTCTTCGTATTTTTTCGAACATTTTTTTAGTTAAAAATGGTTCTTCGATAACCTTGAAATTACTTTTATTTCTTCCTTATCTTGGCTCAATAGACCTTAGGTAGCAGTGCAAAGCCTCAATTTTACCATCTTGAGTATCATCTTCTTATCATTCTTTCATTATCACAACAATGTTTTCTAAAATAGTTAGGCTGTATTAGGTAAACTGGTCAATCCGTTCCCACTACTATCTGGCCTAAGTAACCAGAACGGATACGGATTTTTGAATGGCCAAGGACTGAGAGCTCGCCACCATTCTGCGAAATTACTTCAGGATTGTTTTCTGCCTCAACAACAATAACTCAAGTCACGAAGGATTCCACTTAGACAGCACGCAACAAAGCGTCTTCAGCATGTGACAAATTTATCGAAGCTGCTAATAGCAATTCTTGGTCTCCAGAAGGTGTGACTACCGAGATATTACCATCTCCGATTAACAAAAGTTGCACAGTGAAGAAGAAAGTAGCCTCATTGGATAAATACCTACAGGATTTTTCTAGCTGAAACTTGCTAAGAGCGTGAAATTCACTAGACCTCTTACGTTTCATTGTGGATCTGTAGAATTTCGCAACCGCACATGTCATGATTCAATTTCCATAGAACCACTTTTCTTTACATACCTTCAATGAACTAAAGTCTTAGATCTAATAAAGATTTTCCAAAAATAGGTTTTAATATCTTTGAAGTGTTTAACAAAAAAACTTTCTTGTAAACCATGCGAAATGGCAGTAAGCTTTGTCTTAGCCTACAGTTCCTACTTTCTCGTGTAACTTCGAGAGACTATTTAACTCCGAAATCGTATTACAAAGTGTGTTCTAAGTAAACAGTTTAAAAAAAAAAAAAACAGAACAAATAGCTTTTTCGGCAAAATCAATTTATTTTATTCAAACTAGTCTCCTTCTGCTTCAATATAGCTTTTTGCATGGTCCAAAAGCATTTAGAATGAGTGTTTTAGCTCATTGACCCCCAGTATGCTAGTGCAAGCCTTTTGCATGGCCTCTACGTCTGCATAACGCTTTCCTTTCATAGGTGAATGCATTCTTCCGAAAAGGAAGAAGTCGCACGGTGCCATGTCAGGTCAATACGTGGAGTGATTAATGGTTAAAATGTGATTTTTAGTCAAATAATCGTCCTTCGAATGTTGGATTCTGAGCAATTTTTGGTCGGCAGTCAATTTGTGTGGAACAAATCATGTACACACCTTTCGTAAGCCCAAATGTTCGGTCAAAATGCGATAAATCGATGTTTTGGAGGTGTTCAGTTCCATTTCCATGAATTTCAATGATGATTTCGGCTGATTTTTGATGAGCGCACAGTTTTGATGGAATTTCCGGTGATCACGGATTTGATTGGCCCACATATTGATCGTCATTTATGTCCTCACGACCACTTTGAAAACGTAGAAACCACTCGTGCGCTCTGCTATGGGATAGGCAATCATCGCCATAAACTTGTTTCATCAATTGAAACGTTTCGGTAAAAGTTTTACCAATTTTAAAACAAAATTTAATGTTCGCTTTTTGTTCGAAGCTCATTTTCGCACCGATAACACAAACATACTGACACTTAAAATGCAAAAACTTCACTTCCAAACGATGAAATGTCATGACACTGGACAATCGATAGCAGATTCTAACCACCAGGGGGCGCTAGATTCAAAAAGTCCTGTTTACTTTGGAACGTACCTTGTAGGTAAGGACCGGACTGCGCGTAGTTTTTAAACTTGTCAAACCATGAGTGAAACAGGTCTACGAGAATCCATAAAGGAGTCCGAATTATGTAACTGACAACTGGAACTTGTATTCCACCTAGAATCATGGGTACATTCATATTTCTATATAATACCATGGCATTCAATGCGTTTGTGGCTTTAAAATCGGTCAGAATCGTGGCTTGATGCGATAGTGCATTATCATCGTGTAAAATCCATGAATTGTTCTTCCATAATTCCGTCCATTTTTGACGGTGGATCTGCTCACGCAAACGCCTGAATATGACCAAATAGAACTCCTTATTGACTGTACGTCCCTCCAGAACAAATTTATGATGCGTCAAACCGCGAATATCGGAAAAACAATGTGCGTCACCTTGATTTTTGAGCGGCTTTGACGCGTTTTTTTGGTTTCAGCTCGTTTTTTCCCTCCATTCCGATGACTGTTGACTTGTTTGCATGTCAAACTCGTAAACCTATGTCTCTTCGGCAATTATAATGCTCTCCATGAATGTGGGATCGGAATTCGCAAGATCAAGCATTTCCAAAGATACCTGTTTATGGTACTATTTTTGAAGGGAATTCAGTTTTATCGGGACGAGTCGAGCAAGAACGCGTTGCATACCCTAAATGTCTACCAAAATCAATGGATCGCACTCGAGAGAGATGTCGAGCTCTCTTGCCTTCTTTTTAACACTTGCCTGATGAGTTTCAACACCCGTATCATTCTCTTTTTAAATAGTTTCATCAGTTGAAGAGGTCGAAGTTCGTCCAGAACGAGGCATGTCTTCAAGGATATCTCGAATGTCTTTGAAGGCTTTGTACCACTCGTAGGCTTGTTTTTATCCGGGGATTTTAAATTACAATTTCGGGGTACTTTTTTCATCAGATGTTATCGATTTTAACCGACTTGCATGCCATATCCAGAGATCGAACATTTGCTGCAAAAATCTTGTGTGGCAAATATTTTTAGCGCTTTGTTTTAAAGCATTTTATTAAGTTTCCGGAAGCAATGACTATCCATGTGGGATAAAGTGTAAACTGGGCCAATTAAAGCGAAATAGTGTTGCCAGATTTTCAATAATTGGCTAGCGTTATGATTGTTCATAAGCATAACCAGGTGTTGCTGCAACAAGATATTATATTATGCGATTACAATTAGTCAAAAATAGCCACGGCAACAACAACAACAGCAATGCTTACAATATTTGGGTGAGTGAAAGAATAGCCAAGTGTTGACTCGGCACGATCTGTATCAACAACGGTAGCAATGGCTGAGAACAGCGGTAGCAACAATGATAAAGCCGACAGCAACAAAAACAACAAGTACAACAACAAAACCATGCATGAAAGCCACGGTGTGATTTTGATGTATGGATCCAGTACAGCCGTCTGCCACAAGCGGACCCCGGTATAGTAACACGAGGCCATAAAAGCGCCGGTGGCACCGGCAAGGCGGCAACAACAAGTATAACAATAACACCGGTCGACTGCTAACAGCGAAAAGCCTTTATTCCCCCAGCGATTTGCCAGCTACTTTGGACGACTTGAAGGCGCTCGCTATTGGCGTGTTGCAACACTGCGCTGGCTGCCACAAGCGAAAAAAATCACACACACACACACTCAAACAAAAACACACTCACATTCACAGCTATGTTTTTCGGCAGCCGCAGTAGTTGTTGTTCACGTTAAACGCGTTTAAATGATTGGGTGCTGCTGGTTTTTGCTTAAATAAATTTGACTGGACTGCCATAATTTACACCAAAACCAGCAACAACAAGCGCAAAAAATCGTAACAACATGGACACAAAGCCGGCCTGCCACAAATGGCTGCAAGAAACTTGAAACAAAAAGCTTTGTTCTTCGTTTTTTGCAACGCCTTTGCCTTTTTGTTGTGCAACACGTTAATAGTTGCACTTGTGCACCTCCAAAAACTACAAAAACAACCGCAATAAAACAAAGAATGGAATTACACAAAAATTAGCAACAGTCAATATTAATACTCGTACGGTGCATGTCACGCTTCAAGTGGCAAACGAAGTTGAAAAAGTGAATTTGGCGCGTGCGCACAAATTAGCAGCAAGTTGCAAGAAAAAAGAAAAAAAAAAAAAACAGAAAACAACAGCAAAAAGCCAAACAAAAATGTGTCGAGAAACAACACGCAACACTTCAGTAACATGTTGCGGCATGTTGACAATACGCGCGGCATGCTCGTGTGGCATGTGTCGCTTTGAGGCTACACATGACGAACACATACGAGCACATAATTATGTGGGGTGTTCGAAAAGAACTCACGAAATCAGTTACGGTACCTGAGGCTTTGAAACACAAGGCTTGATTAAAAAATGGGTTTTCAAACTTGCGACAGTGAACCGATACTACAGCGAACCGAGTCCAACGAGAATTATTTTGTATGAATGTTCTAACCGATTATGGGTTCCATTAGTCGCTAGGTTAGGTTAGGTTAGGTCCATAGGCGGATTGCTTGCGAGGCCCCGAATAATCCCTTTTTGAGCTTCTAACTTCGTACGAATTGGTCTGGGCGGAATACTCGATAAGTTTCTCGAAAACACCTGAATTGGATTACATGATTTAGGACATCATTAAACCCATACATGAGCCCTTAGCTCATGGTCGTCCACGTTCTCAAAACTGTTCCCTTATCAGGTATATGAAGTACTTTCTGCGTACAGGGTTTGTCCGGAAAGAATGGGACTGACGCTATTATAAAAAATTTATTGAACCAATCTTAAAAATTCTTTAAAAACTTTCAAAAAAGGCTCCTTCTGCGTCGATGCAGCCCAGCATTGAAGACGTCTCGGAAGTCATTCCCCGAAATAGCCTTGAGAGCAAAGGTGCATGCTGCTTGGATCTCCTCTGTCGTCTCAAAATGCTTACGTTTCATCGGCCTTTTCAGGCAAGGAAACAAAAAACAGTCCGGTGGGCCACATCTGAGCTGTAGGGCGGCTGCGGAAGCGTTGAGATGCCATCCTTGGTTAGGTGGCTGTTCACAAGAAAGGCGGTGTGAGCAGGGGCGGCTTCCAATCGGCTGCGATGTTTTGTCGGAGCCGATTGACCATTCGTTTGAGTCTCTTGAGGACCTCCACGTAAAACTTGGTGTTGATAGTTTGTCCAGGAGGAACAAATTCATGGTGGACGATGACTCTGACCTCAAAAAGAACAATGATCATAGTTTCATTTTGGATTTGCTTATTTTTCCGGTCTTCATCAGGGACCTCTTCCGGGATCTCCAAAAAGGCCGGGTGCCAGCGAAACACACCATTTCTTGCTAAAGCAACATCTGGGTAAGCCTGCTTGATCATATCAACCGCCTCTGTTGCAGATTTACCGACTTTCACACAGAATTTAATGTGTGAAACGCCCTCTACCGAATCCACTCGGTGCGCGCACGCGCCGAAGTACAGTCGGGGCGGAAGAAAATCAGTTCTATTACTTTCTGGACAAACCAGTTTCTTCTGCACTAGATCCGCGATCGTCGATGTATTCGAAACGCATATCATTCAGCGGCACAAAAAAAGACACGCTTCCATTAAATTTTGACTTTTGAGGTTTTCTGGTACTTATAATAGTTTCTAGAGCAAATTTCTACTTCTTTGCATCAACTTTGATCTCCCCTCACTCATGTTTATATCGACTTTTGCAACTCAAGCTCACTGATCAATGAAAATATATCGCTGTAATACACTGGTACACGAATACTTGTACATATTTGTAGCATCATGTTGCCCCATGGGTGTTAAGCGCTTGCGTTGTAGTAGCCTCTCCTTCACCACTGTCTCACGACTGTTGTGGTTGTAGTGGTATTTGGTATTTTTGGCATATTCGATATGCCAAACATAAAATTTCAATTAACCACTGCCCATAAAATAGTACACTTACAAACAACAACAGCAAAAAAGAAAACTATAGTCATGAAATGAGCAGCAACAACACGCATGGGTGGCATAAATGACACCGATTAAAGGTATCAAAAACCAGTTGCCATAAAGAGCCTGAAGGGCGACCGTGCGTGGCAAGTGTTGTTGGGTGTAATAGTGATGATACAACCAGTTTCGGGCTTAAAGTTTAGGGATTATAGAAGTCAGACAGTAAATACTTTGAACAGCGACTTATCCTGAAACAAAGCTGGGAGAGGTTCAGCCAGATTCAAATAACTTTAGGCCTAGTAGTAGTACTACCAAGATCGACTTAAAGATATCAAAGTTCATAAAGACATTCTTCTATCAGTTCAAGTGCGAAGCTTTTTGGAGGCTTTAAATTTAAAAATAGAAACATTTTGCTATGGACTAAGTAGGTAGTTGAGGAGTAGAGTTCGCTGCCAAGAAAGAATAGTACGTAACTACACATACTAAATTTCTCATAAATCTTTCAAAATATATAATGCAAAATTGGATCAATATAAAAATTTGATGAGGCAGATTTTGGCGATTTAACTTCGAAGTCGTAGATAATTTCGTCCATATTGGAAATCAGCATTAAAACCAACAACAACGCCAGCCTCGCAATCCAGCACAGAATAACTCTTGCCAACAGATGCTACTTCGGACTGAGTAGCCAATTGAGAAGTAAAGTCAACTCCCGACGAACAAAGACCAAACTCTTCAAGTCACGCATCATCCCCGTCCTGCTATATAGCGCAGAGGCATGGACGATGACAAAATCTGATAAGAATTTTTGAGAGAAAAGTTCTGTGGAAGATTTATGGTCCAGTGGAATGATGAGCTGTAGAAGATACTAACATAGTTCATTGAATTAAGAGACAGCGGCTACACTGGCTAGGTCATGTCCTCCGAAAGGATGAAAACACTCCAGCTCTGAGAGTATTCTACGCTGTACCCGTTGGAGGAAATAGAGGAAGAGGAAGACCTGTACTCCGTTGGAAAGACCAAGTGGATTAAGGACCTGGCTGCACTTGGAATTTCCAATTAGCACCAAATAGCGAAAAGGAAGAACTACTGGCGCGCTGTTGTAAACTCGGCTATAACTGCATAAGGAACCTTTACGCGGAGGCAGCGGCGAATATCACATAAGCTAGTGTAACGTACTGAACAAAAAGGAATCTAAAAAACTCACCCGGTCTTTCGGTCATTCGAACAACGATCCAACATTAGATATATTTACAATATTCGTAAGAATTCTAAAAGTTTTCCACTTTTTCTTTCGAGAAGGGTACTCAAAAAACTTTATCTTAGGTTTCAGGTTTTCAAACCCAGAGAGACCAGTCTCGAATATTAAGACTAAACCAGGTGAGGTTTTCTTGCAATCTGTTAATAGACTTGGCCCACAGCTTACGATTTGGTAGTTGTTAATTATCTTTAATGAAGTGCTGTAAACTCGGAGTCGGAGTAAAAGAATATTGAAAACCCTAAAAGCAACAAAAGCTCTTCATAGAGAGTTTATGGATTTCGAAAAGAATTGAATCTGGAGGGTTTTAGATACGCAGTTATCGGCTGGTCCTGACAAAATTCATCTCAAAACCTCCTTGAGAGATACTCAAATTAAGTCTTTGAGAAACTCGTAATATCTAAAAATATTATCAAAGTTCTAAAGAACCCTATTTGGGAATATTATCTAGCCAAAACATTTGCTGCTACTTAAGGATGCTAATAATCATGTTGCATTGTACATATGTTACTCATTGCAACATTTTATCTTTGGAAGAGACATATACATACACAGATGTATCCAAGCGCCAAAATCACGCGTGCGTTACCGCTACATATAGTTACAACCACGTTGCAACCTCTTCACTACAGTAATGGAAGCCATTGGCAACAACCCATCAGCCATTGCAGCAGCTGCTGCAGAAGCAACTAAACCAGCAGCAGCACTAAATGCGATGTTGTTGCAACATCCAGCTATTACTCCTGCCGCTACCACTGATGCCTCTACTAAGTGGCTGCCACAACTATTGCTGCGATATTATTGCCACACTTTAGCTGCGTTAACATTTGCTTGCACCATTTAGGCGCGCGCATGTGGCATGAATAGAAAAATAGTGTTTGGTTGTGGCACATTGACGCCGCCAGTGAAGCAAACGCACCGTGCTTTGTTCGTGTGTATTTGTGTTGTGTGTGTTGAAGAGTGTTAAAAGCTCATGTGTTGCAACTTACAACACATGCACTCACTCACTTTGTGGCACGAATTGCCGGATCAAATGATCTAACTAAATTGTTATGTGGCAAATGTTGCGCAAATGTTATTGAAATTGGGTTTTTATGTTGTTATAAACAAAACTACTAACACAAATTAACACATATTAACATTTATTTATATTGATGTGTATGTATATATGTACGGAATGACTTTAGAGTTGATACTTGAGTAGCGGAAAGGAGTTCGGGAACGGTTTGCAATGCTAAGTTGATCTTTTCAGTGAGCTTGCTATCCTCATGTCGCTCTTATTTGACTTAAAGACAGTATTTATTGGGAGAACATTCATGTTTTCTCTCAGTAAGTCATTATGAAGTAAACACTTGGGTTTTCCTAGCTTTGGATATCGTGAAGATAGCTTAAAGATTATATTGTGGATGAACTAACGACTAAAGTTATTCTGTTTTAAGGAGAAACCCATAAACCAGGGAATTACCAAACCTTACCTTACCAAAAAATATCCGAAATCTTTAGAACTAGGCAAAACACTACAGCCTTTCTTCTTCTATAGATATATATTCTCGGCTATATATATATATATAGCGAGCGGAGGCGAAGTTTTTCATACCACGGTAGTTGGCATAGGTTGTGGGGTCCATAATAAGGGGATTGGGCAGAGCACACTTTAATTCCAATTATTGGGCATGATTTCGTCCGTTCATATTCGACAAAGAGCTGATTCCTACTCCTTATCAGTTCTTCGCCGCTGTATTTGAATAGCACTGCCATTCAACTGTTTGGAAAAATATTCTCTCTATAATTTTAGTATGCTCTGGTCATCAGTTACTAGATCACTTTTGGAGGTTCTACAGGAGTATGCTCCGGTCTTGAACTCTTCTGTTAGTCGCCTCATCTTTTTGTAGAATTTTCGAGCTCTTCTTTTGTCTGCAAATGCGTCTCGCTTCTCTTTCAACTCTCAGTCTTTATCCCATCCCCCATCACAAGATGATCGATTTGGTTTGTGACTTTTCAATCCGGAGTCAGCTAGGTAGCTTGATGAATTTTTCTATGCTGGAATCCTTTACTACAGATAACCATATTTCGGACCCCGGCAAAGTCGATCAGCCTCAACCCATTTGGGAATATTTCATCATGGAGGTTGAATTTACCGGCTGTTGTGTCAAAAATACCTTCTTTGTCCAGCCTGGCGAAAAGTCGCCAAGCACGATTTTGGCTTCATAGAATATAATTTTGGTCATTCTTTTCCATCGTTGCAAATCAGCGATATGTTGAAGAACTTCCTTTTGATGAGGATTGTGGATAGGCGTCGGAGTCTCTCTCCCACCACGAATCCCACACTGAATTTGCGCTCCTTTATGTGGCCACAATAGTAAATGTCACAAGGACCTATACATCTCAGTCCTTGTCCCGTCCATCGCAGTTCTTGGACGGAGGTCTATCGCAGTTCAGCTTTTACTCTTAGGAGGGTGTCTCGTCCGAGGCTGATGTTCCCTTTTCATTGGGGACATTTTTTACGTGGAGGGTCCCAAACCCAGCGCACTACTCTGGAGGTGAATGTCGCTCAGAGAACTTTCCTGAATTATCTAAGATATCATGAAGCTTTTATGTAATAAAACGACATGAAAACGATTAAATCAAGAGCTTGATAAAGGTGGAACGTATAAAGAGACAGTGGAATAAAGAAGATCTCAAAATTCCTGGGAATTCAACTACAGAAACAGAAGAGCCAATAGGAAGTATTACAGCTTCTGTGGTATGCATATCAATTGCATCGTTGGCACCAAAACCATATTCTGAATAGCTTCAACACTTTTACTCTCCCATTTGCTTCTTTTTTAATTCACCGACTTTTCCTTTAACTTAATATCCCAGCCATCACCCTCAATTTTAACTCGAAATCTCAGCCACAAATGGAAAATATTAACACGTAGCCACTGCCAGACCTTGAGAACCATAACAATCGATTAAATGTGAAGCAATTTGTGCAACATCAATTACCCATAATAATAATTGTGTCCATTAACAGCACATTCACACCAGCAACGCCACCCAAAGCACCAGCACTTTTACGCCAATCACTCAGCACTGTACTGTTGGACCGCCGCCGCCGCTAGTTACGGCTAGAGAGTGGCGATAATATTCTCACAATTATCCATAAAGATTTCTGTGGAAAAAATGCAACGAAATTGCACAGAAGTCACTTAGCGGGCCAACACTGGGTCGAGCAGGCGCAGAGTAGCTGCCGCTGAGCAGGTGGGGGAGGAGCTGCTGATCGAAGGTGGGTTGAAGGAATGATAATTACATAGAACAGTAGTGTCTAAGAGTGGGGAAATATGGACGTAAAGAGCGGTTGCTGGTGGAGCGACAGCGCAGCAATAAAAGCGGGGCTTCAGTGGCTACTGCTCGTGGAGCACTGCGATCAAGGTTACCATGGAGCTGTGGAGTGGTAATTTGTGGGCGATAGGGCTGCTTTAAATTAACCAACCAGCAATGCACCTACAATGGAGCCAGCCAGCAAGTTAAAGAGCAAAAACAATTGCTCTGTTGCAACATGAACAGCGCTGATTTGCACTTCGTGTCCTTTACACTCGCGTAATTTTACGAATTTCATACAAATTGTTTTGATTTTCTGTTTTAAAGTTTTTTGTTTTTTTGTTGTTATTTTCGGAATGCAGCTGCAAGGTGTGAGTTGCATCAGCAGCCATAATCAGCCGCGAGAACAATGCACAATGTGCCAGGCAAGTGAATGAGTCTGGTGAGTGAGTGATTGCTGCATGCAACAGGTTAACAGCAAGCGCGCAACCTGTTGTCTAGCCAACTAACCGTTGGCTAACTAAGCAAGCGCAAATTGAGTGTAGTGTTGTTGTAGTTGGTGTTTGTTGCTGTTGCCAGTCGTTCGACCAACTGCCTGGGAAACTAGGCGCGCAAATTGCTTGGCTGCCGCTGCCGCTGATTTTGATTTTGAAATTTGAACTTGAGGCTAAAGGTAAAAATTGTTTGTCGAATAATTGCCAGCAAACGAGCTGCAATAATATGGAGTATACTCGGTTGTTACAACAACAATAACATGTGCAAAATACGCTTGCAACTGCAAGTGTTGGATATCAAATAAAATAGAAGGTGTTTTAAGACAATTGCTTGTAAGGCTGCAACACGTAAGCGACTAGAAGATTTGTGTAGTTAACAATCTTATATAAATTTGGAGAGAAAAAGGGTCTTTCGAAAGTATTTTTAGGCGAATATTGCTGAAGGTTAAGTTCCAGTTTTATGTCTCGAAGGAGTGCCGGTCGAAGATTGGTAAAGTAGGTTCGACTTTGTGGACAGCTCAAACACCGTTAACGAGACAGTATTATGTCATTCAGGATGACAGTGTTTTATTGCCCTTATAGGCGATGGATTGCCTGGAACAATCGCTTGGCCTTTACGTTACAATCTATGTTTGATAACATCGCCATTTATGGCTTCAGTCAAACTTCACTGGGACCATCAATTAACGAACTGCTCTAATATGGCAGCAAGCGAACACATCTCAGACTTCGACTTCATTTCCCATGTGGAATACTGTTTTCAAATAAGCACTGAACTTAGGTTCGAGTTTGCGGACAGTTCTAACATTACCAACGGAAATGTACCATGTTTGGAGAAATGTCTGAATTTGTCACTATGGAAAGATATTTATATAACTCTTAAGGGTTTGACTAGTCCGTCAAGCTCCAATCTCACCACCTGTTCTGATTTTAGTCTTGCTTTATTAAAGTCTACGACTCCATCTTAGGTTTTAAAGTGATCAGCTCTAGGATTCCGAGTTTTTTCTTATATAATTGCTGGAAGTCAATATCTTATCTACCTTGATGGACTTTGAAATCACCACAGAAAAAAAACCTACAAAAGGTTAAATTCTTAATAAAATAGACTGTATTAGTCAACTTTACAACCTTCAATCATTCATACCTATTAAGAACTTTATTTGACAGAGAGAGAGTCAGTCTTGTTCCTGTATTCTCAAAGAAAATCTGCGTTCTTGGAAGAAGCTAGTCAATTTTTTGCGGTCTGTCATAACGCCGAGAGCTTTCTCGTGTATTCTCAGGTAATCTACTTCCAGCGATCTCCTAAAGTTAAACGTAGTTGAACGAGCAAGGTACCCAAGTTTGAAATGGTCATCAAGGAAGCCATTCTGTCAAAAAAAAAAAAAACTCGTAAGAAAAGGTCTTGAGTTGAAGAGAAAATAACATGAAGCTATTTGGCTGTTGTCCTTAGTAAAAATTACTTCGGCATAAAAGATCTGATATCTCTTTGTCCACTCATATCTCATCTTCACCTCGGCTGTTCTAAGTTATGATACTGCTATTCGATAACCCTGTATCTTAAATGTACTTAGTACTTATTTGTCCGCGTGCAACAATTTTGCACTTATTTGTTGCTACTTAGTTAGTTATGTTGTATATAAATCGTTGCCAACAGTCAAATTACGGTAACAATTTGCGGCTTAACTACAAATAAGGTAATGCCCTGGTACTTGTAAACGATATGGCTGCCGCTAGAAGAATATACAAGTTTGTAGTTGAAGCTTAAAAATAAATGAAAATTCTTAAAAGGTATTAAACTACCCAAAATAAATTTTGAAGTATTCCTAGATATATCAAGATGTAAGGTTTTGATATTTGAATTTAAAATTTTTTTTTTTACATATTAGAGTTGCCAACGCTAAACAAATTCGAAGTGAAAAGTATTTAAAGAAAAAAGAGACCGAACACGTTGCGGGACTTGAGCCATGAAGAATAATAGTATTGAAATTGGTGGTAGGTTAGGCTATGCTAGGGAAATTGCCAGATTCCACTTGGATTGCTAGAGACGCTTGTGATGCGTCCTAAGTATATCAAAAATACCGTCATATATTTACAAAGAGCAAGAGCAAGTCCAGAGCAAGTCGCAAACTTATTGAGCACCGATTTATATTTCTAGAAAATATACTAACCAAAATGCTTCAACCTTAGTCTGCTGAACTAGTGAAGGAGAAAGTGTCTAGATGTTTCCTCCTAAACCTCCTCCCTGCAACTTTGACAAGTTGTGTCCTTCACAATCTTTAGCCTTACCGCGTCAGTGCCAATAAAATAGTGTCCAGTTGAGACAGCTATCATTGGATCTATGTGTACCTAGCTAAGATCTATTACTTGCTTGAACCTTTTGGATTCCAATCTGAGCCAGAAAGCTTTAGAAACTTCACAAGTGATGCTTGTTGACCAACGCTTCCAGAGCTCGTGCGAAGCTCATAGATCCAGAGCTCGAGTGCATGACAATAGGGCAATATCTGCTCATTCCCATCCTAACGATGTTAGGATATGGTTGCCTTTTCTTGCAATCTCAACGGCTTTACAATTTCCGAAAACTCCACTGTTGCCGGCCCAGACAAGTTTTATATGTGTAGAAATAGTTCGATGCCACAGTTAGTGAGGTTATGCACTCCTTGACTAGCTTTGATCTTACTGTCTGCGAGCTCAAGGCCTGAATAGCAGTTCTGCATAGCATACATCTGCTGCCATAATAACTGCATTGGTCTGGTAGTCTAAAACAAGAATTGATTGAGAGCTTCCGACAGAAGACTCTCCAACTTTCCCCTTCAGCTTCGATTCATCCGTGAAAAAATCACTGCGCTTCTTTTCTAGCGATTCCGTCTCACCCACGTATCCATTGAGGTATCTGCGCGGAGAAGACGCAGCTAAGAGAGGGCTTCATAGCGCAGTAGTCCAAGTTCTCAGGGATGGATTTCGGAATGTTCCACTCTGGGATCCTTAATATGTCCGGCTTCCCGAATAGCAACGTTCGCAGCAATGCACATGCCAACGAGAATCGCCCGTTGAACGATCTACTTATTTAACGAGTGTGGCTGTACAGAGCTCCCTCCAACATACCAGTTTACTGTAGAATAGTGATCAGTTTAGTAAAGCGAGTCTCCACCGCTTCCCAATAGCTCGTTTACAGCAACATAAGGAAACCAATGCGTTCTTTATCCTATCCTCAACGTTGTATTTCGCCTTCTCGACAAAGTAAAGTCGAAAGCCTCCTAATGAGAGAAGGGATCCAATGCAGATATTGTACCTCGGAAACGACAGCTAAGCTGCTTTTCGTTCTGACCCTCCGAGCAGTATCTAAGTACCCTGGACAGCACCGAAAGTCAAACAGTTATTGCCAAGCTATTTGGCAACTCTGGTGGTCACACAAAATAACTGTTTCCATAAAGAAATTAGGGAATTCGCCCGAAAACCCGCTTAACAAGCGAATATTTTTACTTACCAACTTACTAAGTTACTCGCCATTTCATGCGCATTTGCAAATCGTGCAAATACCAGCAGAGTCAGGTGCATTTCCATCAAGATAATAGGATTGCGCCGCCAACCCTCGCTGTAGTGACGGCAATTGGCAACACTGGCCGGCGACTGACGACCGAATCCAAAGTCAGCTTAGCTTGATGGCGATATTGGTAGTGAAGTTGCAGTTATGCTTGTATGAGTGAGTATGTGGCCAACAGTTGCACATTATATATGTATCTGTTGTTGCAACTTACTGCGCGCTGCAATCTTGCGCACTCCTATCAAGTGCATAAAATCGCGCTGAGACAAGACAATTGGCCGGAATAAGTGCGCAAATTGCTCGCGCTAACAACTGACGGCCAACAACACACAGTCCAAACCGCTATATAGCTGTTAATGTGCATATACTATGCATATATACAAACATAGATCGTGGCGTGAACTTAGATAGCCGAGATGTGCGCGTATGGGTGTATGACGCGGCGTAGTGGCAACGCCAGTCCACTTGTTGCGCGCAACTGCCAGTCGGCAAAGTCTATTTCGGACGCGCTATATTATTTGCACTTTATTATCACGTTAGTAAAATTAAGGAAACGTGCAACAATAATCAACCGACAAATGGCAAAGCCAAAGCCAAAAGCCAAAACTATTTTTTGCAGCGTTTTTGTTGTAGCCGAAAAATAGCTGTGAATATGCTGCTTGGAATGTGAGGGAGTAGTTTTTTTGCTGCAAATAATATTTGAAATTTTTTATTTTATCTTATAAAAAAAAAAAAACGAAAAATGTTCTAAGCCACTGGGCAACTCAGGCGCTATGTTGCAACATAGCGCTTCTGGCCATACATATGTAAGCATACAAGCATTTTGTAATGTTGCATATATTTATTTTCAAATAACATTTTAAGCACACAAATACATATACGCTGCGGGTTACACCCAAATTATCGGTCGGACATAACTAGTTCAACCTTGATGATGGCTGCTCACTGAGACCTAGTGCGGTCCACTATGTGAGGCGGCTTGCAAGCTCATTAAGTTGGCTGAAAAAATATAAAAGTACAAGTATGTGTGGTAAACAGTTATGTATTACTAATGTGACTTGCTTACTTAATAAAATAATGACACAAAATTGCGACCTTTGATCTTGCCACAAAAGTTCTTTATGCGATTTGTGTTACTAATGACAGATTTTTGGGTGTATTTTAGTTTTAGAAAAAGTCAACTTAAAGCTGTATGATTATTTATAAGCAATTGTGTGCCGTTACTAATTTTTAACTTGAAAATTCAAATGGTTTGATTTTTCCAGAAAATAAGCCAAAGTGAACTGATGAGGTTAAAAATCGAGACTCTTTTTTTGGATCGAATTAAGAATCTTTATGACAGGAATTACGAGGTGTGTTCAAAAAGTATCGCGAATCGTAACTAACAGTTTTCTTCGATTGCAGGGGCGTGGTGCATCATGAGTTCTTGCCACAGGGAAGAACGGTCAATAAGGAATATTACCTGCAAGTTATGCGCAATTTGCGCGAAGCAATCCGCCAGAAGCTCCCGGAATTGTGGAAGAACAAAAATTGGCTTTTGCACAACGATAACGTCCCTGCTCACACATCGTTGCCCATGAAAGGACGACGTTACGCTTCTCTTGACGAGATAAAGAGAAGGAGGAGCTGAAGAAGATAAAAAAAAGTGATTTTTTGAAGTGCTTCGAAGATTGGAAGAACCGTTGGCACAAGTGTATAATATCTCATGGGGATTACTTTGAAGGGGACAAAATAGATATTCATGAATAAATAAAAAATTTTTGAAAAAACACTAAATTCGCGATACTTTTTGAACACATCTCGTAGAAAAGCTTCAAATAAGTTGGAATTTTCTCGTCTTCTGTGACATTCTTGAAAATCCCTCATCATTTTATTTAGCAGAATCTGCCTATCATTGAATAGTGGCGAATCGATCAAACAACTAGCTTGGCCGGCAATCCATCAGCCCCCTCCACTTTGTAGTTATTCAGACGAGTAATTGTTATTCGGATTTCTTCATGATCAGTCAATGGAACATCCGCGCCATCGTCATCGATTGGGGAATCGGGTGTTGCGTTTTTACCTGACTAAGGCCGGCATCCCAACGCTTCCGCAGCCGCCCTACAGCCTAGATGTGGCCCCTCTACTTTTTTGCAAGAAAACGCCGATGAAATGCAAGTATTTTGAGACGACAGAAGGGACCCAAGCAGCATGCACCTCGGCTACCAAGGCAATTCTGAAGAATGCCTTCCATGACACCTTCAATGCTTGGAAATCGCTGCTTCGACTCAGAAGGAGCCTATTTTACTACTAAACTTATTACTTTCTAGACAAACCCTGTATTGACACATTTTGTTTTGAAGGTCCTTCATGCTTGGAATGGCTTCATGGCTTTTACCATTTCTAACTGATTTCCCTAATCTCATCGATACTCTTCAATTCTCATCGGTTCTGCATGGCTCTCAGCAGTTCTAACTGGATCTTAACAGCTTTTGGCTCTCTTTCAAGGTTATACCCGGCACTAAACGGCTTTCTTTTTTGGAACTTAAGGACAGGTTCTTGTCATCTTTTAATGACTCTGAACGGCCTACCCATGCTCTTAAGGCTTTTCAAGCGTTGCACCAACTAATATTGTAATGTTTTAATTTTGCTCGCCCGTAAAATTCTTTGTCAAAATATCCCTCAGTTTTTGAGGAATTGATGTGAAATTTCTTACATGTACTTTTCTCTCCAAAATGCAATGATGAAGGAGGATGATGAAGCCATGTGTAGAAGTTCACGGAAGGAAAGAAAGTTCTCTGGCCTCCATTCACTTGGGAGTGTCCAGAAACGATTTCTTTACATATGGCTCAAGCACGACTTCAGGTCTTAGACCAAGTATCCTCTGGATAGGAAAAAAACATCCGTTTGAAGGACAGCTAAACCATCCCTCGCCAGAGTTGTGCGTTTGGTTTGGGACCTGCCACGTAAAAAACCCAACCCCAACCAATGAAAAGGAAACTAGTGTAGCATATAACTGCTATCTCAACTGATAGATCAAAACCTAACCCTTATGAGGAAAATTTTTTATTTGACGAGATATCTTTAGGAAACTTGGCATGATTATCCATTGCACAAGCTACAATTTCCGAACATATTGTTGAGATGAGATTACTATAGCATAAAGCTGCCGTCTAAGGTGACCAATAAAGACCAAGTTCTTTTTTGAAAAAGAAGGAAGGACACTATAGCTTCAATGTAACCGAAGTTTATTTTTTTTTTAATTTCGATTTTTTTCGATTCCATGGTCAGGCAGACATCAGGAAATTGGTTCGTCTCGCCATCCTATATACTCTATATCGATCTTGATTAGCTGTAGGTATTACCAAAAACCATTAAGTGGATATACATCCTATACTACTGTTTACTCTGCCACAAGCTTATTTCACATGTCTACTTTGAGTTCTAAACATTTAACGTTTCTCATTTCAGCTTTTTTCTCATCGCCAGTGCACTCGTTCTGTGTTCCTGTGAGCACTGATGCCAAAACTGTGATTAGCCAACAATTCTTCGAGCGTGCTCCACCTTGATTTCAGCTGAAAACTGCTCGCTGCTTTGGTTTTTGGGATCAAATGGCAGGTAATTTTTTTAAATTTAATACGCTGCATTAATTTTGTAAGAAAAAAATAGCGAAATTCAAATCATATTCATATTCATGACTGCGCTTATAGCTTTATCACATGTGAGCTCATAAAAGCTCATATGCAAGTAGGTACGTATGTATATGTGTGTTAGCATATTTTCATGCATAAATTTGCCAAATGCAATGCTGATAATTTCCATAAATGCTGCACTTGAGCATAAGTGTTTTGTTGTATTTATATTTGTGTCTTTAAGTCGCTCTAAATTCGCTTTGCAACTTAATGCGATTTGCTGGAGTCTGATTGTGCGCCAGGGACAAGCTTAGTACAAAGGCGCACTTGCACACACACAAACTTACACATATGACTCTTACATGCAAGTTGCAAGTAAATGTTATGATTGTAATTGACCGATTAAATAGCCACCAAACTATTATAAATGCTTGTAAAGTATTATTGCATTGTTTTGTGGCAAGTTGTGATTGCCAGTGGTATTTTCAAGTTTCGTTACTTATGTTTTTCGAGTTAATTTTTCTAGCTTTTGTGGGTTAATTTGCCCGCTGCCTAATTGTGAAATTATGCGCTCGATTACATTTCGGTTTCGTTTGGGTAGCAGCAAATGTGGCAGGCAATTACTAATGTGCAACATGTTCTGCGCTGTGTGTGTGTGTGTGCGAAAACGGTTGCAAGTTGTTATTTCCTTGTTACGTTGATTGTGGGCTGTCCGGTGGGTGTACCTGTTGGCCAAATTTACAACTTGTCTTACTCGCTGCTAAATTGTGGGTCAGTGAATGTGCCACTTTTTGTGGGTTTTCGAATTTTCGGTAATACAACACTTGAGCTTGCATTAATATTTTTAGATTTTAGAGGAGACAAAATAAGAATTGATTAACCTTGAGGCTTAGAAAATGATAATGAGTTGTTGAAATTTTTACTATAAATATCCAAAACTTTATACCTGAGACCTTAACGTTTTTGAGCGCTATCACGAAGAAGAGAACTTTTTGACCTTTTATCAAGTTAAGTAAACTTATATGAGTTGTATAAAGATTCTTGCATCGGGATCAACATATCAAATTTTTAAGACATCACGGTTTTCAATATAACTCACAGAATTAAATCTATGTTAGAAGGTATGGAATTTCCAAAAATCAGCTAAGGAGTCTCTTTCGAAAACTTTTGCCAACCTATTGTTTTATACGTTTCGGGATTTCGAGATTTCGAGATTCAGTTTATATTTCAAAGAACTTGAAAGTTCTTAGCGAAAATAGCGACTGTGTTTGTCATAATTTTTACATGAGGGAAAAAAATTTCCTATTTTTGAATACCAAATCTTTACTAAGAATCCGTTGCTTAAAAACAATCAGGACGTCTATCTTATAAAAACTTTAAATTTTTGTCGGGAATTTTTTGATTTGTTGGACTCAGAACAGAAATCCCTCTTGGTGATCTCATGTTAAAGTGAAGCCCTTTTCTAGTAAAGAATAGGTCAGCGAAGTTCTTGGACGCTCATGCCTCCTTGCCTTTGAAGTCGATATTTCTCTAGTGTCCAATTCCACTTCTTCAAGGAAACACGTTCTTTCTAGCTGTTATGAGAGTTGTTCTACAACTTTTTTTACTGGTGTAGCTCATAGACGAGATTTTCACAATAAATTATGGAGAAGACTCTTTACAAACAGATCGACATCGATAACCTTTCTCGATTTCAAATCCGCTTTCGACACTACTGGTAGGAGTTGCCCATTCGACGCTATGTTCAAATTTGGTATCCCTGCGAAGCTTATATGGCTATGAAAACTCAAACGGCTATACACCCATGGGTAACGTTAAGCACAACCATCAGCTCCGTTAAAATCGGGAAGAACATCTCCGAGTCGTTCGATACCAAACGAGTTTTTATATACAAGTATGGTGATTATCTTCCGTGCCTCTTTTTCAATATAATGCTAAGCAAACTGATACCTACCGCTAATCTGAACCGCAGTGGCACTGTCTACTCTAAAAGTAAAATGTTACTGAAGTACCCAAATGATATTGACATCGCGGGCTTTAACAACAGCGCCTCAAGCCTAGAAAATAAGCGAAAGAAGTTGGTCTTGTGGTGGACACATACAAAAATTCTTCTCGCCTTGGAAACTACGTTACTGTTTTTAAAATTTTACGGACTTTATATGACTCGGAACCATCATACATAAGTTCTACCAATAATATGAGCCTGGGAATCTTGCCAACAGGCGTTACTTTGTAATCGGTGGGAAATTGAGAAGCAGATTCACCCCTCAACGAACAAAAATTACACTCTATAATTATACCATTATTTCCGTCCTATTAAACGGCTCAGATACATTTATGGACGATGATGACTCGAGATGAGAAAGCACTTGGAGTTTTCTAGAGAATTGTTCTTCGTAAGAATTTTAGAGCCGGCCGAGTGAGTGAGTGTCGAATAAGATGAAACCACGAACTTTAAGAGCTATACGGCAACATGGATATAGTTAAGTGAATAAAAATCCAAGGAATGTGCGGACTAGACCATAACTGACTCACGGTTGTAGTGCCAAAGAAGAAGAAAAAGTTGCTGGGAATTATGAGAGCATTTTTTGGAAGCTTTCCGCAGAGGAATTTTTCCTTTTTCAGACAAGAAATCGTAATCAACCAATCATTCATAATAATAAGTATAACGACATAATACGAGTATAGCACTGTATCCCTGCAATTAACCTTTGAATTAATTGCGAACTAGTTCACAACTAACCACAATAGGCTCACATCAGCTGAAAATAGAGAAGAATTAAATATGCTTTAGGTATATGAGGTATGACAATTAAGTAATGAGACTGATTCCCTAAAAACCGAATATTTGAAAATTATTCTACAACTCTGCCATCCCCTTCAAAGTAGTCCCCTTGGGCAGCTAAACAGCGATTCCAGCGCATTTTCCATGCTTCGTAACATTTCTGGAACGCTTCGACTGGGATGTCCGCGAGTACCCTCGTCACGGCCGCCTGGATGTCCGTAATCGACTCAAAATGGGTTCGTTTGACCACCGATTTTGTTTTAAGAAACAAAAAACAGTCACAGGGTGACAAGTCGGGCGAATAAGGCGGCTGTTGCAACGCGGCGATCCCTTTAGAAGCCAAATACTGGGACACGCTGAGTGCGGTGTGGCACGATGCGTTGTCGAGATAAAGGATCCGAGTTACGAGCGATGTCTGGGCGCACCCTGTTGACTCGTTTTTGCAATCTTTCTAGTATTTGGCTATAGTAGATATGATTCACAGTTTTCCCCGGTGGAACGAATTCTTTGTGGACGAATCCACGGCTATCAAAAAAGGCAATAATCATCGTTTTCACCTTCGACTTGCTCATGCGAGCTTTTTCGGGCGGGGGGCGCGCGGACGCAACCATTGTGAGCTTTGGCGGTTGGTTTCCGGCTCTAAGAGCACTATCACCATACACTCTTCCAATTTTAGTGTACGTTTCCGAAGCTGTTTCGCCCAATCTGGCGCAAAATTTTATCGCGACGCGTTGCTCTTGATTTTGATTTTCCATTTTCGTGACGAGCACTAGAAACACACTTCTACTCAACTTGACGCAGCAGGGGAACTAAACAAGCTAGAGCGATGGCACATATATCAATGGAGAGGGGAGGGATGCCGGAAAAAGAGAAAGGAAATTTCAAGGTCACAGGTTTACCACAAGCGCGATAATAAAATCAGTCTCATTACTTAATTGTCAAACCTCGTATATGCATTATACAATACTACATACAAATATGAGTAAACTACGGACTTCCTCGCAGATGCTGATTGGCTTCCTTTAAAAATTGCCTCTAATACAATTCCTGAAGTATCTAAAAAAGTATACATGTGTGTGTGTGTATGTATACCTTGCCTAACGACAGCGGCCATCAATCATTATATTTGTCCCTGAAATCAAAAACAAAAAGCATCCGGGCGCTTAGGCAAACAGCAAAAGTAGCAAAGTGCAAAGCCAACAATTTCATGTCGACGAAATGCGGTATATCCGTGAAATAACTTCAAAGCAACAACAAAACCAAAAAATTAGCGCATCGAAGAAAAAGGAGTTGAATAAACGCGAGAAATTCGGCCATGACATAGAAATAGCGGCGAATAAGGTCAGGGCTGAAAGAATTTTGGCATCGAGCCAAAAAATGATGCGGCGCCAAGAGGACACATAAACAACACCAAAGCGCATTTGAAAGCGAACCAAGTACCAAATACTGGTATACACACCTAATTACTGAAAGGGTTAGGCCGCAAGAGTAGAGAAAAAGAAGGCAATTCCAAAGTTTCTCTACACGTGTGAGGAAGGAAAGCCAGCAAAATATTCTGTATACGCCATGGCGGTGCCCACTGAATGTACCTATTTATAGTACACATTTGTGTCTTTATTAGGGATGCTTTGCCATAGAGCATATAGAGGGTTGCTGGGCGGCTGCTGGTTGCCGTGTAGAGGCATGATGTGTGTGGTGTGGCAAGTTACTGCGCAGTAACAGCCAATTGTCAACCCCCAAAAAATAGAGATACATACATGGAGACGACTTTTGTTTTCCATTCATACACCGCGCTCAGCTGAGCCGAACATTGGCGTGTTTATATGTTTATGTATATGTGTAGTTGCCATAGAAAACATTCCCGAACCACCTAAACATGTGACACGCTACCGCTGCTGCATGCAACTAAACTCCGGCGAATGCTTTGCTTTGCCTACGCGAGCGCTTGTGCGCCTGGTAGCCGAAGGCGCCAAAATTCAACATTTTTGCCTACGTTTTGCTCACGAATGACATTCGTGAGTGGTTGAAGGCGATGCGCATACGAAAAGGCAATGTGAGGTAAGAGCCAGAGATAGCGAGGAAGGATGGGTGGGTGCTGTTTGTGTGTTGAGAGGAAAAAACTGTTTCCCTGTAGGAAAACTTTGTCGGATCGTGGATTATTTATCAAAAATATCCGCTAAAAACTGGATTCTAATATATATTTTCTCGCAAGTAACGGGATTTAATGTAGATTTCAAACGCAGCGTACTTACAAATAAATGTTAAAGAAAGCCGGTGGCTTTAGTCTTGAAATTATTTCGAAAGTTATACTTTCCAGCAAGATAAAGTCGGTAGATGAACTGGAAACTTCATAGGAAAGAAAGCCGGCGGCTTTTGTTCATAAAATCCTAAAATTATACTTTCCAGGAGATAAAATATGAAGAGAGCTCGATGCTTTACCTTTTAGAGGTGGGATTGACGTACCTGAACCCTTCTGAGAGCATTTTCGGACGGAGCTTAAGCATAACAAAGATGAGGCTTATTGGGTACTGAACACAGTCGGCCCGAATACTATTTTCTTAAATAAAATCTGACCTAAAATGTTTTGTACAAAGGTAGGAAACCGATTTATTGAACGTGGGGCACATTCCGAACGTACAAGAGATGAGCTAAACTAACTTGAATGCGGCAAAAAAGATGGGTTAGAAGGTACCTAAAAGCCCGAGTTGCAGAACATAGTTATATGTTGTCTTAAGTTTTTCCAGAAAATGGTTTCCAATATTGAATACCAGAGGAAGAGAACGTCCGCTGTTGAATAGTGTCCTTCACCAAAAAGATACAGAGGGAAAGAGCTAATCATTAAGAGAGTAAAAAGAAAAACCAACAAGGCTATGAACTTAAGGCCGCGCTACTCTCAGTTTTCCTACAGGGGCGGTTCCATATTTAAGTGTGTCTGTGGATATTATACGCATACAGCAATATAAAACTCATTTTTCCCGCAAAAAGTTTAATGCGCTTAAGAGTTTATTAACCCATACTACACTCAAAATATAATATAATTAAATTGTATGTATGTTTGTGTGTGTTTTCAGTTATCCTTGAAAACACTTATGCTGTATGAGTGTGTTTCCGAAGAGCTTTCGAGATAATATCAAGTTGATTTCAATATTCCACATTACTTAATCATTTGCGTGTGGCTGCAGCGCGGGCCTTGCCTTTGTAAGTTGCGGATTATCTCTTGTTTACACGATTTAGCTCAATTTGCGGCTTATACAGCAGCCATTTTGCCTTTGCTCCATTTTTTTCACGTCACTCAAGTGGCTCAACGTAGATTTCTCTTCTCAATTGTAGCAGGCGACCAGTACGCGGCAGCTAGAGGCTGGCATAGTTGTAGGGAGCAGAATCCAGCCATTGACAACGGTTTTAAAAGGCGCGAGAAAATATTTTTGCGCGCGAGAGTGCCGTGGGAATGGGGATAAAATGCGCGGCTGTGGGGAGTAGGGGGTGGTCTTTTAGTTTGCTGTTTCCAATCTGCCTGTAATATTATAACATATGTACTTACATACACATATATGTATAAATTTGTACAAATATATTTAGTTTTAGTTACATACACCGATTTGTTGATTTTGATTTTCCCCATAATTTTTACTCAGGCTCTCAGAGTTAGAATGCTGGAGGAAATAAATTATTATTGAACATTGGATAAAATTAAGAGAGAATCTTTGATAGAAGGAATTTTTTGTAGCGTTTATAACATGAAATTGACAAGGTGTTTATGGAGGTGATAACAAAACTTAATCCATCTTTTTTATAGATATCGAAGCTGTACGTCCATGGAGTCAAACATATTCGAAAATTCTGAAAACGTCTCATTGCATAGTCATCTAAGTCCTTTTATACATTTTTTTTTTTTTGGAAAATTACTTAGTTTTTCTGCTGCTTTCAAACAAATTGACTTGAGTACTGTCTTTAGTTGGTTAAATACAGCACCCACCCTGCAATAATACTCCAGGCTTTCATCTTCTCTTCGGTTAATATAATTTCATGGAAGTTCATATACGAAATATATCATTGATGGAATTAATATAATTGGAGTCGGTTCTTGAGTCTAGATGTTCGAGAATATTACAAGGATTTGACGGATCTTTGGACTACAGTACCAAGCATTTATGTATTTATTAATTGGTTAGGTCCAAAAGGACTGATGTACTAGCTGAGTTCTTACCGAATCGGAACCTTACTGAATATGCCTCAAAAAATAATATTTTAAGAGATCATGAAGATGAAGAGCAAATCATTAGTCCAGGTAAATAGAAGCTGTAAGTTATTTTTAATCTCTATAATTTTATCCGGCAATACAAGATAAACAACGTACACTCAACAAGACGTTCCATATTGTCTAAAATTTAGACTAAAGGTTCGGACGAAATGTATTTATAGCTCCTGAGCCTTAGCTAGACTGGATTGGGTGGTTGGCAAGAGCGGAATTGCAGGAAACTACAGGACCAATGAGCTTGCTGGGTCAGATATTTCAGGCTATATGCTGTTTAATAGGATGCGAAGAGGTCCAGTTCTTTCCTGCGGTTCACTGCTAGGAAGTTTGGCTTCAGGTGAGCTTAGAAAGCGATGTTCAGCTACTAGCAACTAAGAGATCTATTGAACTTTTAGCCCTCAGCCCGCATACGACAACTCTCAATAGTTCTAAGAAGTTTAACTGGGCACTGTGCATCTGATAGGTTCGAAGCGCTTTGCCGAGAGTTAATATCCAACTACAGGTGTTTCCATCTGACTTCGCCAAGGAACAAGCTTTCCTAAAGAGCAAAATGTCAAATTTCATAATTTTTTTTAACATTTCCGACGCACTAATCTAAGTAGAGCAAGCATTCGTTAAAAAAATTAAATTGCCCGCTCCAGCCTCTGAAATTTCTATTAGTTTTCTTGTACTTTTGCATTTACTTTTATCACCTGTTGCCTGCAATCACCCGCCACTTTTCCTGTTGCTCCATTATTTTGTATTGTTGTTAAATGCTTGTTGTGTGGCGCGTTTTTTTCTGTTATCAATGACCGCCGAGTTTTTTACTTGTACTCCCCCCTCTTCGCGTTTGCGTACAACACGCGGATTTGTTGTGTACCGTTAGTATGCGCGGCACACACAATGACGCGTTTATCACACTGACACGCATTCATTAGGCACAGGCTAGCAAAATTGCCTGGAAGTGCCGCGGTTAGGAAAAGAAAAAATGTGCCAAAGAAAAATATTCGCTGTTCCCTAGTTTTCCAGTCGCGTCACATCTTTATGGCGTTGTATGTATGCGATAAAAACAAAACAACTTCACAGTAGTAACGATAACAAAGCATAGTGGAGGAATGCAACTAGGAAATAAAATGCAAATAAAAAATGAGAATTAGTCAGAAATATTTCTATAAAATATATATTCAGAACAGAGTTTTAGCTATAAAAAATAGCAATAGCAATGATGAAGAATTTTCATTTTAACCATCTTCTTTTATACGTATTACATATACTTAAGAGGCTTTCTTTTCGGGTGGAGTTAAAAATATGCTCTTTTCTAAAAATTTGCTAAGTTGGAACTTTGAGTTCGTACTTTTATCTGTGCTTAAGATAAGTTCCCTGAAATTTGTTATCTAACATTAGATGAAAAAAGTGATCTTATAGGTCCATTGTATGAACGAGTTTTAGATCAGATCCATGGTAATTTTATTCAGAAAGTGCTGAGCGCATTATGGGAAACTATTTGATACAACGGCTTTAAAATTTGAAGATAGTGACGCTGGGACCGCGTCTTAGTGATACTGATGTGGAGATCAATTTATCGTATCGATTTCAAGACTTTTCTTTCACTATAATTGCGTTTATATTTTATAGACAGTGTATTAAACATTTATAACTCATTAACATTTTGATGAGAACAAGATCTTCTTCACCATATTTGTAGAGTTGTCGTTAGGTTATCTACCACTGTCAATTTACCATAACTCATTATATATGGCATGTAGTATACATTTTTAACGATTGGTTGGCCATTTAGGTGTAGGGAATTCTGGATATTGTTTCATGTCAGATAATATTGGGTAGTCGAAAAAGTCTTTTCATATTTTGTGAATAAATGTCATCGCTTAGGAACTTAACATTCATTATCAAATGGTTTTAACCCATTTAAAAAAGGCTGGCTGTAAACAGAAGCTCGATGTTTGGGTACCATATCAAATGTCTGTGAAAAATTTAATGGACCGAATTAGCATCTGCGATCTTTTGCTGAAACCAAATTAAATCGAACCATTTCTAAAGCGAATGGAACAGGAGGCGGAAAGTGGATGAAATACGACAATATTTTGATAAAAAGATCATGGTCCCAGAACAAAGAGTCGCAAAGCCAGGATTGACGCCTCGAAAGGTTAGCTGAGTGTTTGTTGGAATTTGAAAAGGAATCATCCACTATGAACTCTCCAGCCTGATAGAACGATTGATTCTACATCTCACTGTCAACAACTAATGACATTGAAGAGAGCAATCGAAAAAAACGGCCAGTACTCATCAACAGAAAGAGCATCGTCTTCCATTAGCACAACGCTGGCCCCACACATCTTTGATGACTCAGCAAACACCGGAAGAGCTTGGCTAGGAAGTTCTCATCCATTCAGCATATAGCCCTGACCTTGCACCATCGGAAATTTGTTTCGATCAAAGCAGAACTCCCTTATTGGACAATGGCTTCGAGAGAAGCCTGTGAAAATTACTTGTTGCAGTTTTTCGCCGAGAAACCAGAAAAGTTTTACACTGATGGAATAATGTCGCTAGCGGAAAAATGTTAAAAAGTGCTCGACCGAAGTGGTACATATGTAAATATAAAAAAAATAAGTTGAATTTTAATTATGAATACGGAAAAACTTTTTCGACTACGCAGTATTTCACTATGTGTCTCTCATGCCTATCATCGATGTTTCTGTGGAGAGATTTTTTATTATCACATGTAAAAATGGTTTTGGGTTATAGTTCCATCCATAATATAACTTTATAAGGTGTTTTATGAACCACAATGTCACAATGTATTTCGGTGTTTCAGTGAGAAACTGGGCTTTTGGGAAAATTCTTCAAATAAGATTTTATCTCGTGGATGTTGATAGACCAATATATCTTAAAAAAAATCAATAAACAGGATTTTTTTTGTTTCTGTTGCAATATCTAAAAGCATCTCGGTTCTTGCGAGGAACAGGAACTAATGTTCGATATTGGATCACATAATAATAGCATTTAAGTAGGCATCATACAAACTGAATGATCAGTGGTTAGTATGTATGGAAAGCTTTTTCATTTGACGAAATATCTTTAAGAAATTTGTCATGGATTATTGCCTAAGCAATATTGTCATCTCCAAAGGCATTGATTAGATCGGTTCATCATAGCATATAACCCATCAAAACCCATCAAGTTCCAGTAAGCAATATTTTGTATTTATGAAGGGTTTTGGAGCTTCGGTGCAAATGAAGTTAACTTTTTTTTTAAGACTTTTTGGTATCCGTTGAGGTGTTTTTCACCACACTAAGGCATTTTCGATTTTTCGCTATTCCTTTTCTTTATTTGTATTCTTCTTTTTCAGTTTTTCAATTTCTTATTTACACATTTTTCAATTACTTTTTCGTCACCTTAACACATACAATTTGTATGCATAGCTGTGGCCTTGCGCATCATGCCCGTGGCAACTATAACGGCACACTAGTCAGCAGGACCCGAACGTCATTGAAATGCTTGTATGAAAAATGATAAGAATGCTGAACGTTTCAGGCTGGCATAATTTCAGAAAAGCTGTGTGTTTTTGGTGTCCCAGTGTCGGAATGCCCGAGAGATTACACAAATACACTATATACATAAACACATATGTGGTATATGGGTATCCACACATGTATATGAGACGGTATATATGTGTGCAGAAAACAGACCTATTGACACAGAAATAAACAAGTAGTCGGCAAGTTACGCTTTTTTTCGTCGCGTCGCCTTGTGGAGAAAATCAATAAAAAATTCTTTACCCAAAAAATGATAAGAAATGCTAACTGTTTTTGTGCATGTTGTTTCGGTTATACATGGCAGTATATTCAGACACGTGGTTTAGAAGTCAGTTTTCAGATACAAACACGGCGGATGATGTGTAACATAATGAAAAAATTTACACGCATGCATATATTATGTACATATGTATGTATGTATGTTTGTGTGACTGCTGACACATACATTCATATTTATGTCCTGAAAAAGTATTGAAATATGTACATATATTGATTAGCTAAATATGTACTTATGTATATTTGAAAGCCACATTTGCCATGGTTTACTTGCTAATGATGGGAATACGCCTTTTTTCCTCTTTAAAGAAACTCTAAAAGTGATAACAACAGTTGTGATAGCCACTGCCATGGGAATAGGGAAACAAGGAACAGAAGAAGATACTTTCTTTTCAAAAATACCGCAATGGTGAACTGGCACGCAAGTGGATGTATCGCATATGAAAGGTGTGGAATTATGAAAATAGAATATTTCTTAGAACTAAAGGGTTGATAAGGGAAAATTTTGTTTTTGTGGTTTCTTATACTTATCTGCTTTTTGGCGCCAATTCGAGATACCAAGTGCACCCAGGTCCTTTCCCATCTGATGTGTACAATGAAGTGGAGCTCCTCTTCCTTCTCTGCTTCCCCCGGCGGATTGCATTGAATACTTTCAGAGCTGAATTGTTTTCGTCCATTCGGACGACAAAACCTAATTAGCGCAGCCGCAGTCTCTTAATCCGCTGAACTATGTCAATGTCAATGTACATATGTACGTATAACTCGTACAGCTCATAGCTCCACCGACAGAGAATCATAAATCTACCGCAAAACCTTTCTCTTGATCACTTCTAAGGCCGACTCATCAGATGATGTTATTGTCCAAGCCTTCACAACATATAGCAGGATGGGAATAATGAGGGACTTGTAGAGTTTGGTCTTTGTTCATCGAGAGATGACTTTACTTTTCAATTTCTACTCAGTTCGAAGTAGCACCTGTTGGCAACAGTGGTTCTGCTTTGGATTTTAAGGCTGATATTTTTGCTGGCCTTGAAACTGATTCCAAGATAGACAAAATTATCTACGACTTCGAAGTTGTGACGACTGTTTGGTCTTGGTCGCATTTGCCTCGCTTTCTTATCCTTTCTGGAGAGAACAGAACTAACGGTGCGGTAGAAGCAGTGGACGATTGTACTTCTCTATTTAACCCTGGAACTCGTATTATTTTCTCAAGAAAAAGATTGAAAAAGTCATAAGATCCTTGTCTGAAACCTAACTTCGTGTCGAGCTGCTCGGAGACGTCCTTCGATCCCAACGGAGCTTTTGATGCTGCTCAATCGTGATAGCTTTGCGGGGATACCAAATTCAGACATATCATCATAGTGGTAGATCCTCTTCGTGCTGTCGAAGACGGCTTTAAAATCGACGAAGAGGAAGAATGGGTCGATCTTCCTTTCACGAGCCTTTTCCAAGACTTGTCGCATAGTGAAAATCTGGTCGATAGTCGATGTTCCAGGTCTAAAGCCACACTGATAAGGTCCAAGCAGTTTGTTGACAGTGGGCTTCATTCTTTCACACACCATGTTCTATAAAATTTTATGTGCGTTATTAACGAGGCTTATTCCACTGTAATTGGCACAGTTTGTGGGCGCTTTTATGGATTGGTCAGAGCTCACTTAGGTTCCAATTGCCAGGTATGCTTTTATCCACCATATCTTGCAAAGAAGCTAAGGTATGCCCCTTGTTAGCTCCTCGCCCCCTGATTTGAATAGCTCGGCCGGTAATCCATCGACACCTGCAATTATGTTGTTCTTCAGGCTCATAATAATCGACCAAGAGAAACATCTATTAATAAGTGTGAGAAAATATCCATCAAATGAGATTAAAAACTGTGCAAGTATAGTAATACTGCTCTTGAAGACCGTTGCTGACAACCGCACCAAGCCAATCTTACAAAAGATACTCCAATTTCTCTTTGCAACCTCACAGAGGTGCACAGTGGATTTGGCGCTTAGTGACTTCCACCCGCACGTACATACTCATGTTCGACGCGGTGCAATGCCCTTAAAAATATGAATACCTGTGCTTGTATACATAAATACATACAAACAAAATTTAATGCAAATGCTGATAGTTTGGGACTTGCAACAGGCACCTAAAGCAAAAGCTAGTCACTTGAGCCTTTGCCGGTCGCTTACATGCTTTGCTTCCTCTCCATTGTTGCTGCTCTTGTGGGATATTGCCGCCGCCTCAGTTCATACGCTTGCTGCTCTTGTAACTACACCTCGGAGTCGTGACAACCCATCAAGAGTTTGTCATTAAAAATTTCGACAATAAACTGTGCATTTGTTGTTATTATTGTTATTATTATGCTGATATTGTTCGTTAATATTAATATGGTTAATGTTATGCTCATTGTTATTTGAGTTGTTATTGTTGCATTTTTTAACTGTAACCGGAGACTCCCTTGTAGTAGCAACTTGCTACAATGAGCAGTCGTGTTTCTTTCTTTTTTATTATAAAAAATGCAAAAAAAAAATTATATCGTAGTAAAAACAGTAATTTTTGGCTTTGAGGATATCCGTGGGCAGAAAAGAGATTTACACTGAAAGAAAAGTTTGGGCTGTTGGGTTTTAGAAAATACATTTTATAATACGTTGTTGTGACAGAACATGGATCGATGGCAAGAACTTTTCTGTTTAATAATAGCTTTTCATCTTTTGATTTTCCTTTTCCAATCATTAATAGTATTAGCTTATTTATATACTCGATTTTACTTTTGGTTCCGCTGAAGCATTTCTTTAGAACTTTGATATCAAAGAGACTAAACCCCCGGTAAAAGTATCAGTATACTACTCACTTCGAACGTCTTTTAACCTGAATTTTAATAAAAGCAGGCTTATGTGATATTTTATACTCGTATGTCGTCCGATATATGAAGAAAAAGCTGATTTTCTTAGGTCATTATTTCTGATTTTAAGGCTGGAGATTATGGTAGGGGTCTAACATAGAAACTGGTATGGTTTGAGAGAACAATTAGAAGTTGTTATACTTATATTAAATTTTAATAAACAATTTTTGTTAAATGAAAATTCTTGGAATATCGTTTAAAACAAATACGGTTTAATAATAAATAACAAAATGATCCTTTAAGATTTTAGAAAGGAAGAAATACATACATACATATTTTCCAATCAGAGCAAAATCCACCAATTAAGACAGAAAAATGTTCAACCTGACTGGTATATTTTTCGAATATTTTTTTGAATTTAACTGACATTATATTTAAAGTAAAATGCCAACAGAATCTAATCATAATCTGTTGAGCCATTGTTAATAAATTTTTCTTCTGAAAAAACCAACCCATTATCGGACACAGAATCATCTGTGCCGTGTGTTATAAAAAACAAATTTCTTTGAATGCTGTTTTTTGTTTTTAATTTTAAAAATACACTGTATAATTTTTGTAGAAAAAAAAATTAATAATTTCATTACACGCAATCCCTGAGGGACTTCGAGACGGCTGCATATTCCGATCGCCGCCTTGTACTTTGCTTTTGCCTTCAACCCCTCCTTGCTTGGCTTCTTCCGAGGCCCTCTCATGTTGTCAGAGTTGGAGTCCTTGGTCGTCTGCTCAGGATGGACTGTGGCACCCGTGCGCTGTTAAGCTGATTTAGGAGTAGTAGTACAACCACCGTAACCTGCTCCCGTTGCAATAGAGGCGGGGCCGCTGGTGATACAGCTCATAAGATCGCTATGCTCGTCAAAGGTAGTAGCGTCGTCTCTCATCGACGTTTGGATTGATATCCAAGTCCGTTTCGTTCCTTTATTGAGCTAAATGTTGAGTTTTTGATTCTGGGATCTGTACCGCGAGCGTTTTATAACTAATTAGTAATGAACGTTGTATTACCCATTCACTTACTTCTGAGGATGCATATAAATCAGTCCATCATAAGGATATGATTGGGAAACAACGTCAGCCTTCGCCTGCCTGTAATATTACATATATCATGACTCTGACAGGAGGCAGCTTGAAATCATGACATTGCAGTACCGACACCCCTTACTAGGTCGAAACCGACGATACAGCTAAGAGGAATTTTTAAATTTTATTGCTTCGTTCAGTAAGCTATTTCGTTTTTTAAAAAATCATATATTCTCTATTATGATCTAATACCGTTTGCCACCTTTCGGACACGCTCATAAAATTTTTGATTCTGCAAGCACATAGTTTTGTGCCAAGTGGGTTTTGACGTCCTGATTTAACATGAATGTTCGGATTTCATCCCTTTGAAATCCCCACCAAGCATACAACAAAACCTTTAGTGAATTTCGGGCTTCGAATTGGTTTGGGTTCATTCGGGTTAGACCCAGCACTTTTGCGCTTTACCATATATTTGTGCAAACAACCCACTTTTCATTGTCAGTAATAATGCGTATCAAAAACCGATCTTCGTTAACGCGACAAAGCAAATTTCGTTCTGTAAGAAAATGAGAAACCAATGTGTTATACTTCGAAATTAATCCCAGACGTTTAATGTGCTTGTGAATGGCCGCGTTAGACAAATTTAATCTCTCAAAAATCTTCCGAGTTATTATTCGATGATCTGCATCGACCAATGACTTTATTTTTTCCACATCGTCTTAATGAGTCCTTTCAAGGCGTGGGCATCCTCAAGTTAGAAATTTTCGAAATGAAATTTTGCAAACCAATTTTGCCATTGATGTTCGGTCAACGTATTTTCTCCATGCACATCACATAATTTTCGTCTTGCTTGAATTGCATTTTTACCCTTTTGATAGTAAAATACTAAATATGCCGAAAATGCTGTTTTCGATTTTCCATCTTCGATAGGCACCAAACAAAAATTATTTCAAAAAACTTAACATTTTTTATTTAAATAAGCCTTACTATATCTGCTTTTCAAATACACAACGCGTGGCTACGAAAAAATTCAATGCGATCAGCTGTTGTCATCAAACGAAATTACTTGTGAACGATTTGGAACACCCTAATACTGAAAAATATTAATTTCAATTATAAATACTTATGTATGTATGTATGTATGTACGCACTATTGTTAATTACGTCAAATATAATTTTTTAGCTTTGCAAAAACAACACAACTTGCGAATGCGTGGAAAACGACACCTGTTTCATGTGCGTCGCTTCAGTTGTCGGCTTTTCATCGGTTGTAGTGCATCGCCTCGTATGTGTTTGCTAATATTGTTTGTGGAGTGTAAGTGAATAATCAAAAGAAAATGAAAATAAAATATGTAAATAGTGCGTGAATTTTGTTGTTGTTGTAAGCAGTGTGTGTTGTGCAATCAAAATATATTATAAAGAGCATTAAATGTGTGATTAAAAGGTGTTTAAAATACCTAAATGTGAAATGAAGCTCAAGTATAATTAGTGCTCATAGTAAAAGTGTCGCTTTTGGTTCGGCTCGGTACGGTTCGTGTTTTCAGTGCTCGTTTTCATTCATATGCTAGTAACTGTTAGTGATAAATACACGTATTAGGGAGGTGCTTATATGTAGAAATTAATTGTGTGTGATTTTTACGAAAACTGCGCAATATGCAAAATGTGAGGATTGGTAAGTTGTTTCAGATATTATAAAATATATCTTATATTGCTTCCCCTTTTACAATACTTTTTATTGGGGATCACATATTATTTATTTTACTATTTATTTTACTATTTATTTTAATAATCTAAACTGCAGCAAACAAAAAATAGTACAAAAGCTTCTTATCACTGCACCATCAGATGCCGATCTTTTCCAGCGTGGCTACTAACCCTGACCCGCTTACGATACGCCACAGTGACGTCGGCTCATCAGTCAGCCGTTTAGTTTGAGTTCAATCTGGCGGCAGTCAGTTAAAAGTCAAGCAAAGCAAATAAAAAATATTCCCGCCACAATTGTTCGTTTAGTTTAAACATCAAACGTTGAGGCACAAACCGATAGGAAAAGTACAAAAAATAATACAAAAGTTAAACGCCAGTATTTAGGTATGAGAAACAGTTAGCAAAATGCGGGCCACTAAGCCGAACACCCACCGTTGCAACCGTCGAGGATGCAATCTACCCAACTAAGCCATCAGCTAAGCTGCCAAGCCATCACAGCCCTCCGAGACAGCGGCGGCGCAATCGCTTTCAGTAAGCATCAAAGCTTTGCCACTTGGCCGCCTTATCAGCAACCATCATCGGTGGCCATCAGACGCTGGCAACAATAATACTCGTAGTATTTGAACAATTGACTTTGTTGCAGCGAGGAAGCTGTCGAAATGAGGCAAATATTATTGCCGCCGGTGTTTTTGGTGGCGCAGGCAGCTGTTGCTCGTTGCAGCAACTGTTGCTACAAAATGGCTTTGGTTGTGCGGCATTTTGCGTCTCTATTAGCCTGACAGTGAGTAATTTGCTATTTGGCCCGATTTCGCTGCGATTGACGATTGGCGTCTGGCAATTGCATGACTCAGGCAATCACATTGATGATTATGATTTGTGGAGGGAAAATTTGTACAAATAGTTTTGAGAGACTTTTTTGTGAATTTTAGTAGATTTTTGAATATTATTTCGTGTTGGTCTCATAAGCAATTTGTAATAAACAAAAAATTGTGTATTGGAATCATATTTTCTAAAAGAATATATTTCTTTTCGTACTTGTTATCGGTTAACCAGTTGCAAAATGAAGCAATAGATGGTTTGAAGAAGCATTTTGAAGATTTAATATCAACTTCTCATTTATGCTAAGTTATTTACATAGTTTGTTATCGTTCAATCTCGCCTTGTTTGTAATTTTTTTGTATACCGTGTTTAGTGACTTCCGTATTTTCTGTACTGGTTCGGTAGCCAGACGGATAGCACTTTTGGCGATCTCATCAGCTATTTCGTTTCTCGGTATACCTTTATGGTCTGGAATCCCGTATATAAGCAGACGATTTCCAACAGTCGTTACATGTATCACCTCTCTGCCTTTAAGGACATTCTCTGACGTAATGGGATGTCTTAATTACCACCTGGTTGTTGGTATATATCGATCTTCTTTATGACGTTTCCTGCGTATTTGGTTATTTTTTTATGTTAAAATACTGCTGATTTTTTTTTTAATAAAAACTCCATAACTAAACAATTTTTCTGTTTAAAATTTTCAAAATTGGTTGTTTCTTGCGACACATTGTACAAAATGCTTTTATTCCTTGAGCTTCTAATCTGAGACCCAAGAACAAAGCTGTATTCTTGAAATCAGTACACGACATATTAGAAGTCGGTTTGCTTCAGTTTTAGGCGATCCACATAACCTTTGGGATGCCTCCCATGAAGTCCTTCTTGTCTTTTAAACATTTTTAATAATTTTTAAGACCGGAACCGAGCGTTTTAATAATAATTAAGTTTTTATTAATTAAAAATTCTACTGTTAAATATATATACATATATATATTTTTTTCCGGATTTTAAATTGTTACTACTGATATTTTGCTTTTTTAATACTTTTTATCGAGAAATTACTGCCTACAGGTAGTTCTTAGCGAAGTTCCAAACCCAGTACTATTTCGTTACCGTTATTTACATATTTTTACACCGTTTTTTATAAATTTGTTACTATTATATTTTCTCTCATTCTTTTATAAAGTAGAGGCAATGTTTTAGTATAAATAAATAAATAAAATGTCAGTGAAGACAAAAATGCATCAGGCGTTGCCTACATTCAGGCGTGTTTTAGCGAAGTAACACACCCAATATTATAATTTTATTGTTAGAGAGTGCAATAAAAGCCGTTTTAAATCCATTTTTATAAAAAAAAATCAAAACATGAAATTTCTTCACAATGAAGTGAAAAACTCAGGCTTAAAGTAATTTAAGGCCTCAACATATAAGTAAATAAACCACTAAATCCGAAGCGAGTTCTTCGCAACACTAAACTAAGTGCTGAAGAAAAAACAAAGCAAATTATTTGCATTAATCCCAAGCAAAGTACACATTGACTTCTCAATCCGCCTTTCAGTCGAGAAAGGCTCAAAGCCATGACAAAAAAGGCTCGTGCTGGATTTTCAACTAGAGTTAGCACTAAAACACACTTACTTAGACTTAGAGCGCACTCCAGTCAAGAAACTAACTGTTTACTTTCTCACAGCTTCACGCACATGATAAATAAATATTTCCACAGTCAGTACCAACAAACAACAATAACAATAACCGAGGGATTTTCGTTGCTTGAGGGCTGGTCAGCATTAATGCAATTTAGTCAGCGAAAACAAACAACAAACACCGTAAAACAAACTAAGAAATGCATACCCATATATGTGTGCGTAGTTGTTGTTGTTCATTGTTATTACAACATTTTTGCTTCAAAAAATACATGCGATTTTGACATTTGGTCAAATGGAAAAATCCTGCTTAGCGCCATGTGTTCGTGATATGACGATGGTCTTCGTGTTAGCAAGCCGATAATGTTATCAGCATTCGTTGCCATATGTAGCTATTGTTGTTGTTGACTAATTGGGGAAATGCTATTTGCACGTTGAAGGCGCACTGTGGGAAAATTCATTAAGTCTAAGGCGCGTTGGCTATGAAGTACTTGCCACATATGAAGTGAGTTGCATGGAGTGCCTTTTTAAACGCATGCACATGCATGAAATCTAGTGAATGTGCCTTAATGTCCTTATATCGCATACATATGTACATATATGTGAGCGGTTACGCATGCGTGCATGTGTTTTTGGCAATCTTGTGGACACGTGCTTAAGAATGTGCCACCGCCAAGTGGGAAATATTGACACGTTCGTCAAAGTTGTTAGAGTGTGCTAAGCAGAAGGTGTGAAAAGCGGCAAAATACCAGGGGAATCGGTGTGAAATGATCAGCTACAGTTGATGGGACATCATTTTGGGAACTCTAAAAAACTGGATCAAAATTGTGATTGAGTTGTTTTGATATTGATAGTGTAATAAAACCCCATTCTATAAGATGTGATAGTGGACCTTTGTTTTGGGATTTCGTTTCCTCAGATGTATATAATCTCTATGGTCGACAGAAAGTTTCAAATTTCTCTAGAAGCTTCTATAATCAATCTTGACTATGAGAACCAAGATCTCACCCCTCCGCAACATACGTAACCTTTCACTGTTGAGGGAATTATGACTACAACTTAGAGAGAGAAGGATTTCAATTCAATTGAGAAATTGTGGTTCTTTTTTTAGAAAAACAGATTAGATGTTATTTTGACCAAAGATCTATTCTGCGCTCTCTTCTATAACATATATTTACAAAGTCTCAGCATTGTGATGAACTCCAGGAACTTGATGGGCGCATTGCTGGTGATCCCTGCCTTTATAAATGTATCCAAGGATCTTAAACCTGCATTTACAGATTACTACACAATCTAAAATCAGGTGATGAGGATTTTCCAGTTTCCAGTTGACGCGAAACCCTGCAGTTTGCGCAAGAAGCTATGTCCATGTAGAGCAGGTTTTTCTTGAGCCTGCAGTATCCAGTATAGAGTGCGATTATTAGACGGAACTTATCTCTAGGGAAGTTAATCTTGACTTTAAAGCTTGACAGGGTGTAAAAAGGTTGTTATCGTCAGGATATAAACTCTGCAATTATGTTTGGAAGGTCATTTCATTTATCGCCCAGTTTTCCCGTATTTATCTTCTTTATTGTATGATATGTCCTCGAGTAGAATTGAAGTGATCCTACCGGGCTTTAGATCTAAGTAGCCAGAACGGACAAACATTTTTATCCGGTCAAGTCAGCATTTTTTGGAGAGTATTTCTTCCTGCTACAATAACAACGACTTCGAGGTCTCTTTTATTTTATGAAAATTATTCACTGCTCATGCAGTTCTGGTTCCCTTCTCAGCTCCAAAATGCAAATGTGGTTATATATTTTTTATAGCGAACACAATCACCTGACTAGCCGCAATATGCATTTCTGAAAACAGAAAATGAAAAAAAATCATTTCTTCAGAGAAACGAAATAAATTCATGCAATTTTCAAATCTTTGGAATATTTTACAATTTCCAAACACATGAACTCGCTTTGGTGCATAATGCATAGTGATGAAAAATCGCCAGCGAATAGACGCCACGAAAGCGCAAGTGTCAATGTCAAGCGTTGAACCCACAACACGTGCCTTGAGAACAAGCCGGCTTCATACATATATTTGGGAGTTTCGCCGGCACAGTGGCACCTCCCATCGTCGTCATTTGCCAGTGGACGATGCGACAACCACTTATGGGCGCTGATCTTCTAATGAAATTCAAATGCTGTATGTGTGTGTGTGTAAATGTTGATATGCATTTATTTACTTCAACCCCGGTCATTTGCGAATATTTGCGAGAATTTGGCTCCAAAATATTTTTTTCGCCAACACGCTGGCGTCAAGTTGCAAACATACGTACCCGCTGGGCATGCGCATCATCTGAATATTATTGCAACTTTGTTTCTGTCTTCTACTATGCAGAATAAAATCAGCGCGGATTCTTCCCAACAACTTATTTATGCACCAAATACTACTTATACATATATACATATATGTATTTGAATAAATTCTCGTTGTGCATGGCAGAGATCAATCACATTGCATTCGTTAGAATCTGCTAAATTCATAGAATATTTTGCTTATTGCTTATTTATCCACTCGTCTACTCACTCCTTAGATTTTTTTGTTTTCGAATATTTGCATCAACACATGCATGTTTGTATGTAGTATGCATGAGAGTATATTGCGCCTCGGTGCGCCCGCCGGAGTTTAAATTTCTAATCATTTTGTTCTACCGGCAAATTAATACTTTTTCACATAGGTTCAAGGTTATATAATGATAGTGATCCTACGATGTCTTGTTGTTTGCAAATTATGCTAAATTCAAATACAGAGTGTGTTTTGAAAACTTCTCAAAAATAGTAAAAAGAGATTCATTATTTTTCCTATGTGTGGTTTTGTAATTTGTACCTTGCGTTGAAGAGAATCATAAAATTTTGCACTAAAAATATACTCAGAAAGTTTATGATTGCTTGATTTAGTATTGTTTGGACATGTGTCAGCTCAAGGCCTTGGATCCATCTACGCAGAGAGGGACTACATCATCTCCATCGCGCCTAGCAAGCTACTGGAATTGTTCAGAGTGCTGGATCTTTATGATCATATGTGATATAGGAGAGAGCACAATATACCATAGGTAGCAGTGCAAGACTTCAATTATTTTCTTTGAACACTTGCCAAACGTGGATACCAGCAAAGTTAAAATATACTCTATTTTATAGTTTTCCTTCGAAAAATGCGAAATGCGAATAGTGTATATGATCCTGATACTGTGATAGTCTATCATATCCAGCTTTGGTTTCGTCAATTCAGCAGCACACTCCGGAAGATCGATTGCTGGAAATATTGAAAAGATAAAGGAAAATGTCGAATCCGACCGTCGATGGCCCAACAAACCTTTTCGAAACATATGAAGCTGGATACAAAAAGAAGCTTGATTTATGGGTGCCACACGAGTTAACAAAAGAAAACCTCATAGACCGAATTTGCAAATCGCTTTTAAATCAAAACAACAGCGATGAAAATAGGTTCCTTTATGGCAACTTCCAGGGAAAACCTTGGCTAAGTCAGAATGAATGGAAAGGAATGCCAGGCCACACGTTTCGATGGCAGAAGCTCCGTGGGCTCGGATCAAAAATACTCTGTTTCCTTGTATTAGTCCTTATATAAAGGAGGAGTATATTGGTTTTACCGAGATTACCGCTTTAAGAATAAAAAAAAAGAATTTTGTCTCAGCCAAGACTCAAACCCATTCTTCCTTACTTTCTTGAGTCCATCGACTTTTTGTTTCTTCATAAATTTTCTCAAAGTCCTCAGAATATTTTACTATAACAATGTTTTTTCGTCTTTGTAAAGAATAGAGCCTTGTCTATCCTAAGGAATTATGACCTAACAACTCCTTGTATTGTCTGAATACTCGGGGATGCAATGAACCACTTCTCAACTTTGTAGTTTTAGTGTAAGTTTAGTGAATATGATTACTGGCATATTTTGATGATGGACTTTCTAACAGAAGCAATGATTGTTGCTTAATTAAGATCAATCCAAGAAGATAAGAAATGATTTTTGGTACTTATTGCTTAAGAAATCCTTTAAATGCCCTCAAATGATGATTAATATTTATGCAGTTCCATACTATCGTGGCACTAAACTTGTGGAATGTTAATTGATTTTGACTTCGTGACATTGCGCCTTAGCGTGGGCTACAATTATTGAAAAGCTTTAGACTACTATACATTTGTAGAACACATGCGTTCCCAAAGAAGTTTGTTTATAACCTCAAAAAGGATTGCTGTTCTCAATAAAAGCTGATAATTTTATCAGGAAAACATTTTGAGTTTTTGCAACGTGTCTCCCTGTTTTAAGTTTTCTGGAATGACCGTGAAATAACTATATGGTCATTGCACCGAAGATTCAACTGTAGCATGGAATTGTAGAAAATATCACAACAATAATAAAAACTATTTTTAACTGCATTTGATTAGCATGAATTGTATGCTTCTTTAAAATTTACGTTCTATCAAATTTGAATTTCGCATAGTAAAAATGCATGACACAATGAATTGCTTGTTGTTTTAACAAAATGTTCACATATAATATGTATGAAAACAATATAACTATGAACTAATACACATATGTAGATACATTTCTACAAGAGCTATCTGCTTTTTGGCATTTTTTAATTTCTTAATATACTCACCACTTCTCTCTTCGTATGCTTGAGCTCTATTTTTGTCAAAAATGGAAATTCGGTGGCAGAGAGTATGCAGTTACCTCAGTTACTTAGTGCTGTAATTATACCAGTCCATTGCAGTTTTACTAATTGTTTCGGTTCACCCTCAGGCTAATCGAATGGAAGATGTCTTACAGTCTCCTCCTCTTCCATCTCCTGACAGCTTCTACAATAGTAGACATATGACCTAGCCTACTAGCATGTCTGATTATCACACATATTGGTAATCGTAGAAATAACTAGAAAGCTGAAAGATTAAATGTTAGTGGTGTGATGTTCACTAGCAGGAATATCGAAAGGTTGTGGTTTTTTGCGAAAAATTTAGACAGAGGAAGAATTTAGGGTAATTAGGTGGAAATTAGGTCTTACTTTCATGTGCCTGTAGTGTGCACTCATGGTTTGACCACTGTTCAGCAGTTTCGCGCAATAACAAACCTCAATTCGTGGTAGATTATGGCTGGAGGCTGAATTCAGAGCTCATTTTTAGTGTTGAGCTGCTTAGTCGGAGAGATCGCCGTCTTCTTCTACCTCCGTTTCCTCCATTTTGGTTTCTGCTTTCATTTTCAGCGCAGCGTTCTTGGAGTTCGCTTTCATCATCTTGGTGTTTGTGGTTTAATAATCGAATATGGGAAGTGTTAAGTTTGAATTAAGGTTTGAGAAGATAGTTAGAGTGTTCATTCCACAAATAACATTTGTACCAAAATGTACCTTGCGTTTAGGAAATGAGTTTTATTGCGATTTTCGTAAGCTATTTGAGTTTGCTTGTCTAAAATCTGAAAGCTATTGGGATTGCATTTATTTCGTACATCAAACTTTACGAATTTTTCTCGAATTTCACTTTCAACACGATTTCATTAAATACTGACCTGCTTTCAGCGTGGAATATATAAAGAGTTGCCTCTATTTAAATTTTACATGTATTTTATTTTTGTTGTGGCAAGTCATCTCCATAGGCTCCATTGGCATCGGCAGATGGGCTGTGACGTCGGTTACTTTGCATTTAAGTTTTGTGGCCGTGTATGTGTGTGTGTTTTTGAAACAATTTCATGGAGTGTTGTAAACTAACATTTACATATGGCGAGAAAAGTATATACACCATATAAACATATATAGCTCGATATGTTTGTATGTATGTGGCTGCGTGAGTTTCGAAAATGAATCGAAACTTACTAAAACTGGGCCACAACTTCCCATTTAACTACACAGACACACATACAAATGCATGCAACACACCGACATACATATATACACTTTTAATTTAGCATTACTATATATATCTAGTATATGAACATATATACATTCACTGATTTGGTATGCAATTTGCTTGTGAATAAAAAGCTTTGCAACTTTAAGTGTCGCTGAAGATGCGGCTGCTGTGTCGATATTTATGAGCATCATCGATTGCACACCTTCATTCCTATATCTGCATATCCCCCTGACACTAAATAGCTTACATCCAACAGGGTTGAATAACCCCGGTCCTCTCTAGGTCATTCGATTTTATGATTTTATGTTAGGGTCTTAGAAGCACTTGCATGTTTGAAGCCCTAACGAGTCATATACATACATATTGATATATGCAGATACCGTTATGTGAATCCATTTTATGTATTTTATTAACAAAATTGACTTCTGTTTCATTTACATTTGATCAATAACGATCGTTGAACTTTATCTTCATTAAACAAAAATATTTTCAACAATACATGCACACAGATATATACAAGTATAGATAGATAGAAGCTCTTTTCTTACCTCTCTAGGTGGATGAAGTCTAAAATTGTATATATGTACTGTATGTATATCTTATATGTACAGTTGAGTGCCTCATGATAAATTTTTAGGTCGGTTAATAACAAATAAGCTAGGTTATTTTTCGGTTAAGACAGAAACTACATTCTGGATTAGAACTGCAATTGAAACCGAAATCATATAGAAGATCTTCCACAAATGAATACTAATATATTTATATTAAATTAAATATTCAAATCAGAATAGTTAGAATGATTCGATTTAAGTCAAAAGTCAATTTTGCTCGATGACTTGGCGCCAGATAATGTCATTCTTATAGACCACCCATATACTCCATTCGAAAAACTGAGACAGTCAATTTTCGCAAGCTTCGATAGGAAACGATGCAAGTAGAAATCATTTGGTGCCAGGATTAGGTATGTATAAGTAGGTTGGAAGCTTTTGACGACTACCGATGTTTGTGATCTGTGATTATTCTGATGGAACACAATACCTCTCTTATCGCTTAGAGCTCTTTGGGAAATTGCTTCCAGGTGTCCGGTCCAATTGTTGAGAGTATAGGTCCGGATTAAGATATTGGAGATCTAGAAAGCAGCTTATAGTAAACGATTACTCACAAAACACGTAGTGAAACTTTCTTGATCTTAAAACTTAGCTTGGCGACTGCTTGTGCTCATCACGACCCCTCACATCTGCTTTAGAATTGGATAGATTTTGCTGTTATTCAACAGGGAATCGCAAATTCAGTCCATGAGGTTTTCCTACGATAACTGGTGTAGTACCTATACATCGAGCTTCCTTTGTATGATTCGAAACGGTTTGTTTACCTTATCAATGGCCTTCCAGCTCGTGGTCCAGCTTTTATATCAAAACTATCGGCTCAGAATCGGCGAAAACATTAATCTCAAACAAGAATGGATCAAGCAATCACAAAGTTGCCGATGGACCGGAGTCTGTGTCGTAATTCCTTCGGTAAAAGGCTTTAGAGCATAGAAAAAGTTGAAAAGTTCCAAGAGTCTTTAGTTGATAGAATAAATTAGGTAGGGGAAGTCGGCAAATTGGATCCGTAACTTCGGGATAAGGATTGGCTCTGAAGATTGAAATAGTCGGGTTTGATTGGGAAGCAATATGTACCATGGTTTATGTACTCGCTCTGAAAGTTCCAACATTTTCTATACTCTAAAGTCCTAAACTCCTATAAGTACTAAGCAAAATACGAAAATATTATAGAAAGAACACTGGGGATGATGGAAAATATTTTTAATTGGTTGATCCAAGCTTCAAATTAAATTGCGGTAACGTGAGCCTCTGAAACTTACTTAACAAAGAGATTAAACAATGTTATTTACTTTACTTCGAGACCTAATCCACTTAGCTCTACTACTGCAGAAGAACGCTTTAGCTGTGAACAGTGACTTTGAAGTCTCGTGACGTTCAGATCTGTTATACCAACCAGTTTTTCCACTCTTCGAAGCAAGAAGGGACATACTCTTTGAAACTTCTTGACGAAGCTTGACGAAGCTGTACTGTGTTCTGATGGAACCCTCGGATCTACTTTTATGGCGAGGATGCCGAATTGAGGGATATATCTTGATATAACTTATTTTTGGGCAATATGGTAAATGTGTATATATGAGCATAAAATGCTTGATCAAAGTCATGTGAAAGGGTTTATTTGCCAAAAACTCTATTTTCCTAAGAATCACACGTATGAACTTGAACTGCAGCCTGTATGTACACATATGTACATTATGTATTACTTATATGGAAGTGTGTGAGATTTCTCACTGCTGCACACATTTTATACAGATGACGTGGCCTAATGGAAATTTCGAGTAGTGCCGTGCCATACGTGCAACAGCAACTGCAACTGCACTCCCGTATCGCTGGCTGTCTGTATGTCTGTGAGTACTTGCCGCGAGAAATTTTCGCTCACCTTCATTCAGTGTGAAGTGTACTTTAGAAAATTGCGGGAAGCAAAAAACATAACAAATAAATAGATGAAATGAGATTTTCACACACGTGTTATAGGCGTACGTGCTACAATCAACGGTAAGGTCCGTTAGTCGAAGGTATGATACAACACGTGTGTGCCAATTGAGGGCTGACTCCATGTACATACATACATTCATCTACATATGGGTCCACACGTGCTTGCATATATGTATTTATAAATGCATATGAGCATGTAAATATGTCTCCGTGTGTAACTTTCACATATGCATTCTACATATGTAGGTATTTTTCGGTGCATTAATATGCCACATGCCAATTGCGATGCATTTGTTGCACCTCAAAGCATCACACGGATACTTATACACACTAACATAGCTCAGCAACAGGCGTGCTAAAGGCGTCCGGTAGGCGCTGTTCTGTGTGCGGAAAAAACGACTTTTCCCGCCGAAAGCATGAATGGTCGTCTGATTTGTACATATGCATGTATGTCCGATTGCGGAAAGTGAGCAGCGCTGATTTTTGGTCATTTTCTCACACAGTCATTTAGCTGAATAAACAACAAATAACAATAGCAACAACAAATAAACAATTGGCAAGCAGCGACATGCTGTGCTTTTGGCGCGTTCTACTTCTCACAGCGATACATACATACAAATAGTTCTTCACGGCAACAAAACAAGATTTTCAATAATACCATTGATGATTCTTTCTCAAATTTTTCAGAGTTCCTATATTTAGAGTCCTTGCCCTCAAAGTTCCTTAACAGTTTATTCACCACTAATGTCCATAAAAGCGGAGATAGCAGTCCACCCTGAGGAGTACCTCTATAGACTTCCTTGGTAATTTTAGCGTCGTTTCATTCTGCTTTTATCCGTCTAGAGATCAAAAGACTTCTGATCCATAGAAGTTGTATAGCGAGATCAACAACTATTGAATGGATACAATTCAGACGTTAGAGAGGTTGCTGAACGCTCCAGAAATGTCCAAGAATTCTCCAAGAGCGTGTGTATTCAAGAGCCCTTTCGATATTAAATATTTACCAGTGTATGGATTGCAGTCTCTATTGATCTGCTCTTCGTATCTACGTGCTGCCCTTGGAAAACCTTCTAGGAGACGCTGCGGCCCTAATGTGCGCGGCCAAGATCTTCTCCAGCGTTTTCAGCAGAAAGGAAGTTAAGCTTATACTCTTTTGAAGAGGTTGGGTTGTTTCTTTCTATTGTTGGTATGGAAACTGCGCTACCGTCTCCATGAGTGTGGTACGTAGCTTTTAGTCATGGCACGGATAGACAAAACGCATTCTGTCGCATTGCTGGAATGATTCCGTCTGTACCTAGAGATTTGTATGAGCGGATTGCGCATTCTGTTTTATTTTCCGTAAATATGTGCTCAGGACCGTTTACCGCACTACTCTATTTGCCGCGTCCTTACAGTCTGGAAAGTGCACACTGACTAGGTCTTCCAATGAGTCCAGGCAGTTGTCTGTCCATTCTCTGCTGCTTTTGCGAGTTAGACCAGGCGAAGTGGGGATTTTGGATAATAATTTCCTAAGTCTAGTCAACTCGTTGGTCTTTTCAAATCCACTACAAAAGTTTTTCCAGGATTCTCGCTTTGTCCGACGCACCAACTTCTTGTAATCTCTTAGAAGACCTTTATATCCATTCCAACAGTCCTCGCTTTCTGCTAGCTTGGTCCAGTTGAAGCATTCCCGTACTTTGCGTCTGCATGGCACCAGGGGCTCAAGGGGGCTTCGTTTTGTACTTGAGTCGCAGCGTAGGGCATGCGTAGTGAAAAGCTGTAGTTAGGCCATTCGTGAATACAGGAACACCCTTTTCAAGCTCTTCATGTGAGTTATATACACAAGGTCTAAGTCTCTTGCCTAATAATATCTGCCTCTAGAGATCCCAGTTTGTATTCCTGGGATTTCTCCTAACCTCTTTTCTGATCTTTGCTTTCGATCTAATGGAATCCTACTTACTTTTCTAATTTTGTGAATATACTATATTTCAGAAATAAATTTAAAATTGTAGTTATTTGCAAATATACCACATATTACATACATATATACTTACGTACTTATATACATATATTAATATCCACATACACATATGTATATATCAAATATTTACAACAGCGGCGCCGCATTATGCTCCTTGAACGGGCTTGCGCTTCATCATCTTCGCTCCTCGAGTGCTATCTCAGGCACTCATGTGCAATGAGCCATGCCAAATGCACCTTAGGCGCCTGCGCCGTTGGCAGCCTCACATAGTTACATGTGAGAAGTCCTTGCGCCGCCGCTGCTGTTGAAGAATTTCCAGCATACCGCTGGCGTCATGCTGTCTGACCGCTGACTGCGTTGCAATGCTACGTGTGAATGTATGCACAGCCAAACATACGTGGTCGGAATTTTGAATTTCGTTTCCCTAGCTTTGAAAGAAATTTTTGAAATTTTCCAAAATGCATAATTTTTAATGCATTCACTGACGGCCAAATGTGATGCACACGTGAGGTGTTCGAGCATGTTTGGTCATATATATTTACACATTTTTTGAGCGTATAGATTTCTACGCATGCTTATGCATACACGACGAGAATAAGCGCGTCAATTCACAATTTTCGGCATTTTAGGTCCTCGTGCATACATATACGCCTAAACCTTATCATACTTTCAGATCTGCTTTAAACGTTCTCATGACTTTCTCGTTAAGTTTTCATTGCGCGTTGGCTTCATTGATCTTTTCATCAATCGCCTTACTTGGAGGCCTGAAGGTATTTACTGCCTTCGACTTTTCGCGGCTCAGCGCTCAATCAATTTCCAATTCACTTAGTCAGCAATCCTGCTGTGTTAGTCCCTGCAGCTTCTGATTGCTCAAATTGTGAGAAGAAAGCGCAAATATTAATAAATAGCGATACTCTAAGCTATTGTATTACTTGAGAAAATCCAATCATTTGAAAGATATCGCTTTACAATCAGAATTGTTTTTGGTGGAAAATTCCTTGAAAGAAACAGAAGAACACAAGTAAAATTCTGAAAAGTTGTAACTTAAGCAGTTGGTTTTACTTCTTTTTTTTAATGAAAAATGTTGTTGAATAAAATTTAATACATTTCTTCTTAACCTGAAATATTTACTTCGTCAAATTCATGAAAAAATATTTAATACTCGAAATACTATATGCTACTTATCTCAAAAACGAAATATATGATTTCTATAGTAAAAATTAATCAAATATAATATTTAATAGGTTGTGGGCTAGACCAGAATATAATTTATAGGGTAAATATTGATCCATTCGAGGTTCCCTACTTTTTCAAATATAAACACAGAAACTTCAAATTTAATAAGGAATGTTTATTGTGATTTGAAGGAACATTCTTTGGCATTTATTTTTTGAAGATGATCGCTTTCAAAACGTTGAGTCAAATTTTCGATGACTGGTTCGAGCATTTCTGCTGGTAACTGGCGAATGACACGAGTGATGTTTTGTTTCAAGGCCTGAATCGAAACGGAATTGTTCGCATAGACTTTAGACTTTACATATCCCCACATAAAAAAGTTTATCGGTGTGATATCACACGATCTTGGAGGCCATTCGAACGGCCCAAAACGTGAAATTATCTGCACACCGAAGTGTTTTCTCAATAAATCTATTGATTGATGTAATGTGTGGGAAGTGGCGCTGTATTGTTGAAACCAAAATTTCGAATTGCATCAGAAAGTCGGCTATCATTGACGGTTACGTTCTTATCGTCTCTCATCATTTTTGAAGAAATATGGACCGAAGATTCCACCGGCTCACAAACCAAATCCCAAATGTGGAAATTTTGCTTGTTTACAAACCCATTCAGCCAGGTGAACACGATTTGCCTCGAGAACGTCAGATCTTCATAGAACTTTTCCAGAGACCATAAAGCGAAACGATGTCGCTTGGGAAGGTCGAGCGGCTTCAGTTCTTGCACAAGCTGTATTTTGTATGCTTTCAATTTAAGATGTCGACGTAAAATACGCCAAGTCGTTCCATACGTCAGTTCGAGTTGCTACGAACGGCGCCGAGTCGATTCTCCACAGTCATTGGTGTACACCTTCGGCTACAGCTGCTATATTTTCTTTACTGCGTACTGGACGTGATCTGTTCGGTCGAATACTATCCAATAATGAATGCTGGGTCTGAAGATTATGTTGACCACAAATTGAGCGGAGCGCGCGAAGCACATTCTTTACAAAACGTGAATTTTTCTAATAAAGCTGAAGGATTTGTAAATGTTGTCCGGGAGTTAGTCCGAAGTATGAAGTGCTAGACAAAACAGAAAAAAATAACGTGATAACGTGACACGACTTACCCATGTTCTGTCAAAGAAAAAAGGCTAGTGAAAAGAGTACTTTTATTTGGAACATTTGAACCATTACAACATAAAATCGTGCTGGAGTAGCCGATGAAGTTCCATAAGCATTATACATTTTTGAAACAAATATCATGGAATTTTATGAATATATATGTATTGAATGGCTAAGTTTCGGATTTCGGTAAGAAGCTATGACCTTTAAGCGATCTCTGACTGATGGAGCTCATAAAATTGCATTTCCGGTGCTCAACTGAGCTCTATACTACCTCTTGGTGATTTTTGGGAAATGCATTTTCCTTGAAATTCTTGTGAAAAATCATTTCATATGGTAATATGCAAATAGTTGGAGCAATTGAAGGAAGCAATCGCTTAGAAGAAGCTGGTAGGAGATAAATCCTGTGCCCTAAGGAAAACGCCAGGATACATACATACATAGTGAGACACCAGACGCTACAGGACCTTAGTTAGGAGTCTTATATATTCATCTTATAGTCCAAGCTTAGCACCAAGTGATTCAACCTGTTCTGGACTAAGGTGTGTCATTTTGATGGTAAAATTCGCTTAAGAATAGCTCGTAGAAAATTATTGTTTTGTTATATCTCGAGGCTCAAATCAATTAAATATACAAGTACACTAACGACAGTCTTCGCAAGCGATATTAATACAATAAATTTTAGTAAATAATGCATTTTACACTTTGTAATTACCAATAATTACCAACAATTATCCACAATTACCATACAAATTAGCAAGAACTCGCAAAAAACCACTTAATAAATACACACACCCAACCTAATTACATATGCTCGTACTACGTCATAGTTGGGCGAATCGCAAGACAATGCAAGTACTCGACCGGACAAGCAAGCGATCTCACATGCCCAGTGGAGATTTGCACAGGCGCGCGGACTGCTGAGTCAAATAATAACAGGTAGCAGCGCACAGCAAGTGCCCGAGTTGTTGGAGTGCAAAAACAACGACCACAATAGCCGAACACAAGTGTTAAGACAAAACGGCAAACACTTGACACGCGCAACGAGACTAACAGAGACATCACGCACCGGCCGACAAGCCGAGGCTGCAGCAGCGCTGACTGCGCCGCACAAGTGGCAGTTAGAATTGGCAAATATTTACCTGTCAACATGCCATAATGACGCGGTGCGTGTGTATGCAGTGTGGCTAACTACGTGCACAACACCAGCAACAACAACAAAAGCAAATATGAGTAGAGCTACGCATGCGCAGTCGAGACTCAGCAAACTGACTTGGTCACATCACGAGCGAGCGCTCAAGTTGTTGTTATGCAGACAACAATGGTGTTGACGCTGCCGGCTACTTGCCGCTGATGGGCACAAATTGTGGCAGGTAGCTTGGATAGCCGAGTAGTGGCAGTCACTTGACTTTAGGCTGCTTGTTAGCCACTAAGTAGGCGTTAAAAGCCGACTAAACGTCCGCTTCTCAAGTACCTGTTTCACATCAAATTACCACAATTCCCAAACAAATTTCCTCGTCTTAAGGGACATTAGTGCCGGTGTTTAGCTAATGCGAGTTTTGCGCTGTTGTTTTTGTTGTTTGTGTGCGAGAAATGTGCATGGCGAACATTAGAACTGTGAATATGTTGTTAGATATTTGAATAGACGCAAGTGGTCTTGCGGTTTGGTCGGACGGTGGCTCGTCGTAGATTCCGGCTACAGTCACGTGTTGTCATGTTGTGCGGCTCAAGTGCGTTTTGCGTGCTTCCCGTGGCTTGCAGCGTGCGGCTGCTTGCGAATATTATTGAGTTGTGGTTTGTGAGTGTGCGCAGGCGCGTTGGCGAGTGGTAGCTATTGCTTGAAATTTGGTTGGCTTTGGTGGGAAAATTCTGAGCCGCAAAATATTTAATATTTTCTGGTGCGTTATGCAAACTCAAGTGCCACAACAAATGCAGTCTTGTTGAGATGACAACATAATTGCAATTTCGAGTGCTTCGAAATAATATAAGTACTTACATACTATAACATTTCTGAGTTGAGAATCATACTATATTATAATAATAAGCAATTCCCGCAGATAGGAAGTGCGTTGAGCGCATGGTGCCACTTAGTCGAGTGCGGGTTGGAAATCTAGATTATTTCATGTAAAAATACATACTTATATATCATATATTTTGCAAAATAGAAGGTTCATCGTCTAGGGTTGAAGATTCTCATGAAGATTAGGTGGAAGGCAACACATGAACATATAACAATCGCTGTTCCAAACCAGGAGCTTGAACCTCAGAGCTTGAATCTATTTAAATAAATAAAAGGAAATTTTTGAATTGATTTTTTGTTCGAATTAATGTGTTTCTCTAGAAAAGTAAAGTTCTTCGAAACCACTAATCATATTTTGTTTACAGCTTATCTGACCTCTAGTTTGAGTTCTGATCTCTTTCCAAAAACTTGGTAAAACTTCTTCTTCTTCGTGGCGTAGACACCGCTTAAACCGAGTCAACAACGGCGCGCCAGTTTTTCTTCTTTTCGCTATTTGGCGCCAGTTTGAGATACCAAGAGCAGCCAGGTTCTTCTCCACCTAATCTCTTCAACGGAGTGTAGAACTTGCTCTTCCTCTGCTTTCATCGGTGGTACTGAATCGAAAACCTTCAAAGCTGGAGCAATAGGTGGAAGAAATCACTCCACAGAGAGTTTCCTTGTCTGAAACCGTCGCTTGGTATCGAATGGCTCGAAGAGGATCCTCCCGATTCCGAAGGAGTTTTTGTTGTTGCTCAACGTTAGCTTACACAGCCGTATTAGTTTTGCGGGGATATAAAGTTCAGATAAAGAACATAGACAGTTCCTTTTCATGCTGACGAAAGCGGCTTTAAAATCGACGAAGAGGTGGTGTGTGTGTCCTTCACGGGCCTTTTCCAAGATTTGGCGATTTTGATTTTGATTGTTCAGGTCTAAAGCCACATGTTAAGGTCCAATCAGTTTGTTGACAGCAGGCTTCAATCTCTCACACACTACGCTCAATAAGACCTTATATGCAATATTAAGGAGCCTTATCCCACGGTAATTGGCGCAGATTGTGGGGTTTCCTTTTTGTGGATTGGCCAGAGCACACTTAGGTTCCAATGTTTTTGTTTGGCCATCGGCCCCTGCCGCTTTATTGTTTTCTAGGCAGGAAACTGTATTCATAGTCGAGCAATGGAACAGCTATTCCAGCGTCATCGATTGTCGGAACAACTACCCATTTGAATTTAATGAGAGGAGTGCCTCGTTAGGCTTTTAACGTTTGAATGTCTCTTGCTATATATGAATGTTATATTATACCAGTCTACAAAATTTATACCAGTAGGTTGTTCGACTCATTATTCCACAATATTTTTAGTATCCCTTGGTGTTTTACGGAGCATTAAGTAAGGTTTGCATGAAAACATATTGTGATTCTTTAGTGAAACTCTTCAGACCTATAATACTTTTGATCAAGATGTGAAGCTGTATTTTACTTAAGGATATCCTAAGCATATGTTTTTCTTATTAGGTGCTTGATTTTGGAAAATGAAGAACTATATTTTCTCACCATTCAATACTTACTATGTCGTGATCTGGCAAAAATTAGGTACAATTTTTATACCCGGATTTCTACAGGTATAACATGCCTGAAGAACTTACCAGGATTAGTATCTGCAGTAGTGTCAGGCTTTTCGCAGAGAACTCCATAGTTCTCTAATCATTTTTATGAACTTCAGTGTATTACTGGTTTTGCCTGTCTCTGCATTAACTCATCGTGTGACATAATTTTAGTCCTTTTTGTTCTTTGATTTTGATCTTTTTACCGATGCATATGTGTGTATGTAGGTTTCTTAAAGAGAATGTATTTTCCAAATTATGTGAACCTTTCCACTGAAAACATGTTATTTGAATACTTCTCACAAATTCATACGAAATACTGTGAGAAACCGAACAATTTGATGCAATCATTAATTACAAATAATTTACATATAAATTGTTACAATACTCCTTGGGAGGCGTGTGGTCCACTCGATCTCGTCAAAAAGGATAATCCGCGCGTAAACATTTGTTCTGTCGATTTTGACAAATTTACAGGCGATCAATGAGTAATGAATTGTCACAACAAAACAAAAAAAAAAATTACAACAATAACAACAGCAGAATATATATAATTGCGGTGGAGCAAGCGGCGTCTGTGGGAACAGCGAATTAATGTACGCACATTAACAACTAATTTTAACGCCCGCGTGTACGGCGCTTCACGCTCCCGATTCGCATTTGTAGATGCTCCCATTTTCACTTTCAAGATAGAAAAGTTTTCTGAGAAAATGAAGATTTCAAGCGAAATCATTAACGCACAATGAAAGGGTATTGTTTAGAAAGGAAAACATTTTCCTGTGAAATAAAGCGAGAAGCGTAAAATATTTATAAAATCACCAAATCCTCCAACAATTACAAAATCTGTATTGAATAATTTGTAAATGAAACAATCAAAATAACAAATTGATATTCACCAGTCAGAAGCGAATTTCTGTGAGTCCAAGCGCCATGAAAAATGACCAGCGTCAAAGAGTGGCTACGGGCTGTTGTGCCCTGTAGGGCAAAAGTGCAGTGAGTTGCCACAAAATGAAAAGGGAAACTCTAATAAATGTGTCTTTCACGTTAGTACCTACATTTTCTTTTTAACGAGAAGTAAAGTCTTTATATTTACAGTTACTTTGAAAATTCAAATATATTATTTTTTAGTTTTCTTAGTATTCGGTATCCTATCCTGGAGATGAACTAGCTGTCAACTCGATCTCGACACAACAAATGCAAGACTGCTTCATTTCATGGAAGAGAATCGCAACTAACGAGTCAAGGGTCTCTTGATGAGATGATTCATAGAACAGTGAAGTGATTTTATTCTCTTTGGTTTCAAAATGGACCTCCTAAAGGCCTAGATGTGTCGTCAGACAGCCACTGTACTTGGCTACCTACCCCAAGCAGCCTGATTACTCTTTGTACTTCTTCCTATATTTGGTTATACCAGTTGATAGTATTTATACCAGTTGTCTGTTCGGTTCGCTATTCTCCAAGATTTGGCCAATTGAAAAAAGCAATTGTGGTTAAAGACGCGACAAAAAGGACAGAGAAAATTGCTAAAGAATCAACTCCAATATTCTTATACATAACGGTTTTAAGGTCTTCATCATTAAGTCCACGCTGGATCACGTTATATTAACCAAGTGTTCTCAAACCCTTTAGATATGAGGTCGGGGTCCCTTTTATCAAATGGTTTCGAAGACAGCATTTTGGTTACGATTAAGGTAATTTATTTACATTTATAAATAATCTTAGCTAAACTGGTCACAAACTGTTTTAAATGGAACTAGTAAGCAACTAGTTTGTTCTCCTAAAAAAATGGGAAAAATTATATTGCCTTCTTCGTTATATTTTTCCTACTAGGTCCTTAGCAGAGTGAGCGCGAATGCAGGAAAACGCTGTGAACTGTCACATTGTTTATTTGATTGTCAGCTATCCATCAATAAATATCAAAGCGTGGAAAACAATCAATCGAAAGCAAGAGTGGCGCATACGCGCAACAACAATTTACATATTCAATTCCAAAGCGTTGAGGTGTTGACTATTGTGTGTAACACAAGCGTATACGTGAAAGTATGTGTGTGTGTGCGCTTGGCTCAACGGATATTCACGCATTGTGTTACCATCGAGCAACCAGCAGCGTTGGACATGCTAAACTGTTGTCTATTTGATAACGCTGGTGGTGCTAATGTTGTTGGTGTTACTGTTGTCTCTGTTGATCATCACAACTTGATAATGTTGATTATAAATGTGTCAATGTTTCTCCACGCAGTGGTGAACGGTTTGTGTGTGTGTGTGTGCGTAATCGAGTGACAGTTTTAGTGTTCTAAGCTCAACGTCCCGGCACCACATTGTTATTGGTTTGTATGTCTGTCATACAAAGTAATCAATTTCACTTTCGTTTGTCACATTTGACACCTGGTTTTACACAGACACACACACACGCGCATAAAATTTCTTCACTCATATTTATTTATTCTGCGTTCGTCACGCCTTGCTTTCACTTTCCTTCAACCCAGTTGATATTAATTGCGCAATTGGATGGAAATAATTTAGAATGGTTTGTGAAGAAGTGTCTTTGAGCTCATTAGGATTCTTACTTTCTATATTCGAGGAATTAGAACATTTTTGTTGTTCGATTTTCATCATTAGATATACGATTTACGAAATATTTATAGATACATATTTACCTTAGATTTTAGAATTTTCCCTTTCAAAGTTCCAAAGTGTAGTTATCTGACCAAAAAAATAATTTTTGTTCTTTCATAAATTAGAGTTTTTATAATGAATTCGTTTTATAAGTAAAATTTTAAAAAATATGTTAAATTTAAAAATTCCCTAGCAGTTTTGCTTTTCTTATTTTTTTCTGTGATTTTGGTCAGATGAGCCACTTAAACCACCTAAGATGACATTGTGTTAGTCTTCAAACAATATTGAATTGTTTAGAGATGGCGGTAGAAAGCCGTAACCTAAGTCGACTGAAAACGACTTCCCTTCGCCAAAAAAGGTTGTCTTTTAACAATTCGGCACTAAATCGGTTTAATAATTTGGTAGAGCAGAGCCCAATAACCTTTCTGCTTCAAGTTTTTGCCTTTTTGCGAGCAAGTTCGTCGCGTGAAGTCCAATGTTTCGTCTCTTACTTGGTCGGTGGTGTATACCAGTAGATCCATTATTCGCCGACGGTTACGACTCGACATAGATCGCGCTGGAAGAGCCTCAAACTGATGTAAAGTGATCTAAAATGAGTAGTTCTTGATTCTGAATGAGATTAGGAGGCACTTATCGCACATACAACTTCCTCATATCTAACACTTCGCTCAGGATACGACCCGGCCAGTCTTTTAAGATGCATCAGCTACCTGGACACCTACCTACACTTTACCAGTTTCAGTTGAACTACACTCATAATATTTTTTATGTTTTCGGTAAAATCAAAGTTTCAGATTGATTTTTAAAAATAATACTGAAAATCGCTGTACAAAACGTCTCAAGAGCAGCAAGAGAATAAGTTCGATCGTTAAAGTTGGCCGCATATATGAATGTATACACACACCAACACATACGAAATAGAAATCGAAAATTCCATATCTTTTGACGACAATCAGTCTCATTGTTTTCTTTCCCACCGCAACTACGAGTACAACCACTGCGTGCCAAAGACCATGTTCAATCCAGGCAGAGGTTGTTCCAAAGCCACACTTTTGCGTTTTTGTTGTTTTCGCTGTACTCAATCAATAACGGTTTGCTTATCAGCGCACTGGAGACTGAGTCTTGTAGTATATATTCAAAGTTTTTTTTTACAAACTCTTCATTTTTTGTTGTTTTACTTGCCAAGAATAAAATCGCATCCAGGTGTGTGCATTCCCCACTCGCACATCAATAATAAGTCACTTACACACCAACAAATACACATATGCACCAGCCCAGTTGTAAACAACAACACGTGAGACCTGTGGGGTGGAAAATAATAACTTTCAAGTATTTGAAACTTTTATTTAGTTTATGAAGAGGGAAACGCTTAGCATTACAAATAATATCAAGCGTGGTAAAAGAATTATAAGATTAAATGCAAATATGCTTTTGAAAAGCATTTGTTGTGGCAATTAGAGCTGAGCTTCCTTCCTACGACTTTAAGTAGGGGTGATGATTAGGTTTGCTTCGCTACTTTGCATATGTGTGTGTGTATGCATCAAGTGTGGGTTAAGCCCAATAAAATGCAGTGACTTGTTGGTTTTATGAGACGCCAAGTGTTTTATTTAGCTTTACAATATGTAGATAAGAAATTTGTAAGTTTTAGGGTTGGTAGGATAATTTTTAAGAAAAAAAAGCTAAAAGATTACGATTTTCTGGAGATTTAAAGTTTTCAAGGGTTCACTAGACCCAAAATTGGAAAGAAATTTAGCCTCTTTCTTCCAAATGTCGGTCTCAGCTTCACGTGGTTAGCCTTGCTTAGTATGAATGAGGATATGGTGACCACGTAAAGGCGGTAAAATCTTGGTATCGCAAGGAGGAGACTCTTACGTCCTTACCAGTCTAAAGGCAATACCGGAAGCCCTGAAACAAGACCTAAATATCTTAAACCTTTTGATTACCAATGCTTATACTTACTTATAAATGTCGTGAAATACTCTTGTAGCTTCTACATTATCTTCGAAAAGTTTCTTTATGAGTTGAAGCATCCTTCGAGGTATTTGTACCTCTCCCAGCGTTTTCTAAGAAGTATTTTCTGTATTTATTCTGTATTTATATCCGAAACAACTTTTCTCCATTTTCAGCGGTATTTTTACTATTCTTAATTTGATAACCTGTGTTCCAATTACAGTAAGGGTTGTTAAAATATCGCTCGGGATATTTAATTACATTGAAAAGCACTGAGCTCTGAATATCTAACTTTTCTTTGAAGTTTGAAAATCCCCAAAAAAAAAAACGTATCCGATGTTTCTGAATACGAAATAAAAAGTCAATAAATCCTTTTTCAGCAGTTCAGTAATGTTTGGCATTTCATCATGAAAAGACTAACACCTGAACAGCGTTTACAAATCATTCAATTTTCAGGTTCTGTAAAGAACTTACGGCCTATATAATCGGCCTATTGAGCGTACTATTTGCAACATCATCACCCATCTTAAGAACCATCATTCGTTATAATGAATTATTGGGTAATATTCGACCGAAGAGACCACGCACGCAGTAAAGAAAATATAGCAGACGCAGCTGAGAGTATCCACGAAAATCGTGGGGAGTCCATTCGCCGCCGATCGCAGCAACTCGGACTGACGTTTATATCAGCTTGGCGCATTTTACGTCGAGATCTTAAATTGAAAGCGTACAAAACACAACTTGTTATTCGACAGTTACCAGTTGCAATGCTTGAAAGAGTCATTGAAAATTGGACTCAACGGATGGATCATCTGAGACGTAGTCGCGACCAACTTTGGAAAGAGATAATCATCAAAAAAAAAAATGCCAAAGAATATTTTTTCGATTGATAAAAAAAAGTAGGGAACCTCGAAGGATCACGTTTACTGGAAAATGTCGGGAGCGTTTAACGAGTTGAAATATCTCCAAAAATCTTTCGATCTTTATTAGGAAAATCAGAATATAAAATCTGTTATATTTATGGAGGAAATTGTGTATAGGAAAGTAAAATTAAATAATTTCTTTATCCACAGTAGGGAGGTTTACTATCACAGAAGATCGGTGTTTCAACTGTGTAGACGAAATCCATGTGATCTTCGTTGCGAGAATCAGTCCCAAAAGCAAGTTAGCTGTAACGTTGACTGAACTATATTTGGTTAGGACTAACTAAAAATCATATGAACTTATTTCTAGTAGCGCCATTTATCTAAGCCGAAGACTTTTCAATTGACCAGTTTGTAAATTATGCACTTTAAAGTTCGTATAGAGAAGGCCTTAGATTAGGTAGGGTTAACATAATATGGATATCATTTGGGCAGCTTAGAACTGCCCCCGTCATGGCATCTTGCATTCAATTTAAAATTTTCGTCTCGTCATGAAAAATAAGAGATTTCTAGTTCAGACATTTTCCAGATTCCGATACAAATATATAACATTTTATTAGACAAATTTTCAAAGTTAAATGAAATTTCAATAAAACTTGGAAAATTAAAAAAAAATATTTTAAACCAAAAATTATTTACATAGTACATCAAGTGAATTTCACCTAGTGATTTACAAGTTTCCTGGCAGTTATGGGATTCATATTTTTCTACGAGTCCAATCGACCGCCGCCTACAGATCCTGTGGGGTAGATAAGGGAACGACAATTCAATATCAATTTAAATTGCTTCTTCCTGTTCTGCTGCATATTTGTTGACATACCGTTATAATCGACATTATTTGCATTTCACTAGCCCTCACAAACACACACATACACACATGCATATGCAATGCACAAGCACTTCTCAAACAAAGCTTCTCAAAAGCATTCACTTCACCTTCGCAGCACTCGAGTTGTACTTGTCGTTCATATCTAAATCATATTATTATTATGTTTATTATTTCTGCTCTTATTAATACAGTGGTTGTTGTTGCGTGTGTATGTGGCAGCGTATGTTGCATCCTTGAGCAGTACAATTGCATGCATTTGTATGGCCCGACGTCCGCCAGGTGATTGACGTTTTGATTAATCGTTGTGCTTAACATGAAAGCCATCATATGAGTGAGTGTGTATATGTGTAGTGTGGGTATTTGTGCTTAGTGCTTACGCGCATGCGCGACTCGCCGTTGCGTTTTTGTTGTCACAGAGGGGTTGCTTCGCACTGCATTGCAATGCGGGGTCTTACTACCGTTTAGTTGTTGACATGGAAATGAATAGGCACTCTTTGTTGTTGGCGATTGCAGTTGCTTGTTTGTGTATGTATGTATGTATGCATGTACTTCATGTCTATTTAGTTGATTGCTTACTTACTTGTATTTGCATTTCATTTTATTTACGAATTTGATTGGGACTTTTTTGCCACTAAATTGCAATGAAAATAATTTGCCATGTTTTGAAAATGTATGTATGTGTGTATGTGTGTGCGTAAATAACCATAGCTTATTAGCTTGTTTTTCGAGTGGAGTTTTGTGGAATCAATTTCAGCTTTGATTTGGAAACAATTATCTGCAAACCCATCCACATGGATACATACAAACATATGGCTCTTTTTTATATTTCGGTGATCAATTATAAGGGATTGCATTAAGACTGGACAGTATTAAGACACAGTGTATGCGATTGTTCCTGAGTTTTAGCAAAAAAATTCAATTGCGCTTGCAAAGTGCCAGCGCAATTTGGGAAAAAATAACAAAACAAAAATAATAAGGAAAGTATAGTTCTTCTACACCGAAGAATACACTTTACGGTTCTCAATGGCTCTTTCCCGGTTTTCACTGCCTTTCCCCGCATCTTATTGGGTATTATGTTTCTCACTGGTTTTGTTGCTTCTCTTCGGTTCTCCCCAGTTCTCACTTGATCTATTTGATTATCAAAGTTTCCCAAAGTTTTCATTGGATCTCTCTAGTTTCCTTGGTACTTCTTTCAGTAGCTATCGCTAGCTCTCATGATCTTCACCTACAGTTGTATCCAATGGAAAATATTTTGCTAGATATTTCTCTTTAGGCTCACCCCAGTTCTCATTGGCTCTAACTCACTATCCGGTACTCATTGGCTATACCTGTTTCTCCCTCGTTGTCATTGCCTTTTTCAGCTTCTTATTGGGTATTATGGATCTGAGTGGCTCTCGCTGCCTCCTTTCCGTTCTCTGGTTCTCAGTAGATCTGTTTTATTCTCAGTTGCTCACCCTGGCTCCCATTAAGTCTCTAAGTTTCCTCAAACCTTTGATTGGGTTTCTTCAGTTTTCCAGGTACTTCCCAGTTCTACTTTCTTCTAACTGGTTCACAATGGCTATCGTTGGTTCTCATTATCTTTACCTAAGGTTTGCATCCAATGGAAAATATTTTGCTAGATCTTTATCTTTTGGCTCTCCTCAGTTTTCATTGGTTCTAACTACTTTACCGGTTTTCTTTGGCCTTCCTCGATTTTCCCTTGTTATATCTGTTTCTCACTGGTTCTCCCCGGTTCTCATTGCGCTTCCCCGCTTTGTATTGGCTATCATGGATCTCACTGGATCTCCTTGCCTGTTTTCGCATCTGCCTGGTCCTCACTGGATCAATTTGATTCTCAGCTGCTCGCACTGGCTCCCTTTGATTATAAAAGTTTCCCCAAAGTTTTCATTGGGTCTCCCCAATTTCTCTGGTACTACCCTGTTTCTCTGGTGCTTCCCAGGTTTACTTTCTTCTAATTGGCTTTCAGTGGCTCCCGCTAATTCGTACTATATTTACCAGTTCTCAATGAACTCTCCCTTTTGCCTGTTCTTACTGGCTCTCCCTGATTTTCACAGGTTCTATCTAGTTCTAATTAGCTATCACTGACTCTCCCTTGTTCTCCTTCTGGTTCTGAGTAGGTCAGAATACCTCCTCCTATCGGCGGTTCTCTCTCTGGTTCCCTTTAGCTTTTACTGGGTCTTCTGATTCTCACTGGTTCTCTTTGCATCTTACCGCTTTTCATTGGTCATCATAACTTTCACTGGTTCCGGTTGGCTATCACTACCAACGTAGCGTCCATTGTCCAATTTTTGAACCGATTATCGTATGCTAACAAAATGACCAGTAATAGGATATTTGAAGTAGAAGAATTATGATTCAAAAACTCTATTTAGACGCCAGATATTATTACGTTAGTATTCGCTGAGAAATTAGTTCATGTCCCGTAGACTCCTCGGCGATCTTTGAAATGTGCTCTCTTGAGATCGAAAAATCAACTGCTTATAATTCAACCATTTTCACTAAGAATTGCTCTGACCTTTGATAGCAAAGTGTCTTAAAGTCGACGGTTCTTTTGAAGTAGTTTCGATAGTCTTCAAAGATAAATTAAGAAGGCAAAGGAATCAAATCTTTTGTGATTTTTTTTATATGTTTGAAGCCAGACTTTCGTTAGTGAGTTGGAAAGTATTCTTCTTTTTCTTCAATGACGTAGACACTGGTAAACGGTTATAGCCGAGTTAACAACAGCGCGCCAGTAGTTTCTTCATTTCGCAATTTGGCACCAATTCAAGATACTAAGAGCAGCCTTCCCCACCTGATCTCTCAAACAGAGTGGAGGAATTTCTAGTCTACAATGAATTTTTTGTATACTCTGTGAAGTCTACAAAAGACAAGTGTTTCAAGAAAACTCAAATTGTAATGCCTCCAGTCTCGAGTCTCTATTTACTTACGAAGCTGTTTCCTTTTTATCCTCTGACAGTGCACTTAAAAACAGTCTCGCGAATTATAATTATAAGAGAATTATGCGCTTGAAGTAGAATACAAGAACTCAGCTGCTCTTCGGCGGGAAATCCTTTTGTTTGCTTCAGGATTTCAACAAAGTCTCTGGTAATTTGCATACCTGTTTGCGATTCTTTTCATCAAGAATCTGCGATATACATATGTGTTATGTAATATTCTTCATTGTCGAAGCAGCTGCTGCACTTTTTTTAAGTGTGACGTAGGAGGGAATCTAGGGGTGCTAATGGGCAGGGAGTTACATCGGCCGCTGAGAAAGCAAGGCACATGCATATTACTCTGTCTGTATGTAGTACTTATGTCCGCTTATGATCGCTATATCAAGCAAATAAGCCGAAGCGCATAATCAGCTGTTATGCAACACCCGAACCGGAACCATGTTGCACGTGAAGCATGCGTCAGCGCAAACAAAAAACGCATAATTGAAAATGCAAAATTTGCCAGGATAAACAAGGAAATCATTGCACATGCCAAGACAGCGCGCCAAGTAGCACAAATAATCCGAACAACAACAACAATGCTCAACATAATGAAATGCAAAACAATTGCGGTTGCATTACTCAAGGGTCGATGCAGTGAAAAGTGGAAAAGATGGCAAAGTAGCAGAGAATAAAAGAAAATAGAGCATGCAAAAAATGGGTGCGTTGCGCAAAAGGAGACGTTGCACATGCGCGTGGCAACATTGGATTGCATGAAGGAGCCGCAGAGCCACACGCTGCCCATTAAGTGTGGCGAAATTTGAAGGAATCTTCGCTGCCTGCATTGTTTATTGTAACAATTTCTTATTGTTGTTGTTGTTACATTTTTTTTAATCACAAAAACATAACAAAATTTATTGCAAAGAAAAGCAAACGCAGATGCAAGTCAACGGCCGAGACGGCATAAATTTTGTTTGCGGAGTACAAAAGGCGTAAGTGTCTATGTAAGTGTGTATGTATGCATGTATGTATGGAAACGTTCATGCATAGAAGTGGCGCACCGGCAGTCAGCAGCCAGCTGGCAGACGCAAACACACACACACACAGACATGGTGAGGACATCAACGTGGTGGCAAGAAATCAAAATCAGCATCAACAACAACAACAACAACAACAACAACAACAACAACACCAAAAAGCACAATAACATTTGCAATTGCAATAAAAGGACATCTTCGCCTGCATCACCGGTGCAGCCGAGCGCCTAGCAACTGAACTCCAGTCTTAGACTTGAAAAAGTCTCACTTAAGGGATGAAGGTTGCATGGCTGGTTGCTGGTTGCTGGTTGTTAGTGTTGTTGTTGTGGTGCATATTCAAGTTGCCACCGGCACAGCTGCGCCATGTAGAAGAATAGTAGCGAAAAAAATCAAGAAACCTTAAGAAATCAAAGTGCAGCTAGCGTTGTCTGCTGCCGAGCGGGTAGCGGGGCTGCAATTATTAGCAGTGTTGAGAGTGTGTGTGTGTTGTTGCTGGAGGCAGTTGTCATTAGCACCACCAGCGTCACCAACACCAGCAAGCAGCAGCCGATCAGCTGTGTGCGCCACTGATTTGGCTGCTCGGCAACACTGCGCGCCTTGAATGCTGCCGCAGACATTTTACACACACACACAAACACTCACGCATGCGTCCCTTATTACTTACAATTATTTTTATACGCTCTGTTAATAATTTTGTATTTTTGCTTCTCGGAAATGTTCTTTCAGCTCATAAGTAAATTGATTGCGTAAAGTGCGTTTGCGTTTGTTCAACGCCTCAGCGTCTGTGGCTGCGCCGGCGCAGCGGAAGTATTTGCTTTGTAATGCTGCTAAAGTATGTGTGCATATATGGTTATTTGTTGCACATTGCAACGAGTTTTCCTTCAACACTATTTTTTGTTGCAAGCAGAAAGGTGACAAATTTTTATTTTTTATTGCTTTGTGTTTTTTATGATCAGCTTTGGCGTTCGACACGGAAGTGTTTTTTAATCGACGGATTCTATTGCGTTTACCAGTGCTAGATAATCCGATCGAATTTGATCCGCACTGCTAAAAAATGAAGTTTCAGTTGTTTTTACTTTAAATCTCTTATATTGCCTACAGAAGAGACCATGAAGTCAACAAAATATAATATAAGCTTAGGCTACGCACCTTTACATCCTTCACTGGATCTAATTATATGCCCACAAACAGAGAAAAAAAGAGAGAAAATTTCACTAGGAACAAAATTTGACCAAAAATGATTGACTTTTGTAATTTTTTCGACCTTCGCAGACACTTTTTAAATTTCGATACATTTTGATTATAAAAAGTTGTTATCGGAAAACAAGACTCCTTCATCCAAATGTTTAAGAATTGTTTCTCAAAGATCTGTGTGAAATTTCATGAAGATCGGCTGAGTATATCTCGAGAAATCTTGCCAATCGACTTCAAAAATACAGTTTCGAGAAAAAAAAGTTTAATGCTTTCGGTAACAATAAAAACTAGACTCCAGCACATAAGTTCTCAAGGCCGTATCTCCGAAACTATTACTCGGATCAACTTGAAAATTTAGGACAATTTTCTAGAGGTATTGTAGAATTTAATAAAAAAATCCATTTTTTGAAACTCGTAAATCCATGTAACCCCTCAAACTGGGTCACTATTTTCGTGTAATTTTTGGGAGAAGAAAAAAGAACAAACGTTAACTTTGGTTGCACCGAAGCTATGAAACCCATTATGGCTGAATTTTTCATTGAATAAATTGGTGTAAAAATACCTCTATTTGGATTTTGATCGGTGGGTTTGAATGACAGCTATATGGTATAGTTATCCGACCTGAACAATATGTTTGGAGTTTGCAGTGATGCCTTGGATTTTAATCCATCCCTCTTGCGGGACTTGTGTTTGGTAGCTTAGTTTGTAAACAGTTACATGCTATAGTTGTTCGATATCGGCGGTTCTGACAAATAAACTGATTCTTGATGATAAAACTCTGAAGCCCTGTACCAAGTAATTTTAAAGTGAATTACTTTCATTTCGTCAGTACTATCACATGGCTTGAAACAGAGAAAAATGATGTGTAAAAGTTTTGTAAGGTAGGTAGCTAAGTGTGTGAGGTTCATTGTGAAACTACTGGGACTAAAATCCCCTAACTATATTGCCTCCTCTCCGAACCACCTCGAGCTTCGAATGAAGTTCATAAGCATGTACAAAAAGTTTTATCTGCCTAACATCTGTAATGCCGACCAGAAACCCTCAACCTATAGCTGCGAATCGTATCCAATACAGAGCTTTACATTCGCATCGAATGTGGTTTACTCATTTTATTATATCTCCTGATAGTTTCTATAATGGACATTATATAGTGTTCCCAGGCTGCTGGTATGTCTGCCAATTGGACAGTGAGTTCTTACGTCCTATGGTGAATAGACTCAGCTATATCTATCACATATTAATCGATTAGGTATCTACAAGTACCCAGAGGAATATATACTCCCTCTTTTCCTGAGTCTAATTGTAGGGTGATGCCTGTTCGAGCTAGTTTGCCCGCTTCACAGTTGCTAGGAATGTCACCTGTCCTGGAACCCATTACAGGTTTACCGTGATGGATGTAACGGCATAAAATCTAATTAGAGATCAAGGTATTCCATCACTGTCTTCGACGAGATCCTAAGAGACTTCAGTGGCCTTAAAGTCGCTTAGCTATATGTATATAGGAATGTATTCCGTATTGAGAGCACTTTCATTAGCAGAACTACATTGCTTTCTTTAATTGCGGTGATCTCCGATTGAAAGACACTGCAATGGTCTGGTAGACAGAAGGCGATTTTTGGGACTAATTTTGCTGAAAAGACCACCTCCCACTCGATTATACCGTATAGATGTTTATCATTTCGTTCCTGTTCACCTCGCCCCTTTTCCTCTCTTCTCTAGAAGGGCAAGTAATATTTGGGATCAGATTTAAGTTAAATTCCATAGGAAACGGGAACTTGCAAAGTATTCTAGCATGTCTGTTGTTACATTAGCCATTAGTTTCCATAAAAACATCCTGTCTAAAATAAGCCCCAGCTTGCCCTGTCACCTATTATTAGCCCGGTACCATTTAACGATGGTTGCATAACTTCTGTGGTTCTGTGTTTTCTAGGGGACAATACCAGCTCTGTCAAGCTAGCATTTAAGTTTAGACCGCAAAATACTGCCCATCGGGAAGGTTTGTTAAATATTACGGGGAAATTGAATCTCAGTAGAAAATGGGAGCAAATATCTGCTAGTTTTTCAAGTGGTACCTTACGACCTCTATATTTATACATATGTTTGTGAGTGCAGAACCCGGATGAGATCCAGTGGTCCTTACGAACTTCGCTGTATCTCAAATACCCAATTCAAAATGTGTTAAATGATGAAGAGGAAAAAGGGGAGAGAGCTAGCGATGGCACTAGGTATGAATACTAGTGATAATTAAAAAAAATCTCTGAAATGAGCAAACATTAATTTACAGCAACAATCGGGTAAACATCCCATTAAAATAAACTAAGCACGCGTGTCCAAGTCAAATTCTATGAAAATCAGCGCTGATGACAACAATAATTGCCAGGCATTGCGCGGATAACGCGGCATGCAAAGGCAAGTCACCGACATCAAAGACTTTAACGAATTTTTATTCAAAACGATTTGATTCAAAGAACAAAAACAAACTAACTAACCAAAGCAAGTCATAAACATTAACTTCTTTCTTTTATTTACCGAATTGATAAAAACCCAAAAATGAATTGCGTGGAATCAAAGCGGCAGCTGCGCGCCGGCAGACAATGGGCCAGGGTCCTTTGTGTGTGGCGAGCGGCAAGCGGCCAAATTCATCGTTAATAAATATGATATGTTGCCAAAGTGCAAAGTATGCCAGGACTACTGTTAGGGGGTCAGCGAACAATAGCGCCGAAGTCAGCCAGACAGATAAACCGCCAGCCGATGGGGGATCCAGACACAGGTAGCTGCGCAGAGCTGATGTTGGCGCGTATGCGCAGTCAAGCGTCAAATAATTCATCGCGCAAGTCAGTTTGTCAGTCAACGAGTGTGCCCGCATACATTCACAGTTATATTATAGCACATACAAGCGCGCTTCGTTGACAGACAGTTGAATTGGGATCACCAGCGCGCCACCACCTACAACAGGATAGCGTCGGCCAGGTGCGCCATTATGTAAGCAACTTTCTGGAATTCCAATTCAGCGATTTTGATTGCGCCAACACGTACACCAACAACAAAAACAACTCGGCGCATTCACTTTTCTTTTGCAGCGATCCGCATATCTGCTGGTTGCTTTGTTGTTGACAATTCCTGGAAGCAATTCCTTTTGCTGGCTTTTCAAAACATTTACTCCACTGTTGCCTTCGACGACTTTGATTTGGCGTTTATTTTTTTATTTATTTATTTATTGCTGCGGTGGTTGTTGTTTGTTTAGAGCGTTAGCGTTATGTCATAATGTCCTGTGCTCTTCTTATCCCCTACTTGTTGTTGTTGCTATTGTGTTCTTTCTTTCGATGTCTTGCAATCTCCTATTGATAATGCTGCACCGGCCCGTGGCAGTGATTTTTCTTCTTTCAGTAATAAAAAGGAAGCAAAAAATTAATTGTATAGATCCTTCTGCGCATTATTTTTGTTGTTGTAAAGGAACCATAGCCGGCAGGATGCTTTTGTCCTCGAGCTAAAAGGCAGCAAAGGCAAAAATAATAAAACTGAAAAAATAGCGTGATTTTATTGAATTGACATGATTGTTGGCCGGCACTCGTGCAGCTGCACAGTGGGATGAATACGGTGGAGTTGGGAAAGTGAAAAATATAAACTTTGTTTGAGTGTATGATTTCCTTCAGAAATGTAAAAGGTTTCTTATAAGAACTTGACTCCGATCCTTGAGTTGATATGACACCTATATGTTATAGACATCTGATCAGCGCAATTTGTTCGGAGATAGCATTATTGTGATTCCGTGAAGATATTTCGTCAAATGAAAAAGTTTCGATGTGAAAGATACACCTCGCTTTGGTCGACCTATCGTTGAAAAAGCCGATAAATTTGTGGAAAAGATTGACCAAGACTATCACATAAGCAGTCATTACATCGGAACTTAACACTCACCATCAAACGGTTTTTCAACCATTCAAAAAAGGCTGACTACAAAAAGAAGCTCGATGTTTGGATAACAATTGTCTGTGAACCGAATTAACATCTGCGATTCTTTGCTGAAATGAAATGAAATCGAACCATTTCTGAAGCGAATGATAAAGAAGACGAAAATTAGATCAAATACGACAATAATGTGTGGAAAAGATCATGGTCCAAACGTAGTGAAGCTCAACAAATGGTCGGAAAGCCAGAATTGACGCCTCGAAAGGTTATGCTGAATGTTTGGTTGGATTGGAAAGGAAAGGAATCATCCACTATGAGCTGTTCCAGTCTGATCAAATGATTGATTCTACATTTTACTGTCAACAACTGGTGAGATCGAAGCAAGCAATAGAAAAAAGGGCCAGAACTGATCAGCAGAAAGAGCTTCGTCTTCCATCAGGACAACGCTAGATCACACACATCTTTGATGACTCGGCAAAAACTGAGAAAGCTTGCCTGGGGAGTTCTGATGCATCCACTATATAGCCCTAACCTTGCAACATCGGACTACCATTTGGTTCGGTCAATACAGAACTCCCTTAATGGAGTAAATTGACTTCAAGAGAAGTCTGTGAAAATTACTTGTCGCAGTTTTTCGCAGAGAAACCAGAAAATGTTTACACTGATGAAATAATGTCTCTAGCGGAAAATGGCAAAAAGTGGTCGACCAAAATGGTACATATGTATTTGGTTCATTAAAGTTCATTATAAATATAAAAAAATAATTTGCAGTTTGATCAGAAATACGAAAAGACTTTTTCGATTACCCCTTATATATTCTCCTCTCATTTCTTCCCATTTTTGAATGATGTCATTGTTTATCCTTTAATATGATTATCTCGGCATTCTTTGCACCCATACTGGGAAATCATAAATAAATTCTGTTGATCTTGTACCATAAAACTCACTGGAACCTCGTAATTTTAAACGCCGCTCTTAGTAGAGAAATATAGACGATACTTATAAAATTATCTCCGCGCTAAAAGATATGCTAAGATTTGAGAATAAAAATTAATCGGTGTGGACCTATATTTCATTTTACTGGACCTCCTGTATTTGCCACTTAGTTATAGTCGGAATTTGGGTTATGGGTTATGTCCGAAATTTCAGATCAAAAATTTATTTTACTTGCTATATTTTATATTCCTTTCTAAAAAATTTGTAACGCCTTGCGCCCACTGTGCAGCTGCATAAACGGCTTGTTAACATGCGAGAAAGGTGGGGCAGCATAATCAGAATCGCCCATTGTCAACGACATCACACATCGTATATAATATGTGCTGGTATTGTGCCTCGAGCGGCTGATGGCTGTCGGTTGATCGATTTCGTACGTTGACGATGACGGCGTAGAACTACATATGTACGTATGCCTGTGTGAGTTTCGCAAAGAAGTCGAAGAAGGGCCGTTACTCGAGCGCATGTGCGCGCAAGGAGATACCGAAGTTGGTGTTAGTGTTGGTGATGTTGGTGCCTTGACTGCTGGCAAGGTGCGGTGGTTACTGACACCGGGCGCAAAGTCTCGAAGCTATTGAAAACGGTATGCGCCCGAAGTAAAATCGAAGTATTCGCAAAAACAACATATCTTATGTATGTGTGTGTGTGCTGGCTTGCGTCTGTTTTGTGCCGAGCGTTTGCCCTCAAGCCGCTTGAGGAACACCGGTGTGTTGAGTGTGTGCAATTTTTATTTTAGATCTTATTTTTTATGCCGCCGCACGTACGATCAGGAACGCTTACATACATACATGTACATATACATATGTATGTGAGCATATCGAAATTCATAAGACGCATACTTGTTTTTGTAATGCTGCGCACATTTCGACTGCAACAATGGCATGAGGCAAGGTGCAAAAATAGGACGAACCCTATTGTTTGGCACAGTCAGCGCTGATGTCAGTCGCTTTTCAAGTGTCAAATACCGTAAACGCTGGCAAAAAGTGTGCGCTGACTGGGTCAATGGTGCGCGCGCAGACCCATACACACTATTACAGTGCTATATGTATGTATGTGTGAAAATATGAGTGGCACACCTGCCGCAATCACTGCTACAACACCAACAATGTGTGCAAAAATCTCAACTCAACATTCACGCAGTTACGCACGCTGCCGCACTCATGATTCAGCAGAAATTCTGCTTGTTTTGAATTAAACAAATGCCGCATGCTCCGCGCTCGTCAGGGAAAATCCTCGCGCTCTAACGCTAATCACAACCATTAAAGCAGGTAAGGCAGACGCGTCTACGCGGCTAATATCGACCGTCGTCAAACACTTGTCGCCGCGCTGCGCGCTCCACTGACCTTTTTTCCCTGAGCGCGTTCGAACAAAAGGACACGCAGGCGTCCGCGCTTATTAATTTGCTTAATATCCACATAAATATTAGCTTAAGCGCTTTGTCTGCCGCGCTAGACTATGTTATGACTAGCGCGCAAGGATTTTCCACACCGTCGCGACCTGCCGCTCGGCGCGCTCTGTGGGAAATTTCCTTGCGTGTTATTTTCGCGTTTCACTGTTTTTTCTCGGGAGCTTCGCCAAGACAAGTGTTTGCTTTGTGCACATTTTGTTTATCTTTGTATTTATTGCGTTGACCGCATAATTTGATTATTCCGTTAGTCGCTATTTACTTAGTCAGCGACTAGGGCTTGTTGTTGCACATGTATGCTTGCGCGCAGGTTCGCTTCATACTTTGTTCCTCAGAGGTTTTCCCTGCCTCAAACTCGGGTCTACTAACTGCCTGCTGTCGGCTCATTTTCCCAGTTTGATAGGAAATTTTCTTGCTGGTTGCAGGCTTATAATGCTTTTGTCCGATTTGGCTGGCAGGATGGCTGGCTGGCGGGCGATCTGTCTGCATATCTGCCCGGCGGCTGGTTATTGCAATGACTTGTGTGGAAGAAATTCCACGTTATGCCGGATTTTTGCCATTGCCCGTATTTTTATCACAGTGCAATGTGTTTGAGCAATTATGATCGTACAAACATATTTTACGCTCCTCGTGTGGCTGCATCACATGTGTATGAGTCACGTGTGCTGTTGTTATGTATGTATGTATGCGCGCATATATTAAAATTTTATGGATTTCTTGGATTTTTGGTTGATTTGGAAAATCTCCATTAACATTTGGCAACTTGTGGCTTCGTTTGGCGATTGTAGGCCTGGATATGGAAATGGGAATTTTGTTTGATTATGGCACGCCCTCTAATAGAACGGTGTCTTTGTTTAATGTGGGAAAAATTTTATTGAATACAAATGACTTTGCGATTCATTTTATTTCTGCAATTTGTGAGAGGGTGTACACGTCAGTGAAAATATGTTTACTATTTTTTTTCTTGGTGGGGACAATTAAAGAATTGTGCAAACTTTGAATTTCGGAGAAATAAGTCGGATTACTTAGAGATGTTATGAATTGAGAAACGAGTTAGGGCCAAGGTTGCATTGTTCATAAAAAATATTGGTTTTTCTCTGAGATGTGCTTCGGAAATTGCGGCCTTGACTAAAAATCGCAACTTATATTTAGAATAGCTGATAATATACGAAGTTTTCTGGCTGGGCCTTCCGTTACTATTTTTTCAAAACAAAAGCCCCAAGTTCACAGCTCTTTCTGAAACTGAAACATTGGTTTACATTTCTCTGTACATTTTCGGGTATCTTGAACGTTTCTAAAATTAAGTAGAAGCCACTTTAAAACTAATATCGAAAAGCCAATAATGTCGATAATATCAGTTCATAACCTTAACATATTTAATAATTCATGGGTTGATTTTTCAGAATACAATCTCTATTTTTAATGACTCCTGAAACATCTTGATTTCATAGTACATATCTCGTTGTAGTTTTTCTTAGAATATAACAGCAACAGTTTGTGTCTTTCCGGAAGAAAAACAATTCGATTTTACTACAATATACTTGTGTGATCTCAGCTCTTTTAAACTTTTAGCTCGCAGTTATTTCATGAGTATTCTAGAGTGTAGATTCTTGAACAAAAATACAGTTGCTAGAAAGAAGACCTTGATGTACAGTAAAATATATATATAGCGTTTAATGTAGTGGCTGTGGATGAAATAGTGTTCATAATCGTAAGGATGGTTAGAAGTAATTTTTTAAAGTGAGCTGATCTTCTTTCTCACTTTGCTGCGGTGAAATGAGTTTTATTTTATGGCGATCTCTTACCTATCATTTCTTTCTTTCTATGAAAATTGCCTCAATAATTTTATTTAACGCAGACGTTTTTAACCTTCATTTTCGTTTCGACATCATAACGATGCAGACATAATAAATCATCAAACGAAAAATTTTCTGACTTAAACTGGTAATCCTCTTAATTCTATTCAGTTTAAATTTTTACGGCTTGTTTTGAAGGGAGTAGAGGAGGACGCTGGCAAATTAATGTCTTTAGAAACTAATATTGAATTAGGTAGCCAAAAAAAAAAAAAAAAAAAACATTACGTGAACAGTCCTATCTTCCAGAAATATGATTTAAAGAATCCAAACAAAAAGTGTAAGAAACTAGAATATGCTTTTTTGAGTCAATTTATGTGTAAAATCTGGAGTATATACATTTTGCGGTGTTTTAAATACAAAAAGTGTATTATTTGAGATCCGAAATGAAGATTCTTTCAGAAAAACTTGACTCCGGTGGTTTAGATTGTTGGCAGCTATATATTATAGCGATCCGATTTATACATTTTCTTCGGAGATTAAATAACTACCTTAAACAATAACTCATGCCAAATATCGTGAAGATAACTCGTTTGCCATGCAAACCCTTAATTTCGATACTATATCGACAGTTTCGACGAGTGAGCAGCTTCTCGGGAAAATAAATTTCAGATCGATATCTCAAACCCTGTGATTCCAGTTCGCGTATATACAGATGGACTGACTAACAGACAAAGAACATGGCTTAACCGAGGGCCTCCGACTTTTCCTCCTAGGTGTTTTTCTTAGGTAATAGGTGACTTCCTATTAAAGTCTCATACTTGGTGAGAATTATTTTCGAAATTTTCGGAGTATAAAGTGAAAAATGTAATAAATTCATAAACCAAAAACAACGACGAGTTGATGATTCGGAGCAGTGTTTGAAGATGTTCAAGCGTAATAAGCCTGAGATTTTGCGTTGATATGTGACAGTCATCCGAGTGGACTGCACAAGATGAACCCGCTCTAAAGCGGGGAAAAACAACAGTCGGCTGTTAAGATTATGGCGTCTGTATTTTGGGATGCGCATATAATAAATTTTATTGACTACCTTAAAACAAGAAGGACCGTCTATAGCGATTATCACATAGCTTTGTTGGATCGTTTGAAAGATGAAATCGATGGAAGAAGAACACATTTCAAGAAAAGTAAAGTTCTGCTTCACCAAAAAAAAAACCATGGCAAAGGTTCAAGAATTCGATCTCGAATTGCTTTCGCATTTACTATTTAGATCTCCCCTCCAGCGACTACTTCTTGTTCTCAAATCTCAAAAGAATGCTCGCTGGGAAGAAATTTTCGTCGAATGAGGTAAATTTTGAGGCACAGGACAAATCGCACTACAAAAATGGTATAGAAAAGTTGGAGGGTTGCTGTAGTCAGTGGATTAACCTTGAAAGGAACTAAGTTGAATAAAAAAAAAGAGTTTTGTTTCACGATGAAGTAAAGTGTCTTCATTATTGAACAATATGTCAAATATAATGGAAGCTTGGTTGGAATAGAATAAAACTTTGTATCAGTATATAACGCACATATAAAAGATCTGCCAAGAAGAAGGAGGTAATGTTAAAATCAAACCAATTTTGGTCAAAACGGGCTGTTTGATTTCAACAAAAGGTTGTCAAAATTGCCACCACGTCTTCGATTGCATAATTCCTCGTGTTTACGGAAATTTTCGAGCATGGAGCTCCTCGAGTGTTGCTGGTTGACTGGCGAAAGCCTTTGATTTAATACGAGGTGTGTTCAAAAAGTATAGCGAATCGTAACTGACAGTTTCTTCGATTGCAGAGGCGTCGTGCATCATGAGTTCTTGCCACAGGGAAGAACGGACAATAAGGAATATTACCTGCAAGTTATGCGCAATTTGCGCGAAGCAATCCGCCAGAAACGCCCAGATTTGTGGAAGAACAAAAATTGGCTTTTGCACCACGATAACGCCCCTGCTCACACACATCGTTGCTTGTGCGCGACTTCTTGGCCAAAAACAACACACTAATGATGCCGCAGCCACCGTATTCCCCAGATCTGGCCCCTGTGACTTTTTCTTGTTCCCTAAACTGAAGAGGCCCATGAAAGGACGACGTTGCGCTTCTCTTGACGAGATAAAGACGGCATCGAAGGAGGAGCTGAAGAAGATAAAAAAAAAAAAATGATTTTTTGAAGTGATTCGAAGATTGGAAAAACCGTTGACATAAGTGTATAATATCTCGTGGGGATTACTTTGAAGGGGACAAAATAGATATTCATGAATAAATAAATAATTTTTGAAAAAACACAAAATTCGCGATACTTTTTGAACACACCTTATATACCCTCAGAAAAAATAATTTAGAGGCGTTAAACCGAATGATCTTGACAGCCATTTGACAGGGCCATTTCTCGAAACTAACGAGACGCCCAACATTGTCGCAATATGGCTATGTTGAGACGTGAAATGCGAGGCAGTGTATAAAGAGATTAAGTCAGAAATGGGCTTCATCTCAGGAGATCATATTTTGCGAAGACTTCTTGCAGTAGCCACCGTAAAGCAAACGTGAATTTGCGCAATAATCTTGGACAATTTCCAAGCGTTATATCAAAGTGAGACGTGGCGTCATGAAATGGCAAACTTGGTTGAACACACTTTATTACAAAACCGTGAACAGACTACGGACTAACGAATAAAATCGAAGTACATATATTACCTTGGCTGAAGCTATTGCGCAATTATTTGAAAAATATTGTATGTGGAAACATCTTTAACAAATTTGTCAAAGAAACAAGTTCAGCCGCCTAGAAAGGATGTCAGAAGCTCAGAAACACAAAATCATTAACTCCTTCAAAAAATTAAAAAAATGACATCCGGCAGAAAGCAGGCAAAGCAGTTGTTTGACGAAAACTTCCAGAAAAACTTAACACACACATGCACACATATGCATACCACATACAAATATAGCACATTCATACTTTCCCACCAAGAATTCGGAAACTTTCCGTGGACATGAAAATGCTCAGCTCATTTGAAACAGATGTTGCATGACAACACTTTTGAGGTGCAGCGACTGCAGTAGAATGACGTAGGAAATGCAATAAAGAATTGACGAGGGCAGCGCGGAATCACTCAAGCCACTGCACCAATAGTTGCATCATCGTATGAGTGCCGCATTTTGTGGCAGCTATTGGAATGAGCAGCGGCAACAGCGGGCATATAGCACTGGAAGCAACCCCAAAATGCCGTGAAAGCAGATGCAAGTGTGTGAGTGTAAATGTATTAAGTGTAAGTGGCTGTGTTTTTGGTACACGCATGTGTATGTTTGTGTGTGTCCAGCAAATTTCTATTCGAAAGCGGTGAGTTTTGTATAAATGTTGCACGTTTAATGTGGAGTAAGGGGAAATAATTAATAGAAAACTCATTAAAAGAGTATGCGGAACGCAATGGAAGCGGAACGGCTTTTTGAGTGTTTTTCTGAAGTGGGAAATTGACATACCTGCCGAGGGGGATTCTCGCCTATAAATATATTAACATGTATGTGCTGCATGCAACAACAAACACAATCATCGCGGCTCCCTCATAGTGACGTACAGAGAAACGCATATTTTGGAGTTTGGTTGTATGAAAATTGCTGTCACGATCACTTGGGGAGCCCCAAGCAGATGCCGCTGGATCACTTTCTACTTTCACGCCAATCAACGCACTCGGGGGACACATTTTTGACAAGTTATTACAGCCAGCAGTCAACGTGTGTAATGGAGATGGAAATGTGTCAACGAAAAATATGAGATCAGACGATCAATCGATCGATCGGAGGCCGCTACAATACATATGTATGTAGGTATTTATGTATGTGGCTACTTAGTGCCTCGCATGGTGCACATGGGAGGCATAAACACAGGCGAACACAGATGCAAAGAAGGTGTTGCGGTAAAGCCTAAATTTCACACCACACAAATGATCGCAGCTCAGGTGTGCGTGTGTGTGTGCAATGGTTGGTATATGAGTGACTTCCCGTGAGTTATTGGCAGGATCAGTGATCTACATAAGTTGGTAATAAATTGGAGCCAAGTTGTGTTCATTAAATGGGTACTTGTATCGCGTGTGAGTAAGCTACGCGATCAAACGATCGATTTAGAGGTCTTAAATATGTAATTTGGGGACTGTAATGGAGATAGAATCACATGAAGTCGAGTTCTTGGGAAAGCACTGCCTTTCTCATAAGACTATTATAACTGAGCTTCCTTTATAGGTTAGAAGTTGCTTCGGGTTTCATGAGGCAGGATCACTGATCTGCCAGCGCAGGCGATCACTTAGAGTCAATATGCGTGCATCCTGAGCATATTGGAATACAAGTTAGGCAATTGGCATACCTAACGAATGCGGGTTAACCACCGCGCGTTCGTTTGAGCTACTCTCAAAGATGGTAGCGATAGTTAGCAGATTGGTAGTGTAGATCGGAGGGTTGCTTATTGGTAAACAAACGCATTTCACTCAATATTTATTTAGATATGTGTGTATGTGTGTAAAGTATGACTCAAACTCAGCTGGCGCAACTGTAAAATGCTCAACTTCACACACACACACACAAGTTATAGAGCGTTGCACGATGCTGTCTACGCGGTGGTGGCTAGCATGCTGGCTGTCTGACGTCGTCTACGCATGCACCAAGGGATTCCGTGTGTAATTTCCCAATGAATGGTCACATGTAAGCACGCCTATGTATGAGTGTGTCGCGTAGTGCGAGCTAAGGCGCTAGGTACGACTGCGGCGACATTTTCTGCAGCTGAGCGTACGTAAATACCAAATGACGGGGGGAAGGTAGCGCAGAACTATTATTGTTTTGAATTGTTAATAGTAGCAGTGGCGGCAGCAGCAGCCGTGACAAGAACAACAACCAGTAAACCATTTGAAGAACTACCCGAGTGATTTTGGAGTTTTTATGCGGTGTGTGTGTGTGTGTGTGTGTATGGTTGTGTGGTAAAATGTGTTTTCGTTTAGTATTTTCTTCGGTCAACAGAGAAGAATCACCACCACCAACAACAACCATATATGCTGGCCGTGGCCGTGGCAATCAATTGAGTTGAATCCGAAAAACTCTGAGTTCACCGAGACTGACTCTGATAATGTATAAAAGACGGTGCCCGCTGTCGAACCTGTCATAGCAGCAGCAGTGCTCGCAGAGTGTAGAACACCAAAAAAAGAAGAAACGCAAATTACAATTAGAATTCAGTTCAAAACTTCGCTAAAGTTCTACAACAACATCCACAGTGTTTTTGTGTATGTGTTAGAGTGAACAGAAGAAGCGAGCAATAAATAAATAAGTGCGCAATAAAGTTTGTGAAAAAGACTTTAAGAAAGACAGAAGAACACAAAAAAAAAAAGAAACTATAAGTTTATGAACGATTTTAAGTTCGAAATTAATTTTGCGAAAATCCCGGAAAACCCAAAATAACACAATGGCCACTACAGCAACAAAGTACAAGAGCTGCCCGCTGAAGAAACGGCCCATCGTTTACGAGGACACAACCGAAACAGAAACTGAAACAGCAACAACCACCGTCAGAGATCCCATGCAATATTATGCCGCAGCCGCTGCTTTCGCCACAGCCAGCATGATCAAGCACGAGCCACAGCCAGCAGCTGAGTACGAGCTTTTGGCTGACGAGCAGCCGCAAGATCTTTCGCTGAAGCGCAAAGCCGCAGACAGCTTCGAGGATTATATCGTGCCAGCAAAACGCGAATACGTGCTGAATCTCTCGAAGGACGGTTACGAAGCAAATGCGTACGATGCGTCCTTCACCAAAGCCTATCAACAACGTGCCAACTCGCCAACGCACTCGATCCACTCGCAACACTCCGTCGAGTTGGGTACTTGTTCGGCGCTGATGTCACCCGTTGAGCCTTACACCTTGGACTACGAATCGGACTATTACCAACAATTGCAACAACAAGCATCGCCAGCGGTCGCCATACATCTGCGTGGCTTGACAGCCGCTACCAGCGGTTATACCACAAACTCAACGGACTACAAATCCGCCTTCATGCTAGCCGCTGGCGGCGCTGCGCCCATGACAGCGCTTTGGAGCGCCTACCAGCCGTCCAGTGGCGGCAATTTGAATGCGATCTTTCCCTCGCCAGCCTCCTCGATAGCTACCTCACCACGTTCGGTGTACTCATATCAGCAAATGACACCACCATCCAGTCCCGCTTCGGAGGCAGGCTCCGAGCCAGAGGATCTGAGTCTACGCAATGATATACCATTGCCGGCGCTAATGCATCATGAAAACGAACCGTTGTCCAGCTTCAGCTTGAACACGAAATCAACGAAGTGTGCAACGAGTAGTGAGGCTCAAGCCGCTAACAAGGCTGCCAGTTACCGTTACAAATGCGACAAATGTAATAAAATGTACTCGACTGTCATTGGCCTGTCGAAGCATCAGCAATTCCATTGCCCGGCCGCCGAGTGCAATCAGGATAAGAAGCAGCATTCCTGCCACGAATGTGGCAAGCTCTACACCACCATTGGCGCCTTGAAGATGCACATACGCACGCATACCTTGCCCTGCAAGTGCCCCATCTGCGGTAAGGCCTTCTCACGTCCATGGCTGCTGCAGGGTCACATACGCACACACACCGGCGAGAAGCCCTTCCACTGCAGCGACTGCCCGCGTTCCTTTGCCGATCGCTCCAACTTGCGCGCCCACCAGCAGACCCATGTGGAGGTGAAGAAGTACGCCTGCAAGGTCTGCCACAAGTCCTTCTCACGCATGTCGCTGCTCAACAAGCACACTAGCTCCAATTGCACCATTACAATTGCGTAGACTAGTGTCGTAGGAGCGCGGCCTTCGAGCCGATGCCGATGTCAGTGAAGCTTGATCAGAAACGAAAAACCAAGTGCCAGCAGCGTTGCAAAAACAGTGCGTTGACATATTCAGTATTTATACTTAAAGGAGTTTAGTTTACTTTTTATTAGTTTTTAGTGTAAATTACAACAATTTAATGTTGCAACTATGTAAGCGTTTGTAACAGCAGGAGTTTATGTTTTCTAAGTTCTAGTCGTTTTTGTTCGCAGCAAAATTTCAATGAAATAATTTTTAGTTGAAAACGGAAGACAATTTTATGATTCAAATTAGTTTTATATTACTTGTTTGCCATTTTTTTTAATTTTTTGAAAAAATTATACTGAAATTTCGATTTTTTCTTGAAGATACTATATTTTTAGTTTTAAGAATTTTCGTATAATTTTCGCATATTTTTTTGTTTAGCTGGTGCATTTTCACCAGCCCATACACAGCGACAGCACTCAACCAAATTAGCTCTTATGAAAACCCTCACGGAAGTTTAGACTCTAATCATTATATAATGAATGGAAATTAATTTAGTGTTTTTGTATGAAAAAACTATAAAAACTGTTGGAATATTTTATTAAGTTACCTAATCTTAAGTTATTTTTACGAAATGGAGGACACTAAACTTGAATACAATACTCAAAGAAACTATAAATAATATCACTTTTTATTTTGCTATCAAAGTCGGCATGGAAATTGGGAGATTTTGAAAATCGTACACGATTCTACTTGTTAAAAAAACTATAAGATTTATTAGACCGAGCACCAGCGAGGATTTTGAAAAGTATCCTGCAATGTGACCTGAATACTTTACAATATTTACTCTTGAAATCGCTATTTCAGTAGCCCTGAATTTGAAACTAGCTATGTATGCCTGTAGGGTGTAAAACTTCGATGGATCTCTTATCTGGGTGCAAACCATTAAAATTTTAGGTTCGAAAGTTGGCTAAAGAGAGATCAATAATTAGTGTAGAAGGGACGAAAATGCATAGATAATAGTTTTAAAAAAAGATTTCACCTCCTTCATCATGTGTCCAAATTTAAAATATTTTACGAGTTTGTGAAGATCGTGTAATATCCACACATGTTCTTTAAAGTTTCCTCAATTCGAAACCCTACTTCGTACCGATTCATTGGAAGCCATTCCAAATGAAATGAATCTTCACTTCAAATTAATACAAGAAAATATTAACTGCGCAGTTTCGGTTGACTTGGTTTGATCGCAATATCTTTGAGAATACCAAACAAGTGGACTCATTTTGGTTGAACCACACCTTACCCATGGCGAAAAATATGCTTCCAACGAAGAACAGTTAGAAGCATCTGAAGCACCAACGCTTTTCGAGAGTCAGCTGTCCGAAAAATGGAGCATTTTAACAAGTCATAAGTCTCTCTCTCTCAAAAACTGATGGATATTTTCAGTACTAGATCTATCATGTTAGTAATACTGTCAAAAGTTTGATATTGTCTTCCAAAGAGAGAGTGACTCCTATTAAAAATATTTTGTTTTGGACTGTATCTCGGCCGAGTCTCCAGTTTCAGAATAAATATAATATACTAGACTATTGAATTACAATGACCAGTATCGATGGAAAGTTTTTGTTACCTAAAGTGATTTTATGTTAGTTTATATTAGCCGTCACTATGGCAGACGAAACCTCAAAATTTTATATTGGAAGCAGCATAACTCAGAACTAACTAGATGTATAGGATAGCTCTGCGACCCGTGGTCAATTGTTTTTTCTCTTTCCGAAGGTCCTCTCATAAAAGCTGAGGGCGCACATCGAAGAACGCTTCGGACCCTGTCCGACTAGTTGCCGCAGCTTTACCCTCCAGAACATAACCTAACTCATTTTCACTGATTCCTCCATTTCGAGGAATCCACGCTAGTAGGATATTGTTTTCAGTACAAACCTTCTTAAGCACTTTTATATACTCTAGTACCATAGCTGATTTGATTTCAACGAATGAAATTGCCTGAAGTGACGCTTTACTTTCACTGAGTATGACCATTAGTTTCCCGTCGTAGCCCCTTTCTAGAATGATTTCTGCATATCTGCTGTGGTCCTAGATCTCAGCTTGAAAAAAGCTTGAAAACTTGTCTTAATTCCAGTCTTAATTCCATTTGCCGTCTGTATGTATATCAATGAGACTTTGAATCTCTTTTCAAAGTAGATTTTCTTGGTAATCTAAGAATATTATAAGTAAAGAAATCGAAAAAAATGTTAGTAGCGGCTTGTTTTTTCGGTTTGAGTAAAGATGGACGTAAAATACTGTATAGTTCGACTTAATATACTATGATACACAAATGTGGATAGGAAGTCTCTCTGATGAAAGAGTTTTGTTTCGATTTTCCGGGAAGACGAAACAGCACACAGGTGAAGATCAGGCTTGATTTTGTTCATTCGGTTATGTTATGTCGCTTAAAGTACTGGATGGCTTTGATAAAAATATGTCTCCCGTGTAAGATAGCAATGGAGTGACTAGGTGTGGCGCGGTTAGCTAGGCGTCTTGTTTCGAAAACCATACTTGCGACCAATTGACGGACTACTTCTCACGATAATATACACCTAAGATTTTTAAATATGTGCTTATGTGTACGCAAAAGTATAGATGATGCCATCAAACCCCCTGCACTCGCTAAACTCCTTGCAATCAAAGCAAATATTTGAAATCACTACTGTGAACAGCACCTGCTCTTGCGCCAATATAGAACAAGCGAGTGCACAATATCCGTAACTATTGCCACAAACTCATCTATATAGCAAATATATATGATTTTTATTTAACAAATCGTCTTTTGCGGCATGCCGAAGTCTTTGTGTAAACATTTTTGCTTTTAAAGAAAAATTAATACAATATTCATACAAGTAGCAGCGGTGGCAAACAGTGAAAAAAGGATTACATTGCATTGCAATGTGCCGAAGACAGGAAATGTGCGCACGTACGCAGTCATACGTACTTATAAACCCACATTTTGAAAGGATTTTTCTTTACAGTAGCCAAATGCGCATGCGCACATACATAAATACATGTTTGTATGATTAAGCAAAGAAGTGCATGTGCACGGCTGGGTAAAGGCTTCTGTGATCCTCATCGGAGTGAATGTAAAGTGTTGAGTTGTGGTTGAATGATGGATTTGTATGTTGGAGGGGGAAAAGCGAAAGGCACCTACACAAATAGAGGATGTGTTCGCAGGTGAAGGTGAAAGTGAAAGGTGCAATTCTGCGTTGGTGCAGTGAGCCTTTCAAGTAGACAATCTGGTTTAAGTGGCTTTGGTAGAATAAAGGAGTAAGGATTGTGGAGAGAAGGGATATAGATCGGAATAAGTTGAAAATATATAAAAAATTAAATAAAAAAGTTGCTGGATGAAAATTTATAATAAAAGGGGATACAAAAGTATACCATTTACAAAAGTTTTTTATAATATTTCAGAATTTTTTTTTTATAATTTGGCTACCTCTTTGTTTAGTCCACCACTACGCCTAAATGTAGGCAACGTACAAATAAAATTCGAAGCTCCATTAAACTATTGCCTACATGTAGGGTACTGCGAAGTCTACTCTTCTCATCTCTCGTTTAAATAATACTTATATTCAATAAGTAAATATATTTTTGAAAGTTTTATGGAAATGTTGCCTACATTTAGGATTCACCTAAATTAGTTGCATGGTGTTGCCTACTTTTAGGATTGAACTAAATTAACTTGAACTTTAACTATCTGATCTCTTTACAACTTAAAGGCGATCTGATTCGACTTGTTTAGAAGCTTATTAAAAATATAACTGAATTTTCTTTATTTAAATGTGAAGGCTTTCTTTTATTCACAAAATATATATGGAGAAGGTAAGGATTGACATGGTGATCTGTTAAACTTATCTGGTCTACACTATCTAGTATGCATTTCTGAACAACTTGGCCGTTGATAAAGTATTTTTTTCCTTTTTCTAAGAGAGAGCTTAATTAAGAAGGGCCGAAAGGTCTCTTATTATTCAACAATTTGTTTATTAAAAATTAATAGAAATGAAGAAGATTCACGCCAGAGCTATATTTTCCGAACATCACTGCCTACATAAGGAAAATACAAGAAAATATTGTCAAGCCACGTACAATTGAATCGGGTGATTTTTATAAAAATAGAGTAGGCACCAAAGGGTTCAAACAGTGTAACGTTGTGAATTTAATTGAAACATCGTTAATGCTCTCATAGCAAATACAGTTAAAGAGTGAACACGGGGTTTTGACTTGAGGTCGGATAAGCATACGGAGAAAGTAATATAAAGGAATCTTTCCTGTTTTGCCCTTACAACAACAACAATGTACTAAGAAATTAATTTTTATATCGAAAATAATTCCGTATCTTAATCGTGTCATTTAATCTGATTTAAATATCCATTAGATAAGAAGCGCCATGTAGGCTTTTTTTAATTAAAATAAAAACTAAAATCTTGATATATTTGCTAATACCGAAACACCTTGCCACACTTCCTTTATTTCAGATTTCGAATTTCTTGAGAATTCTCCTTACAGTTACGGCATACACCAAAGAAATTAATGAAATGATCTACTCTCATATATCAAACAGTATGAAATTGTCATTAGGTTGCAGCAAACAGTTCATGGAATTACTAAACCTGGTCATAGACGCAAAGCCGAGCAATTCGTAGAATCCTGCAACAGCCAGCGGCATGTGTAGCAAATGAGAATGCAAAGCAACAAAAGAATTGCAACACACAAAATCGTATTAACGATGTTGCACCTTGTGTAACATTCATACAGAAACAATACCAAGACAACCTGTCTGTCGTCTATTTGTCTCGGCCGAGACAGACAAGTTGTCCTGATTTCGCGCGCCAAAAGAGTAGAGCCAGCAGCAAGGTGACATGAAAAGTGTATACTTTATCGAGTAATGTGTTTGCTAAACGGCTGCTGTTGCACAGTTACTAATTCACTCACCGACACATACACACACGCACGCACACTTGTTCGTTTAGTCGCCCGGGCAGATGAGTTTCCTCGGAATACTTTTGTCCAATTGCGCCTGTGTTTGTTGCTGTTTTCTTAGTTTTACTCTTGTTGTTGTTTTTGTTTTTGTTATTACACGACAGTTACTTAGCCATTGCAACTGTAGTGCATTATTTGGCAATATATTTTTTGTTGGTTTGTCAATTTTGTCCTGTGCGCAGGCGCTTCTCTTGCCACAACTACAAAAGCATGCCGCCAACGCACTGCAAACGGTGGTCAATGGAATTGCAGTGAAACAGTTTTCAGTTTTTTTGTTATTTTTTTTTGTCCGACTCTTTGATGACTTCGCTTCAGCTGCGCCAACTGCTCTGCAGCTTTCTTTGATTTTTCCTACTTTGCACTCTTTATTTTCTATTATTTTGTGCAAACAATTGCGGCCTGCTGTCTAACCAATCTTGCCTTTTTCTTCCATTTGCTCTCGTTTTTTTTGTTGTTTTAGTGCTTCTATTTTCCTTGCTTCTTGCGTTGGTAGTTTTTGGTTTTTGTGGCAGTTAATCAGCGCGCGCTTCGATGATTCAGCAGCCTTCGCTTTGGATCTTGGTTTGTTTTGTTGTTATTGCTGCTGGTGTCATTGCGCCTCTGTTGACAAGTCAGGCGTTAAATGCGCCCAGCCTTCCGTAGCGGCAGTGGTTCATATCTTTCAGGTGTCTCATCTGTCCTTTTGCGTGTTTTGTTTTTGTATTCTTTGCGGTTGCAATCCTCACTCTTGACTTTTATGCTCCGCAAGGACTGCTTTCTGATGCTGTAACGGGCGGCGCACTTTCTTCTACTTTTTTTTGACTTTAAAGTCCTTTGTTGGCTATTAGATGAGACGGTCATTATTACATGATTGCTATGCCTGATTGAATCTCCAGTTTGAATACTTGAGACTGACTGTTGACTGTTCGATGGCAAGTAGTGTTTTTCGCCAGATGATTCTTATGTAACCTCACTGATTTATCATCTAATGATCTAAAACTTCATAATAGAGTCCAGCTACTGCGAACTTTCCATATTCATGATGAATTTTGCGTAGGTCTTAATATAAAATCCCTTCCTAATCTTTTACTTATGAAAATTTGTTTGCCAAAGTCAAGCTAGCCACAATATTCTTGTCGGGCTCGCTTAAATATTCCCGTCTTTTCATTATTCCGCTTTTAAAAGAGATTAAGCTGAAGAAAATATGATACATTTCAACTACAGTCTGCTTTTTACCGAAGACCTTATTCAAAAGTAAACTTCTTCCAATTTCAGAGAAACCGTCATTCGGACGCTGGAAACTTACTAACGACGCTAAAATGACATCCAGAAGTAGTTGTGATGAAGATTGATATTTTTTCGCTGTGAGTATAGTATCTGATATCAAATTGTAGACTTTTGAATAACTAGGTTAGATTAATCTGGGAGTTTGGTCTTTTGCGATACCAGATGGAGTTCACTTGCTAAGACCAAGTAGTCATCTCTTAGGATGCCTGCGCTTGATGCGAATTTTAACAGACTTTGCGGCCCCATTACCGATACCTCCGCCAGTGTATCATACATGGGGACCTCAGATGATTACAGTGTAGTCTTGTTAATGCTAGTCAAGTGCACAAGAGATGCTCCGTTGCTTCCCTGGTGCCCTACTCTAGGCATTTCCTGCAGTCTTCTTGAACTGTCAACCCCATCTTGCGGGTGTGTGTCGCCATTAGAGAGTGACCAGTTTGTATTCGCATCATCCTCCTACAGTCTTTTCTATCGAATGAGTTTTCGATAACTGGCTTACTCTTTAAACTTCTTTCTTCGGAGCGTATTATAATCACTCACCATGTAGCAAGCTTTGGTAACATCAAAGAAAGAATAATACCTGTTCTATCAGCGACTTTTAATTCGGTACCTACCCTTAAAACATCTTGTTTGATCCCAGTTGCGGAAGATAACTTACTACGAACAAACATTTCATGATGAAATCTCCAGAGCATACACAATGACGAAGCTTCTGTCGGATGTAGTCTGTATTCTCTATAAAGTCTTTTGTCTTTGTCCGTTAAGTAATCGATTGAGTGAATAAAAATTACGACAAAGCCATCTTCCGGGAAAAATATTTTGTCGTCGTATTGCTTACTATACGAGTATAAGTATGATTTCAGTTGAATCCGCAAGTTCCGAAGCTCTTATTTCAGAGTCAGCCTAAGATAGATCGCTCTTAACTATCTTTCTACACATTTACAAACCAAATTCCACTACATTCAAACCCCTCAAAACTACTGTTATTTGTTTCCGAATATGTCTGCATTTAAGGCTTTAGGTTTGATACTCAAAAGATCCTCTTTCGATATTGATAGCGCTGGAGGGTTCCGCCTTTAACCACCTGCTAGTATTGAACTAATTGTTTTGTGGCTATTTTGTGATGAATCTTTTAACGTTTTGATTAGCTGTATTCCGAACTTCGCCGCTCAAAATAAGAGTGGCATCAAACCGCTTTTTGTGAGATTCTAGAGTTTCTGGAATTATAATCTATTGCACTTCCTATTATTTTCCAAAGAGATTGACTAGACCGAATTTGTTCTTTTTCATTTATTTATTTTTTAAGTCCATACTTGAACACAATGTTAGAGTCCTTGATCCATTTCATTGCATTGATCAATTACCCAACAGTTGAGTTAACAAATTTGCTCTCTCATCGCGGCCACGAAAATATGCGAGCAACTGACGTTATCGCTTACCAAGCCGACATTCTGTAATTACTGACTGATTTGCTGCTAACAAACTGATTGCTGGGACACATACCAGCAATACATCACTCATAAAACAACAACACTGACTAATTTCTGTCAATCGTTCTGCAAGGCAATGCTCCTTTGTGGAACCCTTGAACCAAGCCATTGCTACTGCCTGGCACAGGTGCTGCCGAGCGGTTCGAAGCACGGCGCTTCTCCAACTCCTTTATTATCTATTTTTCCCCCTCTGCTGTTGCTGTTGTTGCTATTTGTATTTGTTGTGGCAAGTGCTGCTTTCTTGTCACCAACTTGCTGCCGTTCGCATTTGCTTGTCGTTCCAGTGATATGTGATCTCGTCGCTGGCTCGTTGGCGCTGTGGCGAGCACTGGACTGGCTGCGAGTCGGGGCAGGCTTGAAAGGCATTGAAAATTAAAACCAACAAATGCATTTCTATTTTGTTAGAAATTGATTTGGCTTCCTTGATTTCACCTTAGTTGCACAATAATATACATACATACATACATTCATATGTGGTGCATGTACTTGTTGCAAGTACTTGTGTGGCTCGGTGACAGTTGTGCGGTTAATTATGCAACCGCTTTGGTGCGATTGTGTTGCCGGTGGACCTGACACCGATTTGCATATTCACGGTAATTAAAATTCCTCGCTAACACACGCACACTTGTTACATATTTACATGCATATTGGCATAGATATTTACATAAATAGTACTTTCTAACCGATAGCTAGCTTGCCAGGCGAATATCTAGGTACAGTGACGGAGGTAACTCGTTTTTGGAGGGGTTAGAGGTTGTCTGGTTTTCACGGAGTTGTAGTGAGCCCCATAGTTGAAGGTCAGCAGGTGTTTCCAACCCCTCATGCCATTGAAGACATCACTGACACCGAGAGCTGATTTCACAAGTCTTACTAAAAACCCATGAGGGCCCCTGGAGAACCGATAGCTGATTCAATCAGTCTTCCTTAAACCCATGAGGACCCCAAGAGCCTAATTGGACCTCTACAATGATTTAGGTTAGGAACCCCAAAGAATTGAGAGCTGATTCAATCAGTCTTCCTTAAACCCATGAGGACCCCCAAGGACCTCTACAATGATTTAGGTGTTATATACCGAGCCTCCTTTGTTAAAATCTTTTTGGCGCTTTGGTCCAAAGAAGTATTTTATTTAGAGAATAATCTGATGTGGTTCTGAGTTCGATATGTTTGAGGTTTTCTTAAGATAAGAGAATGAGGTATCGCTGAAAGTAGAGAAATCTGCAAGAAATTTAACTTTATTGAGGGGGCATTACAATTTAAGGCTTCTTAAGTCTCAATGCATATTTAGTTCCGACGTGCATCTCGGATTGTATAGAGAGATCGAGGCTAAATCAAAAATAGTATAATGTTTTCACTTAGGACTTTCTTACAGACCTTAAAATATCTTCAGTTGCCTACTAGAATATCAACTTTCCGAGGTATTTTGGAGGATATATAAAATTTATAGCGGCCCTGAGGCACAGACACTTTTATCTTTCGGCTAGAATCAAGACCTGTTGGTTATTAAAGTCGGACAACAAATACAAAGTGTCGTAAAGTAGAAAATAACTTAGGAAGAATGGGTCTGAAGACAATTAGAACTTGATTGGAATTTCAAATTTCAGACAAATGATTTGGTTTTTTAATGAATCTATACTGATCAGGTGGGTTTGGCTTTATAGACTTCCAGGAGAGCTGTGATTTTGAACGTTTGTCTTGGCTCGACTTGATCTGGGGTACTTACATATATACTTACCAAAACCTTACACCTGGCAGAACAAGAACCGAACACAACCTCCTCAGTTATTATACGACAAACAATATTGTAATGTCTACGGCACTGCTGCCTGCCACTGTCACTGTGGCTAATGGTGCACTGAATGCACCGCTGATGGTGATGCAATTTGATATTCCGTCGTGTGGATAGAAAATCAAAACAAGCTATAACACATGAACTCTCCATGCCACACCGTGCCACACCAAGCCAAGTGAAGTCAAGCCGAGCTTAGCTAAGCCATACCACACCGATCGGGACCAAGCGCAACCGCAATAAACAGTTGCACAAACAAGCACAGGAAGGAAAATATTGCACTCGTATGTTGTTGTCGTCGTTGAGGTGAGGTGACAGTTGCCAATATGTGTGGCTGTGTATGTTTAGCGGAGTGTTTGTGCGCTCAGGAGACGAGTGGCGTGCAGAAATATTTGAGGTTTGTGCTCATGCGGAAGGGTATGCCGGCGGAGCGGTGGCGCGCTGAAGGTGCTGGCGGTTGATGGAAAGCAGCAACATGTCAAAAATGATCATAGGGAAAGCGCTGAAGGCTAAACATAATCGAAATAAGCACATACACAGCCAGCATGCTGTGTGCAATGTGTTGCATGCAACATTTGCGACATGTACAAGCGTATGAAAGCTGAAACATGTCAGCCATAACCACCCATCGATCCACAACGGACGCTGTACGGATTGACAGCAGTTGAGGAAGCGCTGCAGCGCTGGAACTGACGTCAGGTCCATTGGATGGAGGATTAGAACAATGACGAAAGGGTTCGGCGGGGGAGAGTATAGCAGAGAACGTGGTGACAAATACTTGAAAAGGAAGCTAAAGGCTTGCGATGTTGGCGAGTTTTACTGTATAAGAAACAACAAGACTCAAACACAAGGAAGTACAGCTTTAAAACAGCGCCTCGGCGATCTGCTTGAATGGCTGTAACGGCGCTTTCGGGGCTCTAATCAGCGTTTCCAAATCTACGAACAAACACATGAGCCTGTGAAGGCATAAATCCATTAGGCATTGCATTCGATCAGAGGAAAACACAAGCTGACGGCGCATATGTGGTAACAAACCCAATTAGAACAGCAAAGCAACAACAGCCAAAACCGTTCGATAAGACTAACAAAACAAATATAGTAGAGTAAAAAGAGCAAAACCATCGAGGCGCCGCCAATAGCCGTGGCAACAATATCGCCAATGTGTCGTGTGACTAAATGAGACCAAAGAAGACCGACCAAGCAGCCGCACAACAGTTTGACCAACCAACCGACCGACCAGTCGACCAAGCGATCGACCGCTCAAACGAACGAACCGTTTGTCCAGCCGGAAGGAGGCGGTGCAATAACCGACTCGCCGTCCAACAATATCAACACTGCAACAGGCTTTGGACTCCAGTGAACTTTGTGTGTTTCTCAATATGTAAGCATTGCTTTGCGGTTATTTTTTCTTATTCTTGTGTGCATTATTTTTGTTCTTATTTGTAATTCAACACGTCACAGTTCTGCATTGTTCATCTGCGTCCTCCCTCCCGCAACTCCTAGCTGGTCGTGGCTTTTCTGCTGGCAGATTTCCCTATGTACTATTCTGCATGGAATTTAGCCTAGTAGTTAGGTCGATCATTGGTTTTTATTTACCGTTAAGGTCGTAGCCACAAAAGATGATATACCGCAAGGGTTGTGGCAAGTATTGTTGACAGGTTGTTGGCTGCCGAAGCTACGAACACAAGAAATCACTATTTAGAACAAGTAGTAATAAGACATAGATGAGGAATCTGACCACAGTGACCGCAAAGAATCAACGTAGGCAAATTTAGTAGTGGAATAATGAATGATGGAACTTGAAGTCTAGTTAGACTTAGATGTACAGATAAGAATGAAGACTTCAAGTTTTAAAGATAAATAATTGTATTGTGTTTGAAAGATCTGAAAGTTAATCAAAGATACATGAAGCTTAATTTGACGCGAAAGTGACGTCAGGTTAGTTGTTATCGTTATTGATATATATCGTATACTGGGGCTAACAGATCGAGAAGACTGCAGACAATATTTAGAGCAGGGCACCAAGGAAGCAGTGGATAATCTCTTGTGCACTTGGTCCCTTTTGGCAAGACTACGCTGTAAGAATCTGGGATCCACACGTTATGATACACTGGAGGAAGTATCGATAGTGAGGCCGCAGAGACTGGTAAAATTCGCGTCAAGCGCAGACACCCTAAAGGATGACCACTTCTCTTAGCCCTAGGAAATAAATTCCATCTGATATTGCAAAATACCAAAACTGGCCTATGCGTTTCTTACTGGCCTACCAGTTTAACCTACCTTAACTTATTGATATACATATATGACCGTCTTGCTGAATAACATTCTGATTATCCGACGATTGCAGCAAAGCTATTCTGCTTTAAAGGATGAATAAGATATTTAAAGGCCTTCCAGCTTGGTGTTGGGCCAAAGTTCAGAAGAACCCTTTGGTTGTTTGATGCCAATTAGAGATTCCAAGTGTAGCCAGGTCCCTCCTCCTCTGCTTTCCCCAGCGGGTACTGCGTCGAATAATTTCAGAGCTGGAGAGTTTTTCGTCCATTCGGACGACATGACCTAGCCAGCGTAGCCGCTGTCTTTTAATTCGCAGAACTATGTCAATGTCGTCGTATATTACATCGTTCTCTCGAATGCGGTACTCGCTGTGACCAACGCGCAAAGGGCCATAAACCTTCCGTATAACCTTTGTCTCGAAATCTCGTAGCGTCGACTGACTGAGCAATATATAGCTGGACGGGAATAATGAGTGAGTCATAAGGGACCCCCCGTTCGAGGCTGTTGTTTAGTTTTCATTGGGAGCGTTTTTTGGGTGGCGTGTCCCACACCCAACGCACAACCAGGAATGGTTCGTCTTTTCACTTTAGCCCGCCTTCAAACGGATGTTCTTTGGCTACCCAGAGGATACTTGGTCTAAGACCGGAACTCGTTCAGCCATTTGTAAAAGAATCGTCTCTGGCTTCTCTCAAGTTAACTTGCGTGAATTCTAAGCATTAATCCATCCTCCAAATTCCCAATTGGTGTCAGAAATTCGCGGCTTAGTTTAGAGACAAGAGATTGGGTACCCAAGCTGGACCCTAAACACCATTGGGTTGATCCTGGGCCCTCAATGGCGCCCAATATATCTTTTTGAAGATACTATCATTATAAGCAAGGTTAGATAAGATCGAGAAATGGTACTAAAAGAGCTTTTCTCAAAAGAAGTATTAGTAATGGGCTTTTGAAAATATGACAAAAAACCTTAAAGCAGAGCTTACCTACCCATTTTCCAATACCTCAGTACATCGAATGTTTCCATTGCGTCTCCTAATTATCAGCTGACCGATTTTTTTCATAGAAAATCGTGAAAAATTAGCAACAACACTCTAGACTCCGTAAACAAGTAGCCAAGTCACTGAGCTATATTACTAGCGCTGTCTGCTATGCTCAGTGTACCTGTTGCTGCCATGTCAGTTAGAGTTTCGACATAACTAGAGCAGCGAGTAAGTTCGTGTCACCATGTGACATGTTTTGCTAATTTTTATTGTCTTTGGTGCTGCTGAATTTCTAGACTTTGAAACGCTTGACAGTTAAGAAGCTATATCGATTCTACTATATGTATAGGTATATGTACATATATACTGACATCGGTGCGCCACAAATCTTATCTCCAAGCATCACCACTCCTACTCCACTTTGACTCCCGCTCGCTCATCCTGCCACAGCCGCCCACCGATCCGCACACACTCAATTGTTGACACTATCAATCATTCGCTTGGCATTTTTGCATATCGGCATCTCTGAATCACACCGCTCGAACACTGCTAGTTCACTGCAGCCGGGCTATTCCAAGAAATAAACTATTTTTGTTTTAGACTCGCACATATAATTGCTCAAAAGCTACGCGCTCGCTGCTCTATGCTGCGGTCTTATCTTGATTTTACGAAATTTCAGCGCAACCAAGATTAATGTTGATGCTTTTTCAATTACAACGGTGCAGCAATTACAACAAAAACAATTTCAGTTTGGATAACGGCCCATATACCTATATATGTATTTATGCGTGCCTTTGTGTGAGTACCTCTGTGAGTATGTAGGCAGCAGGGTGCGATCGACAGCAATTGGCAGCAGTTGAATAATTTGGAGTACATGTAAGCGCCAACATCCTCGACGTCATCATCTATACTGCATACAGTTATATATATTTATATACTCATGAGTACATATGTGTGTCAGCTCTTAGAATTTAATTTTTATTTTCTTTTCCGCTTGCGTATTGAATTTCCTAATGCTTGTCGAACATTCAAATTCGATTTTAGCCAAACGCAAAATGACAAAAACAAGAAAAAAATCGAAGTCTATCAAAGACAGTTTTCACACTGGTTTGTCTACTATAGGGTTGCCATTGTAATGTTTCACATTCGGGACTTAGGATTCTGTATGTTAGTGAACGACTTCAAGTGGTCGACGTCGGGTTCTGTTAGCGTAGGTAAGCCTATATAGCTTCTTCTTCTTTCTTTTCGCAGTTTGGCGTCAATCGGAGATTCCAAGTGTATCCAGGTCCTTCTCTACCTAGTCTTTCCAACAGACTGGAGGTCTTCCTCTTTCCCTCCTTCCTCCGGTGGGTACTGCATCGAATACTCTCAGAGCTGGACTGGTTTTATCCATTCTTACGACATGACCTAGCCAGCGTACCCGCTGTCTCTTAATTCGCTGAACTATACCTATATCGCTAGGAGTAAATTATTGATATCGCCGCTAAACCACATAAGTCCATAAAAAGCGTTATTTTTCGCCTTTCTTGGATGTCTTTTGACCCTCATAACCATTTCCTATTATGATTAGCCACATATGTACATATCTTCATAATTTAACCTTAACCAATAATGATAGATTTGTGAAGTTTTAGCGAAGCCAACAACCCTTTCTGAGGTCAATTACCTTCAACAATCTGTATTGAGGTGAATGACTTTGGAGAGGTTTATAATTCTGTTTTACCTTTAGTGAAGTCAACAAGCATAATTCTAATGAGGTCAACGACCCTTATAAGGTCAACAACTTAAGGTTACTGGGTGAAATCGGTCTTTTTTATAATTAGCGAGGTCAGCAACCCTTCCTAAGGTCAATGACCCTTTTTACCTTTAGCAAAGTCAAAAACCTTAATGTCAATGAATTGTGGTCAGATCAATGAACCTTTTGTATACATTTATACACGATTGCAGTAACGGAGAAGTCGTTTGAATTCAATAGTTTTAATCTAAGTCATTGCTTTTAGAGTTAGGCATTTTATGAACTTAAAGAGGGTGGTAAAAGCTAGAGTGTTGTCTTTTAGCACCTTTTTTAATACTTTCCAAAATAAATTTTGAGCCATGACATTCTCTGAAGTTCTGATAGTCTAGAAATGCCTCTTCTCGCAATCAAGGGCACAGGACTTAGTTTTGAAGTCAAATAGATTTCCGAAAGTTAAATTTGTCACTGTTGAAATACTGGATACCATTTTGGACTATCATTGTTCTTATAAAGGTAAAAATTGTTGATTTCACACACATATTACTGAAAAGAAAAGAATGATCTTGCCAGTATCAGTCGTGTGCGAGAAATCGAATAAAATACACATGGCATCCCTAGCCTACATAACCATCCACATACAAGTGCACACCTCCATCACACACAGTGAACTACCTTAGATTTTGCAATTTTACCCCACTTGTTTTTGTCGTCAATATTGTTGTAAATTTGGCTCACGCTGTTGGCGATTTCCTACTAACCATTTGTAGCAGCACATTATCATTTCATCCAATCGATTTGCTGTGATTTTGTATCGATCGCTTACAAATTCGATCGCATCTTGTTTGCAGTGCTCCATTAGCGTGCCGCACCGCCTGCCCCACCTCAACAGCAGCCCAGCTCGAATGCGGCTGCTGTTGTTGCAGTTTGGCTGCAACAGTTGCACGGCCGACTTGATTGTCAATTGCAATTTGTTATGTGTGGCGACCATTTAATGGCTTAAATGCCTTAGAGTAGTTGAAACACACACACACACACACAAATATACAGGAGGAGTTTGGTGTCGAAGCACCTAAATGAGTGCATTTGCGGCACACGTTGCATGCAACTTGCACATTAGACAACATTAATGTGGCAGCAAGCGCGTAATTTGTTGGCGATCATTGCCGCACTGTGTTGCTGGCTATTAGATTGGCGTTAGTTGTCGCTGGTTGTCGTCAATCGATAGTGGTGTTTTCGTTCGCCTTGTGTTCTTTCTCTCCTGCCTCCTTGATTTGATTCTCATTCGCTTTAATTGCTTGCTTCGGTTGTCACTGCTGTGATTGTTGTTTGGCGATTTCGTTGCATTTTTCTGGGAGATGTCTCTTAAAGATTTGGTTGCATGTATGTTGCAAGTGATCTCCTGGGGTGCATGTGTGTGTGATTGTAAAGTTTTGTGGATTTTCGTGGAATAAATTTGTTTTAGTTTGCAATATCTTGTAATTATTTGGTGGTAGAATTAGAATTCTTTGAAGTATCATGTCCGTGTTAGAAACGTCTTTTCTCGATTTATTGGCATATCGTTTTTTGAAGAATATCTTTGCTTGAGAGATGAAAGGATGAATATACTGAATGAATTTTTCTTGCGATCAAAAGTTTAAATCCTGAGCTTTCACACTTACATATATAGATCTCTCATAACCCATATCATTTTTTAATTTATCTTCCCGGAAGCATGATAATACCCATTAAATCACTAAACTCGAACACTTTATCTGACACAATGCCTAATGGCGATGTCTAACCTGACAACCGTATTTCGGGTTATGCTCCGAAAGAGGCAACAGTCTCGGGAACTTCCTTCAAGTGAGAATTTTTTGAGGTCTAGGTAGAGTGGCAGTCTTGTCTCCTATCTGAACCATCCCGTGCTTCTGATAAAGTTTTTAAGTTCAAAAAGCTGTATCTGTTTATTATCCAAAATAATGTCAAGAAACCCTCCACCGAAAATTTCGTTTCTTTTTCTATACCAAACTACGAAGTCTAAGGACAGGAAAGAGTTGGTTAGACCGGATCTGGGAAACGCGATACATGCCCATTTAATGACCACCATGTCTAGAATATTCTTATATCTTTGGAGTATCAGCTATCTCAATCAATTTCATTTTCCGTTCATCCATACACCATTTGCGGGCTTTTAAAAATTTGTATCCCTAACAACTTCTTTTGGACTAGGGGCCCATATGCTCTGTACGGTATGTAACAGGAATATTAATGTAGAGTAAATAAGCGTTCCTCGAATAATTTGTGATGATGCTAACTGTAGACACTGTTCTTGGCCAAAACTTTAAGAGTGGCGAATCGAACAAACAATTCGTATAAATCTCATAGTCTATATCAGTAATGATAACATACACAATATTACTCCATTTTAATGAGATCGGTACATGCCACCAATGCAATTTTCTAGGTTTTAAACGAGCCGAGAAAAGGCGAATCGAACATGTATTGTAATTCGTTCGATGTGTCTGAATTTTGAATTTAGTACAGTTTTAGATAGAACTTGTCTAAATACGTACTTAGATTGTTAAATATCATTTTTTAAGTTTTCATGGTCTATAAAGCAGCTTTCGTACAATCCAAGTTCAGTGTTTAATAAACTAATTAATTGATGAATAAAATGTTTATAAAATGTCAACTCAATTTTTTCCAAAGTCGTGTGACAGTTGATGGGTTCTGTGCCCACCATTTCTTCTATTTAATTCCATTCATTGAATTGTCTTTCGTGCCATGCCAAAAATAACTTCTGTTTTTTTGTATGAGGAATAGAATTTCTCTCATGAATTTCTTTACATAATTACATAAATTCAGCAATTCAAGTGTTTGTTGTAAAATGCAAACGAGATTTGTGAAATTTTTCTTCCGCTTCCGACAGAGGTATACATGAGTTGGTACAGCAATCGAAAATTGTGAATGAAATTTAATAGTACTGTAACCAATACACTTTAACGAACAAAGAAAGTAATAAAACTTAAAAAGTCGGGAACTCAAGAAATTCATAGGTGAATGATCGCTGAACTTTTTCTGCGCTAAAATTCAAAGAAAGGAAAAAAAACTACATAGAATAGAGGGTAAAGATTCAGACAATTATCAAATCGAACTGAGATTTAAAGAAGAGTGGGAAAAGAATAGTGTGTAAGGTCTTAAAACTTTTAATATATGCAAAGGTTTGGGTAGTAACAATCATAACTTAGGTAGTCAGCATGAAATACCTGGAAAACAAAACGAATTCCCGAAAAAGAGTAGGTAAGTGGAAAAATAAAGCTATGGGGAAAACCCCACAGCAAGCAAAAACTTAAATGCAAAACAAGATCTGGCAATCTCAAGGGCGGGAAAATCCATGTAGCTTCAAGTAAAAATTTTTCGCGGAACTGTAAAATTTGTTAATTATTTTTCTTAGAATTTGACTGAAATCTTTTTTTGAATAAGTCTTAAGTATTCATGATGAGTAATTGTAATTGATTCTTACTCTGTTATTTAGATTTGTAGTACCGAAAAATGGCTTATGATGTGAGAAAGAGAGTATTATAGTTATATGCAGATCTTGAATACCCGATTTATTGGGTAGTCCAAAAAGTATTTTCGTATATCTAACCAACCTTCAACTTATTTTTTATATTTAGAATGAGCTTTATTGAACAAAATATGTACCATTTTGTTCGACCACTTTCTGCCATTTTTCCACTAGAGACATTATTCCATCAGTGTACAACTTTTTTGGTTTCTCGGCGAAAAACTGCGACAAGAAATTTTCACAGGTTTCTCGTGAAACCAACTTTACTCCATTAAGGAAGTTCTGCATTGACCGAAACAAATGGTAGTCCGACGGTGTAAGGTAGGGCTATATGGTGAATGCATCAAAACTTCCTAGCCAAGCTCTCCTAGTTTTTGCCGAGTCATCAAAGATGTGTGTGATCTAGCGTTGTCCTGATGGAAGACGAAGCCCTTTCCGTTGACCAGTTACGACCGTTTTTTCGATTGCTTGCTTCAATCTCATCAGTGGTTGACAGCAAAATGTAGAATCAATCGCTTCACCACGCTGTAGCAGCTAATAGTGGATGATTTCTTTCCAATTCCACCAAAGTGCATCTCTCACATCGAAATTTCCAGAACGGAAGCGAGCATTGGTACAACATCGTCTTCGTAAACTTTGTTGTAGCGACAGAAAGCACCCCTGAAATTATCTAGATAAGTGCTGCCGAGTTGGTAGTTCTTGGTCGGACAAAAATTTAATCAGTTTCGATCAGTTTCATCGTAGACCCGACTGTCGTGGTAACAGATATCGAATGTTCGGCATTGCCTGTCATGGATCGACCAACGTTATGAATAAACTTTTAACATTTCGTTTTTTTTTTTTTAACGGGATTAAACCGGGCATAACTATGAGATAAGTTTGTAGAATAAGTAACTTTAATATCCGTGTATCTATGCACCATATTTAGTACTTGGCTCTCTTTTCGTCTGAATGATTATGCCCTACAAATAATTAGTTCACGTAATCGGCGAGAATTTGTCCAGGAACTTTTGGAAAAGTTGGACTTAAAAGCCATATTTCTGATGTATGTATGTTGGATCACCGGGTTTTAAGAAAGTCGGCTGAAGGTTAAGGGGTATCTGGGCATAAGGTTTAACTTGAAACACTCCAGACCTGACTAGAATTGGTAGTACCACAAGGCATATGTGCCTTCACCTTCAAAATTTTTTCATAATAAATAATTGATCTTGTCCTTCGATATGAAGTTGCATTGAAACTTAATAATTGACTCAAAAAACGGCTGATGGTATAAGAGGGCTTCAAAAATGACAAAGAAGGGTTGTAGGTCATAGGGGTCAGAAACACTTAGTCTTATGTGCGGAAGCTTCAACTTTCTGCACTATTTTATATACTTCCTACTCTTCCTATTCGTTACTCTGATCTGGAGTTTTAACACAGAGCACTTATTCTCCAGACATGAGACCCTCACTGAGATTTATTTCGAAGCGTCTTGATTTCTACGATTATCAAAGCAGTAACTACATATATTCCTCGATCCTAATAATTAGTTTGGCATAATCTATACTGTGACAATTTGAGTGACGATCATTAGCTTAGTTTTCATGATTCTTCCAAAGTTTAAGACCCTTCAAATTGAAGCTTAAAAGGCATAAATGCAAATCTTCAAATCAATATCTATAACACATAATATTCCATATGAAAAATATGCGAAACAACAGGCTGCGTGTGCAATGAAAGATAACGCAATTACTTTAGAAAGTGCCCGAGAGCGCAAGCAGCGCTGCCGGCAGCACTAATGGCATAAATTATTAGAGAGCAGCGAAACCGCATGCGCGACATGTGAATCCGGTGAAAATTTGTCGTCTGCCAACCACACAGCTTGCATAGATTTTCATAAAATTTACGTTGCAAACGCAACTCACAACAAAAACACTAACAAAGCAAAGGAATCGTTTAACCGCGTTGACTCAGCGCTTGCCGCAGCTTCAGCCCAACCAGCCGCTCTGTGCATTTCTATTTTTATTTACGCGACTGCAAACGTTCATTCATCCCACTGAACAGCAACAAAAAAAAAATAAATAAATAAATAAAAAGAAATAAATAATTTTCGAACAACAACAGCAACATGCTACACATTGTGGCATGCCATACAGCAACTCTCAGTTTCGCTAGCTACGTCGCCAAGCGCCAAAGCAAATCCAATCAAATGAAATCAAATTAAAATGCGTCAGCGCTACCACGTCACGCGCAAGTCAAGACAGTCCAATGACCAAAATAGCTCCAACAACTCGGGATGCTAATGGCCGTTGAGCTTCTGCAATTGCGCGCTGTGCCGCGTGGTAGGTTCACGTGCGGTGATTGCCCCACCCGCACGGTCACTACGCCACTGACCAAGTGACGGCCGGTGATGCGGCCATCAGCATCAGCGCCACCACCACCATCACCACGATCACCACTGGTGTAAGTGCTCCTGCCGTGCCGCTGATATGTGTCAAGTAGATGCAGAAATGATGGAATCAATTTGCTTGTAAAGTATCACCATCAACGCCGGCGTGATCGGCCGCCTGTGCGATTCGCCAATCTCGCCTCTTTCACCCTGCACTTACGCATAATTACTCACATCACGCATGCTTGCTTTCTTTTCTACACTCGCCCCGGTGTGTTTGTTGTTGTGTGCGGCTACTTTGGTTGCTTGCTACCCGCTTGAACCGCTTCCATCCAGCTTTGACTAATAGGAATTTCAAATGACGTTGAAGATGTGTCGCACGCAGCTCTAGTGATAGTTGCCGTTGTTGTTGTTGTTATTGCTGGTTGTTTTGTTGTAAATAGCGTTGCTCGTCGGTTGTCGCATTGTTGCGCACCACGTGCTTTCCTCAACATCTGACAGACTTTTGTCGCCTGATGACGTCTGTTCTTTGTGTTGTTTCTGTTGTTTGTGTCTTGCACGGTTGCTGTAACTGCTCTTTCCCAAGTTGACGTCCAGGAAATGCGTCTATGTATGTGTAATTTATAAAACCTTATTATTCAGCAGAGTATATGCTTATTTGATGATGTCTTCCGGTTGCTATTTATGATAATTTTCGCTTGCAAATGTTGCGAAGAGAGCTTGGTTTCGAAATTCAGAGTTCCGTTTGAGTGATTATGCTCCAAAATAACTAGACTAACTAAAGGCGGCTCTGCAACCACACACTATTAAATTGCCATGCCGTAATTATAAAAGATCTCCGGAGATCTTAGGTCTAGGTTCTCAGGTGTTTGCCTACAGCAAAGTTTGCCACGAGACGTTTCATCATTTAGTTCACGAAAACGCGTGTGAAGTAGAGGACAGGACAAGAACGTCTTGTAGGACAATATTTTCTCAACAGCAGAACAATCGAAGCTTTGCCATTGCAAATTAAGGGGCGACTGGTCTTGGAAAATGTTGTTTTCTCAGTCGGAATATGACTCTTTTATTGGTCTTAAATGTAGTCTGAATAAGTAATCAGTCCGAAAATGAGGAAGGCTGCAGCAGAGAGTATTTTCAGCAACGGATTACTGATAGAAGTCAACCTTCCTTAGGACAGTCCCGTCTACATAAAAGAAAGGCCGTCTCTTAGTTTAGTTGATTATATAAGAGAGTCTAGGCTTCAGTACTTCGATTTAAAATTCTACAATAAATGTTTACCAAATACCCTATAGTATGACAGAGATTTGAGTGGAGCTATAACGAAACCCTTAGTGACTGCGATTCTCCAAATCTTACATATGTCATCGGAACGAAAGTGACCATCTGCGATTAGAACAACTGAGAGAGCGTATAGAACAACTGAATAATCTATCGGATCGTAACCAGGTTCACCTTATTTGGGTACCAGGTCACAAAGGTATAGCCGGCAGTGAACTGGCTAATGAGCCTGCCCACTCCGCTGCATCAACCAATATGGTAGGACCGGAGCCTTTCATTGCGGTTGGTCCCCACACAATAAAGATGCTGATCCGCAAGGATAAAACAATGGCGCATGCTAAGTTGTAAAACCTCCTAACGGAAAAACTCAGGCCGTCTACGTTGGTCAGTGTAAACTTAAGAAGCACTAACATATATAACATGGTCCTAGCTTATTGTGCGATTTGCTGGTTGTGCGACTTGGAGTCTGAAACTCCAGAACAGCTACTAATTGACTGCACAGCAGCCTGCAGGCGCAGGATGAAGGCTTTTGGATCCATGTTTCCAAATAGGGAACTCATCGCTTCAATAGTTCCTAGCAGTATATTGGAATTCATCGATTTGCTGGGGCTAGGTGAGCCATTGGGACTTAGGAGAGGGCACTAAAGATCTTAGGTCGCGGTGCAATCCTCATTAATTATCTAATCTAATCTACCGCGGCGTTGCCGACGACTCATTACCATCTCGCTTAGTTCTCCACGTTGGGTGATTTAAATATACCTTGAGCTCTACACATCCGTAGTAATTGCGTGTCAAGCAATTTGCTTTATCATATCCGAGACTTGTCAAAAAGTTCTTTGGTCAACCCATTTATATTTTTCAGCTGAGACTGTCTTTGACTCAACAAACTGTCTTTAAGCGCAGTCGGCTGTCAGTCCGTACATCATTCTATCGGAAGCCAACAATTCAACAAATCAGGAGCCGCGCCTAGCCAACAATTGGACAGTGCGTCAGTCAGTCAAGCGCGCAACCAGCGCTTACCTTTGCGTGGACCCACCACAGTAAGTGGGTCCACCTTTGTCAGGCGCCCTTTGCATGGCACTCGTTGCACTGATTGTCCTATTTCACCGACTTTTTCACCGTTTTTGCCGCTGTCCGCAAGCAAAAGCATTACAATCGATATCTTGTTGTAGCTTTCTTTGCACTTTTTATGCGCCGCGCGCGTGTGTGTGTGTGTGTAGACGGGCGCGCTTTCTTTTCGTTTTTGTTGTGGCAACGGTACGGTCCGCAAATGCGTTGACTTTTGTAACCTGATACGCTCTATTACAATTTGTCTTCCTCGTTTGCCGCGGTCGCAACATGAGTAACAGCAAATGCTACAGCAGCAACAACAACAACGGCGCGTACAACCATAACAATGCCGACTAGAATTTGCAATAAAAGCCCACTTCATGCCACAAGTCGACATCTTTCCATCTTTTTTGCATGCTGCTGCCCCACAACGTAGCATTTGTGCCACGACGCAGCTGTGGAGCTAAACGGCGAGCTCGAGACTTGCAACGCGGCCGCTTGGCCGACACACGATACACCATCACGAAGTGTGCATATGCGTGAGTGCGCTGGTGCACGTGTGTGTGTGTCGGTGTGTGTCTAATGTGCGCGCTCGTGTCTTTGTTATTTTTGTTTTTGTATTGTCTCTTTTTTTTTGTCCGTTTGTGGCAACAGCATCGCATTGCGTTGCTAATAGTTGTAACGATCGGTGTTTTCGTTTTTGTTTCAGTTGTTGTTGTTATTGTTGTCGACGGCGGCATTTTAACGTTTTGTTAACATTGTCTTAAATTGTTTTCAAATTGATTTTAACGTCAAATTTTGCTCTGAGCAGCCTTAAATATACGAGGGCAGCAGCCAGCGATCGGGTATTAAAACAACAACGACAACAACACCAACGTTACCGATATTGCTGGTAATAACACTAGCAAATTATTGCCAACACAGCGAAAGCGTACAACAAACACTGCAACAACAACAAAGTTCAGTTAAAAAGCATTAAACTGTTGCATGCAGCAATTTGTTGCAAGCACTGTGCATTCGCGCTTTGCCTGGCGGAGTTTTTTTCGGTTGTAGCATTGTTGTTGTTTGCACTTTTGCTATTGTTGTTGTGCATTATTGTTATTGTATCATTGTTGTTATGAATTACTGTTGTTGTTGTTGTTGTTGTTGTTGTTGTAGCGGTTGGTTTTGTTTATCTATGGTTATTGCCTAGAGTTTGTGGCACTATTGTTGCTCCCATGTTTGTAGGCGCACATAATTTTCCTAATGTTGTTGTTGTTGTTGTTGTTGTTACAGCTCGTTTGTTTATTCAGCGCATTCGGTGCGCCTCATTTCAGTCGCAGTTCGCTAATAGATTTAAATTATAAGCTTCGCTTACAGTTGTTTGTCTATAGTTGTTGTTGCTGCTTTTGTTTTCCCTTAATTTTGCCTTACTTTTCTATGCCCCACCACTTGCCCGTGTCATTGATTTCATTTGAACACATTTTGGTGGGCGAAAAATCGTTGAAAATGCTTGGAGATTTGCTTTCTGCAGACACGTCGGCAGCGAGTGATTAGTGGGGAGTCTTTCTTGCTGAAATTTTTATTTCGTATAGTCTGTCGAACCTCGGTTACCTATCCCAGACTCAGTGTGTATATGACTGTGACCAGAATGTGGACTGGTAGACTGGTGGAAAACAGTCGGAAAAGTCACAATCCTGAAGAAATATTCTCTTGAGAGGGGCTTTAAGATCGTAATAATATCTCAGATTACATTGGTTCAAGTGGTTTCGTGTGTAAAGTTTCAACAGATGCTAGTAGCTACAACGACTCCTGAGGCCGAATACTATTTAGTTCGAGTCGACAAAAACTTTCTCCTTTGCAGAGATCTTTAGCAACAAAATGGTTGAAAAGAATGTCGAGCTCGACAACTATTTAGGTTGATGTCCTTTTGGAATATTCCATACCTTTTTCATACGCAAGTATTCTGTTTTCAGTTAGTATTCAACTAGGAACTTAGTACCTTTTAAAGAGGAGAGGATAGCAAAACCGCAATAAAATATTTGAACATTTTATTTGCCTAAGTAAAAGTTGTGTAAGTCATTTCCACGGATTAGGGTAATGTCGATTCTGTGGGAGTGATAAAAAGTTATGACATAAAAAATTTTTAAGAATGCTGGAAAATCGACATTTGATGACAGTCGACAGTAATCGGGGTTCTTTCCGTTTATGCAGACCCGACTGTCGAGCGGAAAAATCCTTAATATGTAATAGTTTTGGTTGTCTTCACGTGAAAGGCTCAAAGGAAAATGAGCCTCATCGGAGAAGATGATATTTTTTTTAATTGTTGCAGAATCAGTAAATTTACGATGTTTACGCTGGTCCAATGACTTCAGTTCTTTAGTGAAAATAGTTATGTGCGGATGCGAGCCCAAGGCGTTTCGCAAAATACGCCAGGTTGTGATTTGAGACAGTCCCAATTCTTGAGTATGGCTTGGAATCGACAAATTGCGGTAGTCAGGTTCTTCTCTGCCTGGTATTTCTAACAGAGTGGAGGTCTTCTTCTTCCTCTGCTTCCCACGTCGGGTACCGCGTCAAATACCTTCAAAGCTGGAGGGTTTTGATCCATTCGGACGACTTGACCAAGCCAGCGTGGCAGCTGTCTCTTAATTCGCTAAACTATGTCTATGTCGTCGTATAATTCATACAGTTCATCGCTCCTTGTAATGTGATATTCATCACTGCCAAAGTGCAAAGGACGCATGCCTCTACACCATATAGCAGAATAATGAGCGACTTATACAGTTAGGTGTTTCTTTTCCAAGATAGAGAAAATTATCTACGACTTCGAAGCGATAAATATTTGTTTGTTTAATGACAATGATATACACTCTTACAGAAGATGGTACCTTCTCTGTTTAGTTCTGCAGCTTGAATTATTTTCTACAAGAGTCACACAAAAAGGGATTCGCCTTTTTTCACGGATCTTTTCAAAGATTTGGCGCAAGGTGAATATCAGGTCAGTTGTTGATTTTCCAAGTCTAAAGCCAAACTGATAAGATCCAATCAGTTTGTTGACGGTGGGCTTTAATCTTTCACACAATACGCTCGACAGAACATTATATGCGATGTAGAGGATTGAGGATTTATCCCACGGTTGTTGGTGTAGATGGTGGGGTCTCCTTTTTAGTGGATTGGACAGAGCATAATTAAATTCAAATAGTCAGGCATGCTTTTGTCCGATCATATTCTACAAAGAAGCTGATGCATACTCCTTATTAAGGCGCTTAAACATTATGCAAAGAAAATGTCAGCTTAAGAGTAAAACTTTAGCTCAAGAAGCTTTGTTTTGAGTAGTGACCTTGATTGTTAGAGGTACTGTGTCATGATTAGAAGAAAGAGTGTTTCAATCGGTTTTGCCGATCCGACAGGTTGTGGTTGTTGGTCAACTGCCTACAGGTCTTTACCTTGCTCTAGAGATATGTATCATAGGTTATTTGAGGCTCAGCGCTTTTCTTATTAGAAAAGGCTGACACTTTTTCAATAGCTGTGACGAAGGAATAACTTGGGGCGGAGGTAAAAGGGATATGCTTGAACAAACTGATCCCTAAATAATATCTCGATGAATAACAATTTAAAGGAAAATGTTGGAACGACTAAAGATTACTATTCCGAGTACTTAAAGGCTATATATACACTAGGACAGTGGTTCAGCTGCAAAATTCCATAAATATTGGTTTCAACGATCGAAAACGTTATTTCTATGAAAAAGAAAAAAAAGAAACTGGGGTGTAAAACGCAATTACGGTGGGATTCAAAGGGTTCTGATAAAAGTTATGAAAGCTAAAGTTTTAGCCAAGTTTGTCCACGTTGATAGTGAGAGAAATGTCGATACAAAGTTGGTATTGAAGTACGATCTAAAACCGTTCTTACCAACGATTTGACAATTCATAATATTTATTGGACTGATTAAGTTATGAAGACTTTGATTTAACGGAGTTAGGTAATTAAGAAAATGAGTCTATCGATATTGTATGAGATACCACGAAACACTTTAAGCAGTATGTGTCTGTTTCTTCGGTTTTCATGATTTCCCAGACAAACTTTGGTAGTGTGCATTTTCTAGGATCGCGGGAATATATACCCAATCAAACGGTCGTTGCAGAAAACAACTGGATGTCAACCTCAGCTCAAACTAAACTCCAGCCGTCTATTCGATTCATTTATTCAGTTAAAGAAGTCTGTAACGCACCTCTTTTTTCTTGCTAAAAATAGGACACCCGCCTTGCCACCTACAGTACGTACGCTTCAACAACTCCACCCACCAGTCAGACACGCACACACACAAACGACCGCATGCCTTACACATTACGGCAAGTTCCAGCTACGCATTCACTTAATCATATTCAATTAATAGCAAATAGCGAAATTGTCTTCCTGGTGCGTCTATTTACGTACAATAAATACCGCAGTCATTGTTGTAGACGGGCGCATTGTAAGGCACACATGCCACACGCGGAAAGTGCACAAGTGCATAGCGGACCGACACACTTGGTTGGGGCGGCATGCAACAAACGAAGCAACGAACGGCGCGTGAGCTCCAGCCGGCACAGGTAATCCAATATGACAAGTAACACACGGCCAACAACAGCAACGGCACAGACAAAGAACAAAAGCACAAAAACAGGCACCGCACCGCACACGGCCGATGGACAACAAATTGCGAACATTAGAGCAAACGTGCAACATTTGTGGTATGAGTTCATTATTTAAATGCTGTTGACCAAAAAACAAATTGACAAGACAACAAGTATGAAAGCGGCGAGCGCTGCCGCGTAGGTGCTGAGCGGTGAGGCGTGCGCGCGGTTGGGGTTTAGGCGCTGCCACAGCCAAGCGCTGGCCAACATTGGGTGGCAACGCGTTGGCGGCGCTTAGCCACACAGTCAGTCAGTGTGGCGCGTCGGCGAACGCATGCGCATAGAGTTCGCGGGTCGCAGAGACGCCTATGTTTTGCGGTTAGTCGCCTCAATGTGTTTTGCATGCCACCACGCTATGACTACGTCATATATCCACTTCATCATCATAAGCTTGATCATTAGCGGCGTTGTAACATCTGGGCGCCGCTTGTTCTAACCTCATTGCGGGCTACATCTTCTGACAACGCTGCAGCGTTGCGGACTCACTGCAACGCTTTGTGCACACTCCAGCAAGCAATGAACTGCGCAAAAGCACCAGCATGCAGCATGACAACAACAATGGCTTGCGCATGCCAAACAAGCGGGCGTCGGTTGGCACATCAAAAGCCAAAGCGCCGCCCAGGTTCGCGGCCGAGATTTACTCCGGTCGGTGTGTGTTGCGGCGCGCGGCGAGTGTTGATGCGGCAAGTAGTGAGCGTAAGGCGAAGCGTCAACCCGCACACGACACAATGCTTGAGCGGCCACGCTGCGTGCTTGTTGCTTTTCGCCGCAAACGTTGTTGTTGTACGTCGGCTATGCGCTTTATTGTTTGCACCACACATCTTTGGTAACAGCAAAACATCAGTCAACCGCTGGGTCAGTCATACGGTCAGCAAGCGTGGCAGCGCGTCCACTTGGCTGGCTGTTGCCCACACTTGTTTTCTCTGTAACTGTTGTGATTTTCTTTGCTTCGCGTGTTTTTGTGTGCTGCATGTTGCATGTTGCACATTGATGATTTTCCGCTTGTCAATAAACGGCTGTTTAACTGACTTCGCTTTGACTGACTGCCTATTTGCCCAGTTGGAGCGCCTGACCATAATTCGCCTGCTTATTAGCGGTTCTAGCACCCAAGCACTGTTTGTGTTCTTGTTTTATATGTTCTTGTTGTTGTTCATTCGCTTGTCGCTCGTTTTCGTGTACCTGCCTTAATGATGCCTGGCTAAAGTCAATCCGGCTGATTTGCCGTGATTTATTATTAATAGCAAACATCAGCAGTGCAACGTGCACCATGCACCCAAGCCTCATATGGCGACTTGCCACATATCGTTTGCCGCTTGTTTGTTCGCAAATTGAGCACAACGCCATTTAATGGCTGGAAAGTTGATCGAGTTGCTTTGTTGATTTGATTTATCACAAGGTCCACCAGAAGACACAATATTTTTTGGTTTTAGAAAGGCGCACGGTTTTCTTCGCTTTTATTATGTGGTAAGTGGTCTTCAACAAGCGCGACAAATGACAACCGTGAAAGCGCCACATATCTACCTGGCACTCGCCTCCATATTTACTGGATTAATACAGAAACTGGATTGGAAACACTTTTCTTGAAAGTTGCAATCTAAAGCTCACTTCGACATTAGAAGAAACCTGCACTAGTTTCGCGTCACATAGTTAGAGCGCACTCAGCCTCTGATAAAATGCCTGCCCAAGGATCTTTTAAACAAAAAAATAGAGATTGATGGCAGTAAAATTAACTCTGAAGAGTCCCTACAAGAACACCTCAGATCTTGGAAAACCAGCAGCACAGAGTATAGCACAACGTAACTTCAAATAATAACTGTTTTTGGCATGTATTTTTTGGTTCCAATTGGTCGGGGGGAAGGGACACCTTTTCCATTTTGGTCGGGTTCGAAGCAAATCTGCCGTGCTGTGGGTCGTAGTGCGATTCCACACTGATTTGAATTTTTCAATCCTACCTGCCTTTAGGCACAAACCGCAGCCACCACGAACCTCGCCAAAGGGCCAAACTCAATGAGTAGATTGGAGCGAGCTCCAACGGCTAACTGCTTCCCTTGGTACCAGACTTCAGTCCCATGTCAGACCTTGTACCTTTTCCTACTACCAGTTGAGCAATTCAAAGACTGTTGAAATTTGTCGCTTGAACTTTAAATATCTTTTCATTAGAAGAAATTTCATTTAAAGTCTACAATATCATTTCAAGCTGGGTATTAAATCACCATTTCTCACAAAGACTGCCAAACTACAGACATAGTGCATATGAATTTTAGTCGCCTCTTACGACAGGCATAGCTTCGTAGAATTAAAAATTTATTTCGGTGGAATGCAAAGCAAACATGACGAATGATGATAAGCTATCTTTGCCAAAACCGACTGAAACAGGATATTTTTCACTACTCTCAATGAACGCACTTAAAAAAAAAAAGGTATTTTGCCAAATTTACTGAGTTCCTGGATAAGGCATAATTTGGTTACGACCCGGAGGCAGAATGGGCCTTGTGATGGCCTAAGTGCGGCTGCATACAGTCGGACTCTCCTGTCTCTCGCTCTCTCTCTTGAGCCAACAAACAATGTCTTCTTGATTTATTATTCGATTTAGAAATTAAATCTATTTCGCCGGTTTTTTTCGGCCTGAGCTCCGATTTACCTCTCTGAATATTTCTTCAATTCGAAACTTACTTAACACCAACTCCAAAATGCATAGTATAGCAACATTGAAGGGGGGACGTTTTACAATGCACTTGGTTTATTATCAAGGTCATCTCCCGAACTCGAACAGAATTTTCAAGTCGAAAGCAAATATAGGACATCTGTAGAACTTGAGGAACATTAAGATGTTAAATAAGGCTAGAGTCTTCCACGAGAATCTTCTACTGGTGAGGTTTGCGTACGTTAGGTTTAACCGTCGAAGCAACGCAGATCTCTAAATATCTCTGTTTAAACTTAAACCTCTTAGGATGAAACGGTAAAACAGTCAAAAAAAGCTATTCGGTTAGGATTTTACAATCCAACAATTGTTGACTGAGCAGCGATGCAACCCGATGAGAATAGAACAGACGAGATCCTGAATAAGTCCAGAATAAAAACACTCAAATTTACAGTTCCATTATTATAAATGGACCCTAACAAACATTGTCAATTCTGGTCAGAAAGTCCTTACTTTTTCATACGTATCTTGCAAACTTCAAAAATTCTTAAAAACCCTGCCTTAAAATATTTACTTTGACGGGAATTATTAGTAACATTTGTTTTTGATTGTGGAGAGGCGGCTTTTCATTCAAATACACATTTTTAGACACTTCATCCTAACTACTTTAGAACTTTTCTTTTGCATTGCTGAGTATTTGGAAAATGTTAGACTTTACACGGTGAAAAACTACTCTGAAGCAGTTTAAAAAATCTTTGATAGCGTGATCTATCTATATCATAATATGCTCGCTAGAACCTTGATAAAACCTACGCCTTGTTAAGTCTTTCAGTTCATGGGATCCATCTTATTTCTATTCTCTATTGTTGTGAGTTGATCTTCGGTCTAGAAGATATGACTCATGAGTTTCTCCCAGAAATATTTGAATGCCTCAGACATTAGTCGTTCGAATACTGAATTATTTTTTATTCATATTCAATAAAACTCTGCTCTCATTTATTCCCCTAGCATGAAGTATGATCTCTATTTGTATATGGATGAACCAAAAACTGAAACAGATGTTGTTACACCATAAAAATATTTATATTTATTTATTATTCATGAGGCGCAAACCGCCAATAACACAAACAACACGGGAACCCTCGTCGCCGCCGACATAACCCTTTCTACTGGTCATATGAAGAGCTGGACACACCCAGCAAATTCCAATGATGATGCTTTACAACAAAACATGTAAATAAGTGAAACTGAGTACAATATTAAAAAATATAAATAAAAAAGTGAAAAACTAGAAATAGAAAATACAAAAAATGGTCTGAAAAACGAGTGAAGTCCCGGCTTAGAAACATTGGCCAAGTGTAGAGTCTAATGAACTCTGTGGAAAATATAAATTCCAAAGCGATTAATGAACAACAAGACACGTCGGAAAATAATAAATAACAAGGCGCGTAAGGACTGCAGCAAGGATAGTGGATGAAAATAAATGAATTCATTAGGGAACACCGAAGCACGTACGATGTGGGCAGGCAACCGACAAATTTACAAGCGCAGTGAAGTGCGCTTCCCTTCAGGGGCTACACTAGCGCCGCAGCAATTTGACCAACTGTCGCTCGCCGCTAGCCAAACACACGATCGGCGCACGATGCCACGCATGGTATGCGCCGAGCCGCAAACGCCAACAGTAAGCTACGGCGTTAGACGACTACTCGTTCGCTTGCCACACTTACCGACGCGCTCACTTGTGGGCCGTGGCGTGTTAATTGCGCGGCTTACATCCTTATCGTCGGATCAGGCACATGTACGCTAATAACCTCATCGCTGTCGGCAATCCGCTACACTGTCCGTATGACTGTTGGTGACTGGCGTGCAGTGACCATATGGCGCGCTTCACCTTGCCTCACTTGTGGCATATCCTGCGAGAAGATGAATCTATTTGTGCATCCATTTAATTTAATTCTGACCAAAGGTTGAGCGTACACCAGCGGCTCATTCACTTATCGACACACTCAAACACCTGATGGTCAAACGCTATCGTCGTCGTTATCCTTACTTGCTTGCAACCTTTTTTCGACGTTTTCGTTGCTTCATTGCTTTGTGTGGCGTGATCCTTTTGGAAAATTTACGGTTTCACTTTCAGCGCGCAAATCAGAACAGGTAATTTACAGGTAGTCTTGTACAGACATACCTGACAGCCTGTTGTCGCTGCCACTCACCGTATGTTGTGCGCAGGATAATGAATAAACGCCGCGTCGTTAGATTGCCTTTCGCTTTTCTTGCGCCTCCAACTCTCGAAATTAATTGCCGTTAACGTTAATTGCTTAAATGCGCCGCTTTGCCTTCTTCATCAAAGTAATAATTATATAGTTGCTTGCTGCTTCTTTTCTGCTGTATTTTCCTTTCTGGCCGCTCGGCGGTTTTAACGATCTGCTAGTTTATATGGCGAGTTCTGACACTTCTGTGCATTTTTTACATGTATTCGTCGGCGATCTGGCTTCCAGTTTCTTCGCTTGGAATTCGTTATGCGTCTGTTATCCTTTCTTCCTTAGAACATACGTTGAATTTGTTGTTGTAGTGTTTTGGAAGCAGTGTTTTATTTGTGGTTGTGCGCCTTTTGGCACATCATAAAATTCAAGGCAATCAAAATTCATTCGCTCATCTGTTACGCGCGGGCGTCTTCTGGCCGCTTGCTGTCTTGTTCTTCTTCTCGCAAAGTGTTGTATACTTTGTAGGAGTATGTTTTTAATTGAGTAGTTTTTGTACGCGCCACACGTCAGACGTCTGCCACTTTTAATGTAAGACACCACTTGTATTTTCTTCCGTTTTCTTTCTTATGTTATATTCCCTTTATTGCTTTTGATCCTTAAATCTAATCACATTCATGGATAGAAATAAATGTTGCTTATATAGAGCTTACTCGCTTCTACTTATTTTGAATAGTTTGATTTCAACAAACCTTCGACTAACTAGATATGTTAGATACCTAGAAGCGGCGTTAGGCTTCTCCTCCTTTGTATATTAGAGTGTTTTGTTGTCTAGCTTACATTCGTCATCATCTTCGTAAGCTGACATAAAGGGCGATCCATTTCGAAGTTACCTACTTTTTTAAAGCAAAAATAAAGAAACTTTAAGTTTAATGCGTAATGTTTATTGTCATTCGAAAGAACATTCCTTGGCATGAATTTTTTGAAGATTATCTCTTTCAAATGTTGGTTCAACAGAAATTTAAGAGTTTTGAATAGTAGTTATTCGGGAAACGGATCACTTAACCCGTGTAGGATATTTTATTTTTGATTCAACTCGCAATTTGTCCTCCTATACTTCTTCTATCTACTTTGCGTTTCTAATTATTTTAAATCTTCTATTTTCCTTTGCCCATCCAAACGGCTAGTTGCCTTGGTCAGTTCGTTGTGACTTGTCGTAATTAATAGTTTCAGCGAAAGTAGAGGCGTTGTCTTTAGTTGCTTGCCGACTGACGCTTGTACTCACTGCTGTTCTCTAAGCCGTTCTAAGCTAAGTTGCCATATTAGTAATTGCGACGTTATTCTTACTTTAGTTAATTGTTAAATCAGACGTTTAACGCTGAAAAAGTGCATTTAAATTAATATATCAATGCTTGGTGATTAACTACTAATACAAAGCTTCAATGTAAGAAAAAAACTTGTGACAAGTTTGCTATTGAGGTTACTTGGCTACTAGACTAGATCAAATGAAGGCTAATGAGGCATACCAACCAACATATACAGGGAGCTTTAGTTTGTCTTTAAACTACATAATAATCTCAGAATCGTCCATTTCTCGAGGATTGTTAAGCCAATAGGTAAGGCAACCCTTTAATAACATTTATCCTTAAAGCCGCTGACCTTCTTAATAAAATTTTTCTGTCATTGTCGGACTTTTCCATCGGACAACTGAAATGACAATATTTACAGAAAATTAATTTAGTTGCTTTTGAAAATATTAACTTCCCTTAATGTGTTATAAAAAATATCAGTTTCTTAAATATCGAAGTATTTTTCCTTTATTCTCGAAGGAAAGCTTTTTATATTTCGAAAATCTTTGATTAACTCGAGATATAAATTAGATACTAGAGATTAAATTATACAAAAGTAACTTATTCGATATTTTGAGATCATACTTTTACTAATACATTTGCTGATCTTGAATTTGCTTCTGGGAAATTGCTGAGTTCTAGGTTTGGGTACAGTCTAAAACACATGGTTGATCAGAAATACATAAGATTCCTAGTGGCATTTTATAGAAGAGACTATAGGAACATGATCGGAATACTAACTGGTTACTGTCTGGTGGCACACGCCCGCAGATAGTTCGAGAAGACTGCAGGAAATGCCTAGAGCAAGGCACCAGGGAAACAATGGAGCATCTCTTGTGCACTTGACCTGCATTAACAAGACTACGCTGTGAGCATCTGGGATCCCCACAGTAAAATACACTGGAGGAGGTATCGTTAGTGGTACCACAGAGTCTGTTGAAAGTGCTAAAGGAGGACTACTCCTCATGGACCTAGCAACTGAACTCTATCTGGTATCGCAAAGGACCAAAACTGGTAATAAAAAAAGATTGTCCTAACCTAACCTAAGGAAAGAAATTTGAATCAAATTTTACTTCCTTTGCCGATTCAACAGTTCGAGTTTTGGAGAACTTCGAGTTATAGTAGTTTAAGTGTGTTTACATATTTATTTTTTTATGTTAATTTTTTTTATTAATTTCATGTATTTGTATGAATATAAAGGGTTTACACCAGATTTCTGAAAGCTGAACTTGTATTTAAGGTCTTTGGCAAACAATAAAACACGAACCGAGAAAGAGCGACATCTATCGGCCACTGTTAATGGTTAATGTCTTCAGAATCTTTCTCTAAAAGAAGATACTTAACTGGTCTCTTTAATGGGTTACCTTTAGATGACCATTTGGGTATTCAGAGCTACCACAAAGTTTATAAAAATAAATCTCTTAGAACTGAGCTCTGCATAGATACAGATCCACGTGATTTCATGCTTCGAACACCTAAGCCACCATTCAAACTACTTGCAAATAAAAATATGAGCTCACAACATCTATAAATTCACCAATTGCCGCAACTTACGCGAAGTAACTCCCTACTGTGCACGAGGTAAAATTAGTGCCGCTGCAGCAAAAACCAATAGAACTAATTAATAAATAATGAAATCTACATGTGCTGAGAGCATTTAGCGCACGGCACGAGTGCGATTAGTCAAGTTGAATATATTGTGCAACCGGCTAACTAAATCAAATGAATTTTCTGCACCATTGTGACACATTCGGAGCAAGGCGATCTGGCGTTGAGGAGAGGCAGCGGGGCAGAGCGCAGGGTACGAAGAAAAAACATAAATAAATGGCAGCTAACTCATTTGATGCGGTCTCGCAGAGGCTAATAAGCATTAAGTATGACTTCGAGCGCACTTTGTAGAATTAAGTTGAGAATTATTGTTGGGGCGAAAAGAAAACACCTACACAAGTGGTTAATTTGCATGCGAGCGCGATAAACACAGAAAAGCGGGCGGATACGTTGATGCAGCACATAAAGAATATATATGCAAATATTTAAATATAAAGGTATAAATAACATGTGTATATATCTCTAATTGTTTGTTTTTGTTGACCATTTACAACACTTTTTCTTCATTTTTCAATGCTATGTAATTTTTTTTTTTTGTACTTTGACTGCTGGTGGCGCCAAATGTGGGTTCGGTTATGCTGCAAAGCTGCGCATGCGTCTTAAATTTTTATATTCGCTGCATATACTATATATGCAAATTTATATGTGTGCATAAATATATATTTATACAATTCTAACTATGCTCTTTGTTTTGTTGGTGTGGTGCAGATATTTTTCTATATATTTTTGTGTGTGCTTTCAGCTTGCGACTGCCAGGGGATTTCTCAATTAAAATTCAAATTGATGCAAACAAGTGGCCAAGCCCAACTTGCAACTACAATAAGAACAACAACTTCATATAATAAATGATAGTAGTATCATTTCACGTTAAATTATATTAAGTTTGGTAGCCGCAGCGGTTAAGTCGAGCAAAGCGAATTTGAATGCGGAGGTATGCGTCTAATAAAAAAAACTGGTAAGTAAAAAGTGTTTTTATGTAGCAGAAACCTATAATTATTTCGTACTTCAAACAATAGACTTGTAAAGCTTTTTCCGAAAATGTTTCTTTTAATTCGAAAATTAAAGTTTGGAAAAATTTTTTTCAAGAAAAATTGAAAATCCAAATTTCGAACTTCTCCGAAAACTTTCGAAATTTAAAATTAGTGTTTTGAAAATTTAGGTATGTGCCTAATAAAAAAGTAAGTTAAAACAGCTCTTTATTAATAAAAAAAACTATAATTATTTCGTAGTTCAAACAATATACTTGTTAAACTTTTTTCAAAAATGCTTTTTTTTTTAATTCGAAAATTGCAACTACGAAAAATTTTTTTCGAAAACCAAAAAATTCGAAAATCGAAATTTCGAAATTCTCCGAAAACATTAAAAATTTGGAATTTTATTTTAAATTATGGTAGTTAAATAGCAGCTTTTGTAATCAATACAAAAAATTCTCCCCAATTTTATGTTAAGTACAAAGAAGCATGTGATATTGCGAAACGTAATCTAAGTTTTCGAACCTTCAATCGAGTTTTGGGAAACTCTGACTCCATATTGTTCATGTTTTTATAAAATATTTCCTATATGTATTTTATTGTTGTTGTAAAATTGGGAGACATGGCCTAAATAATTTTGTAGAACGCTCTAGAGAAGACAACCACTTTGTGAATATTATTCCAGTTCAAGCCAGGAACTTCCCAAAAATATGGGAATGAAAATCAATTCAATCGTAAATCGGGCACTAGGGGAGCTTTGACATAAATTTTTGGTAGTAGTTTCCATAAAATGTGTGGTCTATGTAAACAGAAAGTGCCAATTTGAACAATTTTTAGAAGGAAGTTACTAAGCTTTCATTTGAAAAATATATAAAAAATTTTTCTTGACATTTCTTGAGATTCTAAATGGATGAAAAGTGTTTTGAAGCGGTGTGTTTCCAAAGTTCAGAAAATATTTTTTTAAGTTCTTAAGGTACAGTTTTCAACCAAGGATTATATAAATTTTGCCCTGTGGACCGTGATATTATTATTATTCACTTAATGACTTATCTTTCCCTATTCGCTCCTGAGATATTTTTATTTATATCATCAATTCTAATTTTAGGCTGCTAGACCATTATAGAATCTTTCAAGCAGAGGTGGAAATCATTAAGGTAGCATTAGGTGTACTTTTCCGTAGTGCCGCCTAGTGCCGAGCGGCTTTATTAGCATTGAGCTCGCTGACTGTGCACTAAAATCTAGTCAAGCAATGCAGGACGTCATTAACAACAGCTTCAGAATTTTTCTATGTTAGACTTGTATGGGTGCCCGATCACACCGAAATCGACAGAAACTGCAAATCGGATAAGTTTGCTAGGGCACCCTTACACTAATTTAATCCGAATGGAAGCAAGTCAGTTGTCCGCTGTCCTTATGTTATAACCCGCTCTAATAAACATATTTGCAATAAAACTTTAAGTAATTATAAATTTTGAAATTTGACTTCGAGGTTTTCCCGGCATTATCAATCCGGCCCTGGAAAGGCCTACTGATCTTGGGATAAAATTCACTTGAAAACTCCATTCATAAATTATAATTAAATCTAAAATTATCCATGCAATCCAATTGTCGAATCCAGAAAAACTTTCGGGTATTTTTAAACAAACAGGGCCTTTAAACGTTTAATTTTTCAACATACTTGGATGTTATGTTTTGAAAAAACAGTTCTTTTTGTTGTTAATTTTTGAAAACCGAAATTATGTCAAATTCTATTATTATACTAAAGTATATTTTGCCCGCCAGCTAAATTACATTTATTTATTATTCACGCTTTTTCTCTGATTTTATTTAATTTTTCAAAAAATAATTATATGTAATTTCCGTCGTCGACGTGCAACAATTAGACAGAAGTATGATAATATCTGCGCAAAAACTTCAAAACCTGTGGCACATACATACATTACAACAACAAAAAGTATATTTCCAATGAATCAAAAAATAAACAAACGCCAAAAACCCCCAACAAACGTACACTTGAAAGTCATAACAGCTGCAACCGACCATTCAACCAAAAGCCACCAAATCGCCCAGTCACCCAGTCACCGACGCTAAGCGGTGTTGGTGGTGGCGCTTACGCATGCGCGCCACCTCAACTTTGCTTATCAGTGAATCACAACAGTGTGGCAGCCAGCCGCACCGGCGATTGCACGCCGCGGCCGCCGCCGGACTGGCTAGCTGGCTATGCGAGCGCGTTTACCTTCAGCTGACGGCTTTTCGCGCTGAATCAGCGTTATTTTATCAGCGAAACGCTGACGTTGGCGCTGGCGGATAAATTAATTACAATCACCGAACAGCAAGAAAGGCGAAGTGTGGCGCCTTTAGGCGGCCGGGCGGTACCGTTCGGTTGAGGGTGAGGACAACAAGTGTTGCTGCAATGCAAAAGGTGCCAAAATGTTGCACAAATTTCGCACATAAGTGTATACATATATTATGTCGAATGCTCAACAGATTTGCAAATATAACGAGCAAGCGGTGAATATGGTAAAATAATATGAATTGTAAAACACGGCGCTGCAGTGAAGAAAAAATAATGAAACCATTTCTTGGGCTTGTGTATGTGGCATGAAGTCCAGCATTTGACCAAAAAGTCTGCGAATAAAGTTTGAAAACTGACAATAAATTCACGCGTTGCAATAATTTAGCACGTGCTGTTTGTTGTCTCAGCCTGCTTAAAGCTATTGTTGTTGTTACACAATTTCTTGTTTTTGCTTTTGTCGCCTGTTGCCCGCCGCCAATTGTAATTTACACGAATTTAAACAGATTTACCGCTTGCATTGCTCACTGAAACAGCTGCTTAACGGTAAATGCATTGTTGCACTGTGGGCCATGAGTGAAGTTTTAGTTTTGAATGTTACCCTAACGAACCATTTTCGAAAATTTGGAGAGGAACTCGTGAAAAGTTCAGGGTTTATGCCGAATGAACTTTGGAGAGATGTGGCATGCTGATGTGATTCCGATTTACTGAACCGATGACATATTAGAGTTACTGATTTCAGGAGTTTCCCCAAAGCTAAATAGGTAGAATTTCAACTAGCTCATTCTTAAAATCTTTTCATACTATCTTATGCCGAAGAGAGCTGATGAGTTAGCCAGAAGGGCACTCTTGCCCCGCTCACTTCGAAATATGACCGAGTTGGATCTCCATTGACGTCTGGTACTGAATCAATGGACCTCGCGTACGCTTAGTATGCGCTGGTTGATGACCAGCTCCTGTTTGATCCTTTTGACTTGGAATAGAACGTAGGAGATCTATTGAACTAATAGTCGTAAGCAAAGTTCACCTAGCCATACTCGTAGAAGTTCTTACTGGACACTGTCCAATAGGCATCTATGCAGTAAAGAAAGGTATATTGACGAACCGAGTTGTCAAAATTGTATGCAGAATGATGAGGTGGGAACATTTAGGCACTTCCTGCTCAGTTGTCCATCTAAGCACGTACTCCTCCCTTTTCCAGCCTTTTCAAAACTGAGGCTGTAAAATCTTGGCAGTCTTATCTTGGGCGAACCAGAAGGCATAGACGAAACTGACATTAGCTTTCTCAAAAAATTTGTAAGAGATTCAAACCGCTTTGTCGAGTTGGAAAGGTCTGATGTTCCAATAAATGCATTTTTCAGGTGCCACAACAGACCGGTGTTCTAAACTTAACAAGTTTGTTCACTGTTAGAATCGATCTCTTTATCTAACCTTACTTATATCGAAGGAAAAGCAATTAAATATGTTTCCTTGGTTAAGACCGGCGTTCTAAGCTGTCCCAGTTCATTAGATCCCTGTTAGATCGACGTCTTAACCTTGCCTAACCTATATCGAAGAGAAAGAAAATTAAATTTGATTTCTTGGTTGGCAGAAATATCCAGTTTCTACAGTTTTCGTAGACATATGGGAATACAGCTCAGTGTGGAGCTCACAGTGGAAATCTTAAAGTGTTATTTTCAAGGTTGACTTCGAAATGGAATCTCTTGAGTTTTTAATGAAACTACCGCCTACTTAACTAGTTTAATTCTTCTTCTAATAAGGTAACTGATAACTCGTGTTTAACCACTCTCGAATTCGGATAGCTTTTGACCCATTCGCTTGGTAAACACAACACACTGTTCCTCTGTCTTCCCCACAGAAGGCTCTAACAGAACTATTTGAAATCCGCAATTCTATGCAATAAGTTCTGTTATCGTCGTAGCAAACTTTGGTACCTTCCTTCAGAGGCTATAAAATACCTCACAGCTTCACAGTTTTAATTTATACTAAATGAGATTAACCAGGGCAGTGAAGGCCCGTAGCAACTTCGAAGTAAAAAAATGGAAGTGGAAGGATCTGCGAATCTAGTACTAAATTGAAGACTTTGACTTGCCCACGGCTTCTTTCGTTTAACTTCGACTTCGTTTTTTTTGGTAATGAAGTCCGCAGCTTCCGCTAAATTAGTGTTGTGTTATACCTTGGAATCACATTGGATCTCTGAAACAGTGTGCCAACATTGAGATATGACTGATATTTTGGGACTATTTTGGGGTATGGGGTCTAGAGCATTTGTTTTAACACGACGAAATATCTAAGGCATTTTTTGATCAACTTTAAGATTTTTTGTCATATTTAAGATTGGGGTCACTACCTAAACCGTTGTGTGTGTCTAACATGAGGATTGTTAAGGTGGCCTATGGGATCTCTAAGATAGTTCACTGTGAACTCTAATATTGTTTGCCATATCCAAGCTTGGGATCTCTACCTAAATGATTCTGAGTGGCTAACATAAAAATTTCTCAGGTGGCCTGAGGGATTTCGGAGGTATTTTCTGTCAACTCCTAAATGTTTTTTTCATATCCAAGTTTAGTGTCTCTTCCTTCGAGTTGCTAAACAGCATTGTTGAAACCTGAGGAAAATAGACCACTGTAATTCTGTACTCCTGTAGTAAAGTAAGGCTGTGAATGATATGCAGAAATAAGTAGATTTAGCTATGTCCATCTGTCCGTCTTTTTTGTTTGACAAGATATATTCACGAAATGTGTGCGGGTTCTTGTCCAAGCTAATGAATGCTACAATCTTCGAACATATTGTTTAGATCGGATCACTATTTAGACTCTACACTCTACAAACTTAGTTATAATTGCTTTAAGAAATACACCTATCTAGGGTATTAAAGCCTCGGTGAAGTCTTATCTTGTTTTACAGTTTTTTTCCGTGAGTCCATAATTAAGTAATCATTAAATACGCAATTCGCATAATAAACAGTTTTAGTGCATGTATGTATGTGGGTAATTTTCCCAGCAAAAACTCAACTGATAATACTCACGTAATTGATATCTCAGAAAATGCGAGATGTGAAGTTATCTATTTGTAAAACCCATAAAGCGTTTGCGCATGCGCATAATAGTCGGTGTTAATAGTGGATAATAAAAGTGATACGAGTACAAGTAATGCAGCTAAGCTTGCAAACCCACATACATACATACATACCTACATGAGGCTGCTAGTTGAATTGCAAGCAACTTGAGCGGAGCTGGACCGACATACGACACACAGCGGACTCATAGCCATAGACGCGTCTATAAAAGCTCACGTTACACCATTTGCTGCTGTGGCATGCTGACTGCCAGCTTGGGTTGCATGTGTTGCAGAGCACAAGAGTTGCACAGGTCGGTAATTCAAGTCACGTTCGGACAATCGGAGTAATCGCGATATGCGAACAGCTTTAATTGAGATTAAATTCATAATTACGAGTCTCGGCGACACTTTTATGTGTGCTTTAATTAAAATGCGCAAATGCTCGTATATCTGGCGAGGAAACTCGCCAACCAACAGCACCACCGTTACACGGCACCTCGACCGATCGCCGAAATGACTGATCTGCAGGCGAAAATGGTTTAATCGAACGCTGCCGAGCAGCTTAACACTTGAATCGCCCCCAAAAACGTACGCCTGCCGCAATGGCCATTTGTAATTGAAACTGATGTTTATAATTTACTTATGCGCCTGCGCGTACATGCCGCTTGCCGCACGGTGTTGGCCGCAACGGTGTCCGCATGTGACGCTTGGTCCGGGCGGCCGGTTGACGCTGCGATTTTCAGCTCTCTGATTTCGCGATCCAAATCAAGCGTAATCGCATAAATTTCTGACTTTGGCTCTGAGCAGCTTGCAACACGGTTGTCGACACGACAATAAAGTGGCGTTTAAGCTGCGCTTTGTGGCACTGCGTCGTCGTTGCCGTTGTGGTCTCGCAAGCCGGCTGGGTGGTGTGGCAGCAATTAGGCAAATACTTTTGCTCTTTCCCCCTTATACGATTGCTGTCCATTGTTATTGTTGTCGCTGGTAGCGCGTGTGATTTGAGTGATTTCATTGTAATTGCAATTAATGTGATTAAATCGGCTAAATGACTTATTTTTCGGTGCAATTGTCGAGTAGTTGGCCAGCCAGTGTGCAGCGTTTGTCATTTATTGCTGAAGAAGTGGGTTGGCTGTCGGCCCACATTGTTGCAAATTGCTAAATTTTAAAGCTTTTCTCCTGTAAGTGTGTATATTTATTTGATTGCAAAGGGGTTTTATACCCAGATTGAATTGGAGCCTGAGGAAAAAGAGAAGGGAAATTTTTTTTAAAGAAGATTGTTGTGTTGAAATGAGAAGGTTGGTGCACCATAAGTTGTAGATGGATGTGGTTGAAGGTGGCTGTAGATTTTATTAAGACGGCTTGTATGGCAGATTTTTGATATAGTGGTTCGATCTGAATAATTTGTGCCGAAGAGTCTGCCTTGAATTTATCTCGTTAAACTGAAAAGCTTCCCATACAATGACTTGATTTTGATCGATCAGTTTTTTATTTCATTTTGGAGGGGGAATCTTCCAAAGATATCGTAATTTTTCTGGATGGTATCACAATTATTCTTGCGGAGACCAATACACCCACTTACTAAACCCTTAAATAAACCGTCACTGCTTGATATTTTTCCCACGGAACTACCGTTAAATATTACATCGTAAGACGTAGCTTAGGCATTCAGCTCGTCGGTCACGCCATTCTGTTCTATTCGTCATTCATTCTTCTGTTTTCGCAGCGTTGCCACTCTTTCCTCCTCAGCTCTTTCAGAACTATAACAATTATGCTCTCACGCTATCCCGCATTAGTTTCGATTCAGTCATAAGCCGCACTATGTGATCCGGTGTCAATTTCTCCAAATCGGCTATCTCCTTTTTATACCGATAGCGGAAAAAGAAAATGTGCATCGTGTTTTCCCCGCTGCTGTCGAAGAAAGAACAATTTTTCTCGTCGTCGTTTGTAGAGATACTCTCTAGAACACCCATGCCCAGTCAAAAACTGCGTCAGGTAGAAATATGTTGCTCCATGTTTCCTATCTAACAATGCTTGTATACTTTTAATTAGCTTGTGGGTCCATCTTTCCGTCGTAGCTGAATCCCGTCGTTTTTGCCATTCATTGAGGCTTGTTTGACTCTCATCCTTCCGCTCCTCTACCGTTGCAAACTTCGCTTTCTAAGCATACCTGTTTAGCTGCAAAGCTGATCCCCATACGGATGCCGCGTACAACAGAATCAATTAGCTCACCTTGGCCAATAGCACTCGCCTATTTTGGCTTGGTCCACCAATGTTGGCCATTCTTTCTGCCATTACACGTGCTGTTTTCTCACATACCTTTTCCATGTGCTTCTAGTAGCTAATTTAGTATGCTTAGTAGTCCAATATCGATGGTTTCGACAACTGAGAAGCTGTTTGTAGAGAAAAGGATTCAATTCAATTCGTCACGCTGATCATTTCTATATAAAAACTTTCTGACGTTTCCTTCTGGGTGTTAAAAACTTCGTGGTATCCTTTTCTGGATATAATAAAGAAAGCGACTACCTTTCTCAAGCTGATTTGTTCAGTCGAATCGTTGGTATTCCAGAAAATAGCAAGCTTCGTGGGTATACTAGTAAACGCTTTCAAAAATTATCCTAACCTTGACAAGGATTCGTTGATTTCATTTATTCGAACTAGTCGAAAAGCAAATTTGCCCTCCGCTATCGATCTGATCTGCATTTGATAGTATCCTCGGATCATATACTATTAATCCTATTTTAACATAACTATTTTTTGTGAAAAACTCACCCCAACTATCAACCAATATTTACTGTCGGACGATATCAACACTTAAAATGATCTCTTCAATAATTTTATGTAAGTCGGTTCCACTTGAAAAATCGCGCAAAGTGCCGGAAATTCTTATATAAAATTATTTTATTTTTTTATTGCTCAAAATATTATATATCTGAAGGTGCAATATTATCGATTTCCTCCCAGCGTAAATGACTTTCCTCAAAATCAAATGGAAATCACATAAAATTAATGTATGACAATAAAAGTCTCGCTAACATAAACCATAATACTAAAAACATGTAAACACGAGGGTGGTTTGATTCATCACTAACCTTTTTCTAGATTAACACAAACTCAACCTAATCCAATAAAAATAAGTTTCACTATTGAGAGGTTTGGACTTAATCTACAATTCGTTAGTGAGCCCGATATTACAACTTCCCGGTCTAGCATAGTAAAACACATTTTTTGGTGAAATTATTCTTTTTATTCAACATACATAAGTAGTTCCCTCCAAGGGTGATACACTGTTTACAGCGACCCTACAACTATTCCATATCATTTCTATAATACGATATGTCCTTTGTTTCAAAGTAGGCTTCAGTTTCGGTGATGAAGAAGAGAGCCACTGAGGACTCTGCTGTTTTTGTTGTAACGGGTACCAAATTTCCATTAGGATACTAAGGATTAGTCGTCAGCGACGTCACCCAACGGTAGGTCTGAGAAAGGTGCTGTTTCGACGGGGACGGACCAAAGGGAGAGTGTCAGATAAGTATGGTTAGTGAAGCATGCAATGAGGTGGCCAGTGTCATAAGACTCATTCCACTCACGCAGGACACTTATGACACTCTTTTCTCTCGCGACAACTCGAGCTCTTCAATGGGAGGTGGTTCCGCTTTAAGCATATGACTACAGGATTGAATTCTGCAAGGGCACCCCATCAGGAACTGCTTGGAGAGGAGTTAATTATTCTCCTAAATTGGGAGCATACGGACCTCACTATGCAGGCGTTCGATAGGAGACATCAAGAGGCATCCTGTCGCAGTTCGGCGTGTAGTGTCCTGACAAGACTGGAGATTCCTCATCTGTATTTCACTGCATCCAGGACACCGCATTGGTGCGGCGTAGTTAAGGACCGGCCGGCCTTGTTGCCTTGTATGTTGCGAACAACGTTTCTTCATCCTTTCCCATGTGCTGGTGGCTAGCGACTTGAGGATTTTGTTGCGGCTCTGTACTTTGGCCACAATCGGACGTACGAAATTTTATTTCTGTTTTATCGAACCGTCCTCGTCTTTATGTGCGTTTAAGAAATTAACAAGTTAAGAAATTATAATAAAAACTGCGACACGACAAATGGATGTAGGCATTTGGCGGGAAAGTCTCACAAAGGTGTGGCATCTCACTTTTTGAAAGACCCAAAGCACACGCAACGACTGCGCCGATATGAGACCAATATACATACATATATGTCTGTAGGTCTGTAGTCTGTATCGATACATTTGCACCAAATGAATATTGATTGTGTTTGTATGTGCGGATGTCAATAATATTTGTATTCACATGAATTAAACAAACTTTGAATTAATTTCCCATAATCGTCACATTGAAATCGAAAGGGTGGGGCAGAAAGGGGCGCAAGAAATAGTCTGTCTGCCAGCTAAAAAAAATTAATAATAATGCTGTGCATAAAGCGTAAAAGAGCAATAAAATCGCTCTACAAAGTCAACACAGCAACTTTGCTTCAAGTCAATGGTGACGACATTTCAGCGGAGTATTGGAGCTGATCGGGCAAAAGGTGAAACGATCGCAATCGAACCGAGATCGGTAACAGCGAACAGCAGGTTGACTCATACGCGTACGAATTTAATGCTTACCGCGACACTCAAGCACTGGTGGCATCGAAATGGAGGCGGAAGTGAGCAAACAACACAGAGAAGGTGGCGCGATCACTGCGCAAGTCATGTGACTTTAAAGAAAGCGGATAGGCAGCGGCGCTTGAAAGTTTCATAAGCGCAAGCACTATGCGCGCGTGTAATTAAAAAATGGAAAAGCGATCGTTTGCAGAAGCGCGTCGTGCGGTTCAAGTTGCAAGGTAGCGATCCTCTGGCTGCGATCAGCGATCAGCATGCAAGCGATCGATCGATTTACGCTTTTTCTGGGCTGAGCGGCAGCGGCGTAGGCAGCGCCTTAATTTCAGCTACACATATGAGTGTTTTTTACTGCCGCGCTTCACTTTTTACAGTTTATTACTTTTAATTTTACACTTTTTTCGTCGAATGACTTTCGTGGCACCAACACAAGGCGCAACATAAGCGCGCTCCATATGCGATTGCGTACTACTTGAAATATGCCAATCCATACACAAGTTTCGGGTTGTCCGTGTGATACATATGTATATACACATACATTGCGCGACCACTTAGGTGGAGAAAATATCGGTGATCGGTTCGTATGTAAGTCGCCCGTACGGCTTGTCCGACAGCCTGCCTATTTATTTATTTATTATATTTGCTGAATGCCTGCTTGCGTTGGTGCGTTACTGAAGCGAAACAAGTGTTTAGTCACCCAGTTGTTGTTAGCCGCGCTCGTCTGTCCAGCGCGCAGCGTCTGTCCCCAGCAGACAGGTACTCATTCGTAAAATGGGTGCTCCTCGCAAGTCGCTACGCTGTTGTTGGGCTTGTGAAACAACTCGTAAATTCTTACAACCGCGACTTATGAGTATGTCTTCGCGTCTGCGAGTGTATGTGTGTATATGTTGGACTTGTGCTGTCAGTGCGCGTTGTGGACGCACCCCATTCAACCGAAATTCCTACTAAGTTTAAGACAGCAGACAAAAAAGCACACACATATGAGGTAATTGTTGTTGCATTATATGTTTTCTTATTTTTCTTTGCTGCGCAATACACCTTGAATCGGTTGTGGCGCTGGCGCTCACTGCCTGCCACCGGTGTTCCATCATTTGAGCTGACCATATTTGGTTAGGCTTCATTGAAGGTGCACCTTTGTTACGCTTGTGCGCAACACAGCCGGCAGCAAGTACTCATAAGTCTCAGACATACATACATATTTACATAAAATGTGGCAAGTACGGCAAGTCGTGGTGTGCAATGAGGCGTCGCGCATAAGCTACACATGCTCACAAGCTCGTAAGTTTGTCTTTGACCGCTGTACGCTGTCTTGTCTTCGAGTCATCTCGTAGTCAGCTCATTTCAATATCCGTGCTCTACTGTTCGTTTGGTATTTTATGTGCCCGGTTGGTGGGGAACTGCGTCTGGTGTAGTGGGTGAAGTCTGATTTCCGGCAAAATAAATTAAACTTTTAGAATTTTCAACGTTCAACCGAACAAGGGAAGCATGAAATTAAGTTGGCTTAATTAGTGTGCTCATAAATGGCTTGCGGAAGTCGACTGAGCTTTGCCTTAGACACATGTGTAGCAGACATTTATTGTATGAAATTCTAAATCTTCACTTAATAAAAAATTGTTTTTACTGTTGACTATAGAAATGGAATTTAAAATTTCAATAGTTTTAACATTTTATAGAAGAATAGTTAGGTTAGGTTATTTTGGATGGCTGATCTAGAGAGATCGCACGTGGACTGTCTTATGTAGTTGCTTGTGAAGCCAGAGAAATGGAGAAGTCCTGTGATTATTTAATTTCCATTCTCCCAGTTTGGTGGTATGTCTGAAGGTATGAGTTCCCAAGTATTTAAGTCTTGATCTCTAAACGCAGGGCAGTCAAGAAGGAAGTGTTGAATTGAGAACAGATTCTGCGGATGGCATCTGATAAGCAGCCTTGGAGCATGGACGCCAGTAAGGCAATGGCTTGGTAAAAGCCACACAACTAGGGAGAGACAAGTCTTACTAAGAGAACACTAGACCTTTAGCGATTGATGTTGGGCCAAAAGGTTTTTGAGACAGTGAAAGTACCGATTGTGTCCCAGCGCTGGCCAAGCTCCCGCTTAGCTTAGCTATCTAGTAGTAGAACATAAGAGGTTACGAGAGCATCGAACAGCTCTCATTCTACCGATAGCGGTTCTATGGTGCTTTTCCTTGCTGGTTCATCAGCTTTATAAGTCAGTCCTTATCACAAATACACTCGATGCTATTGATGGCAAGGTTGGCTACTCTTTGAGCAACTCTGAACGCACAGTTAGTGAGTTCAAGGCTAGTATCGTCACTCCTATCAGAGTAGATGGTCACTCTTCTGAAAGAGGCTTTATTCCGGTGCAGTAAATCTACTGCCTCTTTAATGGCTGCATTCTAGGCTTGGAAAACATTGCAGGTCAGGAAGTCTGAAGCTGGAGTTGACAGAGAGCTCCTGATAGTAAACTCTCTCAGAGCCGCTATTCGTCCTCCGGAAAGGTAGTCGTCTTTAATGGTCCCAAGGTTGGCATTGTCACGAAGCCAGGGGGAGGGTTGAACGCCCTTATGATCCTATACGTTCAGAGCCGACCAGCCCAAGGAAGGAGTCGTCTCAACTTAGACTTACCATGCGTTACTTAACGACGACGGGGGGCCACGGCCACGACATTAGTCCGTCAGCCATTTCTGATGAGTGTCACCCCACCATATTTAGATATCAGAATGCCGGAACCACCAGCCCGGGGTTGTAGCAAAATCCTATAGAGCTAATCCTACTCATAAGCCAGTTTCAAAGCTAAAGTCGTCCAGGAGTTGAAATGCCGTGAAGGCCGCAGGTCATTCACGTTACTCAGAATGCACCAATTTGGAGTCGACCTGCGATACAAAATGGGATGGACCGCGAATGAAATTCCATACACTTCAAAGACTACAAACTGTTTTTATAGAACTAACAAAGTAATGCTCAATGATTCCAAGTTGAGACGTTGCTCAGGTTGATCTGTTAGGAGATAAGTCAGACGTAAATTTACGATGTCAATTTTTTTTCAAATTCGAATTTGTATGAAAGCGAGATTTTGGCAGAACAGAAAAAGGGAAATAAGGAGCTTTTTGCTGTTAACCACTTTGAAGACAATCTTGGAAATCAATACAACTTCGGCAAGTACAGTTCTATTGAACTCAGCTGCGCCCCGGTGAATCATTCGGCTGATATGTGTGTTTTTTGTGTTCTCTCATATCTATATTCAGAAACTCGCTTAGGTCAAAACAATCAAACAGTCGCTCCCACAACTCGGTCTATCAATAGTTCCCATCTGCATTTAATTGGGAGCTATTAAGAAATTACATGATTTACATGTGAGAAACCAAAGAGGCGACAATTAGGCAACGGAACAGGACCACAAAAGTAGCAAATAAATTCACGGCAACAACAAAAAATAAATAAAATACTGTCATTGCTAGATAAAAAATTATTAAGGCAGCCAAATTTGAGAAAAAATACACGCACAGAGATACCAACAGAGACATACATACAAATATATACAAATATATGCATACCCATACAACCTATGAGTCTTTGCCCACCATAAAACACCGGACGATTTCATAAAGACACATTAAATAATTGTATGTTGTTGTTATTGGTTGTTGGTGGCACGGCCAAACGGCAGATGCTGCCCGTGATGCCACGCCAGCGATAAGGTATTAAAAAGCAATTATAACAACAAATCTGTAAACATACGGAAAAAATTATTGTGGATTTAACGCAACATTTAAAAGGTAATAAAAACACGCCGAAAAATTAACATAAAAATGTCACAAGATTTACACGGCTTTGAAGAATGTGTGGAAGGAGCATTGAAGGGAGGCAAAGTGGGGGTTTGGCGTGACAAACAGCGACGTTTGAGGTCTGTAGGTAGCAGGAGCTGCGCTGAGCAAAATGAGTAATAAAGTGAAGTGAAGTGTGGTGACGAGCTCCCAATGAAGGCATACATAGTATATACAGATATATGGATTTGAGGTTGCCACCCTGCTAATACTGCGTCATTCGCAATTTTATCGCTGTCGGCAGATCTTTTCAGCGCTTCCTAAGACCGTCCTACCACCGTCACGGACTCCATAGTTCTCCCTACCTTCCACAGCCGGTCGATTCGTTCACCGTTCGAAGCTACGATCAATCGAACTTCATGGCGTTTCAACGCAGCGCCGAAATGGCAATCAATTCAAATGTAAACTTTGTGTTAATTCGGCTATAAATTAAACGTACGCATACAATAAATCCTACAAATGTACAAAAATACACGATTACATAAAAATTATTGATGACAATATGGTGTGTATATGTGTAAAAGCCATAAAATTCACGCCAGCACACACACACGCGCAAGCAATTTGTGTGTATAAGTCACTTTTGTGCGCTTTTAATCCACAAAATGCTTCGAGACGTCAGAGTTCTGCCATAAAAGTGGGAACAAAAACTAATGCTAAAATAAAATATTGAAGAAGAAGGGAGAAGTTGGCGAAGTGAAGTTTAAGATTTCAGTTTTAAGTTATTAAATTGAGGAGAGGCAGTAAAAAGCGAGTGAGTGGAGGACTTTTGTTTGGCGAAGTGCGCTCTGCAGCTGCTCACAACAGCATCAAGCAGGTAGGCAGGATTTTAGAACAGAGCATCCTATAGAAAGATGCAAGAGGAGGGTGTGCACCTACAATCAAATTTTTAATTTATAATTTTCTGATTTCTCACATTCATTTCATTCCCTATTTGCCTTGGCGCCGCAGCAAGTCTCCCAAAAATCTCATCACAATCTCTGTCGGAGCCAATGCGCAGCGAGTGATGAGCAATGTGTGGCACTTAAATATGATTAAATATGGATTTACTCATCATAAATGCGCTTTCATGAAGTCATAAGCTTAATTTTTATCGCTAAGCGCATGTGTGTTTTGTTAGCGTGGCACTTAAGCAAATCTTTGAAAGTGTCGAAAAGTCAAGTCTTCGGCCGATTTGTTGATGAAGCGATAAAAACTAAATGCGCAAGCCATCAAATCATATAGAAATGTGTTGAAAAGTGCTGTGAACTTGATATACTACTCCAACAACAACAATATGTTCTTTAATAATTAATTTTATAATGTGCTTAATAACTTATTACTTTTTTACGAGAGCAGGAAATCTTCTTTAGGGATAGGTGCGTCTAAGTTTTGAGCTCTTCACTCACTTCACGTCATTACATAGATCCGTGTTTAGTGTGATACCTAAAATTCATATGTATATATTGTTCTTAACTTGGCAAGCTTCCAAAAATTTGTAGAGGCGGCTAATATCAGTTTCGGTTATCTCTGCTGGTTCGTCGAAAGTCTGACCGCCGAGATGTTTTAAAGTCAGTCTTGCTAAAGCTGGACTATGGCAAAGAAAGTGTTTGGATTTTCTATCCTCATCTTCTGGATTCATCTTTGAGTCCAAAAAAGATTTTTCCAATTAGACAAAGTCCACCAAATTGTGGAAAGATGAACCTTTTTAAGAGCAAAAAGTTCAGTGGATCTCCCGTGTTCTACTATAGGACCGAAGGATGTTGAAGTTGTACCGAAGCTGGTCATCGACGAAGTCTACTGCTAGATCGAAAAAGGATAATAGTGATCCATGAATTCTAATGCAAGCATGAAAGTCACCTATTGAGTGCTCAACAGCTTTTGCAGTTTCCAGCGATTCGGCTATACACTAAATTGAGACTGATAACGAAGTAGCTGGGTGCTATTGATAGTGAGGAAGGACCATAAAACTTAACTCTAAAACTTTCTGATTCAAATAAGGTTATATCTTCGAAAGTACAGCCCATGGCCGCATAAAATCCGGGTCCATTCCGGTAACGTAGAACCGGCTGTTGTGGAAATGGATTGACAATACTTCGACCAGACTTCGGACGCTACTAACTTCAGACATGCACTGACCGTCACTCTTAGTAGAGCCATGTTGAAAATTAAATAGAACGATCACTTATACTTATTAAATGCAACTCTGCTCATATAAGCGGACATATTATTCTTTAATAAAATATACTTTACTTCCGTTTTAAGTTCACTTGAAGATGACGTGTTTTAGTTCGGCTTCCAGATAAAACTAAATTTACAACAGGTTATGGGCCTATAAGTCACGAAATAATATCGGTTCAAGTAGAAAAGCATGAAAAGTAAACTTTGAAAAAGGTTTCCGGCGCGGATTGATTACTGTGAGCTAGATAATTACGAATATAGATTTTGGCATGGCAACCAACGCGTTAACTTTTCCATTCGAAAAACTTAAAGGTCGCGAAAATTTCGATGTATGGAAGCGGCACGCGAAGTCATATTTAATCATTAAAAACTGCTGGAAGATAGTTGAAAATGGGCTATCGGCAGTGTCTACAGAAAAAGAACTGGATTCCGATCAACGTGCATTAGCAGAAATTACGCTGATGATAGAACCAAATAATTTCTCACACATCGCAACGGCAGAAAGCGCAAAGCAGGCGTGGACAGCGTTACTCTCTGCATACGAGGACACTGGTCTTACACGCAAGGTGGAGCTCCTGAAACAATTAGTTCAATGCCAACTCTCGGATTACGTATCTACACAAGAGTATGTCAACTCCATAGTAATGACGTCACTAAAAGTTCAAAATGCTGGACTGAACATTGACGAAGAGCTCACTGCATCATTGATGTTAGCAGGTCTACCAGACGATTTCCGTGCTCTAGTGCTGGCTGTTGAAAATTCAAAGGAAAAGCTGACGATCGATAGTGTTAAAACCCTATTACTGCAGGATGTAAAATTTGACCATAAATTTTCTGAAAATGTCCTATACTCTAAAGGGAAACCGAAAGAAAAAAATTTCGGTGCCACTCTTGTAAGCAATTAGGTCATTTTGCAAAACAATGCCCAAACAAATCGAAACGAGATGGCAGTACGTTTAATAAAACAAAAAATGTTCTTTTCGCTTCTCTCTTTACACATGACATTCATCAAGATGACTGGTTCATTGATTCTGGCGCAACTTCGCACATGACCAGAAATAATAACATAATGGTAAATGAAAAATCGGTACAAAATAAAAACATTCTAATCGCAAATAACAAAACTCTTTCAGTGAGATCAAAAGGTGATATAAACATGGTGTTGTTAACAAAACATTCAAAAAATGAAAGTGTTGTGAAAAACGTGGAATATGTGCCGGAGCTTTGTGCAAATTTGTTGTCGGTTCGACAAATGACCAAATACGGCAATAAAGTTGTTTTTGAGAATGATGATTGTAAAATCTACAACAATGAACAAAAGTTAATTGCCAGTGCATGTGAAGTAAATGGGCTATACCGGCTAAATTGTGAAATCTCGTCTAAAAATCAAATAAATAAAACATTCATTGCGCGACAACATGAATTATGGCACAGAAGAATGGGACATATATGCGACGAACATTTGCGTAAAGTAAAAAATGCTTCGTACGGCGTAGAATTCGGAAAAATGAACGATGAAAAGTGCATTACATGCTTAAAAGGAAAGCAATCGCGAGCATCTTTTAAAATCAGTGAAACACGTGCTGAAGGTTTATTAGACATAATACATTCGGATGTTATGGGACCATTTTCGGTAAAATCGTTTTCTAACTCTCGTTATATAGTTACATTTATTGACGATTTTTCTCACAAAATTTTCTTAGTGTCAATAAAAAGTAAATCGGAAGTTTTTGCAGAATTCGTAAAGTTTAAAAATCTCGTAGAGAATCAGTTGTCGCGAAAAATTAAAGTGTTGCGTTCGGATAATGGAACCGAATACACCAACGAAAAATTTAAAAACTTATTAGCGCAAGCGGGTATAGTGCACCAAACCACGTCGCCCTATTCACCTGAACAAAATGGTGTAGCCGAAAGATTAAATCGAACAATAATTGAGAAAGTGCGTTGTATGCTAATAGACTCGGGTTTAAGTCATAAATTTTGGGCAGAAGCTGCAAACACTGCAGCTTATATATTAAATCGTGTACCCTTTAAATCTAATTCGAAAACTCCAGTGGAACTATGGACAAAAAAAACCAAGTTTGAAACACATGAGAGTGTTTGGTTGTAAAGCTATGTGTCACATACCACGTGAAAAACGCAAAAAGCTAGATAGTAAGTCCGTCGAGTGTGTTATGTTGGGATATTGTGCGGCTACCAAAGCATACCGCTTATACAATAATAAAACCAAAAAAATTGTAATAAGCCGTCATGTTAGCTTTATCGAAGCGCATAACAAAGACGAAAAAAGGAACAACTACATTTTCGAAATTCCATCTGAAAATGATTCAGATGAACAGCAAAGTAATCATAGTGATGATATTGTGGTTAATCAAGTCAAGTCAAACAGCGATTCCCGTGAAAATAAATTACGCAACATTCATAATTCAGCAGAAGATAATGAAATTAATAAAAATCAGGAATTATCGAATGTAGATCAACAGCAAAAGAAGCACAGTGCAGATGTTAAAGTTAATCAAATTAAATTCAACAGCCATTCCCCTGTCCATGAAAACGCAAATGATTCTGAAACAGCAGAAGACGCGCAAGAAAATATGTTGAGGCGTTCTAAGAGAGTCGCAGGTAAGAGACAGGATTATAATTTTTCCGCAGTTGATTTTGTCTCGTGTGACCCCAATACTATACAAGAAGCGATGGGCAGTACTTATTCAGATGAATGGAAAGCAGCCGCTCAGGCAGAAATGGATTCCCTTCGAATTAATAAAACGTGGTGTTTGACTGAATTGCCACCTGGTAAAAAGGCCATTAAATGTAGATGGGTATTCAAAACTAAAGTGGATGCAAATGGTCAGTTTGTGCGTCGAAAGGCTAGACTGGTTGTAAAGGGATGCAATCAAAAGTATGGTGTCGACTATGAGGAAACATTTGCTCCTGTAGTCAGATATACGTCGCTAAGATTTTTGCTTGCACTGTCAGCTAAATACAATTTAATTATCCATCAAATGGATGCGATTACCGCATTTCTAAATACTGAATTATATGACGACATCTATATGACTCAGCCAGATGGATTCAACGATGGGTCAGGGCGTGTATGCAAATTACAAAAATCACTCTATGGTCTGAAACAGTCAAGCCGGTTGTGGAACGACAAGTTCAATGACGCTTTATTAAGCATTGGTTTGACACGAAGTGAGGTTGATCAGTGCGTGTACTATCGCATAAGAGGCGACGAAAAACTTTATCTGGCGTTATACGTTGACGACGTGCTTCTGTTTTCAAATAGAGCAGATTGTTTGAACAAATTGAAGGAAGAGTTGTCATCACGATTTAAAATGAAGGACCTTGGTGAAGTTGCATCAGTTCTTGGTATGCGGGTCCAAAGAAACAAGGTACGGGGTACAATTGAGGTTGACCAGCATCAATATATAGCAGACATGTTAAGGCGCTTTGAAATGTTCGACTGCAACTCTATGGCAACACCTATTGACATAAACCAAAAAATGAGCAGCGAAATGTCGCCAACTACTGACGTTGAAAAAGAGGAAATGGCGAAAGTACCCTACATGCAGGCTATTGGCTGTTTGTTATTCGCTTCGCAGATCACCCGTCCTGACATAAGCTTCGCAGTAAATTTATTAAGCCGATTCTCCTCAAACCCAGGTAAAGGCCATTGGACTGCTGTTAAACGCGTCATGAGGTACTTAAAAGGTACAATAAACAGTGGGCTTGTATTCAATGCAGTTACAAGCGACATTGTTGGATTCTGCGATGCAGATTGGGGTAGCGACTTAGTCGAAAGACGATCAACCACCGGCTATGTCTTCAAGCTACAAGGTGCTCCTATTTCTTGGTCCACTCGTCGCCAGCGAACAGTAGCGTTATCATCAACTGAAGCCGAATTTATGGCCATGACAGCAGCCATCCAAGAGGCAACGTGGCTCCAGCGACTGCAAGATGAATTGACACCAGAAGCATCAACCGTAATGGACTTACATTGTGACAACAAAAGTGCTATTCATGTCGCTTTAAACAATACGTACTCGCCTCGAACAAAACACGTTGATATAAAGGGTAAATTTATTAGGCAGAAGATAGAGAGCGGTAAAATAAGATTGTGCTACACACCAACAAACAACATGTTAGCAGACATCCTAACAAAAGGCGTACCTAAAGTCAAGCATTTGAACATAGCTAAAGCGATAGGTCTGTCAAATATAAGTTGATATTGTTTATCAGATATGAATTAATAACATTGTTTATTTTACTTAAGTACTGAAATACTTTGAATTAATTAATAATTTTGTTTATATTTCCTAAACATTGAAATGTTTTGAATGAATTAATATTTCTGTTTATTTCTACTAAATATTGAAATGTTTTGAATTTTTATCTCGTATTTAATGAATTATCGTTCAGGAGAAGTGTTGAAAATTAAATAGAACGATCACTTATACTTATTAAATGCAACTCTGCTCATATAAGCGGACATATTATTCTTTAATAAAATATACTTTACTTCCGTTTTAAGTTCACTTGAAGATGACGTGTTTTAGTTCGGCTTCCAGATAAAACTAAATTTACAACAAGCCATAAACATCTTCAACGACGCCCTCCCAGTAAATTGTGTACTTGGAGTCGAAGAACCATCCATTGTAGACGACGAGCTCGAGATGCCGAGTCTTGCGCAACTTAAAACTTAAACTCTTTTCCGAATGGATCCCGACATATCAAATATATATCCAGCATGCAACAAGTTCCCGCATGACACTAACCACCTCTTTGCATGTCAAGCTAATCCTATGCATTTGACACCCCTCTCCCTATGGTCTGACACCTTCGAAACAATACCTTTACTGGTCCTTCCGTTAGATGACTTTGATGATAACTTATCTGAACCTTGCCATCCTAAAAGGACTAGATAACCGTTACAATAACAACATGAGAGACACTCCTTGACTAACTTTCAGCTCATAGTGAGCGGTCTCATTACTAGATTTGCGAACATGTCGTCGAAGTGAATTCTCACTGCGGAGCTAACTGTCTACTGCTACCTTAATGGAAGCACTACTGCTTAAAAACAGGGCAGTCATTCGGCAGATTAAATGGAATGTAATACCTTTGAAAACGAGAACTTACTTAAGATATATAAGATGTTCTTACAGATAAATCCTCGGATGGCTGTCAGTCAGTCACGTCAATCTGCTGCGAAACTTATTCCTTCGCTCTCTCTCTCACATACTGTTTACAGTTCTACAAGAAAATAGCCCCCGCCCTCGTTGTTGAGTTCGACGGTCTGGAGTAAGATATTCTTAATCCTTAACTTGGTCATTTCTTGTTTTGAGTCTCGAAAATTCACGATTTTATAGATAAGCTTGATCACCTAAAATTAAGTTTCACTGACGAAATTGAAAAAAAAAAATAAAATTCAAATTTTAAATACTTTTTTACCAGAAATATTCTCAGCAGTATATTTTTTTCCAAAAGAAGCTTCTTCTCACCCAACCACGAGATGGAAGTAGATGATTCCGATAGAAGAGTACCTTGAAAAAATATTCCCACAATTTGCCAATTGGCTTGTTTGCATAGCAAATAGTCATCAATCAAAATAACCCAAAAATGCAAGTCAAAAACAACGACGACGACGACGACGACGACAACAACAACAACAGCGGCAACAAAGCTGTCTTTAGTAGCAAGCTAAGTGCCTCACCGCAACTAACTGTATTTCCATAAACAAGGTGCATCTGCCCGGTTAGGCAATGAACCGAAATTATCGACGAGGGAGGATTACCTAATTGGCGGCGGGGCTGGCGGGTGGGGGCGGCAGGAATTTGCTGATTATTTCATAACTCCCGCCAGCAACTTGTTCCACAAAAACAAATGCAAAGTAAACACTGACTCTGCGTTGGCTGATGAATGCTTAGCAATGACGGCTGGCGGCTAAAGAGAGTAAACAATCAAGCTTACATATATTTGTGGGTACAAAAATAAGAACAAAAGCCCTGAGTTTGCTAGCATTTCAGGCAACCACAACAACAAACACACGAACAACAAGCAAATAGACGAAGGCAGTGTAAACAGTAGTTTGGTGCAGGAACTAAGCGAAAAAAGTGGAATACTCAAAAGCAACAACAACAACAAACGATTACAGATCTTTTTTAACAGTTTCAATTTGTTTTAGTTGCCAATCGATGACTCGTTTGCAGCACTCTGCCACCGCAGCGCCTTCACCGTTGCTTGTTACAAACGCTACCGCTGTTTTTGTTGTTATTGCTGGCTTTCGCGACGCCAAATTCAATTTGATGGCGCATTGATTAAACGCCACCGTCGCCAAAGTGGTCGCCAGTGCTGCCAGACCGCAAACTGCCAAACTGCAGCAGCAGCGACATGACAGCTCAATTTGTTGCTAACATTTGTGGCAAGCGCAAGTTGTCGGTTGCAAGTGGCCAACAGCGCAGCCGTCGTCACAATTGTTGCACACGACAAAACAGTTGCAAAAACAACAAGCGAATGCCAAAACTATGATTAGGCCGCTGAATATTGCGCAATTTGAACTCGCCACAAATCGTGGCAGGCAGTCAACAGCGGCTGCAGTAACAACAAGAGCGACAGCGCTGGACATGCAAAATTTGAAATTTATAACAACATTGCTTTTGAGCAGTACTTTGACAACGATCGCGTAATCGCCCTCAATCCATCAATAAAATCGGCCATCACGAGCGACTTGCCCCTGCCACAGTCGCCCCGACAACCAGCCACGCCACTACTTC